>OW388144.1:8330000-9580000 GCA_936450015.1 Meganola albula | reverse complement strand
AGGAGAGGGTGGAATAAGGACCTCGTGATTTTTGTTAGGAATTATGGATAATTTGTATAGATTATAGATTTTGGGTAAGGCAATTGGTACTTTAAATACTATGACTACTCTATTGTTACTATAGTATGATCCTAATTTGATAATATCGAAGTAGTCCCTGAGACTAACATCTAATATTTCGTTCTTATCATAGATACTACGAATTTTAACTAACATTAGTTTTAAAGCATCTATGTTGAGCATTGAGTGATGCGTGCTCTTCGCGTGAATAAAGGCTAAAAGATTTTCTATTGCTAAAATTTCATTAGATAGCTCTTCTATGTTATCTCCGAGAATAACTAATAACTGTGACAAATGGGCAAAATTATCTAACTGTAACTGTACTACACTTGTGCTATTGGTTAACATATTAACCGTTTCAACAATTCTATTTTGATTTTCGGTTAAACTGTCTATCACTTTTGAATGTTGGGTCATCCATTCCTTGCTTAAACTTATATGATGGTTAAATTGTAAAGCTAATTCATGTTCGTTATCTTGAAGTATTTTAATGACATTGTTATACCGTATTGCATCTGTGTAATCTAGGTTTCCTGATATGCTTTTTATTACAGAGCCTAATCCGTCTATAAGGCCTCTTTTAGCGCGACCAGAAACAAACGTCTGTAGTTGATCGGAAACAGAATCTAACTTTTTACTAAGATAGGAAATATGAGGTTCAAATAGAGAATTAGTTTGATTGTTTAATTTGGGACTGATTTGATCTAACTGATATTTTACAATAGAAATTTTTGAACCTATTTCATCGATATCAATAAATTGAAGAAAGGAATGATACTGGGAAATGATTTTAGCTGGTCCCAGTTTAAAGGGTAGAAGTCCCGGACCTTCTTCAAGGCTTTCAAGTGTTATCTCTTGAGCAGCTACCGCCGTCAGTAGGTACATCAGGGTCATTCTGTAACAAGCGTGCGGTCTTAGGTACTCTTTTTAAGCGGGATTTAGCTACGGGGCCGCGTTTTTTCTTGGTGTAAATGTGTATTGGTAAGTCTGCTAATACTGTATTTTGTGTAAATCTAGGTGCCAATTTTTGGCGACTAGCTAGAGGATTTTTGATGAAAATTTGTTGTTCAGGAGAGTACGATTCTTCTGGTTCGCGGTTTTTATTTAAATTGCTTATTATTTCGGTTCTTTGATTTAAAGAGTTTTCGCTAATTATTTCATAGATTTTTTGCATTTTAGAACGGTGATTTTGTATGTACTGTTGCATTAAATGTTCTGTAATATCTATGCTTATAGGATCACGGGGATCAAAGTGTCCACTTATAACTTCTAGCGGTCTGCACTTAGTGAAGCTATGTATGCTACTATTGTAACCTAAAATAGCGTAGGGCATTAAATTAATGATAGGGTCACCGCGATGCTGTAACTTAAGTATTCTTAAGTGTTCTAAAAGAGTTGATTGAAGACGTTCTATCATCCCGTTTTCATTTGGTGCATGAGCTAAGATTTTATGATGCTGCACCTTATGTAGCCGTGTAAACTCTAAAAATAATTGATTAGTAAATTCAGTGCCGCGATCAGTTACTATAGTTAAAGGAACACCGTGATGGGTGAAGAAAATTAACAAAGCCTGAATAACACTGATTGCAGTACCATCTCTCAAGTGGTATGCTTGCGCATACTTAGAGAAAGAATCTATAATAGTTAAATATTTTTCAGAGTCTACAGTAAATAAATCGAGATGAATAACTTCGAATGGTTTTGAAGGTGGAGGAACTAATTGAAGCTGTTGACGAATTGGGTGGCGATCATACTTAGTCTGGCCACAAATACTACACTCATTAATGTACTTCGTTATTTGTTCCTTCATCTTTGGCCAATAATATCTTTGAGATAGTGCGCTATAACATTCATTAATGCCACGGTGGTTCGTTTTACCCTCATGATATTTTTGTATAGTTTCTTGCTGTTTTAGGTAATCTTTGACATTCTCTAGTTCCTTTTTTGTTAAAACTAAATTCATTGAAGAGCTTTTAAAATGGTTTTGAATTAATGGGATAATAGTGTACATTTCTAGCGGTGGATTGATCAGTATGCCAGTTTTGACTTTCGGGTTAACATATTCTTTAATTGCGTCTACAAGATCTAACTCGAGTATAGGTTTTCTTAATTGTACAGCTGTGCGCGTGTGGGTCTCAAAGGGCTTTGTGACAGTAGTCTTGCCTCTACAGTCTCCTACGACTGTGAAATAAATTTGCCTATTGAATTTATTGAGAGGATCGTCCGTTATTGGTATTTCTAAAATAGGTTCCTCAGCATCTGTATGAACTGTCAAAGTCCTTGACTCATCTAAAGTGGGTGGGTTGATGGTGGGGTTAGCTACAACTGAGCTAATCTCCTCGTTACATAATTCTATCCTAGATAAAGCGTCGGCATTGGTATTTGATTTGCCTTGTTTGTAAATTACCGTAAAATTATATTCGCTTAATTTTAAACGCCAACGTGTTAATCGCGAGTTAGGTTCTTTTAAATTCATGACCCATTGTAGCGGCTTGTGGTCAGTTATAATTTTGAACTTGCGACCAAATAAGTATGGCCGAAAGTATTTGGTGGCCCAAACGATTGCCAATAACTCCTTCTCTATGGTACTATAGTTAATCTCACTGGTATTGAGAGTTCGCGATGCGTAAGCTATAGGCTTGTCGCTTCCTATAGTACCTTGTGACAAGACAGCTCCTATTGCTAAATTAGAAGCGTCAGTGGTAAGTACAAATTCTTTTGTAAAGTCTGGGTACTGAAGTATTGGGTCATTGGTAAGTAAGGTTTTACAATTTTCAAAGCAATTAGTGTATTCTGAATCTAAAGTAATTTTTGAGCCTTTTTTCAGACAACGGGTAAGAGGTTTTGTTATTCGAGCAAAATCTGGAATAAATTTGCGGTAATATCCGAGTAAACCGAGAAAACGTTTTATCTCTGTGGGTGTTTTAGGAAGAGGATAGTTTTGAATAGCGGATATTTTATCGGGGTTAGGCTTTATGCCTTCCCTGCTGATGACATGTCCTAGATAAGCGGTCTCTAATTTTAAAAATTCAGATTTATCTAACTGAATTTTAAAGTTTGATTCCCTTAATCTCTGGAAAACTTTCTCTAAGTTATTAATATGCTCTTGGAGCGATGTGCTAAAAATGATGACGTCATCAAGATACACTAGGCATATAACGTTCTGGAGGCCCCTGAGCACATTGTCCATAACTCTTTGAAATGTAGACGGTGAATTTTTAAGACCCATAGGCATTCTTAAAAATTCGAAGTGCCCATGTTCGACGTTAAACGCGGTCTTCGGTACGTCTTTTGGGTCCATTTCTACCTGGTAAAAACCACTGGCAAGATCCAGGGTAGTAAAATATTGACAGTTGCCTAACTTGTCTAATATATCGGCAATATTTGGGATCGGATATTTATCATCTATGGTTTTGTCATTTAACTTCCTAAAATCGACTACTAGACGCCATTTAGTTTTACCTGAGGCATCTAGCTTCTTAGGCACAACCCATATAGGTGAGCTCCATGCTGACTGTGATGGTCTTATGATACCCTGCTCTAACATTTTTCTAATCTGACTGCTTACTTCTTCGCGATGTACGTACGGATACCTATAACTTTTAGTGTAAACCGGTATTTCATCGGTAGTTTTAATAGTATGCTTAATCTGATTTGTAAAAGTTAGTGGCTCGCCTTCTATGTAAAATACGTCCGCGTATTGTGCACACAACGACTCCAAATTTGCGCGTTCTTCTGGGTTTAGATGGCTAGTGCGTAATTTAGAAATAACATCTCGTGCTCGCGACGACAACTGTTTAGTGCGCGTGCACTCAACATTATATACCTCGGCTGTAACTTGACGGTCGACTGAGAATATTACATCGTGTTGGCTGGGGTTAGTAACTTCTAAAATACCTCGGCTGTTAGTAACTGTCGTAAGACACTCTCCTATAATACAGTTGCATAGTATTTGTTCCGGGATAAATGCTGTACCATCTTGTATATTAATCAGTAAATTAACTAACTTAGAGCTACGTGCGGGGATAATATCCTCGTACAGATTAACGTTACGCGAATCGTATACTCTAATCGGGTTAGTGGCACATCTGGTGTTAAAACGCATATTTTTATAGTCTATGGTCGCTTCCCATTTACTTAATAAATCTGATCCTATTAAGCCGTCAAAGTAATTGTGAAATTTATAAATGAATAATTTAATATTGTTCGAGTCGTTAAATTCCTGGAAACACGGTAACGTGATAGTACTGTTCGATCTCGTAGTAGCGTGGACATTTACAACTTCAAAAGGTTCATAGTCAAGTGGAATTTGTGAAAAGTATTTCTGAACGGCCTCTGGGCTAATAAAAGATTGATTCGCACCAGTATCAATAAGTAATTTCAACGGAGGGTTCATAATTTGGATATAGGGAAGTTGCCTTTGAGTTTGAATATTAATTTCTATCTTGGCTTTTCAGACTGAAGGTCCCTGCAAAAATTTTCGTCCTGGGAAGGTGAAAAATTTTTTTCACAACTTCCAGTATCTGCCTGTGACATGTCGCTATAGTAAGATTGAACATTGTAATCATTATTATCAGTGTAAGTATAATACTCGGAAAACTCGGCATCGTTGTAATTAGACTCTGGGTATTGTTCGTACTGCGGGCCGTATTCATAGTCTGGGCATTCTGTATAATTTAATTCCCGTGTTTTAAAGTAGTTGCTAGGTGGCGGGTTACCGGATTTAGACCAGTCATGTCCTCTTAAAGGCATGGGTTTAGTGACGTAATGACTAACACCACTCATAGGGGTAGGCCTTTGGTGTGCAATAGGGACATTACGCGGTGGTAACTTAAATACGTTAGTGCGGTCATTATAGTTAGGCGGTCGAGCCCCGAACATTTGCTGTGTTCGTGTAGGGCCCCTAAAAGGTTGAGAACCCATATTAGGTCTCCAAGCTGGTTGTACCTGCATTGAGGGTTGCCTTGAGGGTCCCGGAAGGGGAATACCGTAATTCATAGGCTTAAAAGGTACCATTGAACTGTTATGATTAACACTAGCTTTAAATTGAGTTCCGGACGGGACATAGGGTTTTCTATCTGTAAAGTTATCATTACGCTGTTGTAAGTATAATGTGTTAGTTTCCTCTTGTACGAACTCTAACGCCTGGTCTATAGATACGGGACGCATACAGCGAATACGAGCGCCTAAAGGATCTCGCAATCCACGTAGGTACGACTGTAAAGTTAACTTTTTATAAAGTTCACGCTTAGCTTCTATGGTGGTAGGCAGAGAGTCATGCAGTGTCACATATGTCATTATAATACTAAATAAATTTTGGCAGCGCTCATAGAACTCCTGAGGGGTACTATGGCCTTGAGTTAATAAAGAAAGATCGTTATATAGTGCTGTTTCATCTCTTTGATCTGCGAAATTATTGA
Source organism: Meganola albula (assembly GCA_936450015.1). Taxonomy (NCBI): domain Eukaryota; kingdom Metazoa; phylum Arthropoda; class Insecta; order Lepidoptera; family Nolidae; genus Meganola; species Meganola albula. The sequence goes on along the minus strand of OW388144.1, from coordinate 9,574,520 downwards.
TTAAGGCGGTACGAATACCGTACCAGTCTGTAGGGATGCCGTTACTATTAATCAACCTGGCAGCACTTCCAGTAACTTTATTTAGAATGCCGTTAAGCAAGGATTGGTTCTCCAATTCATGACCCGGGTTAGGGTTTAAAAATCTTTTAACTAACTCATCGCACAAACTTATAAACCTAGTTAGAACGTTAGGGTTCCCATCAAACTCTGGGACTAATCTAAGGGACTTAAAAATAGCATCAATGGGGTCTTGAGCCATTTCGCTAAGTTCCTCTATACTACCTAAATTTCTATTAAGATCTAATCTATCTAACCTAGCTCTCCCTGAAGGGGTACGAGAACCAGATCGCCTAGGGTGAAAAATCTTGAACGATTAAGATTTAGGCTGGAAAGGAATAAAATAGGTGCAAAGGAGCAACACAAGAGCGATTCTAATGTACTCACAGTTTCATATCTTGGTTTTCTTGAATCTGCATCGATGTCTGGATGCGCCGTCTCTAGCTGGTTCTGGATACTCGACGAAGGCTTGAAAGCACACGCAGCGGCTATGCGGAGCCGACAGGATCGATTTTAGAGTCCTTTTTAACGCGCCGCGCACTGCTTCGAGTATCCTACCGACTGCGCCAATTAAGAATGCTACAGACGGTTGATTTAAAAAAAACCAAAATTAATTTACCACTATTTAATGAAAGTTAAAAGTTACAATTTTAATTTAATATTAATTAAGACTAAGGTGTGACAACGTTCGACGATTGAAGCGAAGTGCCGGTTTCCCACGTTCGATTCGGTGGCGCGATCATTGTCACGTTGCGCAGCATCAGCTTCTCGTATCCAGGAACGGTATGATGAAATCAAGTAAACGCATATTAATCAAATATGCGCTCAGCAGTTCCCATAGTGTACCATGGTATAACACACGAATTAACATTAAATAACCTATGTTTATAAATAGATTAAAATTTAATTTCATTATTTAATTTATAGTATTTTCAAATGGCTTACGTATAACTTTGTCCGTAGGGTGATCCGTGGCCGAAGCCTACCGCCGCCAGCTTGTTGTCACCTAATTTATACCACTTGAGGACTAAGTTAGCGTGAGGATTCAGGACTACGTCTGTGTACTTTCACGCTCAATGGTAACTCAGACCTAAAAACGGTACACCATTATTTGATTATGCTGATGGACCAATCTCAGTGGAGATTAGCACGTTCTTTATCGCACGAGTTTTAACTCGTAGTTGTAAATATTATAAGGCAGTTTTTTTTATCTAGAGTGCATAGATGACAACGAGTTTTTGATAGAGGATCTTGGTTGCGGGCAATAAGCGTTAGCAAGCATTGCATAACCAGACAGGGCTCCGGCACTCTGGGCCAATGACACAAACGACAGAACGCCACCGTCGCGTCGTATTCCTTAATCACCACTTTAGTACGAAGTTTGTACGCATACGTTCAGCTGCGAAAAACAATATAAAACGTATGTCATGAGTGTGTTTTCTATGGCCAAAAACTGAATAGAACTCAATAAGTGAGAGTGAGTAGTCAAAAATATTAGTCTCCTTATTTTTCCGGGCCGCGCTTTAGAAATATAAGGCTGCGGGTTCGAATCCCAGTGCCCAATCATTTTTGTGTGAATTGTTTTATCGGCGCTGGTCAATATCGGTAAAGGAAAACATCGTAAGAAAACCGGCATGCCTAAGAACTAATTATTTGAGGAAATGTGACATCCACCAACCCGCACCTGGCCAGCGTATGTGGATTAAAGCCTAAACTCTCTCAACTCGTAAGATAGTTGAGAGAAGACCGGTGCCCAGCAGTGGGACACTAAAAAGGGTTGAAGTGATATTCTTCCATAAAACCTTTTCCTGTATTTCACAGTCGAATCCTTCCGTTTCTCGCGTTCTCTCCGTTTGTCGCGCAATCGCAATGATACAGTGCTCAGAAATTCAGTGTAGAACTCGTGGGACTCATGTAGGGCTCGTTTTAATTTACTTCATTAAGAAGGGCATTCTCAACGGATTTAAATAATTGTTTTCGATTATGACAGGATGACTATTCCTACCTATTTAATTTTGAAGTTGTTTTTTATTTCTACTATCTGGCCAGGACTTATTAACGGGGGCCAGTCACTCAGTTTCTTGCATATAACGATCTCTCCATGCATCGCACTATCATACATGGTCAATATTCGCTGTGCCACAGGCTTCCGTAGTATACAGGACAACATAAAGGATATTTGGATTAGAAAAGCTAACAGGCAAATATCATTAGGTATGTATATACCTAGTTCATTAGATACAAGATTGCTAATAACAAGCTTCCGCATACTACTTAGTTGTCCTGGTAATTCCTACAATAGACACAAAAATGTTATTGTCAGAAGAGATAGTGTAGGTAAAATTAGGTAACTATTATATGTAACTTATCACATTGTACTAGTTTAAACATGCACAACGACTAAAATGTAGTAGGCGTGAGAATTTTTTTGTGGGAACTGTAATTATCACTGTATGAAATATTTAAAATATTGAAGTAAATTTTGCTGTTGGTTTTTAATAAAATAAATAGATAAACTGAATAGGAAAATGTTGTTCACATAAACTTTATAACTATACATATTCTTATTCCTATAACTAGATACTATTTCTAGTTTGGTAGATATTAAATACCTACTGTAAGTGCTGAAGTTTGTGAGGATCTATTAACGGATTTCTACTCTTACTCTTTACAAAAACAGCTTATAAAGCTAGTGTTGCAAAAGTTATCGTAGTTACTTGACTTTGAATTAAAAAACCTGTGCAAAAATACTCTTAACAGATAAAATATAGATGACCGGCAGACACCTGTAGTATGTGAGCTAGAGCTGGAAGAGCATGTGCTCGTCAAGATACAAATGAGTGAGTGAGCTCAAACACAAGGTGGATGCCGCATAACGCATTTCTTTTAGTGCATCAAATCATCATCATCAATCATGCAGACCTCAAATCGGTTTGGTCATCGAATAGAAAAAGGGTGACGATATTTTAAAAACCGAACAGATTTTCGGCTGAAATGCATCAATTCAGTCATTTTCATTTTCAAAAGAAAATAGAAAGGTATCAAGATAGAAAGTAGTAGCAGGTAGTTCGGGAAGTAGTTTTACCTTACCTATCTGTACTTACAGATAAGGTAAAACTAACTAAACTAAAGGTAGAGAAGATGTTTTATAAACCTGCGTAATAAAAAGACCAATAAACAGAACAAAATATTCAAGCACATACCTACTAAGTATTGCTAAAAACTGTCGATAATAATTTAGTGTGCCCCAGTGCAGGCAGGGGCGTACATTGTACAATCTCGTCAAAGATACGCATAGCATTATTTAGAGATCAAACGTTGAAGCGCGACACGTGGCCCACACGGCCCGACACAATGCCGATACGTGACGAATTGAAATATCTGGCAAACTTTTATTGTCGCAATTCTAAATTCGCAATAAATCTGTTCTAGCTTAGAACACGTTACGAATTGTAACATATTTTGATTGACGCTTATAAGCAATCCAATAAACTAGAAAGCACACCGAATGCGTTAAAGAGAAGTAACTAATAGGTAAGCATATATATAAAAGTCGATCCTTAAAAAGAGAAAGGTTAAAATAAACTAAAATTACAATGTGATTTACAGAGCGGTGATATAGAGGTACAGATGCAGTATAAAAGCTAGCACAAATACGACACTTAACATCGGTAATCGAAAAGCGATCGATACGAGACACTTTTAACAACACTGGATACATTTCAGAAGGCGCCGCCTCTTTTGTAACAATGGGCGCATTAAACGGTTCGCAGGCCTGCTGCAGGCCTGTCCAAATGTTAGATCAGTATCTGCTAATTGACACTATGTTTGTCTAATCCACCACAACACTTGCATTAAACCCACATCTCAAAATTGTTTCTCAGAACTCTACTTGAAATTAAAATAGTCTGAATGAAGTAATGGATTTGTTTCTCTCAACTCATTTAAAGTGTTAATTAAGTAATATTATTAAGTTAATTTATAAGGTAATCTAGTTTTACGCCCGCGGCTCCACCCGCATGTAGGTCGGATATCGCGCTAAACCATTAACCTCTTTTTTCTCAGTCGGATAAAACTATCCTTTTCCGAGTATCGAACTATATCCATACAAAATTAGTTCAGTAGTGTAGGCGTGTAAGCAACATTTTCAAATCGGCAAGCTCCCATAGGCATATTCATAAATCTATAGAGGTTTCATAAAAAATATGTCTAATTTGTTGTCACACCGGTGAACGTTGATTTTCTACGGCTCTTAGACCATAATGTAAGTTTTTCATTCAGATTTTTAGGTATAAAGACATTTATTCCTAACAAGACAATAAGTCACTTACATGAGAACATTAGTTTAAAGTAAAAAGTAAAGTTGTTAGTTGACAAATGTCCAAAAATATTAATCACAATTATTACTGACTACCTTCAAACATTAATATTTAGGTTTCGTTCCGATTTAAGCAAACTGAGCTCACAGTGTCTTGAATTCTGAGTTGATTTTGCTTGGATTTTGGTACAAGTAAATTAAGCACTGGGTCCCAAGCTGATGGTATAGTAATTTTCTCTGTTAAAATTAGGATGTTTTTTAATTTCAATAGCTTCGCGGATCATTCTTGGTAGGAACCGGTTTTCTTTGACAAGAACCTGTGTTTTATCAAATCTCAGGTAATGATTGGGGCCTTTTTGAGTATGTTCACACACTGCAGATTTTGTCGAGCGTTGATGTTTTACGTCAGCTATGTGTTCTTTTATGCGGGTCCCTATACCTCTCTTTGTTTGTCCTATATATGAGAGTCCACACTCACAGTCAATTCTACTATCAGTCAATACCCGCATCTTATTTAAAGGACTGGTAGAAACAATTTACTTCTAGAAGTTTCGAATAACACGTCTCGTGTTAAATGCTCTGAGGTGCGGGCACTGAAATCTCTTTACAAGGATATTAGTGGAGAAACCTAAAAATTGGCTGACGCTGTTTTTAGTGTATCTGATAAAAAAATATTTTACATATCGTTTTACCCAGTATAGGGTTTAGAACTAAACTCTTTACATATTATAATAGCCTCACTTCTCTCACTGCTCTCCTAGACTTCAACTCTAACTGTGACGTGTTTTGCGGGTTGTTGGAATTGGATACTGTCAGTGTGTCAGGGGTATTGTGAGGGAAAGGAAATTATTGCTCATGTTAGCTTGGTATCTGTTATGACCTAAAACTTGCACATTAAACTCAATAATCAATAAGTATGTATATGATTGTTCTATAAATTATTTCAACCGCCTATAAATCCAATATCAATTCAGTCGCGCGCTTTCTCCAAAGAATGCCTTAAAGAAGCCATAAGAGCCAACCAATCACTCCGTTCTGAATGAATGAGCAAGTGTTAGTAGATCTCGCTCGTCATATTGGCAGTCGCTACTCTCATTTATATTTTTTTAATGTTATTACTTAGCAATAATTGTAACTGGCGCTTTGTCGTTATTACTGTAAATAAATAAACAAAATTATATATATTTTTTTTTTCTTTACTAAGGTATAGGGAGTTCGCTTCAAACGAAAACTTTGAACTTCTTTGTAATGCCATCCGAGAAACTAGAAAGATATTTAAGAAAAAGAAACAAGACTGTTGGAGAGCTTTCTGTTTATTCTTATCTCCCCAAACTAGGCCGTCTGCTGTTTGGCAGAAAATCAGGAGATTTAGATCTGCGTTTAAAGAAACATGTTGTGCAACGCTTCCATTACCTCTAACTGATTCATTTTTGGATAAACTTTCTCCTCCCTCAGTGGTTAAGCAAATCCCATTATTATTAGGTCCACTAGTAAATACTGAAACTACACTAGGTTTTATTTGTATTTTATTTATCCTTTCTTAACTCAAAGGCATAGTTAGTAAGTTTAGTAAAGAATCCACTCCTGGAGAAGACGGAATTCCCTATTCAATTTCTTCTCATCTTAGTGACAGTTTCCTTACTTACCTACTAGATATACCTGTGCCTTCTTCTTGGAGAGTACAAGAAGTCATTCCAATTTTAAAACCTGGCAAAGACTCATCAGATGTCTCTTCCTATAATCCAATTATTTTATCTCCCGTTGTCACCAAAATCGTGGAACACCTAATTATAAATCGTTTGTAATAGTACATTGAAAGTAATCAGCTGTTAAGTCCTACTCAATATGACTTCCGCCGTGGTAAAGCACTCCGGACGGTGTCAGTATTCTAAAAAGTCTGAAGTGGCCGCCTTTTGATAATAATTCTGCGTATCATAATGTAGTATTAAGTATCCTATATCAAAATATGACTCCGCCGTGGTAAAAGCACTCCGGACGGTGTCAGTACCTATATTGACAACTTGGATCAGCCTTCTCATATTTTTGGTATATACTTACTTGAATATGTGACCGCTACACCTACACCTACACCGCTCGACGACCTCGGTAGTCGAGCGGTGTAAGCCGTCCGATTGGGTTATATTGTGCCCGGGAGGTCGCGGGTTCGATTCCCGCCCCGGACAATATTTGTGTAACAACAAAAAATTGTTTCGGTGTCTGGTTGGTTGAGGGACTACCCTCCGTGCCTCGGAGAGCACGTTAAGCCGTCGGTCCCGGTTGCCATTTAACACATCTATGACAATCGTTACATGTAGTCAGAAGCCAATATAATCTGACACCTGGTCTAACCATCTCGGCTACTGGTTCCCTACGGGTTTCGAGGTCTGATGGCAGTCGCTCGTATAATTCTGGTAGCTAGCCGCATCAGGTTAGACTGGGAGCCGACCCCAATAGAAATGGGAAAAAGGCAAGAGGAATGAGGACTTACTTGAATATGTGCTTATGTGCTGTAATACCATTATGATTAATATTTTTCAAAATTTGTAGATTGTTTACCAAGTTGTTCTTTGTAGATAATAATTGGCCTCCCTTATTTTTTTTAGATATCGACCAAGGTTTTTAGTTGATTTATGTAATAATTTTTAAACACTACTGGCATATTTTTTGAAAAATTTCCATTTAAAAATTTTATTTTCATTTTATTTCTTAATCTTTCAAAGCCTCCTGCATTTTTTTTTACATAATTGCCAGTGCTTGCATGTTTCAAAAGAGAAGATTGATACAAAATTGTTTTAATACTTAATTTTATTTCAATACTGGTCCAACTTACCTACTGACACTAATTTATTTATTATATATTTATTATTTAGTTTCGATCAAAACAGCCCTTTTGGTATTCATAACTATGACGACCGCTGTCAGATACGCTCGCGTCACGTACGCGTCACGCGAGCGCTTTAGCGTGTATATTATTTGTATGAAAATCACAAGAATACCATTTTGCACTCAGACGTAAACTTAATTGCAACGTGATTGCAACTGCACCGCAACTTGATCGGCGCGTCAAGAAATTACGTGAATTAGCCTACTGATCATAACTTCTGGCCAAGGCCCCCTAACAATTTCCAGACTTCACGATCTTGAGCCACCTGCATGCAACTGTCTAAGAATACATCTAGTTCGTCCCAACATGTTAGTCTGGGTCCTCTGGGTCATTAAGAGTTGAGTTAGAGTAGGTACAAGGTAGGAGATGAGGTAAGAATTAGAACCCGTGCGTAGGTACCAATTACATTACAATCAACGTTGATGTGCACGTGACGATGTACGAACAAAAATTAAGCCTTGGAAGTGTGATTAGAATCGTAGTAAGTAGCGTTCCTGTACCTAATCTCTCCTACCCCCATAGGAAAAACCATTTTGGTATGTTAAAAAGTTTAACCAAAATAAGCATTATTTACTAATTCCTTTAATAAACCTGTGCGTGTGGTAATAGCCATAGACGGATCTAGAGTCTGAACTAAATGTTATTATAGTACCTACTTAATTATTATACCTTACATATTATTATTAATCTAATAGACTAATAGACTGGCAGTACCTACCAACTTATCTATAAACGAACGAGTGACTATGGCCTTAAGTATGTGACTATAGAACAAATAATCCGTAGCGTTCTCGTAGCAGAAACATTGTTTGCTACGCCGCGCCTCGCCGCGCCCCCACCGCGCTGTAGTGGCTGCGTAGTCGCCGTAGCAGTAGCTGCAGTATCTTGCATACCTTATTTTATTCGTATCACAATAATAAATAAGCTTGTTTAACTAAGGTATTTTGCACTTGTATGATTTATTACGTGGACAAACGTATCACATAGGTAAGATTCATGATTTTTTTTGTACCGGCAGCATTTGTGTTCTTGAAGGATAGCATGTAGGTACTGCACACACGATATTATTGGTTTCAGTATAAATTCTCCAGCTTCATGAACCGTAACTAGTGCAATAATAGTTCGTATCTAAATACATAGTATTTCAAAAGACTTATAGTACTTATACCTAGTCTACTTTAATCCCTAAAGGTTACCTGATAAAGTTACCTGTGAACAATTTATGACATTGTACACGAAGAGTACCAACGGGTAGGCAGGTAAGTACCTACTTACTCTCTAAGTACTAGCTATTAGGTACTAATCTTCCTCTGCCTTTCACATCCCGCTACTTGCTGTCGGCGAATGATATGAACCGTAATAAAGTTAACATATTGTGTATCTTTGCCACTCAATAACACCATAATAATCCTTTAAGTACAATAGTAAAAAACACTGTACAATATCCTAAATTCCTTGAATCACAAAATTAGAGGCGTTGAAGGTATTGCTTCCGTCATTGTTTTATTCATAGAATCGGCAGGAAAAAAGAAAACTTACAAAAACAATGCGTACCCGCCTATAAAATTCCACTACCTACCGCCATAAAACTGTATTGTATTTATTTTTGTTTGACGCTGTTTACGACACACCATTTTGGTTAAATTCTAAAGTAAAATTCTACTAAAATCGCATAGAAAGAGCTAAATATCTTTTAACGGTATAAGTAGATATCTACCTACATTAAAGTACTAGGTAGATATTTAGGTACTAATTCTACATTATGACTACAGTTAAGTATTTAAGTAAGAAAGTATTAAAGTATCTTCTGTTTACTTAACTATCTATAATGTTGCCTGAATTTTAACGAATTCTCTCAGTTTTGATACCGAGCTTCCAAAACGTGTCAGACTGCCTAATTTATATAACAGGCTAACAGCACTTTGCAAAATTAAGACAGAGGACTATAATCAGTTACACAAACATGTAAGTAATAATACAATTAGTGAGCTCACATGAGTCCCCTCGATTGAGATTTGTGCCATGGCCATGATGGAATACAATTAATAGACGTTACGCGTCCAATAAATGCAGCTTTCATATATTACTAAATATCACGTTTCACGAGCTCTATCACATCCTGGCATCCGACTCCCCTTTGTGACTGTGTATATAACGTACTTTTATCTTGTTACAAAGGAACAAAGCATTTGATACAAATACATAAAACACTCCAAATGTCGAAAGCGGATAATGCCCATCATTATACATTCATGTGTTTTGTCGTTTACAATATTTATTTTGAACAGTTTCGAGTTTCGAGGGGGGAAAACCCTCCTTTCGGTTGAAAGCTTCCGAAAGCGCGTAAGGAGGCGGCGGGCGGCGCTTCAGGACGCCCTCATTGGTTCGTGGTGCCCCACCATGCTGGGACTCCGCCCCAGTGAAAATTCTCCCCCAACCAAGCCTTGTGCGATTGTAGAGAGTAGAGCTCGTTCTTTATTCAGTAAGCGCGTGTCAGTCAACTGTGCCGCACCGACCACTCTGTTGTACAAATACGTGTTGAATCATCGCACCGGCCACGGCGTCGCTGACTCAGTGAAGTTCGCGTGTTGTGTAGTAATGGTGGACAGTATCCTAGTGCACTTGTAGTTTCGTGTGATGCACGCGATGAGTGACCCGACCGCTCTAGCTAACATGTTGCCTTTCGATTCTATTGGACTTTACGAACAGCCTAAACCTAGGTTCATATTTAAAATGCCGCGAGTGGTTCCTGACCAAAAAGCCAAGTTTGAATCTGAAGATCTCTTTAAAAGACTGAGCAGAGAAAGTGAGGTATGAGCTCGTTCTTAATAATGATATTGTAAGGCTAGTGTGTATTCAGTATATTCCATCTAAATGGTGTTTAATATTGAACAGGAAAATGAAGGTATGTTTTTAACGGTTTAGTAATAATTCCCATATTTCCTTATCCATTGTGACTGTGCCTGTTATAGGTATAGGTAGTACGTATGCATAATCTTCGTCCATAATAACTCATGCCTACCTACTCGACATGTCCATATATAAATATAACAACTACATTAATTCAAAACTTTTGTTGATGATAAACTATGTATTGTTCAGGTGAGATACACGGGATACCGAGACCGGCCCCCGGAGGAGCGACAGATGCGGTTCCAAAGCGGGTGCCGCGAGGGCCACACGGAGATCGCGTTCACCGCTACCGGCACCAACCTGCAGCTTGTCTTCGACCATTCCCCATATAACAACCGTGGCTGCGACTTCCAAAAGGAAACTGGCAAGGTACCTGTCGATTGCTTTCATCATCATCAACATCATCATCATCATCATATCCGTGTTGATAGTTCAGACACTTACTGTCACCTTCCATTTTCGTGTATCTGCTTAAAAATGCTTTTTATTTATAAACTTCAGTAGTAATGATTGTATGAACAAAGTGTTTTTTGTACCTCTCTTTTTTATTGAAAATTATAGTAGGTATTCCAGGATTATTCATTCGTTTTCATCATACATTCGATTATTGACAAATAGGTCAAGTCATCGCAAGATTTAATCCCCTATGGTTGAGCTCTCCGGTGATGGATCAGATATGGTTAGTGGAGTCAAGGAATAGAAAAAACAAAAACAATTTGTTTTTTCTATTTTGTGAGTGGAGTAGTGTAGGTACGTATATTGTTTACTATACGTGAATTATGGGCTGACGGACTTTAACACAGGCTTTGCTCTGTAACGACTGTAACCTAGCCAGGACGTAAGACTTTTTATTGTAACTATTTTATTTTATGCGATACCAAATGTAAAATACTTTGTGTAACAGACTGTACCTACCTACATTACTGGAAATAAACGTTAGTATTATTATTATTGTTGTTTCAGAATTATAATTTTATTTAAAATATAGATACATATATCTTTTCATCTTTGTGTATCTAGTTAGCATTAACTTTAACACAAACGATTTACCTATGCTTAATTACGTCGCTCTTTATGACTTTGTCACAGATGATTAAAATCCTCTACCCGGTTGGCTGCTCTGTAGAATTTATACATCATAGATAACTTTTTTTTCTTTTGTTTGCTTACAATTTGGCAAAATTTGGCATCCAGCCTATATCAATCAATTATACCTTTTTTCGTTGCTTCAGTACGAATATTCTCCTATTCCTTCGAAATTATCCTCTTTATTAAATCTTAACTTAGTATAAAATTAAGTCTCTTGCGCTGTCTGTCTGCGATAAACTCAAAAACTACTGATACTGAACCTATTTTAATGCTGTTTTCAACAATAGACGGAGTGATAATAATAATAATTTCACACATACACATATCGCCATCTAGTCTCAAATATTTGCTCTTGTTATGCGTACTAAGAACAGGTATACTACTTAAATTCATTTTTTTTAAGTACATGCGTACATATAATAGATAACATTCAGACAGAAAATACAATCATGCTCATCCATAACATAATGATTTGTCCTGGTGGGGAATCTAACCCACGACCTTCGACTTAGCAGTCAGGGTCACTAACCACTACACCACTAGGCCAGACAATGCTCCATGAGAAAGGTATTGGTGGTTAAATTATACCCATGCGAAGCCGGGGCGGGTCGCTAGTATAGTTATAGTTTGGAGCGGGCTATTTTTCCGCAACTCGACGTCTTATAAGTGCGCCTATTTTGCGTGATTGGGCTTGCGACGCTAATATACATCTAAAACAGTGCGAGGACTTAACAGGTAAATGTAGTACAGAGAAATAAAATTATGTGACTCATAATCATTACCAAAGCAGAATGCTTAGTAGTACCCGTAACGTATATCGGTGATAAACTTAATAGGCTCATTCGTGAACAACGGCCGTGCGTCATCAGTGCCGAACTTCCGGCCCACATTCTATAATAAAAATTAAGACATTAATATCATGCAGCCTAATGATCGTATGATGAAGGCATACCTTACAACCAACCAAAACACTCCGGTCACGCTCTACAATCTTGATACAGTCCAACATTACAACATAACATCTTTCGTTAGCGCATTCATTGTGACTCCACAATCGTGCTCGTGGAACATGGTCGTGCATTAATTTAGAGATTTATAAAAGAAGGATGGTAATGACGTAAGATGACCGTCAGGAAGTCAAATTCAAGTATAACTGGATTACTTATCCAGCTTTGTTGAGGTCTGTGATCAGCCCATTCCACTTTACTATGAACAGTATTATGAACCTTTACCGTACTTTATTAGTTTACCCACGTTTAACTTACATCAGTTACATCCCATTTCATACAGCTAAAACACAAACTACACAATATTACTTACAAGTGCAATTTCTTGATCATTCTACACACAGAGGTGTTAATAAATAACTATGTCATGTAGAGTCCGCACGTAAAATCCGTAGAATCACTAGACAAATTGGTAAAACCCAATGCGTAGATCTACACTCATCTACATAGATAAAACTAAAATTACAAACCAGATGCTCGTCCTATCTGCGGAAGGGTTTAAGGACCCAATTTTTTTGTAATTCTAACTTTTTACACAAACCTCCTTCCACGGATAAAATAATAAAATAATTTTCTAGTGTCATGCATATCATAGTCGGAACTAGTTTTATTTCTGCCGATTTTTTTATGGAAATTGTTGTTTTGTTTGTCATGAATTCTGAAAAACAGTTTTGTCGCTCGAGTCCCTTCAAGCGTCAAAACTGTTTCAAAATACGAGTAGTACAATAGTAGGTATGGTATTAAAAGTTACAGACAGTATGCATTAAATGAAACAAAACATCAAACGACAAACAACGACATCGTTACATTTTTCATTATCCTTACATATCTCTCGTCCTTACATATCTACCACAATATGTACCTAAGTAATCATTCTACCTTAATACTTATTTCTTGTTTTATAATATAATTCAAGGAGAGCCCATTTGGCCGAGTTTTATTGAATTTAGCCCCCTTACTTCAGTGACCACCCGCTGCTTTTCTGTATGAATACTTATATTTATTTACACTCAGCTCATTTAACAAAGCGCTCGACTGTACAAGAGTTCTCATCACTCATCTAGTAACGATGTTTTATTATACTCTACTTCAAAAGTCCTTGTGCATTTTAGTATTTATTACAATTTAAAGAAATCGGCGAATTAGATTTAATACTTATTTGAGATTTTCACCAAGTAATTGCTAGCTAATAGTCATATTCAACAATATCACGTCATCAGTGCATCTAGTCGGGAATGTTAAATTTCAAACGACTATTTCTCTCGACTCGTTCTCTAAACAAGTAATACGATATAGATCATGATCTTGATCCGGCATCTTTGTTTCCCGATAGCTATAATCTACCTGTCTTCAAGTCACGAGTGAATCTGTATTTATTAGGTAGGCGCATTCCATCGTAGACTGCAACATTGCTTCACATCAGGCAAGTTGTGGTCAAGCGCAAACCTATTATAGACTAAAAAAAAAGTTACAGGTCCACCGATCGTAAAGTTGTTAATGTTTTGATATAACAATATATTCTTAGGTACCATTACCTATACCATACCACATATAATAAAATACAATCTTACGTTAGTTACTTACTAGTACAATTCAATTAAGAATTTATACAATCTAGTCCCTTAATTTATAAATCCAATGTTAGATGAGGGTACAGGGAGAGGGAGAAAAACATTTCCCCTGAAATCAATAATGGAAAAGCGCCAGGATTGGTGGGCGTCTCGACGTTTTGCCCGCCCAACTAACATGGCTGCCGGTGTGGTGGTGGTGCATCGTCGCTGGCTCCTGGGGCCCTGAAAGCCTCTATGTTAGTTTCTATTTTTTATTCTGTTTATCAACGACACCACCATCGCTCCAGCTCCACACCACACAGTTGGCCACATACCTACAATAGAAATGTGTAGCTATACCGATTACCTAACACGACAACAATCTAGTAGAAGTTGTAGTATACATAAGTACTTATTTAATGCAAGTCTTGCATTTTTACAATGCGCGAGATCTTTGGTTAAGAAGTCTATACAGTAGGTGCTGTTAGGTAATCATGAAACTACATAATTGTGTGTGTAAATTAGTTACAAACAGACGGCAAGCTTCGCCGCGTCCATTCATGATACTTTTTAATTTTTTTAAATTCAAAGGCAGTTATTAGTTAAATTGCATCCTGGTCGAATGTCTGCCACAATTAAAGGTTTGTTGGAAGCGGATGCCGGAACAAAGCCAGCACGCGATCTGCAGCCGTCTGCCTTCTTTCGTTTGTCCTTCCTTACCTTACGCTATAGGTAGATACACTTCGCCTACCCTTTCGTGATCCATGTAATAGTTTATTCACGACCAAAACTAAATTAAGCTAATAAATAACTAAACTGAATTTGTGATAACATAACATTGAAAATCACTTTGGCAACTATACTTAATAGATACTATCATAATAACATTCATAACATAAAAGACACTGCAAGTCAGACATTATTGTCCCGATGAAATGAACTGCGGCCAATTTCTACCTGTGATTTTTTTCACAAGACACTTCCGAGCCATATGCGATTTAGAAAAGAGCTCTCCTGCCACCAACAGCGTTAGTGTTTTTGTGAGTTGTTATTACATAATGAATGTTTGTCGTCAGGTCCACATCGTATCCCGATTTATCATGAACGGAGTTTGCGTGAGATGGAGAGGCTGGATCGATTTGGAACGTTTAGATGGCGTGGGATGCCTAGAGTTGGACGAGGAGAGAGCTGCGATAGAGGATGCGGCGCTACGGGACCAGATCGAGAGGTACAACCAGCGGCTACGGGACTTTGAAGACAAACAGCGCGCGTACCGCGAGCATGGTGACGAGCTGCGCGCGCATTCGCACTCGCACGTGCACGCGCAGCGGTGCCACCAACCGCGCCAGCCACCGCACGCAGCGCACCCGCCACACCCTCACCCTTCGCACCCGGTACACATCAAGCCTCATTCGCAGGGCGCTCTCATTTCCTAGACTCTGTCAGACTATTCTGTCAGAAGGCGATAGAGCTTGCCTGCTCCTGAATAGCCTTATTCTTTCACGAGCAGACAAGCTATAGAATCGACTTATCTATCTAATACCTTGTCATTCTTGTATATTATACGTATAGAAATATATAACCTGAAAGGGCTCCAACGTTTTTCTTGAAATGTAGTGTTTATGAGGTTTCGAGGAGCGATTAATCGATCTAGTTAGGTTTCATTTTTAGAAAACGTCGTTATTTTCCTGTTTTGAGGCAATATCTACTAAAACTGCTAAATTATCATTAGAATACGAAGGAAAACGTCTCTATATGTCATCATGATAGCTCAGGTGAGATATTAGATGGTCATGAAACCAAATATCTATAAAGTATCTAATCGTTTTTTTGTGAGAAAAACTATTACCTACATGGAGCCCTTTAATATAATTTCAAAAAATGGCATCCAGGTTTTAAGTTTTATTACAGCTTTGTTCAATTCTGAACAGAACAACTTAGAACATTAGGTAGAGCAAAACCATTTTATATTTTTACCAATGTTTTGTAAAAGAATAGATACTTGTATGTAGATAATTTCTTGTTTAATGAATGTCCCCATGTTAGTTGTTGTACAAGTCATCATAAAGCGGATAGACAAGTTGATACCTAAGATATAGAAGTATCTACTTCCACAAAAATAAATAGGTACAATGTAAAGCTTTAGGTACCTACCTCGTTTAAGTAACACGTAAGTTTTCCTAATCGTATTTCAGTTTATTCAACTCACTGGTTTTCCCAGCGTATTTTTTACTCGCTTAATCAAATAGTAAGTACAAATCTAAAAAACAAACTTTATAGAAAATATGTCTTACCAGCTTTATCACAATCAGTTTTGTAAATGTCATGGTACCTACTTATTTAACCTAATGATGAGTTGTTCAACACCTATCGGTAATAGATGCAATCGTATTTTTAAGATAGTTCTAGAATAAATGTAAAAAAAAATGTAGATACTGTGTTAACCTACCTACTTATTATTTAGCTCGTTAGATATATTTTAGTCAAAGTGCTTAAACGCTCAGGGTCATAAGTTTATTAATATTTTAGGCATACCTGACATAACATGCAAAGAGGGTGGGTCAGAATTGTTACTCCTTAAGGTTTCTAACCTTAAGGAGGCTCATTCCACTGCCACCTTCTGACCGATAATTATTCGTAATCACGAGTGAATCAGTATACTAGGTTGGCGCGTTCCATTGTAGACTACATCATTGCTTAACATCAGGCAAGTTGTAGTCAAGCGCCAGCCTATCGCAGAATAAAAAAAATATATCTTCGTACTTAATCAATAATTTACAAACTTAACTTAATCAAACAAAAAGTTATAATCAATACAGGAATATACACCTAAGAATAATTATTACCTACCTATTAGGATAGTGTCTAACATTTTGTAACAATACCTCCTAATGAATCCGGTCATTTGTTGCTGATTATTTTATCATTACGTAATAATAGTTAAAGGTAAGGTTTTAACTAATGTTCTTGTTTAATTTGAGCAAACTACCTATGTTATTTATTTTTAGATACGTAGTTATATTTATTAAGTTTGTAAAACATTAAAAAAGTATTGTGATATAATGTAAATAAATATTTTCTACTTAGCAAAGTAGTTACAATTTAAAGCATTTCTTGTTTTACTTACGAAAGCTGAAGATCGTCGACGTCGTGACGTCACACGTGACTTACTATGCGTTTCAAATGACTGGAAATCCACCATCTTGGATAGGAATGCGCAACAACTTCACATTTTTAGTAGTTACTATGGGCAAAAACGTTTGTTAGGAAAAATAATCACATCTAGATTAAAATTAAACAAAAAATGTTGTATCAAGATTGGGTATTTGAGTCGAATATTTAAGTAAGAACATATTTACTTGGGTAGGTAGCTACATACTTTTCTACATAAATCACTTTTCCATACATTTTAACAGAATATTAGGTATATTAAATGTCGATTGATATTTTGTGCTGACGCTGCTTTTGCTTGGTTTTTTATATGAAATTAGCCGCGAGTCGAGTCCAATTCTTATTTGAATCGCATAGCAGGTACCTAGTGGCTTCTTTCTCCCGTGGTAGTAAGTAGATACTGAACAAGGTGTATGGGTCTACAGTTAATATAATAGGAACTGATCATACTTAATGAAAGGTCATTTACTCTACACCAAATACTCAACCTCATTATCCTCATACTTACTGTTTTTTTATATTGTAAACTCAAGTAATACCTACTCAATTATTAGGTACCATTTTTGCTTTTATAATGTCCGGTTCTCAAAGAGGACAGTCATCTTCCTTATAAAAAAATATTCAGACGTTATTTTTGTTACAGAACATGATAGCATTTAGAAACCATAATGGTGTGTTAAAAAAGTCCTGGCACTGAAGCGGTTTGACCGCGGAAGCGGCAATACGCGCGGCTGGTCGCTTTTCCAGTATAATAAGCAACAGCTTCGAATTTTGACTGGAAAGGTGGCTTGCCGGCCCCGCAGTAAAGACGTTATGGTGCGTACCTGCAAGGGCTTAGAGCTTTTTTCCAAAGTTACTATTATCACAGATAATATAATACTAGAGTAGTATTAAAAGTACTAAATACACCACAATCCCGCAAGCGCTACTCCTGACTGCAACGTGCGTAAGTTCCTCTTAACTTAAGAACTTATGAAAGTTAGATTACAAATAGCAAAAATAGAGGAGGTAAAATCACTTCACTTATCCATCAAAGGGTATAATTTGTGATCTTTAAGTGTCATTTATATTTTCACCATAAATAGGTGTTCGAAGGAGCTATAAAGAAATGTGTTAAAAATATGTATTTGCTTGTATCATATCACTCCATAAAAGGAATGGTTTTTACTATGAAAATAGTCGAGACCATACAAGTATTGTCATTTTAAAAATACCGTTTTGTGTACTTCATTTTAGAATTATTGTTTGAAGGTAGTCAGTAATAATAGTAATTTATATTTTTGGACGTCAAATACGTCAGACCACCGTGAACATGAAGTCTGAAAAGACCGCTAGGTTCTCTTAGTAGTCTGTGAAAAAGACTTCGAAACGTCGGGATCTAAAATCTAAAATAAACCGCGATAAAATCCGTTAAAAAGTAGTTTTATTTCAATGTGTGATATTCGCGTAAATCTAAGACAATACTTTGGAATTGAATATTATAAAAAAAATTCAATACCTAAATTAACTGCTTACTATGAACCACTTACAATGTATGCATTATCATTAAACCACTATATTGTTCCCCAAATAATGTTTATGATAAGAATAGATTCGATAAATTAAACCGCATGAGAATTGTTTTTATCGAAACTGCGGTTTTGATTTACACACGTCCACCACCAATAATTTACTATAAAATAAGAATTTCTAGATAGATATGCACAATTAATACTACAAAAGTCTAATTAGGTAGGTATTAATTTCCTATTATGACGGAATTCCTTTGTACTAGACGTGATTAAATGTCTTGTTTTTATAATTTAAGCTTTTCAAAATAGTCTGCTACGACATTCTGTTAAAACAAAAGAAAACTCACGTAAGTACAAAAAAGAATGTCTTTGTGAAACATAATAACCAAGCTTTTGTACTTTCCTATCTGTTATTTCCTATTAATAACAAGTATATCAATAAAATGTCTAAGTCATTCAAAAGCCTAGTTATCTCACTTAGCATATAAAAATTAATAAAAGCAATTATCTTACAAAACAACAAAGTTATTTAGATATTGTATTAGATATTCGAGATGAAACTGGCCTATGCGCCCCATAGGCCGCCGCGCCGCCGCGCCGCGCCGTCCTTCGCCGCCCTCGCTCATTATACGCAATTTACCGGACGAGGAAACGTTCATAAAATTACATGCTTATTGCTCGTTGAGCACAACACGTGAGACCTGTATTTTAACGCTTCATATGTTTTATTGATTCCTAAATATGTTAGTCAGTTAATTAAGCTATTATCTTCATTATTATTATTACTGTTTAGGTAGGTAGGTAAACTAAGTAGGTAGCCTACCTATGTATTTGTATAAAAAAATAACAAACTTGTATCTAGCTTCAGTTTCAATAAAACTCGCATTTTAGTACTTACGGTAAGCATAATTATTAACTAGTACTTTTACAGTCCATCAAATCTAAGAAGTACCGTTTGACAGTTCTAAACGTAGTACATTTAGAATTTTATTTTTGAAGTGAAAACTTCTTTAGCGGCGTTGAGCACTTTTTCTGTAATGGGTATAAAATCTTAAACTCGCGTTAGGACACGTGACCTGATCGAAAAAGCGTAAGACGGATGGAGAGTAGACAGCTATCCCCTCTCTACGGCGCGGCGAAAATGTATGCCTGGGCCTACTGTTTCGTTTAGGCAGCGCAGGGCGCTTGCGCGAATGTTCGTGTTTAATGTAATATAAATTGTCATGTTTGTGTACGATAGCGCAATAAATGAATATTGTATTCTACCACATAAATGATAGTACTTTTATACTGATAAAGCAATTGGTGCAAAATTATTCCCTAACCATTCCAAAATATCAAACATGCTCAACGTTAATAATCAAGTTTTCACTTCTGCCGGCGGCGCGGCGAAAATGTATGACTGGACCTACTGTTTCGTTTAGGCAGATTAAGATGTTAATAATCAAGTTTTCACTTCTGCCGGCACTCCCGGAGTGCAACCCGTCTTTTTTTTGTATGAAAATTGTTTATGTTATGTTTAAATAAAAATAGCTTCATAATTCAATTATTTTACAGGAAAGCTAATAAAAATAGTAGAAAACAGTGAAATGTCAAAAGGTAGGTACTTCTTAGATTTGTTCAATTGTAACATCGAATTTTGGTAATAATTTACATACGCACTATATTGAGATTAGTAGATTATAAACGTAACAAAACCTTATGCTTTATAGCGAAAAAGTCCTAATGGTCTAAGATCCCGCTATAAAACGAAATCTATGAATAAAACACAAACAAAAAAAGTGGAAGATATCAACAAATAACTTGATACGAACGAATGTTGCTTTCAATTCAGAAAGAAGTCTTCCATTTTTTATGAATCAGCCAAAATTATACGCGGAACTGAGCATTATCTAGCGGACACCATACTGTTGATGTTATCGTTTCTCTTTATTGTGACGTATGGCACCTTGACGGTCCAAATTGAGCAGGTAGACCTTACTTATTGGAGATGATCTCTGATCGATACCATGCCACAAAAAACTTGGTATTTTACAACACATTATAAATCCGAGAAGGCTATCCAGAGGGTGAAAAGGCAGGCAGGCATAGGTTTGACGTCACGCTACATTTTAAGCATTAAAATTTATAATGGGTGATGCACACCGTAAATTTTATTAGGTAGGTTACACAGCCTACTAAATGGTAGATCTAAGTATCTAACTAAGTATCTACCATTTAGTAGGCTGTGTTAAATACCTACAGTCTAGACTTGACAGCTACGCTGGAAGCTAAACTGTCTATTTTTTTGTTTATTAAGTTCTATCGACTGATTAAATTATTTATTTATTTATTAATTTAATGCACATATACACGTATTACAGTAGTACATGACCCTTTTAGGGTATAGCAAGTATAATGTATTCTTTCTATATTCTATTATTTAAAATTAGTTATAAAATAGGTCTCTATATAATATAATATTGCTTCTCTAATATTATGTTTCCTTAGCCTTAATATTTATTTAATTCTCTATCTTCGAAATGTTCTTTAACTGTGTAGTAGCATTTTTCTATTAATAATAATTTAAGTTTTGCTTTAAAAATGGGTATTGTGATACAGTCTCTAATGCAGTTAGGCAATTTATTAAATATTTGTATACTGCGGTATTGTGGACTATTTTTATACATTTCTAATCTAGGAACAGGTAATGTTAATTTATTTTTGCGGCGTTCGTTCTTATCAAAATCGAATAATTCAATGTTCTTTTTTACAAACATGGCGGATTCAAAAATATATATGCACGGTAATGTAAGTATTTTGTATTGAATGAAGAGAGGTTTGCAACTCTCTCTGGGTTTTATGTTGAATATAATGCGTAGGCATTTTTTTTGGGTGATGAATAGGTCTTTGGCGTCGCTGCTATCCCCCCACATCAAAACTCCATAGCGGAGCCACGCGTAGGCGTATGCGTAGTATGCAGATAGAGCACAGTTAATATTTGTGTTTGTTTTAAGTACTCCTAGACCGTATAGAAATTGTGATATTTTAGATTTAATTTTACTAACGTGATTTTTCCAGTTAAGGTGTGAATCTATTGTGATTCTTAGTAGATTAAATTCATTTGCTTCTTCGATAGCGATATTATTTGTTACTGCATTTAGGTTTATCTTTTGCTTTAGATATGGTTTGAATTGAATGTATTTTGTTTTTTTATGATTTACTTCTAAGTTATGTTTAGAAAGCCAATTTTTAATATTAATAAAAGTATCTATGATTGTTTGATCTTGGTTTAGATGGGGAGAAGGTATCTTGAAGAGAATAGGAATTTACCAACCAAGCAATCGAGTAATTACCTTCTTTCGCAATTATTGTATAATTATGTAGCTTGAATCAATGGACCGATTTTATTGTAGTTTTCTTTGGGGTAATCGAGATTAGATTGAACGCTTCTTAGTGAGATCATTATGATATGGTTCATAGATGTAAAATTGCCTCGGTAGCAAGGAGATAAATAGCGTGTTCGCCTCTAGCCTCGGGGTTGCCGCACACTGGTCCGGATTTGAAAAAAGTGGGACATTCGAGATATCGGGTTTTAAAAATTATCATGGGGTAGTACCTACTAATATAGTAGAACAATAGTTGT
This sequence comes from Meganola albula, assembly GCA_936450015.1. Lineage (NCBI taxonomy): Eukaryota > Metazoa > Arthropoda > Insecta > Lepidoptera > Nolidae > Meganola > Meganola albula. Next base: position 9,552,395 of record OW388144.1, on the reverse strand, counting down.
TATTAACATTTTTTATTTGAATGTATCCTTCATACTTTAAAAAAATGTTGAAGAAAAAAATGTATGGAGGACAAACTTGTTTTTTATTTTTTTCGAAACTGTTGAGAGCTGTAGAGGTAACTAACTCAGAATAGTTCGATAGGCTGGATGGGCATCCAGCCTATGAGTTAGTACAAAATCTAGGTACACAAGTTCTAGGTTTTATTAATTTTCAGCTGCTTATTTTGAGTATATTTGATGTTATTTTGTGTAGGTAATAAATCCATCCTAATTTACCTATTAGTGATAGAGTCGGCCGTTAGGGTTATTAATTATAATAATATAGTGTGACATTAACACACACGGTCATCTGATCCCAGATAACTGGTAATATACTACATTTATAATACTTTTCTTTTGTAAATATATACTTAAATATAAATAATGACACCCAGACACAAGACAGACAGACACGGGATGTGCGTAAAGTTTGCCTCATAACGCTACGAATCATTTTATAGTAACTAACTCCTAAGATACTACGAACCGTGATACTGTTAATATATACCGTACGTAATAGATACACTTCGTATTTTCCCAAATGTAAATGTAGATACAAAATTTACCCCAGTTCTTAGACTTGCTTACATTTCATCGACGTAGCGTCATAGATACAAGTTGAGTTATCGAGAAGAACCATTAGGTATTTGACCTAACTTATAAAAATACTATTGATATTCAATAACAAGGCGTCGATATTTTCAAAATTTTTTTTTTTACAAATCTGCTATTCACCAGATTGATTAATTAATTGCGGCCTTATCATATTTCGGTCTATTTGAAGAGGAATTAATTATTCTTCACCCATTGACGTAATTTACACACAGATATACATTTTTTTCCAATAGCATTTACCTACCTATTCAGATACCTATAGCCACAGGCCACAGCATAGATAACCGAGTTCTTTGGACTGTGCTAGCATACCTGTCAGTACTTATGCAAACAATTTTAAATCTTTCATTGAAAGTAGATACAAAGTAGAGATACCTTCTTTTATTATGAGATATATTTATCTCAATAATTAATGGTAGGTACCTATGTGTAATTAATTTTGCAAATAAAATAATGTAAAATTAGGCCCAAACCGTTCCTACTTAAAAATTAACCTGTGCCGTAATATCAATGGCCATAGCCATAATTAAATTTACCTATCACAAATACAATTACTATTTATTTGTTCTTAGCATACGTACCGACCTACATGCCTATTTGTAGCTTAAACGTTAAATTAAATATTGACATTACTAAAATTCATAATAAATTTCTATAAACTTTAATTAACAATTGACATTTTCTTAAAGTATAACATTTTATGACGTTACTTATTAATATATTATGTACTTAACTTCGAATCAATTGACTTAATATTATATTTTATATTATCAAACAAAATTGTAATTAGCGATTATTATTGTATCTAGGTACTTAACATTTGTACGCCGGCAACGGCAGAATATATTTGACTATTATATTTTTCACCAACTTTGAAATAAATAACATCTTATCTTATCTTATCTTATCTTATCTAAGTAGATACCCAAGTACATTTTCACAAATTGTCATATTTTGTTTAATTCCCTAACCTAACATACAAACTTGCCTAAATGTTATTAAAATTTGTTTTGCATTTGTGAATTTTACGTAAATTTCCTGTTCTAGATTGAAATTATTTTGATATTTGAAATTATAATTATTATAAATTACGTCTCCAGATCGCGTAGGTTGGGTACCTATGAAATAAACAATTATCTTGTGAACTGGATGGATCTTAAACACACAAATATGATCACGCAATCAACTTCTTAAAAATAGACAGAACTCGTTAGTGTATTAATCAACCACAAAAGGATTGCCGTCAAAGAGGAGATTCGATATGTTGATCTAATAACACTCAATATTTAAAAATGAATATTGTTCAAAAAGCTACGCGGACGCTAGTTATTGCACGCCGTGGCCGACCAACGGAGATTCATTCCGACAACGGTCGAAATTTCACTGCCGCTGCCAAGGAAATCGGTAATTTTATTAAACAAAATTCTCAATCTTTTTCTAAATATGCTTCTGGAGAAGGAATAAAATTTTCGTTTATTCCAGCATACACTCCTCACTTTGGGGGTATCTGGGAGGCTGGTATCAAAGCTGCTAAATTTCACATTAAGAGAGTCTCACTTTCGAAGAACTTTGTACTTTATTCGCACAAGTAGAGGCTGTACTCAATAGTCGCCCCTTGTGCCCAATATCATCATCCCCTGACAATTTCCTATCATTGTCCCCAGGGCACTTTATAATTGGCAGACCACTCACTGCTCTGCCTACTCCAATTCAAGAATGCAAGGCTTCTCCTACTCAACGTTACGCCCGTCTCGAGCAAATACGGAGACACTTTTGGAACCGCTGGCAACATGAATACATTTCCGAACTTCAACTCCGGACGAAATAGAAAACTAATCACACGAAGCTAAATATCGGAGATCTAGTTCTTCTACAAGAGCAAAATTTGCCACCACTAAGCTGGCGTCTCGGACGTGTAACCAAATTATACACCGGATCGGACGGCATTCCTCGCGTCGCTGATATCGACACACCGAGAGGCAGCGTGCGTCGTTCACTGGTTCGACTTTGACCTCTGCCTACCTCAGAAGATGTTTCCGGTTGAAATGCATGGCGTTCAACGGGGGGAGCTCATGTTAGCGCTCAAATAGCGCCTGCGAAAATTATAAAGCAAACAACATTTATGTGTTTTGCATACATACATTTTATTATTCTAAATTATTAATACATAAGTCGGTAGACAAAAAATTACTTTTCTAAATTCTAAATTCGTAGCTTAAAAACTAGTCTGCTCAAAATTGTATCAAAAAGGTCTAAATCTAAATTAAACACAAGTACTAAAACAATTGAGTTTCAATCAAGAAATTCCATTCTTGCTCTTAAACACACTTTTTGTACGGTTTACTAACCCAATCTGTAACGGGGTAACCTAAAGGGTATCATAACTTTTTGATATTTTAATTTTTAATTTCGAATCTTTTTAAAGTTTTTTAAAGACATCAATTAGCAAGTGTTTTGCCAATATTATGTCAAAATGGACTAGCTGGGTTTTACCTTTTTCTAGCCAGCTAAGATCACGTGGGCCATACCAACTAAGTCTGCTGGCTTTACTAGCTCAACTTGATCAAATTAAACTACAACTACCTATTAAGGTTTCTTAAAAGACCCGAGAAAAAAAATACAAAGAATAAAACCACGTGAGTACCTTACCTACAGATCCGTGTAGTACGGTATAAATGAAACAATATTTATATCTCGTAATTTATTATTGAATATGCGCACTATTATCTTCTATTTTTCATCAGCAGGTATTCATCAGATACCAGGTGTTGTAACCTGACTCCGTTTACTAGGTGTGTCTACTACGACGAAATTAGACATTCGTTTTATTCACATAAAATATTTATGAATTATGTAATAGATACCTACCTACTTGTTGTCTAGTATATTGATTGAAATTAAACAATCATACACGCACGCACTTGTAGTAGATAAACTTAATTCAGTTTACCTACCAATTAATACCAGTAAGTGGTATCTACTTTATGTATGTACCTATGCATTCTCTACCTAACCACCTAGCGAGGTAATAGCTGGTTTGTTATTGTTAGAAAATAAATCTTTGATAAAATTATAATCTTCAAGATTAGGTATTAACAAGGTGGCATTTTTGCTAAAACAAAAATTAATATTTCGTTAAGGTTTCGTTTTGTTAACATCTTAGAGCATTTAGATACTTATTAAATTTTCTAAGGTTAACATGCTTTAATAATTTTGTAGTTATGACATAAAAAATATACTCTTTATTGCATAAAATATGTTTGTATAAGTACCTATTTAAGTATTTATTATATATACTCGTAGGTTTAACTTTTTCAAAATGTTTATCTAGGTACGTATCCGATCTTCTATACAGCCACTGAACTAATTCAATATTTATTCATGTTATTCATTCAATTAATATTAAAGTACCTATACAGCATAGAGCTAGAATAATATTATAAGTCTATGGTATTCAGTCAGGGTGATAAATAGAACTCTACTACAACTCTACATAGGGGCCGTTCAAGTATTACGTAAGCACTATGGGGGGTGGGGGGGGGTCTTTGTTTTGCTTATTTTGGATGACATGGGGTGTAGGGGAGACTAGATGATGATTACGTCATCGGTAGTTATTTACTTTTTTACACAAATGGCAACCCTCACATTGTCTATGCTTGAAAACGTAACGCATTTTTAAAAATTCCCGCAAATAATGCATACGTTTAGGCACTCGCTTTAGAACCGATTAGGGGAATTACCGCGCGCTATTCACTTGTCTTTTTCTCCGTTAGTGTATTGTTTTGTTTGGATACTATAGCGAGTAGACGTATTGTAAGCATAGCAAAGCAAGTTAACATTTGTGTTACCGTTGATTCCATTAGCCAAAGTTGAACGTTTAAATAAGATGTCGTTTCAAATAGCCAAATCCAAGTTATACCAAAAATTGTTTCAAAGTTTTAAAAAATCTCATGCAAGTACGAAAGTACAAAATGTACAAAAGTTAGTTAACGAAGTGCGGCGAAATTATAAATTACAAGCAAAGTCCGACAAGGAACTAGATATTATTGTATCTAAGAGAATTGAAGAAAAAATCGGATGAGAGTCTTTTAATTTCATTTTCAACTCAACAACGTAATCTGTCGAAAAAGATAAGTTAATCGATGTTAAGTTGATATCGATGTTTATGGTTTAATTAAAATACATCAATCAATCAAATTATACATCGTCCACCCAGGTCCATCCCTATTGCATTGATAAAAAAAATCTCAAATTCACAGAATTTTGCTTGACACCTGCTGTATTATAGAAAATTAATAATTTCTACGTTTTCTTGTGTGATTTCTAGTTCTACCAAGTGTAGCTGTTATAGAAAAATTCTTAATCCTATAAAATATCTACAGGTAAAGTCATCACCATCAGTAATCACCGTTTTGGCTTTTTACATAGTACCTCTTTCGATTGTCGCCATTTTGTTGGATTTGTGTTGTTTGCCACTGTGTGTTCGTCGTTTGGTTCCAATGTTGAAACTATATCGGTCTAATTGCATTGCAACTTTTGCAATCTTGTAAATATATGAGTGCCTATTGTATAAATTAAATTGGTGTATATATTTATCAATGTCAGAAATTTTATAGATCATTTATTGTAATTACTAGAACCACTAGGTGTAACTACATACTATGTGCAGGTATCTATCTATCTATTCTGATCAAATCGAAGATTATTTTTGTATGTATCATACTTAATAAGTAACAGGTAATATTGCATTACCTAACAGGTAATATTGCATTACCTAAAATAACTATGCCATGGACAATTAGTATTAACCAATAACTTTTAACTCTAAATAAAAAAATTGAGAGTCTGGATTCAAATTTTTTTGGTTATTACTTCAGCCTTTAAATAAAAAACCACATCATGATCAGTTCATCCATAACAACAAACCTGTACATATACATGCATCCAACTTATCACACCCCTCTTTGTCGGGAGTTAAAAAGTAATATAGTCTAACTTACAGGATGGCAGAAGATTTCGACGTTGAAGCAATGCTTGAAGCACCTTACAATAAATCGGTAAGAATTCTATTTATATCTTAAGGTTAACAATTTTTGTTTTCTATTTTGAAATTTAACCAAAGTTATTGCCAGTTTCTGATTTTTTAAATTCATTAAGTACAGGAGTAATACCTATTATATTCTATGAGTATATTCTACCTACATCACTATCTATCATTATGTTCTATACAAACTGTCCAACATATTATTGCTGTCAGAACTACAAATGGTTGGTCAGGTTTGTACTTACTTTGTGCAGCTTTAAATTGATTAATTTTAATTAATAGCCTTAAGCAATTGTGAAATATAGTACTGTAGGGTTTTATCTGAAGCTGTATTTTTAGACTTCACTCAAAACTTGCTGTTCAAAGATGTATTTTAACTAGTTAGCATTTTAATATTCAGTTTTCACTTATTTATACATATATGTTTTCAGTTAATACACATCTTTGATCAGTTGTGGTACGAACCAAAATTACATTTGAGAATCATTTCTTGTATTTATAGAACTTTGTGGTAATAGTCGAGCATACTTCAACGACCTGAACAAACAGAGAGGTATCCACCACTATACTTACCTAATTTTTATTTATTTTTTCAAAATCAAATGAGAATTCTTAGAACATTATTTTGAAAGACCGTGAGCTGATGGGTCGTAAATCTTTTGCAGAAGTATCCCTGTGTGATGTTAGCGCTGTGTGCATCCTTTGTCAGTGGTTTTATGAACGGTAAGTGTAGACCAGGGCAGCAGGACTACCATGACATGGATGAACATTGGGTGGTTAATTGACCAACTGTCAACATAGCCTAGGCAAAGTACAAACCTCTAACATTTGTTTTGTTTCAACAGTGACAAGATATCATGTCATTGCTGAAATACTGCAAATGTTCTCCATGTTGTTGTTATAAAATAACTAATGAAATGTTTATTTATTCACTCGGCGTGTGTTGCTGTGGCGCTGCTTCTACCTTGTGCTTTGTGTGACAGGATATCACTTCCTCTTCAAAGCATCGATCCGACAAGTATTCTGATAAGCACAAAGAACGAGATCGTGATGGGGGAAGAAAGTAAGTTATGTTTATATTATACCTTCTTCATCAAAACTGCCTCGGTAGCTTAGGGGAAAGCATGTTCGCCTCTAGCGGGGTAGTAGGCTCGAATCCCGCACGAGGCCAAGAGACTTTTTCTAATTTCTGAACACTAGTCCAGAGTTGCTCGGAAAGCCGCGTCTTGCGCCGTATATCTCTCTGGTTGTCAGCCCTTACCACCGAATGAGAGTGAAGGGAATAGAGAGTGCACTTGTATTTATAAGATAATATTCTTGTGCACTATAATCAGAAATCTTAGAACATCGGACAAATAAAAGTCATTGGTCGCATGTTTACTTTAATGAATCTATATAATTAGTATTTCTATAGCACTGTATGCAAAAGACATATGTAATTCAATTTCTGGTAAGAAGTCAATTAATTAATCTTTGGTGTCATGTGAAATGACTCCAAATATTAATTAATTGAATTGTAAGTGTCATTAAAATTTAATAAGGCCCGACTTTTTTTTAGATAAGATCCATTTTTTATCATTTCAAAATCGTTCCCCCCTTTCATTACCCGCACTATGTAGCAACAAATTTGTACGCCGATGCGCCAACTTATAACACTCGCGGGGATTTAAATACTTAAATGACATTAGTCTTAAACCATCTTTGGGCGCATCTTTTCTAGTTTTATTTTTAGTAAATCGCTTCTGGACACCAATCTTTGAATCTTTAGCTGGGGCAAATAACCAAAGATTTAAGGAACAGAGTGGCAGTTCTATACAAAAAAATTATGATTTTCCACTCTAGAAACTTCTGGAAGTAACTGTCAGTTGGATAAAAACTATACCATAGAATAGTTTTTATCCAACTGACAGGACATATCGTTCCTTGCGTCTCAACTATCTATTTATGTTTTTCTATTTATCTCTTGCAGACGCAGCCGATCAAGAGACAGAAAGAGATCAAGAGATAGGGATTCCCGTCGATCAAGAGATAGAGAAGACAGAAAAGATAAAGACAAGGACCGCAAAGACCGTGATCGTGACCGTTACCGTGAAAAAGATCGAGAGCGCGATCGTGATCGAGGGGAAAGTGATCGCGACCGAGGAGAACGGGATCGTGGGGAACGAGAACGTGACCGTGGAGATCGAGGCGATCGCGGTGACCGTGGTGACCGTGTTGACCGTGGTGACCGCGGTGACCGAGGCGACAGAGGTGCGCGCACTGACCGTGGCGACCGTGGTGATCATGGTGGCCATGGCGACCGCGGTGACCGTGGCGATCGCGATAGGGATAGGGAACGAAGCCACAGAGACAAAGATCGCGAGAAAGAACGCGACCGAGATAAGAGAGCGAGTAGAGATAATGAACATAATAAAGATCGTGAACACAGTCGCGGTTCCTCACATAAAAGGGAAAAAAGTATTGAAGAGAGAGATCCTAGTAAAGAATATAGGTCAAAATCTAGAGGCATTGAACCCAAGTTAGAAGAACTACCTCCAGAAGAGAGGGATTTACGTACTGTGTTTTGCATGCAGTTATCTCAACGAATCCGTGCAAAAGATCTTGAAGAATTTTTCTCTTCAGTAGGAAAAGTTAGAGATGTAAGACTAATAACATGTAATAAAACAAGAAGATTTAAAGGTATTGCCTATATAGAGTTTAAAGACGCAGAATCTGTACCATTGGTAAGTTGCATGGATATATAGTTCGTTTTATTAAATTAACCATCACATTCCTTAAATGATCTCATAAATACTGAATTTTCAGGCATTAGGTTTGACAGGACAAAAGCTTCTTGGTGTCCCAATTATAGTACAACACACACAGGCTGAAAAGAATCGGGTGGGCAACACATTACCTAACTTAGCACCAAAAGCCAGCAATGGACCCACAAGATTGTATGTTGGTTCACTTCACTTCAACATCACAGAAGATATGTTGCGTGGCATCTTTGAGCCATTTGGAAAAATTGATCATATCCAACTAATGACCGATCCAGAAAATGGGAAAAGTAAAGGGTATGGTTTTCTTACGGTAAGTGAACTTTAGGTACTGTCATGTTATTATAATGTATTCATAGAATAACAAAGTGACTTTTGTCAATTAGATGATAACCTAAACTTATGTATTCCAGTTCCATCATGCAGCTGATGCAAAGAAAGCAATGGAGCAACTGAATGGATTTGAATTAGCTGGCCGACCCATGAAAGTTGGAAATGTGACAGAACGTGCAGATGGATCAAGTACTAGATTTGATGCTGACGAGTTAGATCGTGCTGGTATTGATCTTGGCGCAACTGGTCGATTGCAACTAATGTTTAAACTTGCAGAAGGCACTGGTTTACAGGTACAGTATTCAAAAAGATTTGGTGATAGAGAATTATATTCTAATAACAGTCAGAATTAATGTTAGATTAAAGTTAAATAGGTAACTGTATGTTTTTATCCACTTTATCAAATTATCCATTCTTTAGCTTTCAGTACTTAAATAAATATTGAAATAGATCAATATTTATGTATAATTACAATTTCTATAAATATTGTATACTCTTTACCCATTAATCTTTAAAAATTTTAGATACCTCCAGCAGCAGCATCTGTACTGATGGGAGCGGGATCAGCAATGGTTGCACCACAGCCACAAGTTGCGCCACCTATAGCTACACAATGTTTCATGCTCAATAATATGTTTGATCCAGCCACGTAAGTGTTCAGAAATTTTAGTAAAATAACTCAATGAAATATTGAATTAACTTTGTGAATGTTTTTGGTGCTAAATAATAAAAAAATAAAACCATTCAAGAATCGTTTCATGTTGAGAACATGATTATCGTTTGCTATAGACGACTCTGTTGTAATGTTCTAGGATACGCAACAATGGTATTTTTTATTGCAAACAATTTATATAAAAGTGTCGTAAAAATTAAATGGCAGTCGCAAAAACAGATAAACCAAATGACGCGTGTCCATCTTTTTAATTTACTAACCATACATAAGTCATGTATATTTTTTTTGCAGGGAGTCTAATCCAAGTTGGGACATAGAAATTAGAGACGATGTCATCAGTGAATGCAATAAGCATGGCGGTGTTTTACACGTTTATGTGGATAAAGCCTCACCTCAGGGCAATGTCTATTGTAAATGTCCGACGATAGCAACGGCAGTGGCTTCTGTAAACACTTTACATGGCCGATGGTTTGCTGGACGCGTGATCACGGCGGCGTACGTGCCTCTTGTCAACTACCATTCATTGTTTCCTGATGCTATGACTGCACTCACTTTGTTGTTGCCATCCCGACAACGATAAAACAGTAATGTTTTTTTTATTTTGTATGTAATTAGATTTGTGGTACATATTCCTGTATTGCGTGTATACTGATTATACCTAGTGGTGAATAAATTCTAGATAGTAAAGTTATATGGACGATGATTAAACATTCGTTTTATTAGCACCTCTGACTTTTTTTATCCTTAATAAGGCTTAAACTTGCCTGATGCGAAGCAATGATGTAGTCTAAGATGGAACGTAAATACCGATTCACTCGTGAGTTGAAGACAGGCAGATTATAATTTTCGGGAAACATAGATACCGGCAGAAAACTATAACTTTGCAGTTCACACAATAAAAGTGGCAGCAAAGCGCTTTGTACCTGTGGAATTTCCACCTTATAACGGTGGCGCATAGACGTACGTACCTCTACTTACCCGAAGAAGAAGGGGATGGGGGAATAAGATTATGTAATTCTAACACACACTCTGAAGTGTATCTGATAAAAGACCGAAAGACTAGCAACTATGCGCCGACGCTCGAGACTTTGCAATTTAACCTTGACGAGGGAATCCTTGCCAAAAAGACTTGGCTCGCCTTTATTAGACTAACGCCTCCAGTTGGTATTTAGCTGACTCATCCCAAAGATGCGAGCAGTACTTCATGCATAAACGAACTTGTGCTTGATATGGCTCGAGCATCTGTCGCACCTTTGTGAGGACACCCTAGCTTTATGGCAGCTAGTTGAGCCTTGGGCTAAAATTAAGGGTCGAAGTCAAGAAGCTCAAGGTGGTCTGCAATCGGCACGGACATACCTCGAACAGTAGGAGCTAATTGAAATGGCCTTTTTTGAGCGGAAAATAGGCACGCCTGGGTTTTAGCAGCATTGAACCTGAATAGATAGGTTCAACCCCAGTCATAGCCACCCACCCCTAACCCAACCATGGCTTCTCTATGGTACTGAATCTCAGCCGCACTAGCACGGGTACCGGACGTATAACTCTCTACAACTGTGCTGTCGTCTGCATACGGGTTTCAGCAGATCGTTAATATGCAGCAGAAAAAGTCGCAGAGAACACCGAACCTTGAGGGAACCCCAGCATTAATATCCATTTGAATGAAAGAGCAGCCATTAATGACCACTCGGATTGATCTATTCCTCACGTCAACCCTTTTTGGTGTCCCTCTGCTGGGCGCGGGTCTTCTCTTAACTTTCTTATGAGTTGAGAGAGTTTAGGCCTTATCCACACACGCTGGCCAAGTGCGGGTTGGTGGATGTCTCATATCCTCGAATTATTAGTTCTTAGACATGCCGGTTTCCGCACGATGTTTTCCTTCACGGATATTGAGCAGCGGAGATGAAACAATTCACACAAAGATGTGTGGGCACGACCAGGATTCGAACCCGCGACCTTATTTTTCTAAGGCGAGGCCCGTACCGCTGCGCCACCGCTGCTCACATCTATTCCTCAAAAAGTCCGATATCCAATCGCAGAAACCAGAGGGCAAGCCGTAAGAAGAAACCTTACTAATAAGTCCAACATACCAAACCCTGTCAAAGGCCTTGGAGATATCATGAAACTGCTAGTGCTTCTCCGTACCTCTCCAAGGCCTCATTCCAGATGTATGTGGCGTACGCTAGAAGATCCTCAGTCGACCGATTCTGACGGAATCCATGTTGTCGATCGCTGAGGAGATCATTGGCTTCTACGTACGCCAGGAGCCTGCGATTAAGAACACGCTACATGCCCTTACAGAGTATAAGTATAAAATAGGCCTATAGTGACTAAGGAATACGAAGTATACCTTTAGTGCACTTATTTACATAAATAATAGAATGCACAACTCAGAAATTTTGTGCGCGATAGCTTGTTCTTCCTGATAAAATTCAGTGATAATGCATTATATTTAGGTGCAATAGTTTATTAGAATATTCTTACTATCTAACATAAACACAAACTATGCTGCTTTTATCCAATCGATTTCAAGAGTAGCAGGCCCTTTCTGCTTCACTGGTTGATAGACTCCACCATACATTTGTATGCCAAGACTTGTTATTTGAGCTATATCTAGAGTTTCGTTGCTTACTCTTTTACCTCTATAATAAGCTTTGAATTCGGAAAACGAAAGATTCCGAATAGCAAATTCATCTTTCGGAGCCTGAAAAAAATACAATATTTAATATTTTAGGACGATTTAAAATCTAGCAACACCAAAAGAGTATTTAACATTCTCAGCGTGATCAATCAATCTCTCTCACTGAGCAGAGCACTCGAAAAGCGCATGAGCGCAGGGTTTAAAAAATATTGACATTCCCATAATCTGCTATCACTGTAAGTACTGCTGTAGGTAAGTTCGAGCACAAATTATATGTTAAGTAGTAGGAGTAGGTAGTCTTATAAAGCAATCTACAATGTCGACTCATGTAGTCATTTCAAGTAGATTTTTAGTTGATTCTTACCTGAAAGTATTGCTCAAAAGAATAATTAGGTTCATCGTTCAATCCTTTGTGTCGAAGAATCACTTTGAAACCGTTAAACTGGCCTTGGCCTCTGCATTTAACTTGTAGTTTTGTGTAACCGGTGAGGTTATAAGTTTGAAGAGCGCGTATACCAGCGAATCCGGCACCGTTCGGTTGAGGATTTAATAAAGCAAAAAATATAGCTCTTCTAAAGCCCAGGTTTTTGTGGATTACTAGTATTGCCTTTGACATTCCCACATTTCGCACTGTGTCAGATTGTTCTTGCCAAGCGTCTACATCGTCAAGCTTTGTAAAGTCGAACAAATACTCTCCATCCAACTCCAATTGATTAGTGCTGTAAAATAAAATAAAAAATTTAATGAGAGCATCTAAGTTTTTAGTTGTGAGACTAGGTTTCAGTCCGTCGTACGAGTACAAGATTAAGTTTAGAATGGTGTTTGTTTGCTCTGCGGTTACCATTTTTCATTTTCTTATTTTTATTACACTATGATTGACATTAAGTATGTCAGTACACTTAACTTTCAGCGTCGGGGTTATCAATGTTATCATTTTCCTTTAGTACTTCGCACGTGTTACTTTGGATAGCAGCCATATTGAAATGGTAGGGGTCTTTAAATGAGGTCATTCAGGTTGATTGACCGAGAACAAAAATACTGTGACGTAGTTTTCGTATATCCTACGTTATTCTATCGTAATCGGCATTTACTTGCTAATCCCATTCAATTTATCCCAATCCCAATATATCCCATTTAATTTACTTGCACACCGCTCTGTCGCGCATGTAATCGCGCATGGTAGTTAGACGGTTAGAACACAGCACAGCGCGGAGGTTAAACAGTCTGCTTGTGACCACGTACGGCGAAAACCGTTTTGAAACGACAAGAAAAACAAAATTGTACTAAATTAATGCAACACGAAATTTCCTGTAGATAGGTTAGCAGCCGTAACTTTGTTCTAGCCGGTGCTAGTATGTTTTTAAAAAATAATAATATTTTGGGACATTAACACTCACACGGTCATCTGGTCCTAAGCTAGCAGAGTTTCCGTTTTATGGAAACCAGATAACTTACATACTACCTATACGTATACTACTTTTCTTTTGTAAACATATACAATAGACAATAACACCCAGACTCGAGACAAACAGACATGTTCATCACAAAGCTACCTAAATATCTGTCTCCGTTGGGAATCGAACCCACGACCTGCGGCGTGAAAAGCAAGATCTTACCGACCACACCACCGGCCTGTCAAATTCTTTCTTATGATTCGTAAGAAACATACATACACTAAGTTTACCACCGGTGAGTTGCTACCTACACAGTTGTAACTGCCTAAAACCGGTCGAATCTCCCTCCGTCCGGACCCCATCTTACCAAAAACTTTTCTCTTTTCCCTGCTAAAGTATGAGGTGCTTTAAGTTGGTATACCTTCGGATAACCAGTTACTCCCACTCGAATTTAGTTTTGCACAAATGAGAAAATTGTATGTAGGTACTTACCTGCCATGACTATAACCACTTTGAAGTGATACACTGAAAAACAAACTTATCATACAAATAATAACTTTTTCACTGAACATTTCAATTTAAGTACTTAAATAGGTTGTAAGTATAAAGTTCTCACTAAATAGTTACTAATACGTTAATTAAACTTAGTGCTATAATACAGAATGAACATTTAACATTGTTATCAGTTTTAATAATAACATAATTAATGTTATTGACGAGCGCCTTGGATTCTGAACTTGTGTTCGTGCGTAGGTACCTACCTACTTACTAAGACCGATTTTATACTAAGTTTTGAAAATATTTGTAGTTCATTTGTACAAAAAGGTTTTTTTAATCATTTAAACTAGTAGGTAGGTATTTAATGTAACTTAGGTACCTACCTACTACCATAGAATAACTCTACTACCTAAATGAATCAGATTCCTACATTTTCTATGTGCTCTTTATAAGTCTGACGGTGCAGCCAGTCTCACCTAGCGAAATCTCCAAAAAAATATCTACGTGGCGTAACTATCTAAGACCTTAGCAAGTTACCAATAGCATTGCAGTCTAGGTAGGTATTGTCATTGTGGTCTGTTAAAGTAGGTACCTTTAAGAAAAGGGTGTATTAGATACCTATCACCATGTTACAGACCCGAATCTAAACGTAGTACCGACCTACTTAGAATTGTTAAATGCTATAAGACGTAGTAGTAGTCAACTTGTTTACTTAAGTAGGTAGATAGGTACCTACTTATTAAATCAAGGTACCTACTCTCTGTCTTATTTTGAGACAGAACTTAGCAAAATACCTTCAAATGTCTGCAACCACCTTTAAAAACTAGCAAAGTCATATAAGTTCGTTGCCTCCGTAACTACCTAAAATATTTAGAGGAGGGCGATCAACTATAGTCGTACGTAACAGTACCAACCTACTTAATTAGGTATATTGACTTCTACAAACAAGCACAACGCAGCGCGCTGCGTAAGGATACTGGATAGGTGCATAATGTATTAAACGCTGCTTGTTAACAGGCTGACCATGTCGGAGCAATTTCCCCGGCTACAAAAAAATTGCTGATTTTATACATTGAAATAAAAGACAATAAGACAATACTGTGCTGATTTTATGTCGAATGAACAAAATAAAAAAACGTATTGAACAATAATTATCAGAAATGTGTTTTATTACTGATACAAAACTATAAAAAATGCACATTGGTCAAATACCATAGAATAACTCTACCTTAAAACCTTCAATTATTATTATAACAGTTTTCACCTACCTAACAACCCTAGTCTCTCATAAAGGATTTTATCTCAACTAGGTGACCTTATAGATGGATATACACTAGAGCATTTCCTCGAGCATTTCTGTGTAATGTAACATTCTTATGAATTGTTACAACAAGTAGCTGAGTTTTCTTTGTATGGAATTTTGGTTAGTGAACGGGTGATACACTACAACACTTCATAGAGTGGCTCGCTGTTCTGTTACATTACAACTAAATGCTCTAGTCTATACTCACCTTAAGCGCAATACACATTGAGCCCGCCGCGCCGGGCCGCCGACATGTAAGTTGCCGACATATTATGTCGGCAACTTTTTGTCGGCGGTCTAGTTGGCGGCTTCACTTAATACAAGTCGGAATATTTGGCAGTCAGTGATTCACGTCAAATGAAGCACGTCAAAATAAGTCGAGCGTCGCGGTCTCCGGGCAACTGCTGAGCGCAGGCGTAACCAAACCGCCAACATGTCGGCGGGTAACTCGCGCGGGCTCATGTTGCCGACATGATTCTTTTCATACAGGCCGCCGGGTTGTGTCGTCGGGCTTTGTCGGCGGCCCGGCGGCGGGCTCAATGTGTATTGCGCTTTACGAGCGAGCTACGCGCACACGGCCCATTTTTGACAGATTTTGTAACAGGCAATCGTGCGTTGAGTCGGTGACGAAATGGGTCATAAAAATCGGTAGAAAAATATCAGCTGTGAGCGGGCTGCAGCGTTAGGCCGTAATCAACACACGCTGGCCAAATGCAGGTTGATGTCACATATCCTCATTAATAGTCTTTAGATCTTTCTTAGGCATACCGGTTTCCCCTCGATGTTTTCCTTCGCCGATACTGAGGAGGCACGACCTGGGATCGAACCTGCGATATGTGTTTTAAAGCAGAGTCCGATACCGCTGCAAGACACAAATCTAACAAAAAGAAAATTATCCACTCAATTGTATATCGTAAACCGGCTGACACTGCGAACTTCTTACCCCCTACAGCTTTATAAAGTTCAAATTGACTTTTATGTATTATTACAAAACGTTTATAGAAAAGTGTTGTTTGTAGAATTTTTCGGGAATTTTTTTAAAATTTTCTCCTAGTATCTGAAGAAAAAAAAAATTTGCCAAATCGGTTCAGCCCTTCTAGAGTTTTACGCTTAGTAACAAAATTACTGATTTATTTTTATTATATAGATTATGTAGATGGCTTTTAGAGATAGGTAGTTTGAAGAAACTAGCTGATGATTGTTGTTGTGCGATAACCACCGACTAGATACCTGCCTAGACATCACTTTAAATATTAAAGTCGTTAAAAGTTTGCGGGAAATCGGAGCAGCTGATTTTGATTGGTTCGTTTTAGTTCTTGTCCTTGAACGAACCAATCAAAATCAACTTGTGGTCAGATGATATGTAGTGGCACGATATAAGTTAGGCGAGGGCAGTGCCCGGTTATGAGGTGTCTTTTGGTATTTGGTCGGTGGCAATAACTGATACAATACAACTGAATGGCAACTAGCAACCCGTATAACAAAGAAGTTGCTAATGAGAACTTCTAGATGTTTCTACACGAGCGGCACGAACAAAATAAATACGAATCGACAAAACATCAAATAAACCGGTTTTGTAGAAGGTATGTTATTTAATAAAGGCATTATAGGAACTCGTGTCGCCCATGTGCTAGCGTCGTGGTCTGTGTATGACTAATACCTCAAGGATGTCTCTAGGCCAGGCTTCTTGAGTTGTTATATTGCTCAGGTGCACGTGCACATTTGTAGGTACACACACGGAAAAAATACTTTACAAGGTTGTCATTAATTAACATATCCACATTTAATACTAATATAGTTAATCTATACCAGTAGAAAATCTTTACCAAATACCACCTGTAAAACTATCAGATGGGAATGTCTAAATCAAAATCATGATCTGTCATATAACTTTTTTATTAAACATTCTTATTTCCCATTACCAGTTACAACTTGTTTTAAAATACCAATTCTTCTTAAATAACGTACAATAAACGGCGTAGCAGTTAACGTTATAGCTATCCTGAAGGGCGCGAAAAACTTATGCACAGCATATGCTATAACAAAGGTACCCGCATTTGAGCCAACTGCCTTCAGTATTGTTCCTTCATTTATATTAAAATACTTCAGTACTTCTACTAAGTCGACGCCACTGAAAAAGAAGACCCTCATGTATAAAAAAAAAATGTATAAAAATCATTCTTACTAATATAAACCATCTCTGGTACCCAATTATGTTTTGGAAGTTCCCAAAATAATTGTGATAAACCTTTGCTGTGTTATAATACTTTCCAATACTAGTGCCCTTTTTTACTGGTGTATTACTACCACCACCAAATGTGATACAATGAATGGCCATGTTGGTTGTATAACCAGATGAGCAATGTTTGTAGTGGCAACTAAATGCATAGTACTGCTACATTGAAACAAATGTAAGTTAAAAAAATGTAGATAATATAATAAAGTATTTATGTGTGAATATTGTTTAATGATTGTTACGACAATACATAACATACCTAGATATAAGGAGATAGCAGGTTCCCAAAGATACCAGGGAAATACCAACATGAAACACAACCACTGTTGAACCATATTCTTTGAATGCTCTTTTCAATTTCTCTTTAGAGCTCTGAGGTTTTGGATCTGAACTCATGTGTCTTGTTCCAACAGCTATGCTTTGGAAAAAGGTAAAAAATAAATATCGTTACTTAATTTCTTTAAGACCAATTTTTGGGAACAAGCTTTTAATTGTTGATATGTAGGTTAAGACACTATAAAGATGTAAATGAATAATTGTCTTGGGATTTTTTGCATTATTGGGATCTAAATTATAATTAAATTAATATGAGTAGGTACTGTTGATTAACTCAACTATACATTTAAAGGTATTATTACATTTTGAAAAATAATCTTTACCTTAAAGAGCATAAATAAAATGAGATTAATTTTATAAAAAAATACATAATACATCAAAGCTGATCAGTATTATTAATGAAATATGCTAAACAAGTTGATTTATTCAGTTACATCATATAACCTTTTCTCATACTTAAAAAACTGTTTAACAGTTACTTAATTTGCCTTTATAATCAGATCACATAAACCTATTTTAGGAACAAACTGGAATATATTGCCTGGCTTGTTGGCATAGTGATTGGTGACAAATACTGCTAAGCCAGAGATTGCAGGTTTAATTCCCACCCAGGTGAAATTTTTGTGTGATAAGCATGATCGTTTGATCTGAGTCTGGGTGTAATTTATTTTTCTAGGTTTGTATTTAAATGTATTTTGATATTTATAATATACTAGCTGCCCCAGCGAACATTGAACTGTGTATTTATTAAAAAAATATATTTCACTTAGGGTTATGAAAAATAGATAGTAGCCGATTCTCAGACCTATTGAATATGCATAAAAAATTTCATAAGAATCGGTTGAGCCGTTTCGGAGGAGTTCGATTATGCACCCCGTGACACGAGAATTTTATATATTAGATATTCGTTATTTAATTTTAATAAATGTATTTAGTGTGTGTGAAAATAATTATCATTATTCCTATTATTAATATGTTAGATAAATGGCATTTAAGATACAATTCTTTATACAAAAGTGGAATTTGTCAGTTAGTTATGAAAAACAAGTGAACCATAACAAAAATTTCCAAGACCAGGTGGTATTCTATTTACAGCTGAAGTGAACCATTGTATAGAAGTTGTATCAAAAACATGTTATTTAAACATATGTGATCGTAACAATACATCTCTTTGTTCTCAACAGAAGCGTTACTTTGTCATGTTCCCTCATATCAATGTATTATATTAGTGTTAAAAAAACAATAATTGGCATGTTAAGCTGTATATTATGTATACTATGCTATATTAGTAATTGTCAATTTTATTTCAATTTAGCAATGGAATAGTAATGAGGTAGAGAGTGAGTTATGAGAAGTTAACATTATAGCTAATATTGACAAAACATTCTTACCGTCCCCCATAACTCTAGCACGATATTCATTGCGAAGGGTCAGATAGTGTGCACTGTGCAGATGTTCAGAAAGATATTTGTGTCCTTGGCCCCACTGAGACCCTGGCATGTTCAGATGAGTGTGGTTCCCACTGAAAGGACTTGGAACATTGCTCTGCATAGAAGAAGATAGGCTCACTGCACCTCGACAATCATATTTGTTGACATGAGGATCTACTTGTGCAGTGATATCAATTCTCCCAATGTTTAACTTGTCGTAATATGAATTAATAACTGGGCCGGAAATATCTCTCTCTCTTGATGGAGAAAATCTGCCCACTTCTGATGCATTTATGTCTACAACATTTATCGGCAACTGCAGCGCAACAGCAGGAGGAAACTTTAGCATCGGAGTTACATGAATACGATGCGTGCCCTGATCTAGATTATTACCTGAAAAGTAAAGAAGAAATCTTTACTAAAACCCTTGTTAGGGTGACTTACATATTTAGTATTTCATTTAAAATAGACAAACATTAAGCAATAGTAAAGGTCGTGCGTGATGACTTACCAAACAAAGAACTAGCGAAGCATTGTCTTCCACCGAGACAAGTGTTACTTTTAGAATAGATTCTAAACATGATTAGTGATTTCCCAACTCACATAAAACCCCGTTATATCTGAGTTTCCAAAGACTGAGAGACGAAATAAAAATTAATCAAAGCAAATGAATACTAAACACGTCGATTTATATGCTAAGTATACCAGGTATTAATTTTTATTTTTTGTTTGTTCTTTTTAGTAGGTATTTACAGCAGCTCATCCAACACCCATGTCAATGTCACTGACCACCGGTGCCCATAAGTCAATGTCGCCCTGATCTGTCATCACTGTCATTCACGTCGCCTTAAGCGACTGTGTTTTTAAGCTGTAGTATAATATATTCTGTGTCAAAAACTACTGAAAGTTCTTTGTTCTGCTTTGAAAAAAAGTTTAATATTGGAAAAGGAAATTCAGAGCCCGCGAAAAGAGAAAATAAAATGGCGTAGGTTCCGCCCATTCTGTAGTGCTATACAAAGTTTAGAATTTTGCATTAAGTCAACCATTATTAATTTATAATCGTGTAGATCGATTAATCGAAATCACTAAACACTTTACGTCACTCTACTCACATCAAAAGTTCTATTAAAAGATTATGTTAAAGATGTTGTGAGCATCCAAATATTTTTAAAGGTGATGTCAATATTTTCTTGACCCAGTATTTTATCCACTTTTCCTTGAGGATTTCGGAAGCCTAAATTTTTTTGAGAATATTTTATCTTACATAATGTAGGTAGAGTTTAAAAATAATCATATTAAATAATAATAATAAACAAAATGCTTGTGATAACATCAATGCATGATCAATTCATTTTTATAAATATTTGAAAGAGCTTTATATTTTCAGTGCTCTAACAACGTGTGAAGGCATATCAGGCCCTTTTTACTATATTTTGAGCTTCAACCCTTCACACAACACTTCAACGTTTCTCTTGTCACACACAGCTTCACACTAAAATTTAAACCGCAATATTAATAATAAAATAATGGGACATTAATAACGGCTAACTGCCCGTCAAAAAAATGATCTATCAAAATAAAAAAAATAGTTCGCAACAATTTCACCAAATGCACTTCACGTACACTTCTGCTAGTACTCAAACCGATTACCTACTATTGGCTGCTTGTTTCTTGTCTTATTTTAGTAAGTTTTTGATAAGATAAACAGATACATAATGCTTAT
Source organism: Meganola albula (assembly GCA_936450015.1). NCBI lineage: Eukaryota > Metazoa > Arthropoda > Insecta > Lepidoptera > Nolidae > Meganola > Meganola albula. The sequence goes on along the minus strand of OW388144.1, from coordinate 9,531,374 downwards.
TAGTTTATTTAAATCGTAAGTCAGCTATTAAAGCTATATGATCTGATGGGAAGACAACACTTGGTAAAGCGGTGTGTAGTTTTAGTTCTTCAACTGTTGGTAGTGGCACCACCTGAAACATTGTACTCCTACAGTTAGCAGAACACATTTCAGCACCATTAAGGTCCTAGCAGACATATCAACTCTTATAGGGATTATAACCGTATCGCATTTCACCTCACTGCCAACGGTGCCGTATTATGAGTGTTTAAAGCGATTGTGATTCCGGTGAAATAAAGGGATGCGAATATACGCAACATAATTATAACCGCACCCTTTTCTTTTACAAGAATCATAATCGCTACAAATAATCATAATACGTCAGCACGTGACAACTTTACGGAAGCACGTAACCAGCCGTCGACTCGGCTACGGCTGGTCTATATGTCATACTCTAACATAGCATACTACATTTTTAACCTAATAGTAGTTACGCACAATACTGTTCTAAATTATTACTTTGACTACGTCTAATGAAACAACATTAAATTCGCCGCTTAATTAACTAAACTTAACACAAATGTACATATTGCTCTAATAAAATATGTAGGCGGTATGTAAAAGTTTCGTAAATTTAGTTTACATTTAATAAAATACCTTTGCATATAAAATATACATTGGCAGCCGATCGCCCGAGGGCCACCCCCTCCGCACCCTAACCTACTGTTGCCATATAGGACTTCTAATGTATATCAACTGACTATTAATGTAATACATAATAAATAAATAAATAAATATTCTGGGACATTAACACACACGGTCATCTGGTCCCAAGCTAAGCAGAGCTTGTGTTATGGAAACCAGATAACTGGTATATACTATACATATAAAACTTTTCTTTTGTAAATATATACTTATAATAGATATATACACCCAGACTCGACACACACACAAATGTTTTTCATCACTAATGTTTGAAAATAATAATACTTGTATATTTTGTATGAAAATTATAAATAAAGCCTTTCGATTTTTAAAACTAACTACTTTTAGACGAATAAACACTATGCCATAGATCATTACACCAATTAAAATTAGGGCATAAATCATATTTAGGCACAATGAATTATGTAGTACGCCAAAAAGCAGTTATGTCAAATTATTATTATAGCAATAAAAATTATACGTAATTCATTATACCAAGTTAAAATAAGATAGGATATTAAAAAAAAGTACGCAAATAAGGGATCTCGGACGGCTCGGGGTGATACGAGGATGATTCCTTTTCTGCTACGACTTGCTGCTTAAATTTAATGAATTTGAAACATTGTATCGTATACCTGTTCAACTTCTAGATTGGACCTCTCGTAGTATATATAGTCCAAGCAATCTTGAAACTCAGCCGTAAAATTTGTGTATGTTGGTGTACCACATGCGCTACCCAAACGTATACTTTGTTTTAGACTTAAACCTGTCACAGCTTCATTTATATCTGAAATTCAAAACTACTTAAAACGAACCAGCTCTCATTAAAAAAAATGTGTACGTTTAAAAACCGTTTGGAAATCGTGGAAAAAATCACAGTGATTTTCTCCACGATTTGCAGCGTATATGGATAGCAGACTATGGAGGTACTTCCACAGGATACACACAGAAATAACTTTTGGGTGTGAGCCAGATAGCCAGGACGGCGGCGTTGTCATCCTAACTTATGCCTTTGATGTTGCAAGCGTCCGTGGTCTGCGGTGACCGCTTACCACCAAGTGGACCGTATGCCAGTTTGCCGACTTGGTAGTATAAACATAGCGTCACGCCTGTATTACCCGAATGTGTATGCACAGAGGAATAACACCCAATTTTCACTTAAGTAGGTCCCATACGTAATTAATCGCGGTTGTGTCACTTGTGGTTCCCATGTCACCCTGGCCAAGATGTGCGAAGGAACGCCCTGGGGGGTTTCCTTCGGGTAACCAACTGGAGTCCCACATACCCCCCATCCTATACCAATACAGGCCGGGGGATCCATAAAGGATTTTCCCCCAGTAAACGAAAAAGAAGATCCCATACGTAATAGAGGGCAAGCCTATTGCCGTTCATGGGGCACAGTTTCAACTTTGAACTGCAACTAAGATTCTCTTATATTAGTAGTCTTTTTGCTCGACACAGGAATCGAACCTGGTGCCTCGCGGTTACTAAGCGAACACGATTACCACTGGATCACTGAGGCATTATAACAGCGGTAGTATGAATTATAGTGAAAGTATAAATTAAAGTACTTACTTGATGACCAATCTGGCATCAGACTGGGAGCTTCACCTGTTGTAAACAATTTAAATATTCCACATTCAGGTGTACTATTAAAGTCACCACATATTATTAAACTAATCCTTTTGCCTGGATTCTGAAATATTATAATATAATATTCTTAATTCTACAAAAACCTGGATTTTTATATTAAATATGTAGCTTTTTAAAATCAATAATATAAAATAATCAAATGCTAGGAGGGAAGTGGACAACCTAACTTTCCAACTATTAGCAGAAGTATTACGATGATAGGTTATGTCCCAAAAAAAAATTAAATAACTCCGATTAAACCGATTTTTATGTGGTTTGTGTTCGTGACGTCATAACTAAGTAAGAACTGTACATAGGCATATATAGCTACCCGACATTTCGGCTTGTATCGCCATTATTGATTCCTAAGACAAGAATCTGACTTAATATTATTAGGGTAATTGGTAATAAGTATAAAATACTTTACCACGTGGTACTTTTACTCGTGATTAAAAACAATTTTCTCAAATAAACTTTTGTTTGGAGCAACTTTTTTTTAAATTACAACTACGACAAGGTGACGCGAGACGCACCGCGCGCACGCCCCGTGTCGTCGTTCCGCCGTCGTGTCTACTACTCCATTGTGTCTTTATGGGGAAAGTTGTTTTTAATTATGAGAACTGCAATGTGGTAAAGTTTTTGACAGTTATTACTAATAAATAATAAATAAATAATTACTTATTTATTATTAATTTTTTTACCTTAGTTATCATTTGTTTCTGCACTTCCATTAGCCAATAAATTATTATGCCACCTTGTGTTAGTCTTATATGATCAGAATCAGGGTGAAAATAAAGATGTGTGTTAGCTATTATTAAAATTTCGTTTGAATTATCAACAGACTGCAAAAAAGTAGCACTAGATATTGTTGATCTGTCCAATAAACGTTCTACGAAAGCCTTTTTATCTTTTATTTTTTCCCAGATTGGTTTTAAACAGGACTTTGTTGTAACAGCTTCTGACAGAACTATACTTTCTTCACCTAAAAATCTAAAAAAGAAATACAATGGTTATCTATCTATAGGTAGGTAACTATACGAAAATGAATCCTCATTTCCCGTGGTCACGACATTACAATTCACTCGCCAATTCCTTGTTGTTATTGACAGGACAAGGTTCATATGAAAGAAATAACAAAGTTTATTGTGTGAAAAAATTTAAAATGCAACGACCACAAACTTTTCTAATGTAACCTTACGGGCCATCTCCAGAAGCAAGAATCGCGGCGAGACTTTTTGAATAGCGATTCTCTCGCTCGTGGTTACGGCCCCTTAGAGCTTTTGTGAATATGTATGTCTCTTTTTAATGTACCCAATCTTATAACGGCAGGACGTCTGTTGGGTCAGCTAGTAATTAATGAAATTGTAAATCAAGTTTTTACTACTGAACTGATGATTATACTAACTTGAACCTATCTTTCCTATAAAAACAAGCCAGTCCTTCAGCTACTTCTTTAGCTTTTTTGTAAAATGCTCCTTCCATGCCCTCAGTGTCAAGAATAGGCTTCAAACAGTGATGAAATATTTTTCTATCAACCTCCTGAAGGCACAATATGTCACCATTGTATCCTTAAAAATTAAATCAAGACTAACAAAACATTTAGTACTACAGAGAAGTTGTGGTGCAGTAGTATTGGACTTTGCTTTGATATAAAGTCGCTGCAGGTTAGATTCTGGGTCATGCACACACCTTTGTATGAATGGTTTTATTGTCGCTGCTCAATCGGTAAAGAAAAACATTGTGGGCACACTCACACACCCCATTACTAGTCTATTAAGATTATTTTTTTCAAAACATATTTGAGCATGTCCAATCATTCTTAATATATCTACTAAAAAACTAGGTGCAGCAATGAAACGTAACTACTTTATAACGGATTTAATCAGTATATTTTAGATATTATATCCTGACATTTCAGTCTTTTCAAAGTTCTGTGGAGACATAACCATAAAAAATCCGTTATAAAGAATTGGAGCGTACATTATTTAAAAAATAAAGATACAATTGAACTTGTAAAAGAACCTAACTGAATAACAATCTCAACACTAACCTAAATTAAGAACTAAATTAACAAATGCTTAAACTAAATTAATGCGTCCAAAAAGTCTTTCACATCGTTATTTTCCAGGAACATAGTGTTAAGTATTTTTATTTAATTAAGAGCGTAAATTTCAAAAAATAGTACCTTACCTAATAGTTCTTTGATTATGAGTTGTTTTCTATAATCTATATGTAAGGCATATGGTGGGCAGTATGGGTGCAAAACTGTCCTAGTATAGTCAGAATCACAATACAAATCTGCCAGAATATTGTATGATACACATCGAAAGCTAAAATGAGAAATAAACAAAATAAAGTATCACCAATAGGTCAATTCCAATTATAAAATACTAATAAAATAAAACCACTTCATAAAGGTTTTATTACATGAATTTGTCTGTGCATTCACTCCCAACTGTGGTGATAATAATAATAATAGAGTGGGACACACGCCATCTGATCCCAAACTAAGCAGAGCTTGTACTATGGAAACCAGGCAACTGGTAATATACTACATATAACACTTTTCTTTTGTAAATAGATACTTAAATATTATAATTACACCCAGACTCAGGACAAATACACGTGTTCATCACACAAATGTCATACCTGCAGCGTGAAAACCAAGTATCTTACCGACCACTCCACCAACCCATCAAATGATGCATGGAAATTACACTTATTTTGGTCTCCAATGTGATAATTTTAGTTGCACTATGGATGAATGCATGAATGTTTGTTACTCTTTCAGGGAAATCTAGTTAATCGAATTAGATGCCACTTTTTATGCTAACAATACCAAATGTGTAATATTTGTGTAAATTTAAGAAAATACCAGCATGTTGCTTTAAAAAAATTATATTACAGTATTACCAGTGAAATCTTTACCTTTTGTCTTTTAGTTTTTGTTGACAGAATAGGTGCCTTGTTTCAAAGGGACACTTTCCAGGCCCTGCTTCTATGCAATTCTTCGAAATAGCTTCAACTGCAGGACCATGCATGATATCATTCCCTTTAGAAAAATATATGTAAATCAAGTAATAGAAAATGTATGTAATTAAAGGTAGGTTATAATAAAATGTTACTTAACAAAAAGAATAAATAAATAAAGCCTTAATTGTTTATAACCATAATTTAACCATGATCACTAGACACCATATGTGCTAGAGGACATGCATGACACATGGTTGTTACAACAAATTGTGTGTTTTTGAATGTGTTATGTTGTTTAGTATCTGTGTATGTGACTTCACTCATAATTGCAATAATGATAATCTACAATAAACTTATAAAGTTGAAGCTACTGGGACTACTGGTCTGGTTTGACAATTTCTTGCACTGTTACAATGAGCCATGTTATTGCCAAATACCCATTGACAAGGCTGTAGGCTACTTTTTATAACACTGACGGTCTTGATATAAAATGTAGGTTATGCGGGTGCAGCCATGTGTGGTAAGCTAGTACATTAAGAAGCCATGTCTGTATCGAGTTCAAAACCTCATAGTTCAACTTTTTCTCCTTTTTTACTCACCAGGTATACACTCCAACTTCAGTTTAAATCCAATATCTTCTGTATTTGGAGTATAGACATAGTTATTAGCAGTTAGTTCCCAGTTGATGGTTTGTTCAGGCAGTGCATTGCCTTTGTCATTAAATGCTGTACCTCTGTACCAATTGAAAATACAATTCTGGTGGTTGGCAAATTGCATTTCAAGATATTCTGGATACACAGGGAACCCAGCCAAAATGCTTTGCGGCAGACTCACATTCTGTACCCATGGAGGGTTAAACACTACTTCATATAAATTGTCAAGCATTTTCAGTTTGACAGCATCCATTCTAAACAAATCTATGCAAGAATTGTTGTCATCAATAACATTATCTTTATTATCAAATAACTGTACTGCAATATCCTCATTATTCTCCGCCGATTTCTTCTTTTTATTTGATTTTTGGACTACTTTTTGCACATTGGTTTTTATGCGTGAAACTAAGACCTGCAAATTTTCTGTAGGGTTCCTACTTAAGTTAAACTGTCTCGGCGAGCCTTTGATATCTAATAAAAATGATATATCTACCTTGTTTTCTCGTTCAACATATCTAAAATAGCATTTCTTCATGTTTAAAGTCTTTGATTTACTTAAAACAGTAGAAAAAATACGCCTGCTAACGCAAAACCGTGAAATCATAACAAAGTTAATTAAGCCCCTTATCCAATTACCTCAAGCGAATCTATTCAGTTCTATTTGTATGATTTAATGCAATTTAGAGAGAAATTATTTCGTAATTTAGCCGAAAACACATAACCTCAATCAATGACACCGTACAGTAATTTCCTTTCCTTCGACAGTTTTTTGACCTCAATCAATCAGTTAACCAGTCGTCTTCCGTCATGTGTCACTGTCAATGTGTGTGTCATCAATGTGCAAGACCAATGACTGTAATAATATTACGGACATAAAATGAGCAATGAGAAACTAAAATGGCGTAGACTCCACCCATTACGTAACAGGTTTAGCACTACGACAACCATTATTAATTAATTATCTTATGATCGATTAATTTATGTTAGATTTTTTAAGCTTTTTAATTAATTGATAATTATTTTGTATGGCGACAATATTTTGTTGACCCAGTATTCTTATCCATTTTCCTTTGAGGTTTTCGTGTTTAAGAAGACTAAAATGTTAATTGATATTTTTTTTAACCATTCAACCAATTTATTTTGTTGTTTGAGCATATAAACGCTTACGCTTACTGAAGAGGCAGGACTTCCATAGAGAAAATAAATATATAAGAATTGTGCAAAGGTCCATTGCCAACTTACAAAAATCGAAAATAGTGTTGTCGATACTTTCTGTTGGAGGATGCAATGCGACTGATACCAAGATTTAAGAAATTAAAAAATAATGAACTTGTATTGTATCAAATATTTATTACTTAAAGTAACGTAACATTTATTAATGGTATTATAGATACCAACAAAAAACTAGCCAGTCTTTGGGAACTGCCAATTGAAGTGAAAACTAAGTAACTTAAAGTGTAAGTTATGATGACTAGTAATATGAACCGATTACAATTTTCAGAACCGGTATAAACCGATTACTTTTTAAAATAAACCGGTTTTTTTTCAAGAAACACAAAAAAGTCGTTAAAAAGATAGTGTTTACTGTTTATTTTACCTGATATTATCACTTATAACAATTGCACATAATAAAATAATCATAAAAGACACGGGAAATTATATTTATATTTTTCATCAGTTGCAAGTAAATCATGATTTTGATTAATAAAACATATTTGGTCTACAGCATCTGCTCGTAGTCTGCTCCTTCTACTTGACATAATGTATCCAGATTTTGGAAACATTCTTTCTGAAGGCACTGATGTTGCGGGTATTGCTAAATACTTAAGCGCTATTTCATCTAATGGCGCTAAATGTTTGTTGCTATATCAAAATGTGCTGGCACTTCTAATTTCTTTCGTGATTTCTTATTTGAAGTTCCTCCTCCAACTTTTGCTGTCTTAGCACATAGCTTACACTTTGCACTAGCATTGTCAATCTTTTCAAAATAATTTATGGTTATTGATTTAGATTTTAATTTAGGCACTTCTCGCAAAAATGATACGAGAAAATCCAAGCAACAAACACAAGCAAAACCTAAATGTTAGTACCTTGAAGTTAGTGACATGTCGGTGATTTCCCCATCCATAGACAACAGTAGGGATGGCCATGTTCAGATACATATCGAATGCTAGACAGAAAAGTTATTGTAATCGTTTTTTTTTTATATAAAAACCGTTTTTTATAAAGTTTTACAAAACCGGTTTACATCACTAATGATGACGCGATTTTTGTTCACCTAAAAAGTGCAAAGCACCTAAATAAGTTTTCACTTCAAAAATAACACAATTGACTAGGAAATTTACCTAACTAAATAATAATCTCAATATTTATCTAAATCAAGAACTAAAACTAAGGCCTAATAGAGCAAGAGCTTCTGAAAGCTAGACCTTATTTCTGACCTCATTTTAAAAAAAACTGAAAGTTTGTCAGAAATTTATTCATAAGTTGATATTTTTATACGCTTCATGAGTTTGTGTTTTACGCTACACTTACACTATTTAAGTCATTTATTCAGAGAAATGCACTTGGTTTTCAATTTTAAACTGGAAGCTAAACTATTTTCGTTTGAAATAATTTGGCGTCGGCGGATTGTATACAACAATGGCGGAAGAATAAGACAATTTACGTTGACTTCTTCTAAGAGAAAGACAAGGTTATATGGTAGAGTAATTTAGAAAACGCCGCCATTAATCTTCATACAATTTCCATAGATTCGAAATTAATATATAAGTTGCGCCAGACTGCACAACATCGATGCATGTTTGATTTATTGTAATCATTGTTGAATTCACAAAAATGAAATACCTTTCTATAAAAAATAGAAACGTGTTTTAGATTTTTTATAACAGTTCAGTAGTTCCCATCCTATGTATATTTAATCATTGGCAAGGAATATAGGGATGGGAAAAAGTGATTGATTATTAAAAAAATCGATTAATAATATTTGCAGCAGAATAGTTTTATTTGTTTTTTTTTATTTTAAACGTCGGTGCCAGGGCCCCGATTCTCGCTGTTGACATTAATTTATTCTAATAGACGAATGTCATAAAAATAATGAAAAAAAAAATCGGTATACTGGGCTGGCGCGTCCCATCGTAGACTACATCATACATTAACATCAGGCAATTTGTAGTTACGCGGCAGTCTACCGAAGAATAAAAAAAAATCATAATTTTAGTTCGAATGTTTGTTCGACAAATGTCTATTAGATATAAATGTCTAGAGCGGGAGAATCGAGGCCCTTATTAGTTACACTAAGGAGAGCAGGGCTTGTAACCGGTTTTGAATAGGGGTTCATTTCGTTCATAAAACTGTTATCAATTCTGTTCATTGACTAACCGGTTAAATAATCCGAAAAAACTTTGGTTACGGAGACTGGAGTTTTAATACTTACGCGAACCGGTATTTCTCAAATAAAAATAAATAAATTTTTCGTGGTCATTTTAAGGACTAGGAGGAGGAGGGAGATACTTGTACAAACACGAGAAAGTACCTACTCAAAGTAAGACTCGACGTAGGCAAAGCCGGCATCTACAACTGCGAAACCTATCAGGTCATTCACGAAACCATAAAAGGTGAACGTAACAGCCAAAGAAATATCAAAGGAAGAGAAAGGTCCGCACAAATAGTAGTACCTACTTTTATGTCATACTGAAAGATTCTGGATTCTGATGAATAAGACTAGATAAGATGTTTATGATTCGCGTCTCGCCAAAAAAAGATGTTAATGATTAATTTACTGTTTTATCAAAGCATATTCCCGCATTATTTACATTTTTTTAAATCGTTGGAACCAATGATGAAACATGAATGTGTGAACAGGGGGTCCAACTTCGGTAGAGACTTCTTCAAGAGCTTCTTGGAATGCATTCACCGCCGCTTGTGGTCTTGAAAACCTCTAAGTTTATCTTTTCTTGAGAATAAAAAGAAGTCGCAAAGTGTGAGGTCCGGAATGTACGGCGGATGCATCATCAGTTCCACATTTGTAGCCTTCAAATACAATTCTTTCTCTTTCCGCTAAGACGCGTGCGGACGCGTTATCGTGGTGGAGGATGACATGACTGCTAGGACGTTTTTCACAAAATAAAGGTTTTTAATTTAATTTTATTTATATATTCGAGAGAGATTAGGCCTTAATCCACACACGCTGGCAAAGTGCGGGTTGGTGGATATAACATGTCCTTGAATGATTAGTTCTTAGACATGCCTGTTTCCTTCACCGATACTGAGCAACGGTGAAGAAAAAATTCACACAGAGATGTATGGGCACGATCGGGAATCGAACGAGAGGAGAGGGACAAGTGAGTTTGACCGGACAAATATAAGACATGAACAGTTTATGCGTACATATTGTTCATTTTTACAGAGAGAAACACGCACAATACCAGTTCCGTGTTAATATTTTTAAGTCACGAGCACTTTGACAAGAGTGGTACGACCGTGAAAAAGAAGAAATAAACATTTATTATTTGATTACTAGCTGCCCCAGCGAACTTCGTACCGCGCAAAATTGTGCATCTAAACCATTCCCAGATCCCCTTGAACACACACAAAAAATTTCATCAAAATCGGTCCAGTCGTTTAGGAGGAGTTCAGTCACATACACACGCACACAAGAAATATATATATTAAGATTAAACTAATTCCTGTAGTGTATAAGTGGGCTGAGAAAGATGATAGTGAATAAAAAAAGGAACAAGGTCACAAATAAACACTTTTGATTAACTTACTTAGAAAAGGGGATATCAATTAAATGTGTGCGTATCAAATAAGCACGTGGCAATAGATGGTTTGGGGTTATGGGGGTAGGTAACGATTTGATTTTTGACAGATTTTTTTGTTAGAAATAACGTATTAAACGACTATAATATTTATATTTTCAAGTGCAGAAAATACTTTTATTTTTGACTTCACGCGTATGTCGTGGTTAATTTTTTTGTAAGAAACTAGCTGGCCCATGTATACGTATTAATCGAGATATTACATTGTCTGCCCGTCTACCTTGACCCCACAGTCAAACTTGCCGTGCTAAGGTCTTGTAGCATTGATTGCAGTTCATCTAATGATGGAACCAAGAGTTCAATACCATCGGTAAAGCGAAAAAAAATATATACGGTACCTCTTAGATTTGATGGACTGTAGGTGGAGGTGGAGGGGGATGTCGGACTAGAATCGCCGGAGCGCTGCAGCACTTACGCTCGGTTGCGCTGTACCTCACTCCCTCGGGCCTTAACCAGCGCCTAGCCTATCTATAGCAGTAGACCTTGCCCGAAGACGGTGGCAGTCAGTGTAAGCGTTTATATGCTCTTTGGGTGGCAGTGCGAAACAAGTTTGGGCTTTTGGCCCTCGTTTACTTTAGTATATTTTTAATACATAAAAGTTTACTTGCAAAACTTTCTAAGTGGCCTGGTAAATTATGATACTATAAAAATAAAGTGATATAAAATATTCAGAATAAAAATATGTATAGGTACTCAGTCCTATAAATTAAATAATGACACCTGTTCTTTGATTTGTAATTGTAAACTCATATTAATAAATTTCATTTGAATGACTTCGACTTTATTTAAAGATAGTTCCCAGCCGTATCACTAATATCTAATATTTATATCAATGTACCTAATTTTCATGAAAAGAATTGACGACTCGCTGTTTGCCATCTCTACGCCATTTACCATGATTTGGCACTGTGGCACGTATTTAATTTTTTTTATACTCATAATCGATTATTGCAAATAATTAATAAGCAGGGTTCGATTACTGAAACAATTGACATGATTTAGTACATCACTAGTGGACGACGTGTCAATGAATTTGTACGCGTTGCATGCCAACTCGGTACCTACTGAGAGTTCTATACCTAAATTGAGTGAATTTCAAAGCAGTAATTTAATCAACACAGATAATATTGCACATTAATTGTTTAGGATTAAAAAGTGTCTGTAAGCAAATTTCAATAATGGTACGTATAGATGAAAATGAAAACGAATGTTATAAATTGACTTTCAATCTGAAAGTTGGCTTACACTTTATTTATTTGAATATGTGTAAGTAAGTGTATTTACTTTCTTTCAGCCTCCTTCACCAAGTTCAACTAATGTAGGGTCGGGAGGTCGCTCTCCGAGCAAGGCTACCTCCGCACCTCGTACATCCAGCGGCAGTACTGTTCGCCAACGTAAATCGACGACCACAACCACAGCAGCTAGAAATCGCAGCACTGGCGCCGGATCAGGGGGCATGTGGCGATTCTACACTGATGATTCTCCAGGAGTCAAAGTGTAAGTGTGTACACTTTTATATATTACATAGTTTTCACTTTCATATCTGCATATTTCATTAAAAAATAAAACAATAATTTGGTGTTGATGTTATAAAAGTGGTGCTATACTCACTGCAAATGAGGAAATTAAGTGGATGTAACTAGAGGAAGGTTTCCTTTTTTCATATTAATTTGATAAACAAGAAGTTGTGAGGAGTCAAGAGAATTAAAGCTGTAAGCAGATATTAGCAACCCTCTATTGAATTACAAAACATCTAATATTGACCTCTATTCTATATTCTAATAGGGTGGCAAATAATAATAATATTCTAGTAATTAACAATGATTTTCTTTTTCAGAGGTCCAGTTCCAGTTCTGGTGATGTCTTTACTCTTTATTGCATCTGTATTTATGCTACACATCTGGGGTAAATACACAAGAGCATAAAATACAAGATAAACAATATTCCTCTGAAGTGTGAAAGTTATTTGTGTATGGTATGCTGTCAGGTGTATAGTTATTATTTTTTAATAAATTATGTAATTAACTCTTATATGAAGTAAATTTAAGTTATAAATATAGCTAAATTGTTTTATTTTTTATATTTCACTTATTACATTGTAAGTACCTGTAGCTCAAAAATTGTTAAAATGAGTTTGGAATGTTAAGTAGACCTACTATATAGATGTTAAATTTAACCCTTTGACTGACTACTCCCATATTTTAATCAATTTTTCGTGTTATTGCCTAGTACCTATTGTGTTACACAAAATAAGCAGTAGTGATATTAAATTGTTCTGAAGTACCTAAAATGAAGATTCAATTAACGTCAACTATTATTGTAACATAAAAAAAGTAGTTACTTTTTTTACGTCACAATAATAGTTTTGTGTAGGACTTTACCTTGATAAGACAACTAATTCAGTTAATAGCTGTGCTTAGGCTTTTGTTAGAATTCTACATATTTTCCTGAACTGACTTATTTATAAAAATCATAAAAGCCTCTAGTTAAAATGGACTTGTATCTCTTTCTTACTAGTATAAATGTCAAGATGACAGACAAATTATAAACCTATATTGAGCTTATAAGACGTTAATAAATACGGGGGTAGACATCAAAGTAGGTATGTCTAACTATTATTAAAATTTGTGGTCACTTAAAAATTATTTATAGCTATTATTTTCCAACATAAAAATATTGATTTAAATAGTAAGATGATACGAAGACTATGAGACTGCAGTCATATCTTAAAGTAGGTAGGTGATTTACTTGCTCAGCGGTTACATCAATCTATAAATAGGCTCAGCACACAGCCGAGAGTGCCTGTAAGTAGATGGGTGAATATTGTTAAAAAATAATGTATGACACGACGATTAGTTCTTTATTTCATTATAAAAAGTAGGTATATAAAATAAACTTAACTAAAACTTAAGTGTAAAAATGAGAAAAAAAAACATTATCTAACTTAAGTACATACATACTCACTTACATTATCAGCCTTATTTTTAATTTCAATAATGTGTAGTAGTGTAAACTCATATTTAAATAACTGGGTAGAGGTGGTGTAAATGTAACAAATGATGACATACCCCTGAATTTTATATTTTAGGTCTCACAAAGGAATGACCTGCCTAGTCAGCTGTTTACAGTAGGTAAGTCGATTCAATTCATGTACCTACTGTTGGTGTTTATATTTTAATAATTGTATTAATTATTATACATATCACAAGCAACACTTTTGCGGCGGGTTTTCTATCATTAGTGGGTTGTTTGTTTTACATCTAATGCCATTTTAAACATATGCTTCAACCCTACGTCCTTTTATTTTATCGAAAAATTGACGCCATGAAATGATCGTTTTTCCAGACCATATCCAAAAACTAGATGTGATTCCAACAATCATGGTCATTAAATACTTAATCATAAACATTTCAAATCGTGGCCGGTTAATTTCCCGCCGAATAAACGGACAGGGAATAGAGTAAAGTGGGGTTGAACACATATCACGATGCCATGTGACCATCCAATCATCAAAATTGGTTTGTTCATAAAACAAACAACTAATTACAAGCAATGCAGGCACAGTATATAACACACCAAATACTCCAATACGTATCATTAATTTTTCCAGTTTATCAGTTTTTGTTCCATCATGTTTCATAACTGTTCTAATCCTGAACAATGACACAAAGCCTGCTAGCAAGAATATAGTGCCAAGGACCAGGTATACACACAATGGAGCTAAGACAAATCCTCTCAATGCCTCTGCATCCCATAATCCAACATAGCATATTCCTGAAAGGACATCTCCTGTAACAAAATAAAAAACAAATTAGATTAATAAAGTTACAATGTTTATGTAAAAAAAAAGATTAAAGATGTATAAGTAACAGACTGATGTTTGTTACATATACATACATTATTAGTAGGTTGTTATTATATTCAGTTTAAGAAACCTTATAGTTTAAATTAAATGTATTTTTTACATGCTTTTATTTAACTTGGCATGTTAGTATGGGAAAAACCTTGCAAATGAATTTAAGACCAGCTCTTGACTGTTGAGCTGAAATTTGGTATACTTTTGTATATAAGTATGATAAAAATGCAATGCACTTTAGTTCTAGATGATGTACAGGGTCCTAAAGATGGAGACAGGAGGTGGCCATAGGAACTTCTAAACGAAACAGCGAAAACTCATCGAGTTTGGATTGTTGGATTCGACTTTTCGAGCACTATAGTGCAAGATGATGTACAGGGTCCTGATGATGGAGACAGGAGGTGACCATAGGAACTTCTAAATGAAACAGCGAAAACTCATCGAGTTTGGATTGTTGGATTCGACTTTTCGAGCACTATAGTGCAAGATGATGTACAGGGTCCTGATGATGGAGACAGGAGGTGGCCATAGGAACTTCTAAACGAAACAGCGAAAACTCATCGAGTTTGGATTCGTCTTTTCGAGCACTTTAGTGCAAGAAGATGTACAGGGTCCTGATGGTAACACAACGGCTTTGACGACCCATCAAGCAGAAAATTAGATAGTTCAAATCTAACTGAAAAAATAACGTGCAATAATGATGCATTATAAGAAATGCAGAGATTGAGAAACAGCTAAAAAGCGTAAAATAAAATCTCGAAAACAAGCTTTTATTCTAAAATGTAGTTGTAGCAAAATGAAAAAATATTTGTATGCAAGGGTCATGCTGATAATTGCTATTTGAGGGTTTACATATAGTATGTTTATTCATTTAAATGAATAAATGTTTATTTAGCAATCTTGCATAAAACCATATTATATTTTTTGTACATAAAATAATTTCTTGTAGTGCAAACAGAAAAAAGAGGAATAAATTTCATGCCTGATACCAAATTATATTATTTTTATGAACCATAATATGGTTTTATGCAAAATTGCTGAATAACCTATTATTCCTATATATGTATAAACATTATGTATATGTATAGCCTCAAATAACATTTATCAGCATGACCCTTGCACACCTTTATTTGTTTTATTTTAGGATAAATGATTTATCATATTTTATTTGTCAATCAGTTAAATGATAATTTCATCATTATCATTTACCTGGCTGATTGATGGGCCAGTGGCATGGTTAACTTTTAAAGCAATGGACTTTTACCCGAGTATTTTTTAAAAAATAGTAAACATTTAATATATTCAGTTATCTGGTTTCCATAACATAAGCTCTGCTTAGCTTGAGATCAGATGACTGTGTGTTAATGTCCCAAAATATTATATTTATACTATCAATATATTTAAACATAATCAAGTACATAAACAAAAGTATATTTCAATGCCCTAAAATATTATTACTATTATTTATGTTAAGTAACAGACCAATATCTTTATCAATTCAAGTTTTTCAGTTTTTACTATAGTAGTTAACTTAAGAAAAGATACCTACCATCTACTTTGCCCATTGCCAATATTGATATGGTCTTTACAGCTGGTACAGCCCAAGCAGCCAAATGGAAATATTGTGAGTTAGCTTCAATTGCTTCGTGACCCCACTTGAGACCAGCAGCCAAGAACCATGTCAGGGTTAATATTACCCACCAAATACTTGAAGCCATACTAAAGAAATATACCACCATAAATAATATTGTGCATGGTTCATGTTTAGTGCCCTGTGTGATGACTGATATGTTTGGAAGTCTCGCTCCACTCACTGTGGAAGGGAAGGGTCCCTGACAGCTGATGCTGTCTCCTGCACTCCACCCCATGACATAAGCAGCAGCCACCATGAGATAACATACAGACAAAAATATTATGGGTCTTTCAGGATATCTAAATCTGTCAGTGTCTATGAGGAAAGTTAATACTGTAAACAAACAACTAGCTGCACACAATGTGGCCCAAATTCCAATCCACAATCGGGCAAAATTCTTTTCATCTGTACTAAAAAACATTCCACTGCATGGTGCACCACAATCAGTTTCAATTTTGTCACCCACTTTAAGTGAATATTCCAAATCTAAATTCTTAGGAACTTTGAACTGAACAGGGCAAACAAACCCATAATCTTTTGCTCCATGAAGCCTAGTTGGATCTCTCTCATTACTTGTCTTGTAATCAACTTTGGGAAGTTTAGTTTCAGTATGTTTTCGAGATTCATGAGTCACATTATTATCACCAACACAAATTACATTTTCATCTGTTGCTACAGGGAACTTCGAGCATTCTAAATGCTCAGGCCACGGGAATCCAAAATTTGTCATGAGTTCGTCACAGTTTTGTCTCGCAGACTCGCACAGGTGACGACAAGGCGGAATAGCCGAATCTAAAATAGTGCATACTGGCGCGTACACTGAACACAGAAAGAACTTTAGATCCGGTGAGCAGTTGACTTTGATCAATGGTGTAAACATATGAACTTCAACACCAGCTTCTTCTTGTTTAGCGTGATTAAGTATATTCGGAAATATTGTTTGATTGTATCTTATTTGTTGGCAAAACTGAATAGTAATAGGTTCACAACGTCCATGGTGAGGTAAAGAGTCTCCTTGGTAAACAGTAACATGTGAAGTTTCAATGGTTACAAAGAAATAAAGCATCACAGTAAACGCAACCTGCACACAACCCATTATTAAGGCACCCCAATGTAGGGCTTGTTATGAATTAAGAAAACAAAAATAAAAGTATAGAACTGCACACATTTCATCACAATTTACGAATAATAGCGACTTTGTCGTCTCATTTTTGTTATTATCGTATAGTTGAAAGCAAATACTAAAATGTATTGTTTCGTTCGATACCAGAGCAACTTCGTTCTTTTCACAGACTACTAAGAGAAGTTCTTTTTTTTTAATAGATTATAGTTTATGTTTATTCGTGGCATTGGCGGTAACAGGGTTTTCAGCCGAACTTCGTTCGTTCGTATCATGTTCGTATTAAATCGACAATAAATTGACAGTACAAAACAGTTACTGTCATTCACTTCGCAGAGTAGAAATATGCTGTCATTAGTGTCATAGCCACAAAAACTAATAAAATACGAAGATTTTGAATTGTGATTTGATTTGAACTGTGCTTTAAAGTGCTGAACTATATTTTGAAATAATTAATTTTGTGTATTGACTGCTTAGGATTGATTTTTTGCCTTTTGTTTAAAAACTAGAAATACTATTATTTGAATAAATAAATCTTGTTTCCAACGCCTGCTTGTAATATGGAGAATGCTAACGATAATATTGATGTAACGAAGCTAATGAATATAAAGGGCAATATTGAAAACATTACACCTCATAAAATAGCTGTTGTTGCTTTTATAAGAGAATATGGATTGCTAAAAATTGAAGGTATGTGGATCTAGCCCCCCAGGCAATTAAGTCCCTTGTTAAACTATCTAGACACTAGGAAAGAATTAATTATTATTAGCTTTTACCCAAATTATATACCAATCTTAAGTATCCCGAAAGGACCGAGGGATGTATCTTTTTACACAAACTTTTGTATTTTTAATAAGTAGTGGGATTAGACTAATCATAGTGGGAGCTGCTTCATTGTTACATATTTATTTTTATTTCAGCTAACAAAATGATAGACTGCACTGTTGCACCAAAGTATAGAAAAGACTTTTGTATGCTTGCTTTAAAACTTATTCAGGTTAGTAAAGTTGGCCTTAATATTTTGTAAAAATCAAGTTGAGAGTGATTGCATGAAAATGGTTGATTCTTTATCAATTTTGTTTGGTATTGACAGGACAAGGTTTTTGTAAAGGAATTATAAAAATCCTTACTAATATTATTAATGCGAAAGTAACTGTCTGTCTTTTATGCAAGGAGATCTGAACCAATTGGATAAAATTTGTTATGGAGATTGTTCGGGAAAGAACATGGGATAGTTTTTACCTGACTGTGCCAAAAGAGGTTTATCACAACAACAAACATGCATTGGTGGGGCTGTAGATAGAAAGCTAGTAATTGTATATTGTTAAAATCTGACACCTATACACACTATGCAATGCTGGGGTGGGCAGCCAGTTTCTTATAGGAATAAATAAAATAGAATGTAGTTTTTTTATTGTATATATTTTACTTTTTCATTTTACAGTGTCCAGATATGGAATTTAAAGAATTAGAAGCATTACTTACAGATGGCCGTTATAATTTGTTAAGTGTTCATCTTCAAAACTTTTGTGTACGTCTTCAAAACATCTATGTAAATGGAGTCAGTGCTCTGACTGACTGTGTCACTTCAACTGTTGACAAACTGATGATTGCATCAAATCCATTTATTATGGCTAGGTATAGTGTGTTAGGTAAGAAAGTTCATATTCAAATTTATTAGTGTATGCATCTATTAACCTGTGTGTGTACCCCTCTGCTGAGGTTTATGAGCAGTTTGTATGCTAAAACTGTTCATGTTTTGTGTTTGTGTGTATTTTTATTTACATGTGCATTTGTAAAGATGCTTTAACTTTTACATGTTCGCTGTATGGGGTCACCTTCTTCAAAAAGGGCAGAAATAATTTGGTACTAGAAGTTGCTATAACACCTGTGTTAAATGCTCTAAAGACCTATTTATTGTAGGAATGTATATCTTGCTTCCAGGTTTATATTTAAGAAGAATTTTACTCCATTTGGACAAGTTAACATTTGTACAAGTTGTGTCACTGTACAAGTCATTTTGTCTGTACTATCAGAGAGGCAGACCTGGGCTTATGATGAGGTCCTTAAGTAAAGAGGTGAGAAACACATTTCTGACACACACACTTCTGAAGTTAAAATGTATTTTTTTTTTATATAATATTATTTTTAATATAGAATTTTTTTTTTTTTATATTAAAATATTTAATATAATGGTGTTATGATGTTGTCAATGGTTTCAGAAGTTAAATACAATGGACCATCCTGTGGCCACACCTACTTCACCAGTTATTCCAGAAGAATCTAAGCCACCGGAATTATCAATGAGAATGAATATCATTGATAGAGACAAGTAAGTAGGTACAACATTCTCCTACTATTTGTACCAACTGAAAAATGGATGAGGTACTCAATTTGATTAAACTTTGTCAAATGTTAACTTAAAAAAATTCGAAGATGTGTGTGAAAAAAATTGAAAGTACCTACATTTCAAAATTTTATTTTGAAAGTTTGAAAACACTTGAAGGGATTTGGATCACTCAAGTGTATAGTTACCTTGGATTAAGACATTGGGTACTGTGTACATAAATTTATGTTGCTGTGGAATGCTTTCATTTATCTCGCAGACTTAAATCATTGGTGGAAGCCAATTTACTATATTTTATTAATTATTAAGCAACAGTGTCAGTGGCATTTAAGTTTTTTTTATAAGTTATAAAATATTTTCAGTAGTTTTGAAGAAGGCCAGTGGTCTAGAAAGCAAGCTGAACTATTTACAGCACAACAGGCAAACCTGCTCCAAATTAATGAAAAGAAAGCGATGCCACCGAGACAACTGCAAAAAACAATTATTCAAATTTTTAACGACATACCAGAATATGCTGATATTGTAAGTAATTTAATTCTAACATAATTATTTACTGCCGATTACTTCAATAGAATAATTAATGAATCAAAAAGTGCATAGATATGTTCAAAAGGAGACGTTCAAAAAATGTATAGAGCCTGGGATTAAAATAATTGTAAATTTGAACAGCAATCTGAGTTACATAGGTTAATGAGCATAATTTACTAAATTTTTTGGTGTATTTAAAATAATTTTACACCCCCCCGTTTTTTAAAAAATTGAAATTGAAAATAAGAATCCTTAATGCAATATTATGATTATTGCAATTGGCAACCCCATGGTTAAATGACAATTGAGCAACCAAAAAAATCAAAATTATTTCAACGCTGTCAATCAAACTGATCAATGACAATGACATCATGACGTTTCCCGTAATTATATTTTTTTCCACGCGTTTTGTTATTACACTAATAAGATAACAAATATTTTTCGTCATAATTACATTAAGCTGCAGCTAGAATAATATTACAAGAGAAAAGTACTGTAACAGAATGCAATTATTGACGTGATTGCAATATTTATACTGCTTAGGAAACGGATAATTAAAGGTAATGTGCGTTTTGTTTTTCTATTACATTTTTTTGATTTTTACAAAAATGGTTGCTCCTAAAATTCGTGTTTAGTTAAATTCTAACAGCTTATTAAATAAGCTTTCCAATGAGGTATATCGCATTGGTGTTCAAAATTCTAGCCCACTTTTGACCTCTCCTTTCAGTATCCAAGTGTGAAACACTTGGATACTGAAATTTTGAACACTACTTTACAAAACTACTTAATTAGAAAACTATTTAATGGTAGTATTTTTTTGTAACTGCTTGGGATAGGAATTAATAGGGAATAGCGAGTTCGGCTCTAGCGTCTCGAATCGCGGTGCCGGTTCAACCCCACGCCGGATCAAAAATGTTGTCTATATTTAAACCCTCTTGCTTTGAAAGAACGCTAAGCAGTCAGCCCTGCACCCAATCTACCCGTTGCAGTCTACCCGTACTACTGGACAGAAAGAATAAAATCGAGATTGATTCTGTGTTTTCGTAAACATTTGTGCATTACTAGTTGCTATAAAAGTTTTAAAATAAAAAGAAAATATATTTCAATATAAATAACGTATTTTCGAACAAAATAAATACTGTTAAAATTTACCTCACCTGTATGCATAAACCGCGGCCACCGAAGCGCGGCAGTGCGCAGGCTGCGGGACGTCGCCTTTATCTTTGTCTTGCCGCCTATTCGCAGATACGTTGATTGCAATGTAAGATTCCTGTCTTGAAAATTGCTGTCTGCCGTCTAAAATACTGGACTTTTGATTGTTTTCATGCTTACGTTTTTATAATAGGGTAAAGAATACTCACAATAATTTATTGTGATAAGGTCGCCGCCACAATCAAAAATATATCCTGCATGGCTAGTCAGCTAATGATTGGCCGCCGGTATACGGTATGGCAGGAAGGGAAGGACTGTAGGGGTTTATTTACGGTAGAAGCATCGCGTGATTAATATATTGCGTTACAATAACCACTTAGTAATAATTTTGTTATCTTTTCTGAAATTAGGTAGGTAATTCCCCGGAATAAGGTTATCGGTGCGGGGCCAACGATACAAAACAGCAAACATTGCTTCTCGTTCTACAATTTACTTTCTGGGGTTCCGTTGAGAAATGTTCAGTAATATGCAAATTAAACATTTTTTTATTGTTTTTTCTTTGTAATTAGTGTTCATTAAAATAAATATATCTTAGACTAGTGGCCCGCCCCGGGTTCGCACGGGTAGACATCGGTATTAGACAAAATTTTTAATTATCATACATTTTACCACACTCTTTGCATACTTTCCATGCTTAGAACACACGATCAAGTCTACTTAGGCAAAACAAATTATTATCTAAATCATTATTTTAATAGCTATTGTGCCGCAATAACCCACAGATAGACACCCAGATAGATACACTCAGTGTATCTCTGTACTTAAATAACGGTCCCGGTTGTGTCACATGTGATTCCCGTAACCCCGTGGAACAAATGCGCCACAGAACACCCCGGAGATTTTAGTGAGTACCCTTTGGGAGTCTCACATACCCCTTGCCCTCAGCACACATGGGGCGAAGGGTAAAGGATAAATGGTTTCCCCCTGCAAAAGAAAGGTACTTAATTAATAGACCACATACACCTTTGGCGCTCTACCTCTCTTTATGTGGTGTTACATGCATTTACACACACAGGAATCATATAAATTTTAATACATTTTTTGCAGATCCGGAAAGAAGTGATAGACCAAGCTAGATTTCTCATGATCACATACCTACACTCGTGGTGCTCTGTCTACCCCGTAAGGGATATAGTCGTGGTGTTACATTTATTAGCCATTAGCCAAATTTTACGTGTATATCTCTGTTGTTGTAGATATAATTTAATGAATTAAAAAAAAAATTAACCCCGACACATTTTTTTTGTTAAGAATGATCTCTATTAAGTACTTCAGCTTTCTAATAAAAATACAGATACACAGATACACGTTTCAATCTTATAGCAGCCCTCTTTTTTATCGAATCCATTAGAGTCACAGACATAAACGCTCTTCATTAAATTCCAATTTTGATAAATCTTATACTCATGATAACTTTTGAATGGTATGTCCGATTTAAATAATTCAAAAAATAATTTACAGGTACTGATATACCCTTGAATATTAAGTGAGTAATTTAAATAAGGATTAATATCAAGGTACGTATAATTGTGTCTAATTTGTACCGGCGTTACAACTGCTTAAATAAAGATGAAAAAGTAGTTATTATGACGTAACTAAAATATTTAGATACACGGTACCGCGGACCTTTTTGTAGATATTTATGGCCTTTATAAAACTGTAGTTCATCACTTTGCTCTAATGTCAATAAATTCCAAAGCGTACGCGATTTAATTATTTTATTTTATATTATTTTCACACTTTTGGTTACATTATCGAAATTTTCTTACAGATCCCTAATTAGTTTCA
The DNA here is from genome assembly GCA_936450015.1 of Meganola albula. NCBI lineage: Eukaryota > Metazoa > Arthropoda > Insecta > Lepidoptera > Nolidae > Meganola > Meganola albula. The sequence goes on along the minus strand of OW388144.1, from coordinate 9,508,125 downwards.
GCATATAATATGTAGCTTTCCAATGGTGAAAGAATTTTTGAAATCGGTCCAGTAGTTTTTGAGCCTATTCGTTACAAACAAACAAACAAACAATAACATCTTTCGTCTTTATAATATTAGTATAGATGTACAATACTTTACTAAAGTACCACCTATATCTATTTTATAGATAGTACTTGGTTACCTAAGTGTTTTATTATTATCTGTACGGAACACTAGTGACTCTCGACAGCGTGCAGTTGATGGTCAGTATATTTATGAACCTATCTTGGTGTCATTGGAACGATCATATTATCAGTCAGTCCATTTTGAATCCCCGTATCGGTATCACACGTTACTTGTTGCGTGCCGCAATGTTTCGTGTTGTGTTTGTTATGTTTGTGGTAGCAGCGTCGGTGAATGGGAAAAAGATCACTATCAATGGCCCTTCTTGGAAGAATGAGATCAAAGCGTGCGCTTCAGGCGGAGGTCATGACCACGAGTACACCTTTTATCTAGGGAATCTCCTCGATTATGATGTTAAATTTTATGATATAAGCAACAAAGCTTCGGCCGTAGCCTATGGTGATTTGGCATTATGGACTGGGAAAACAGGATGGATTTCACACAGTGAACTATCGCTGTCCGAATTCCAAGATTCTCTATCGTTTAAACAGCTCCGAGGTAAATGGCATATGGAAGCATATAGGGGATGGGCCTCGCAAATCGTTGAGATGAAGCTAACCCTTAAAATCCAGAGCGATGGTAGTATCTACCTGCTGAGTTACGTCTACGCCGGCTCTTGGATGTCGGTCACTTGTTCTGAAACAAGAGCATATGTAAATCATATTGAATTAACGTTTTGAGTTAATTATTTGTACGAATTGAGTGCGATTTATCTTGCATAATGACATAAAACCTACAAAAATATCGTAATAAATACTTTCTAGCAATGCAATCTCTTTTATTTTACATCCTTCAAATAATTAGTTATGCCTACTTACCACTGGTGAAAGGAGAAAATTTGAAAAAGAGAAGCCGGAGCAAAGAAGTTTTTACAGAAAACAATGTCTCTTCAATATCGTCAACTATGTTTCTAATGCAACCACCATCTTTATATTATAGGTACTTATTTATGATGCTATTTAAAATTTTCAGGCGGTACATCTATACCAATCTATACTAATATAAAGAGGAAAGATTTGGTTCTTTGTTTGTTTGTAACTAATAGGCTCAAAAAATATTGGACTAAAAATTCAAAAAATCTTTTACCATTGGAAAGCTACATCTTTACTGAGTAACATAGGCAATATTATGCTGAAATTAATCAGGGATGCGGAAGAAAATTTCGATAGTGTAACCCAAGGTGTGAAAAAATTACGAAAAAACATTAATTAAATCGCTTAATATTCAAGGGATAATTAATGTAACCATAATATACCCTTAAATATTAAGCGATTTATTTAGATAAGGTACCTGTAAATTAATTTTTGAATTATTTAAATCGGACATACCATTCAAAAGTTATCCTAAGTATAAGATTTATCAAAATTGAAAGTAAAAAAACAGACTGCTCATGTTTGTGACTATAATGGATTTTAACCCAGACAAAAAAAGAGGGGTGTTATAAGGTTGAGACGTGTATCTGTATTTTGTGTATCTGTGTACAAGTGTTTAGCCATGTAGCGCGGATGGGCCGATTTAAAAAAAAAATAACCCTGACACATTTTTTTTTATTAGAATAGAAGCGATAGAGATCATTCTTAACAAAAAAAAATGTGTCAGGGTTAATATTTTTTTTAAACATTGAATTATACCTGCAACAACAGAGATATACACGTAAAATTTGGCTAATGGTTCCTGTATTCGTAAATAAATCTAACACCACGGCTATATTTCTCACGGGGTAGACAGAGCACTTAAGAATGTAGGTATGTAATCTAGCTTGGTTAATTACTCCTTTCCGGATCTGCCAAGAGTGTATTAAAATTTATATGATTTCTGTACGTGTAAATGAATGTAACTCCACGTCTGGCTATGCAGAACGCCAAAGGTGTATAATGTGAGCTATTACTTAAGTAACTTTCTTTTACCGGGGGAAATCCTCTAAGGATTCCTTCGCCCAGTGTGTGCTCAGGGCAAGGGGTATGTTCCGTTGCGCATTTGTGCAAGGGGGTTACGGGATCCACATGTGACACAACCGTTACTTAAGTAGATACCTAACATTTATCTGGGTGTCTATCTGTGGGTCATTGCGGCACCATAGCTATTAAACTAATGATTTTGATCATTTGTTTTGCCATAGCAGACTTAATCGAGTGTTTTAAGCAGGGAAAGTAAGCCAAGAGTGTGACAAAATGTATGATGGTTAAAATTGTTGTCTAAATACCGATATCTACCAGTGCGAAGCCGTGGCGGGTCACTAGTTATTTTAATAAAGTAAACGATATTAATCAATTCTTAAAGGGAAACTGATTGGAATTGGCTTGTATGGTCTCTTCGCTACTGCTACTTACTTATAAGAATGTTCTTTAAATAAAGAAAGCGTGGCTGCTTACTACACATGTAATCCACGTTTTAACTAGTTTGTATTCAAAGAAGATAAAAATGTATTGATTGATGTTATTGTTGTTCTAGCATTTCCTCAGTTTCCTAAACTGTATACGTACGAAAGAGTTCAGTGGCGCTCAAGACTCTCTGTACAATTACTTCGACCGGACCATATTTAGTTCTTCAGGAAACAACAGCGGTAACGACAAGAACAAGAACTTTCGTTATGCAGCGTTAAACAGGGCAGCCCTGCATACACATTTTGGTAACAGGTGAGAAGCCGATGAAACACAAAGATACTTATTGTATTATTTTTACTTAAATCATTGGTACCTACCTTATTAAGATATACCTACCTAGGTCAGTATAATGTCTGCAGGCAGGCATACTCGGTCTACGTACGAGCGGTAGGCCGTGTAGGACACTGCAATAGTGTCAACGGTTTTTCTATGTGGCAACTTTCATGGTCGTGATCGTGTTCGCGCTCGGTGAATACAACGCGGAAGCGTAGAACACAAATAGCGAAAGCGTTCGTTCCTTCTGTGGAAACGAGGGCTTACGGTGTGTGGCCCTCCATTATGTAGAGAGGTGGCGATGGAGGCGGTGCGCGAGGCGCTGGCGCGTGCGCAGGAGGCGGCGGACGGCGCATGCCTGGCGGGCGCCGCGGCGTGGGGCGCGCTGGCGGGCGGGCGCGCGCGGCGAGCCGCGCTGTTGCCGCGCGCGCCCACGCCGCGGCGCGCGCCGCCCGCCCCGCCCGCGCGCCTCCCGCAGCAGCCGCCCGCACCGACCCACCCGCGACACGCCGCCGCCGCCGCGCAGCTGCTCGCGCAGCACGCCGCCGTCAACGGCGCGAAGCCCGCTTACATTTTTCAGGTATTTATATACTGGATGGCACGACTCGTTTGTGTGTTCTCATAATGATAATGTGTCGAATTCGTAGGTGATAATGCGAGGCGATTCCATCAACTATTTGCATTCAATGACGGATCTAACGATAGCGGGATTGGCGAACACGGCGGCGCTGTGGGCTCTTTACGGGAAAACGGAAATGGCGTCCGTCGCCAGTCAACTACTGCTCGGACTGAACACAAGTAAATTATTGGTGTCGCTCGTGGCTCGAGTTGGTATCGTACAAATAGTTATGGTTACGGTCGTGTGTGATGTCGGCAGAGTGCGTGGTGGGGTCGCGGCGCGTGTGGCAGAGCGGCGGGTGGGAGGGCGCGGGCGGCGCGGGCGCGGGCGCGGTGGCGGCGTGGCGCGGCGCGGGCGCGCTGTGCGCGGCGCTGGGCTCGCAGCTCGGCGCCGGCCACCTGCTGCACGCGCACCGCGCCACCGCAGACCTGTTCGCCGGTACGTACACACACACACATGTACACACGCGCCCCCGTATTCGTAAAAGCCAAGTTATAGCTAAAATAGGTTTATAATTCTTTTGTCTTTGTCTGTCATCTTGACATTTATACTAGTAAGAAAGAGACTTCTAAGAGACGTCTATTTTAACTAGAGTCTTGATTTTTATGAATAAGACCATTCGAAGTTGTCCGCATCTGGAAGAAAACTTCGACTTTGGTAATGTAACTCACCCTTTTGAATTAGATATTTCTTCTTTCATTTTTAAGGAAAATGGGAAGAAGCCGAGCAAAGCATCCGACAGTTAGCATCTTCAGACCGCTGGGAGAGTCAACTCCTAAAAGCTGAGATGTACTTCTTGAAAGGAGATGCTACCGAAGCTCTTGAATCCCTTCAGGATATTTTAGACTTCTGCAAAACTGAAGACGACAGTCTACACTTTATATCTCTACGAGTAAAGGCTATGATACTTATGTCACAAGTCCAGCATTCTTTTAGTAATATTCAGTCAACAAATATAATGTTATTGAATGAAGCCTTATGGTTGGCGAAAGAATATCACTTACACTACCTAGCTGCTACAGCAGAGATGCACCTTGCGAACGTGCAGCTCAGCATGGGATGTGCCAAGAATGCATTGTCGCTCATCAAAAAAGCTCTTCCTACAGTGATGGCGGACGGAAGTGCTTACGATATGGCCAGAGGTAGGTACTTAATCCTATCTTTGGCATTACTAACATTAGACATGAAAGATTAGCACATTATTTAAAAACCTTCTAATCCTCATCTGTAACGGGTAGATATATTATGTGAAGTTAATATTACCTACTAATATTAAAAATCTGAAAAGTTTGATTGTTTGGTTGAACGTGCTAATCTCAGGAACTACTGGTTCGAATTGAAAATATATTGTATTGGATAGTCCATTCATCGAGGAAGGCTTTATAACATCACTCTGCGATCAATAGGAACAAGGTAGCGATGAGAAATGTTGCAAAAACGGGAAAATAAACAATTCTTTTTGAGTGCTTTCGTTGCGTGCGCTGCGTAAACGGTTTTAAGTTACACAAAAATCATTTACGATGAAATACAGCACAAGCATGACTATCTTTTAAAATTGACTACCTTTCTTGTGGTAATCAAATATGTTTGAAATTAATACATCATTAACGTAATATCAATCTTTATCCAAAATTTGGAATTTGTATACAAAGCGGTTTATTTGGATTCCATATAAACTGCTCTGTATAATAGATATAATTTATAGAATTATATCTATTAAGAGAATATTAAAAAACAAAAGCGTTAAAATTATCTTTTTTAACTTTTTGTTAAATAGCTGTAATAAATTTCTCCCGGCAAACTGTGGGATGCCGCTAAAACTATTTATAATATAACTTTTGTGACATGAACACGACTTATCTGTAATCAGTTATAATACAGGTATGTAATGTAGTATTATATTGGAAACTTGTTGTTCTAGCTATGTTGCTGTACACTAAATGTCGTGTGGCGACTGCGCCCCCGTGTGGCGAAGCACGGCTGCAAGTGTTACAGTCTTGTTGTGAAGCTTTAGAATATGTCAAAAAGAACTTTTCAAGAGTCGGCGCACACGTTAGGTTATTGCAAACATGGTATTTGCAGGTAATATTTTGGTTTATTTCAGACAAATAAAAATGAAACTATACTTCTTTTGGATAGCATTAATTTTTTATTATATTTCAGGCACAGTTGTACCACGACATTGGTAATCACGCTGCAAGAAATCAATGCGCTTGGATGTACAGGCAACTAGAGTCTCAAAATGCCTTAGAACCATCGAGCATGTTACTTGTTATGTACTAAATAAAATAGAAAATACTGTATTACGCCTATTTTTAATATAATTTATCGTTTAGAAGAGCTTTTTCTACTATTTCAGACATTGTTATTTTTATATCTCTACACAACACTTCAGCAACCAGAACCTTCGTCAAAGGCTGCACCTCGGACGGCACGTACGCTCCCTCGCCCATGACGTTCGTATCGTTCCAACAATGACCGAGAGACACTTGTGACTCGCATATTCTTCCCAACTGTATCAACAAAGACGTTATGTCCTCCAGTAATGACGGGAATGCTGTGCATATCCTTACGAGAGACTTCAGTACAGGTTGGAACAGCTCGAGGCGCAAGTCGCTGGACAGTACTGAAAGCAGCGTCGACAGTGTGTTCACACACAATCTCGCTATTGACATAGCTTTAGGCAAAGCGTATTGTATTGATAAATGAGATACGAGGTCGACGGCAAATATTTGCTTTTCTAAAGAAGCCTGACTGAGTAGTTCTGGTATAAAATCTAAACAGATATGCATTGAAGGTATGCCTTGAACTGTAACCGGAAGCAGTTCTCTCGGGTATCCTTGGAAGTGTACGAGTTTTGCCAGTGATGGCTCTGATATGAAAATTTGATGAAGAAAAGAACAGATAATACTTCTAACTTCACGTAACGACCACATGAGCTCGGGTTTCGCCTCGTCTTCTGACGTCTCTAAACAAGCTTCTAACAATATTTGCAGAGTGGCACTTTCTTGTGCTGCCACTAAAGCGTTCTTCAATTCCTCTCGTTCAGCATCTGATGTTAACTGACCACTCTTTTCTAACAAAGGCTTGTCTAACAAATGGCGGCTAAGTTGGCTCCTGGAAGCGGCTAAGCTGGCTTCTAAGATCCTCAAAATAATTTTTAATATTGGTCCACACCTGAATACTCTATAGTCGCATCGCAATATTTGTAATGGATCAACAAGGACATTTTCTTGTGTTATTGTAACATTTTTGCCACTACTGTTGATTTCTAATAATGCGTTAATTGTCATAATCCAAAGGCATCGAGGCAAGACAGTATTTAATCGTAGCCAGACTTCATGGTATAGTTCTTGGATATGTCGCGGTACTTGGTCCCCTAGCACGCTCTTGAAATATTTTACAAATGTTTCTGCAAACGGCCAAATGTCTGTTGGGTTTTTATTTAGCATAGCCTTAAGTACTTTTCCGGTTTTGTAAGGGTTCTCCTCTATAGTCCGGAATGCGTCATTTATGGTTGTCTCAGTAAGATTAATGTCAACCTGATACCGATTTACATCTCCAAACACTTGGTCATCCATCCAATCATCAACAAGAGAAAGTTGAGGGAAATGAGTAGCTAACAGACGGAGTAGTGGGCTAAATAAGCAGCCGTAACTCAGTTGATCTTTTTGAGCTTGATGAAGTAAATACTTTATAGGTAGCTCCGACAGAAATGCCGCTGAATAACTTTTAACCTTTCGCCCATTAGCTAATAGAGCAGCTGTGTTCGACAACCTTACATCTTCATACAATAGTAGGTAGTAAATAAGAAGCAACTGCGACGCTAAGGTGGGTTTTTCTATATCTATTTCCATTGGTGTTTCTCCACTATCGATTTCAATTTGAGCAAATGGTTTAGTCTGTACATCAAAGTTAGCACCAAAAATAGAGTTTCTAAAAACTTTTCTGATTTCTTCTTCCATTATTGGTTTATTGACATATTCGTTAGAACCTTTGTTATTGATGACAAGAATTGAATTTACATAAACTTCGACTAACGCTGGCATTACTGGATGTAGAGGTGCAGTGCAATTACATATTTGACGATATATCCAAACTTTTATGGGAACTTTATGTTTGGAAAAAGCTCGCGACTTCAATAGTTGATGTATGCAATGAACAGGCAAATATCCAGGTATATTGCTGTTAAGATTTGCCGTCACTGGAACTTTTACCGCATGTGCTGTTACCACCTGAAACAATCATATTATGGGTAATTTATTTCACAGCAAGCAAACTATTCCATCTAAGTTTTTTTTTAAATATCTGGATGACCGAGCTTTGCTCGGTATATATTTTTTTAATGACATTTTCTAAAAATGATTCCTAGCTAGATCTAACTTTGTATTGATTATTATGTAAGCTATGAAGCTATCTACCGAGTCCTTAGAGTCAGCGAATAAGGAAATAGAGCCATTATTAGATAAAAAAAATAAAGTGAACATACTTGTTCTGTAAATATTTCTTGAGTAAAAGCCTGTTTGATTCTAGCAAGACCATTAGGGCGCACAGGCACTCGCATGCCAAGAGTGGCGCACACGAGCTCACCCACTGCAGTTAGCTGTCCAGAATGAAAATGTATAGCTATCAGTAGCAACATTTCTCCAAACGAAGCGGTCACACCTGAAGTGCTGAAATAAATAAGTGACATTAAGAATTTTTCCTTTTTGTTACTACAGTGGTGGACTGACCCCGTCAGTGACCCGGGGCAGCAAAGCTGAATGAAGCCCTGAGTTTAATAAGTTGAAGTAATTTTAAAATCCTTTTATTCAGTGCCTACATAGACATTTGCACTTGAATTTGTTTATTTGGTGAAAATATTGCAAGTAACTTTTTCCTGCTACTCTTGATGCACGCGAACTTTGATTTCGACAATTCAAGTGAATTTTTTACTTGCAACATTAACCCGCTATAAAAAACCCATTCCCTTCAACCCATTCCAGTGCTGGACACTGCGTCTTATCTTAACTATTTTACGAGTTGAGAGAGTTTAGGCCTTAATCCACAAATGCTGGCCAAGTATGGGTTGGTGGATGACCCATGTCCTCGAATGATTAGTTCTAAGACATGCCGGTTTCTTCACGATGTTTTCCTTCACCGATATTGAGCAGCGGCGATGAAACAATTCACAGAGATGTGTCGGGACGACCGGTGATCGATCACAATCTGATATTTCAAAGGCGAGGACAATACAGTTGCTCAAAGTTAAAATCTGGTTTCCCTACAACACGTATAAATCTTATTGCCTTTAAAAGACAATATTAAGATATTATCTTTTTTATGCTGCCCGTGCACAGCCGATTTTTATGACTGACTCAACGCTTAGCCTTGAGTTAATAATTAAATTGCACAAAATCGGTCACAAAAATCGTTAGCTTAGAGGTTTTTGTCGACGGGTGTATATTTAAATTCTTAATAATTTTTCATTTATAATATTGCCGCCAGCGCATTATGTGGCCAAATGACGATTTCGTGCGATACATTATTTTAATTGTTTTTGTCATTCTGTGCCGTCCAGTTTTGATTAATGGGGTACACACGTTGAATATAATAAATACATACATTCCAGTTTTCAATTGATACAAACCAAAAAAACAAATAATAATTACTTGTGTTTATTAGTTTGTTGTATCAATTGACAACTTTAATGGAAGGACACACGATAAAAAAACAAATTTGTCGCTTCGATCTTGCTCTGTAAATCTTGTAACTCGGATAAATACTCTTAGGTGGTTTTGTACTTGATAAGGGAAGACACTAGCCTCCACGACACAGAGAATCCTAGTGTGGAGGGTAGTGCACTAAAACATATTGTTGTCTTTTGTTTCGTAATAAATTTGTCTCTTATCTAGACATATCTCTATTGGACAATTTATTGGACTTGGGAGCATAGAAATCAGCGCACTTCTTTTCAAAATCACTACTTATAAGTTTACACTCTTTTCAACTTTCCTATTTCACATAGCTTTATTTGTGTGGCATAGATTAAGTACAATGAATGAGCAGCGGTGGTGCAGCGGTTAGGGCCTCGCCTTAGAAAAATAAGGTCGCGGGTTCGAATCCTGGTCGTGCCCACAAAACTTTGTGTGAATTGTTTCATCTGCTCTACTCAATATCGGTAACTAATCAATCGAGGACATGTGATATCCACCAACCCGCACTTGGCCAGCGTGTGTGGATTAAGGCCTAAACTTTCTCAATAGTTGAGAGAAGACCCGTGCCCAGTAGTGGGACACTAAAAAGGGTTGAAGCAAATGATCAGTCCTTAAATCCCCGGTTTTTTTCTAAGTAGGTACTATGCGTGCCATGCGTAAAACTGAACTTAATTAAAGACGAATCCATTTTACAAAAATAACACGTTTAGAACAAATTTAACAAGGTTTTTAATTTTAGTTCTTAATCTTCGCTACTGGTTTAAAAAGTTACACTCAAACTGGGTCCAAATCAAGAAAGAAGATTCTACTAAATATTTTTCATATCTACTCTTCATTTCGGTTTTGGGATCCTAAGTTGCACAAGGGCAAAGTGAAATGACTTCTGACTTCAAATTTTACTAGCCTAATATAAGGCCATACTAAGTAAAGAATATTACATTTTTCACTCTGCCTTTATGACCACCAGAAACAGTTAAAAATATTTTTAAAAATAAATTAACTGCAAACGTTTAAAAGCTTATCTATTAAAGATATAAAACCATGTCACAATGTTTGTTACCGTACTCCTCCGAAACGGTGTTACCGATTTTTATCAAATTTTATATGCGTATTCAGTAGATTTGAGAATCTCTCTATCTATTTTTCATACCCTTATGTGATAAGGGTTGTTCGCGCTTAATTTTTTTTTATTTATACATACGTATTACATTAGTAATACGCTGGGGCAGCTAAAAAAAAAAGTGCCAATTATTCAATACACATGTAGTAATTCAATAGTTAGCAGCTTATTTATTTAAGAAAACTAAGGATAAAAAAAAATAAAAACAGTTACAGCATTCTAATGTAAATCATGCCAATTAAAATTGTAGCGATTTTACGTAAGTTTATAGGCATCGTATGTGTATGTTAACCGATAGAATGAAACCAAAATATATGGTATGTTAAAGAGGTTATTATGGATTAAGAAAATATTTTTTTTTAAATTCAAATAAGTAATATATAAAATCGGATTTATCGCACGAAATCGTCATGTGGCCACATAGTGCAGCTTGTTAAGTACGCTTCCGGAAGATAACGATGCGGAAGAATTTTCGGAAGCATTAATTTATGGTACAATATATATTTTTTTAAATATGTTTCTTCAATCTTTATAAGGCATCCTTTCAATTCTTTTCTAGGATACCTGCCAAAAATCAGTAGGTTGCAAAAAAGTTTCAGTTCATTCTTTAGACATTGCTGGCTGGTATCCGTAATTTTTTGACAGGTCGCCATATAATTTTATTTTTCACTTATATTTTTCAATTTTCTAATGTCTTCTGTTAATGTTTTCATCATACTTACCTACCAGTACCTACAAACACGATTCAAATGCAAAATAGGATTTATTAAAAAGGTTATGTTTTTAAATAATATCTCCTGCCCCCTGAACCTCTCTTATATATAAGTATATGGAGGTGTCAGGGTTCCAGTACCAGAGGTTTGAGGCAGACCGCTCTGTTCGACCCCGTTTATTTGTCACTAGACTACTAGTTTACATCACAACACTCAAAATATTTCTTACCTTTCAAAGTATGCCTCTTCTTTAACCAACCAATGTACCCATTCAATAGCTTTTTTTTCATGTTCAGGTGCAGCTAAAATGAATAACACCATTAAAAATATAGTTATTTTTTGTTAAATAGTAATATATTCCAAATACAGGACAACTTTTTAACCAGTGCGTAAACTGAGAGAGTAAACTCAAATAAATTTTAATAAACACGTAATTTTTAATTTTTGTCTAAGTATATTTTTTATTATAATTATTTATTTATTTTTCATTTTTTATTTTCATACTTTACTATACAAATTGATATTTCTGTGATATATGGGCTCGTTAGGGTCGCTGACCACTAATTTTACCCCGCACGCTTTCGTCAATATTATTACGAATAGATTGTCTTGCAGAATTTATGTCGGAAAAAGAAATTAAAGAAATATATGGAAATGTGTTCACTTAGTGGACCCTAATTCTCGCGCTTTAGTCATTTATCGACATATTATGTCGAAAAAACAGGGTTCAAAAACACCTATCCGATATTTATTTTTTAAATCGAAAATTATCGGATATTTATGATATATATCAAAAGTGTCATTAAAATCCATTGTCTAAGAAAGCCGTATTAATTATTATTGTAATTTTGTTATGATGAAGTAATATAGTTTCTGCACTTTGTCAAATACTTTATTTCTAAATAATAATAGATTAAACACAAGAAAAAGCTTACCCTTTCGTAAGGAAAATTTTCTCACACGACTGACGCCATTAACGCCGGTAGAAGTGTTGCCATTTATAATAAATAAATAAATAAATAAGAAATATTCTAGCTAAGCAGAGCTTGTGTTATAGAAACCAGATAACTGGTATATACTATACATATAATACTTTTCTTTTGTAAATATATACTTATAATAGATATTTACACCTAGACTCGACACAAACACAAATGTTCATCACTAATGTTGGTCTCAAGTGGGAATCGAACCCACGACCTGCGGCGTGAAAAGCAAGTATCTCACCGTCCACGCCACCGGCCCGTCAAATTAGAACTTACTATTGTATCTAATTCATAAATTACTCAATTTATGAATTAGAACTTACTATTAGGGAGTATTACTCCAACTCCATTTACATTTGGGAAGTAGAAATACAGTAAAAAACGCCAAAAATTACTTAACAATATAAAAGTTTTAAAAACAATTGTCATAAAAAATCAATTGATATATATCAAATTGGGGGCTGAGTCACCTTCGTCCGTGGGAGTACACCTTTAATTGAATCCCCGCACGTGGTCCCTGGGTGGTGCAAATCAGGTGACAATAAACGGGTGGCAGGCTTTGGCCGTGGTTAGTGACCACCCACCAGACAAAGCCACACCGCCAAGCGGCCTTGCCGTGTTCCGGTGCGATGTCTGGTGACACCATGCAGTGAGGGTGGGTCGGAATTGTTATTCGTTAAAGGTTTCTAACCTAAATATGGATGCTCATTCCACTGCTAGCCAATAAAAAAAATATATCATGATAAAATATCCATTGTTAAATATCCTCGTCGATTGAAAACTAATGAAATCCATGTGATGTCAATTGTTAAAGACTCTCTAAGTTGACATTGAAAACTTATTCTAAGAATACGAAAATAAGTTTTTAATCGACATTGGCCATTTTTTATTACTAATGTCGAGTTTGAGATAAAAGTCTAAAGCGCGTGAATCAGGGTCCTGGTTCAGAACCACCAAAAAAAATTTGCACACTGGTTTAAAAAGTTTTCCCGTATAGATGCTAATTACCCATTAATGATGGACAAGCAAGTATCATACACAGGCTCAGAGATACGAATCTGACACCAGCAGGTGTTGGAGGCGGCTTTTGTGTTACGAGTCTCAAAAGACCGGCTACTTCATCCTCTTGAAACTTGATTCCAGCAATTCCACGAAGTGCACAATAAAGTCTTAATAATGCGGATGCATTAACACCAGCAGTGGCGTCTCTTAATCTATGTAACAACTCCTGACGTAATTTGGTTAAGGCGATATGTCCGTCGCCCTTTCCTCTCTTGTGAGAGTTGCGCAAAAATGTTGCGAACCACCCTCTAGTGGTCTGATCTGAACCAAGTAATAGTCCAGACATGAAAGAAACCTGTAACAGAAAATTTAAAGAAAATAAAAAGTGTGGTATTAAGATAAAAAGTAGTTTCTGTCCTTTCTAAGGCTTTAGAGTATGCTGTACAAAATTTCATTTAAATCAGTTCAATAGTTTAGTTGTAAAAGCGTATTGTCTAAGAGCCTGTGAACTCCTTAAAGTTTATTTAATTGTATATGTGTTTGGCAAGGGGTGGCCACAATATTAAGTGTCTGGCAATTAATGACATGAAAATGATACTTAGTGTTCTAAAGAAAGAAAGCAAACAATATCTGAATTGCTAAATGCTTACCAAATCATCTTCATGATGAGTTAAAGTAAGATTAATGACCAATGAAGGCAATCTGGATGCAGATGCAGCTTTGGCTCTAACAGAAGCTGCAATATGTGGACAAGCAGCACACAGGGTAGCCAATGTCTTGGATCTTATACCACCTTCTTCACTTCTGTCAGCATTGACCACAAGAGATTCAGTCACTGAAAGGGAATTAAATCATTTTCACTCTTGAAAAAAAAAAATGACTTCAATTTGTTCAACAAGGCTATACAATTTATGTTTATGGGGATTATTTTAGAATACACTTAAATGTAAAACAACTTTTATGCAAATCTCTAACTGAACATTGAGCAACAAAACAAGTTGTGAGCACTGCTTTCTTTCTAACCCTGACTGATAGAACTACCAAACCAAACACAAGAAACATATTAGTGGGTGTTTGCACTGCACAACAAAACATGATACAAGTATAGTCTTATCTCTTCCTACTCAACTCTAAATTATGGAGATAGATAGTGTTTGCAATATGTTTTCTTGTGAATGTTTCTTGTGTATATTGTGTCAAACATTGCATTTATACTATACTAATACATAAAGACTATATTAGGAAAAAATATTCTCACCTTCTTGTAATGTGTCAGGCATGTTAGCTATGATCCATGATATTATAATGGGGCCTTTGTTGACATGAAGTAATACTTCAATAATATCACAAACATTCAGTAAGTTTGGCAATTCTGCAAGGCTAATGCAAATAACATCTGTGACCTCCTCTAAGTATACATCATTATCAAATAATTCTGATGGTTTGACTGTGTATTCTGTATTGGAATTCTTGTTCTGGTTGTACTCAGCCAATTGTGCCTGCATATGGAGCAATTCAGATAACACAAGACGGACCCTGCGAGCTGAGTCTGATTGTTCAAAGTCATTAGTAATTCCATTAGTAATATTCTGTATGAGAAATGTCTCAGTACACTGTGAACCACTTTTTAATCTGTAAAATAAAAGTAAAGTGACAAATTAGTATCTCATCACTGCACTGGGAACAAATCTTATTATATCTATCTTAACGCAGACCCCCAATGTGCACATTTTAAAAGAAATAGATATATTAAATCTACATTGACAGATTTAAAACATCTATTTTTTCACACTCCTGATCAGCAAGATAGTAATATAACCCCTGATGAGCTATACTCCTAATTAGCAAATTGAATACCAAGAATTATTTTGAGCCAAAATCATTTCCCACCATAGTTAGGCATACCTGTAGTTGGCATCCTAGGTTTAGGTATGATAGTGGTTGCGTCATAGCTGGCATCTCTGTTATAATTACCCTACAGGTTAACTCATAGTGGCATTCAACATGTTAAAGTGTTAGGAGTAGTAAATATAGGTATTAAGTATTGTCATAGTTTGAAACATAAGTTTGTTTCCTGAAAATGATTTGTGGCACCAACCTACTCCTGGTCAGCGTGTGTGGATTAAAGGCCAAACTCTAAAATGTCTAGGACTACAAGGCCTGTACCCAGTACAGTACTTAAAGAATGACACACATGTGAAGGGAACTTACCTCATCTGTTGTTCTTTTTTCAGGTCAGTTTCTAGTGTATTGAATTCTATAGACAGCAGTGAAACAATAAAGTTGACTAAATCAATACCAGATAGTATGGTTAGCACATCTTTCTTAGCCTCAGCGCAATACTTAGTGACATCAAGAGGAGATATTAGTGCCATGCGTACCAAACATGGTATTATAGGTCTTATGTCGTCAGGAGTGCATTTCATAAGAGAAGCAATATCTAAATCTTTAATAGCTTTAAATACATGCGGTTGCACCGGTTTCATAAATGTGGCATCCATCCTAGTCTTCTAAAATTTAGACGATGATTAAACACATGTACTCTGAAGGGCCATTATTCAACTTCAAAGACTTATAGAGATTTTTTCTTCCTTCAGGATCAGTAAATAGTTTTTTAAGTCTAGTAAATCCCGATTCCCGACCCAAGCACAGAACACAAGTGATAAATAATGTCACATTTGTCATTATGACATAATGAATAATCTGACACCTGAGAGTGACACTGACATATGCTTCATTTACAACTTGTTTACTTCCACTGACATTAAACTTACATATTAGTCTTCAAAGTTTAGTCTACTTGCCACTAGATAGCGATAAAATTGAGTAATAAATATTTGCTGAAATCTTAATAACTTAAAAGTTTTACTTTCATTTGTACACACTTAAATAGGGTTCCAGGACAACTAGTATTAAACATGGATGTAGGTATTACATACACTGATTGAAAACTTACCAAATGTCTTTAAAATTCAGTCTACTGGCCAATAGATGGCGGTTACCAAAATCGTCGTTGAGAAGTTCCCTCGGTTGTCTTTCGGCTCCATCAACAGATCGAATCCAGACCCTCATTAGATAGTACTTCTTCAAAATATGTTATGAAAAAATTAACAAACAAACTAGTCGCCCTTATGATTTTCTAAGGTTCCCCTCGTTTTTTGGGATGCTATCATTATATCCTAGTTTCATAAAACAAAAGAATCTATGTATTTAAGTACCTTCTAGTTGGCTCGGAACCCTAAAAGGGTAACTTATTTAGGTACGCTTCGTTTATGAGTTACCAATTAACATTTTAACCGATTTCAAAAAAGGAGGTCTTATCTCCCCCATTTGTGGATTGATTCTCAATTTTTTTATTTAAAGAGTGTACTTCTGAAGTGGTCCCATTGGTATGTCATGACCTGATGATGGAATCCCAGAAAAATCGAAGGCAACCCTGCAATTTATATGTTTTTTTTGTGTTCACGGAAAACTTCGTCGTTTATTAATCGATTTCAAGATTCTGTTTATGTTGGAAAGGAGTTATAGGTAGGTACCAAGAGTGGTACTTTCCCAGTATAAGCTGATCACACATTGACTCACATTGTATAGAATTTCCGTACAACGAAAGTTCAGGTTATACTGGAAATGTGTAGGTAGCTTGATGTACTGTTACTTCCTATTAAACATTTTAAAATACATAAGTACAGTAAAAAACATGATTTCGAAAATGTCGTTAAGTATCAACTGAAACTAAAAAGAAAAAAATAATATTTTAACTATCTTTTTCAAACCAAAAACACTCAAGCACAACCACCGAAATTATTGATAACATTAATTATAATTTTTAATCCATTATTTTTGCAGTCGGTGTCACCTAGGAAGGACAGTTGAATACTGCGAAAATTTAAAAATTGGTTATCTTTATTTTCAATTTTTCATTTCGCGTTCACTTTGTTTCTTCAGCTTATAACGTTTTTAAATATTTTGTCACAAATTGTCATAACAAAACCTAGTTTATGGCGACTGTTTGCAATACTATGTGGCACGTGTAAATTATAAATGAAAGTATTTTTCCGCCCTTACAGATGTATGTACATACTATGCTCTTTGAATTCGTTATTTCTAACGAAAAATATCGCGCTCGCAATGCTCGCGTGTTCATTTTTCTGTGGACATCCACATGACTCGAACCTCGCCCCTTAGACTTTTTATAGCTATGTGCCTGCTTTCTAAACCGTAAACTTATTTAGTAAGCTATGGAATCACTCTCTTCGCGGTCGTCTCACCTCTGTGTTTCCCGTGACACCTTACAAGGATGCGCGAAGGAACAACCAGAGCAGAGTGCCCGATGTGGTCGTCTAGTCTAATCTCTGTGATCAGTGCGGACCTCGCGTTTTAGCTAAGGATTTTAGTGGCTCAGCTGTTTAGAGGGCACAAACAAGAATGCCACTCGCCCCGAGTCTATTCAGGAGATGCTAAGCCCGGGCCGCAAACAAGAGTGCCACTTGTCACGTGTCTATTCGGGGCAAAGAGATGTTAAAGACATTTCCCCTGTAAAAAAAAGAAGTCGCTTAAGCTGGCTAAGAAATTTTATGAACAACGTTTTATCATAGTCAAATTAAATGAAGGTCATAAATAGTATATGTTGTTTGAGTGGTTCATCATCATCGCCCTATTGTAGTCAAAGTTTGGATATAGACCTATAACAAAAAGCGCCATTTCATCCTGTCTTCGGTTTGTCGCTATACTACGTTCTCTAAGACGCGGTTTTCACTCATAAACTCGCTTGCCGCAACGGTTGTCAGCTCTTCGACAGAACTAGTTAGTCAATAATCATAATTAAATAGCATCTGCAGACTGCAGCTATATAGGCTAGTTAAGGTGTCTATCGTAGTCGTTACGTTGATGATAGAGGGAATTTGCAACGTATGAATCGCTGTAAAATTCCCCGATCTCGGCTAAGGCTTCGACTACGCGGTATTGGCCTTGGGTGTCGTTAGCTTGATCAGGTGGCTTGCTGGCTGCTGAGTGAATACTTTAGATCCTCGATTACCCTCTATCACCTTTTTGATGAGGAGTGTATTGGAGCTACTAAGGCAGCATATTATCTTCGTATCATAAACATCATATATCATCTTCGCAATGTGCTTGTATAAGTCTGACCTTTGCATTTTTGGAAGCATTGACAAAAGGTAATGCCCTCATCCGTAACATAAATCCGTTTCAACCAGACTATTAAGTTGTCTTCAATGTCCTCAGTGGGTTCCAGCGAATTTATCTCCAAACATCCTCTGGAATTTATCAGAGCCGGAATAAAATCATATAGGAAAGCACTCGAAGACATATAAAGTTCAAAACTACTCCACATATCTTAATGTGGTAGGGGGAGTCCGTTTCTACGCAGTAGAACAGTGGTTAGGTAGGAGTGAGGCTGTACTGAACTCGTTCCTGTGTTGAAGCAATATGCTATGTGCGAGTTATTGTGGATTTATGCGTTTAGAACGGCAATGCGCGGCCCGAGTGCCGTTTCGTAGAACCCTTCAGTTGGAAGTGGTACTGCGGTTATGTCCGTTGAGGCTTCGTGCCAAGATCAGGTCCTGTGTGACCAGAGTCGAGAATTAACCCATTCGGGAACAAGAATAAAAAATATCTCAAGAAATCAATCAGTGATTTTATTTATTAAGTTGCCAGTGAATATAAAGAGTGCTTAAAAGAGCCTATAACAGAGCTTATAACAGACTCTTTTAAGATTAAACTAAAAGCTTTTCTTTTAAATAAGTGTTTGTATCCATTTGACGATAAATAAATAAATATTTCAATATTGTTACGTATAATTAAGAAGAAGATAAGATACTTGCTTTTCACGGTGCAGGTCGTGGGTTCGATTCCCACCCGAGATAAACATTTGTTTACATATGTCTGTTTGTCTTGTGTCTCGGTGTGATTATCTATATTTAAGTATATATTTACAAAAGAAATGTATTTTATGTAGTATATTATTATAGTTATCTGGTTTCCATAGTACAAGCTCTGCTTAGTTTGGGATCAGATGACCATGTGTGTTAATGTCCCACTATATTATTATTATTAATTATTCATGATAGTTTTCTATTATGATTATTCTATTTTTGAAGTTGATATGGAATTTATTATTTTGAATTTTGACTGAATACTGAGTTTCGATTTTGCTGAAAGGCACTTTTTCGGCCGAAACCGAAACCCAACCTTCGGTCGGTCACTAGCCACCACGTGCTAGTCGTCTTAACCGCAGTTAGACAAAAAGCAAATATATTCAACCAAACTAACTAAATTGGTATGTACATCACAGCAGATTTGCTCCAAAACTTCTGAAGCACACTGAAAACTTGTTCAATAGGTACTTCTTAATGATACCCAAACACGTAACACTTCTACTTTTAATTTTAATAAATATCACGTGCCCTCGATTGATATACTAAAACGAAAATCTTTGATGTGGAAACTGGAATATTTTAATCATTAATTTTGGTGCCAGATATTAATTTTGGTGTAACTATTTTCTAATTAGGATGCCATAGCACAATTTTGGTGCTTCCCAATTTCGCTGACAGGAATATTTAAGGAAGTAGCGGTCTTATTGGAATTTCTCCAACATTTTGAGGACCAGGATGCAGTCTTTCCGTAATACAAGCCTACTACATGTATATACATATAATAACCTACCTACATGTATATACTTATAGGTAGTTTACGTTTGATTCTGAACAATCAATAGTTTTATGTACCAGTTTCAATAGCGGTACAAAGTTAGGTCTTTGTCGAGGACAATATCAACGCACCTGATTCTATTCAGTAATAGATTTGTAAGTGAATAGTTAACAAAATAGCGGAATCAATGAGTGCGTGGTAGTGCGGGCGGGTCGTGGGGCGGCTGAAGATGCGCGCGGGCGGGCGGCGGCGGCGGCAGCGGCGCGCGGCAGTAGCACGCGGCACGTGCGCGCATCGCCTCCGCGCCGCCCGGTGCCGCGCCCGTGCCCGACCACGCCACGGTCAATATCCCTCGACAATATAATTCTTCTATCAATCGAATACGCAAAATGTATGGACTTACTATACTCTTTGTTATGGTTCCGACACAATCCCAATCGCTCGCTGATGCTATCGCTGTTCTTGTGATTTAATATGTATGGGTCAATAGAGTTATACAGAGATTACTTACATCATTCGTAACTGTAATTTAGGCGGGAAATATATTTGTCGAATTATAATTGAGTTTCCCTTAAGGATGCTACTTAATAACCATTAAAGGTCAAAGGAAATTATGAAACATTATTCGGTCATGGAGAATTTCAAAACTAAGGTATAGTAACCAAAATGTAATCTGATTGCTTGTGTAAAAAATTTCATCGTCACTTATTTTCATATGGAACTCAGCAAATGGTAATTACTCTCGGTATCTACCTAAATACTTAGTGCGGTAATTGATATAGGTAGGTTCAGGATAAGCAATATTCTTTTAGGTATGTGAATCGTTAGACTTTGCACTTACATCCATTAGTAGCGGACGAGCCCTTAATCATCATATTACCTACAAAAAATAAATTCAACTTAATTAAAAAATATCGTAATAGGTAGACAATTTAAAGAACATAATTAACTTAGAATCATACAGATTGCTGAAGTTTTAATAACAATATCATTTCGTACCTGGTAGTAAGAACAGAACCGGCGTTAAAATAGACAGTCTGTTCTTACTACCTTCTCATTAAAAGTCTTCTCATAATCATAAATTTATCAAGAGACCGTAATAATAGTATAATTTATTTTCCTATCGTATACAAATCCCACTAAACCAAGTACTCATTAGTATCTACGTATACCCTAAACCGAAAATACCGCTTTAGAATAGGTACTTATAAAATACCCTACATGTTGAAATGTCAATTAAACATAATTGACAAAAAAGGGCTAACTAAATGATTAAGCAAACACCGATTTGTTATTCAAAATAAAAACCTTATCCATAAATCAAATTTTACCGATATATGACCAATTGGACGATTCAAAGCCATCACATATGAATGATATGATTGATGGTCACAGTACCTATGGAATTTGAATCACGTGTACCTACCACTCATGTAGGTTTTGTATTGATCTCTAATAGGTTTCTATTCATAATTGATCCCTTTCCATGTTACAAAGCGCACCCGAGAAATGAGCTGTTACAGTACCTTTAGGCAATTAAATTGATACTCATAGCGTTTACGTTTATATTACCGGAAAGTGTAGGCAGAGATGAATATGATTCTTATTTCGCTTATTAAGACAAGTAATAGGGGCTGAGCCCCTTTGCTGTTACATGCACAATTCCCTACTACTACTAGGTACTTCATCATTGCTTAACATCAGGCAAGTTGTGGTTAAGCGCCAGCCTATCTCAGAATAAAAAAAACAATTTCTTACATAGAGCTGATACTAAAAATTTTCTGCATTAGAGATGACATTTTGCTCGACCCGAAACCCCGGCAGCGGCCGGCGACTGCTAGAACCGAATCAGTCCCTGTTCACTAGTAAGTTTCTAAAATAAATTCCAACCAGTCGCAAGCGCTAGATTAGGTTATTTTAAATTTTAATAACAACCTGTCAAAAACCGAAATCCATATCCTGGACCGAATCAGTATTTATCACTGTGTCCCTTAAGTGATAGACAATATGCACAATGCCCGAACAATTTAATTATTTGGGTAAGTAGTTCTTATTAAATTGCCCTCTTCGTTTTGCGGATTCATTACTAAGACCTTAACTTATGTAAAACTAAATAGAGGACTATTTTCTATGCACGAATTACGCATTATCAATAAAACTGTTCAATGGTATGTACATTACATTGATCTTTAATGTCCCATCATAGTCATAATATTTCTTTATTGAATCTGCAATGCTCTACATTTTTATGATACCTATTTAATTTTGTACTTCTATAAGGTCTTGACTAAAACTTGCCTGATGTTAAGCAATGATGTAGTTTACGATGGAACGCGCCAACTCAGTATACCGATTCACTCGTGATTACGAATGATTATCGGTGAGAAGGTGGCAGTGGAATGAGACTCCTTAAGGTTAGAAACGTTAAAGGAGCAAAAATTCCGATCCACCCTCTCTTCATGGTGTCACCAGACATCGCACCGGAACACGATAAGGCCGCTTGGCGGTGTGCCTTTGTCTGGTGGGTGGTCACTAACTACAGCCGAAGCCTGCCACTCGTTTATTGTCACCTGATTTGCACCACCCGGGGACCACGTGTGGGGATTCAATTTAAGGTGTACACCCACGGACGAAGATGACTCAGCCACCAAAAGAGAGGCGAGAGGAGAGGCGTGTAAGCATGTAAATATGTTTGTGCCTACAATGCTGTTCGTTTTAGTAATACCTAAAGATAATTACTGTCTTTAGATTAAACTATATTGCATTTATAAGGAATTTAGATATCTAACCAAAACTTTAAAAACAAAATTCACTTAACAATAACTGACTAATGAATTAATTTTGTGTAAACTCCTTAATTTACCGAATTTGCAGATTTAATTACAATAACCATAAAACAAAAGTTTTAATAGTGCAAGCGAAGCGAGGCCGAAATTATAGTTGGAAAAAAACAACCATATATGCATAGTTTATGTTGTAGAAATTCTTAGGTTTTTATCCTTTAATATTCTTGCACTTGACCACAACTTGCCTAATGTGAAGCAATGATGTAGTCTACGATGGGACCCGCTTACCCAGTAAATACCGATTCACTCGTGACTTGAAGACAGGCAGATATTAGTTATCGGGAAACATAAACATCTCGGGAATCGAATTCCAAAACTTGGCAGTTCGCACAAAAAAGTGGATGCAAAGCGCTTTTTGAGTACCCGTGGAATTTCCACCATATAACGGTGGCGCATAGTCGTATCTCTACTTGCCCGATGAAAGAACGGGGATGGGGGAATAAGATTGTGTTATTCCAACACACACTCTTGAAGTGTATCCGATAGAGTTATGACCGAAAGCAACTAACTAACTAATCTACAATATTACTTAAATGATTTTAGAAAAAAATCTTCTAAGGCTAGGTAAATAGTTATATTTTAGGTAACTATTTTTCAAGTTTCAATGTTAACTTAAATATAACGCGTGACTAATTATCGCACAAATGGTAGTAATGAGCGGTAAAGTCAAACAAATAACTGGCGAGTTAAGTTTCACGGTCACATATCTTACATCTAAGTAAGTGAGTATTGTAACAATGGTCAATATTGAAATTAGTTCAGACAAATCCGCGAGAGCATAATGTATGTAGTGTTAGACGGCCCAGTTAATGAATGGATATCGGAACAATGTTTCAGCGTGTAATTTATTCATTACACAGGCGTCCTCGATCAACTCGTCTGCTAGCGGAAAGTCTCCGCTTGATGTTCTCTGACGCCACTACCCACCCAATGCACCTATACTTAATATCAAACATTCGACTTTCTGTGCATAAATACAACGAGCATACAGCTATTACAGTCAAATGTTTATAATGCCATATTTTAGACGTTATTTAGATTATTCTTATAAGTAAATCTACAGGAATAATAAACTGATGTAACCGTTTATAAAACTGTAGGTAAACATTCTAACAGTATCTGGCGGCTACGTTACTATGATGTTTCATAATTTCCTTTGAAATCGACTAGTTTATTTGACTGATATATTTTATTATGTACCAACTAGCAGCATAACAATATACAATAATAAGCCTTTGAATTGAAACTGAAACTTGATTTTGAAAAGAAGTGATGACAATAATGGGTGATAATTTAAATAAGTAAGATAATGCTATAAAGTCATGGAAAAAACAACTCAAGCCAGAAAGTTAAGGAATTGTTCATCTTGGATATGTCTATTACCACCATGGGGGTTTTCCGACATAGAAGAAGAAAAGCTATACAGCGCTTACACACACCAGCAGCGGCAGCGAGCTGTGCCGCGGCTTCTGGCGTTGGGCGCGCTTCTGCAGGCCTTCGGTGCACTCGTGCCGGGAGAGCGAGATTTGTCTTTTGCCTATGGTCTGGTAGCTATAGCGTTGATGGCTAACCTAATCCTAGCAGCCGTGTATGTGTGTATTCGACCAGCTCGGCCATTCTTGAATCACGTTGCATGGCTGGCGCTATGGATACAGCTGCTGGTGAGCGCGTCGCGTCGTCTCGGGGACTCGTACAACGAGCTACTTGGATGGGCTGTAGTACTCCAGTACTTTACCCTCGCCACACTACCTTTACATCATGTGCTCTTAATATTGTACAGTACACTCTCTTTTTGTGCATATCTTTTGGTGCAGTATTACAACGCTTCTACATCTGAGAGCCGAATTACTGAGGACTTCTCCTATCAGGTAAGCAGGTGAAGTGTGGTTTTGATACAATTCCTTTAAGTATCTTTAGCCAAAACATTTTTACATAGGCATCTGGTTAGGTTATGTAACCTACCTATGTTTAAGTAAATGGGTACTTATAAGGATACCTATTAGTAGATATTGTAATGTAGATTGAGGTTTATTCCCAAAGCTACCTGTTAGCAAACACTGCTTCCCATCAATCATCCTTGCCTTGTCGTGGCTAATGAGTACACATCGTCATATCCAAGACGCCATTAATTAAAACCAATTGACTAAAATGTACGTGTACCTACGTACGGTCGAGTGCGTGCCGAGGTACGCAAAATCTATAGTCATCTGATGCAACCTGCGGACAGAAGAGTCTCGAACATAATATATAAGTTAAAATATTAACAAAAAAAACCGACTTCATGGATGCCATTCTCAGAACTAAACCAAACTGAATTGGTACCACACGGGAAGCATCAGCTTTCAATTAAAAAAAAATATATATCAAAATCGGATCACCCATTCGATAGTTCTGAGGTAACAAACATAAAAAAATATACAGTCGAATTGATAACCTCCTCCTTTTAGAAGTCGGTTAAAAAATCGGCATGAATCTTTGTACGAGTATGTATAATTCTTCTGTGCGGATTTTGATGATTTTTTTTGTGTATGCACAAAAATTGATTCGTGGGTGGTTCAGATGCACAATTACGTTCTCGTGTATACAGGACAAT
Source organism: Meganola albula (assembly GCA_936450015.1). NCBI lineage: Eukaryota > Metazoa > Arthropoda > Insecta > Lepidoptera > Nolidae > Meganola > Meganola albula. Next base: position 9,483,059 of record OW388144.1, on the reverse strand, counting down.
GTCTCTCCGATCCGCAAGTCTATATAAAGCAAAATAAATGTCAGCAATTTAGAACCAATTATTTCTTCTAAACCTAAACCAACGGACCTGGTGAAACTATAAGTGTTCTTTAGGGCCTTAGGACTTAAACAAATAACCGTATGCCTTTTGTTTTGATTAAAAATGTACTGTAATTTACTGTAATGTTTTAACAGCAAATAGCAAATGGAGCTCTACTCCTCGGGGCGACGTTGCTAGGCGGGACAGCGTATGTCATAAATGAGAAACAGCAGCGTAGCTCTTTCCAAGAAACGAAAAGAAGCTTGCGGGACAAACTCACCATAGAACAACAAAGCAAAGAGCAAGTAAGCGTCTATTTAGTGTCAGTTGGCTGAATACCTAGTTAATGTCATAATATCAGTACCTACCTACCTACCCATAATACATTTACATTTACGTAATAAATTTAAAATTAAATTGATATTTGTTTTTTTAATTCCATAATTTATTGAATGTGCTTTTATTTTATTTTTATTATATTTTTCATTTATTTGTGTAAAATAATATGGACCAATGTCTGAAATAAATGATTTATTATTATTATTATAATTATATTATTAATACAATGCTCGTATAACTTATTTTAACTAGTTTCGTGTTACCTAGGCACTTGTTGTCTTCTTAAACTTTAGGATTGTGATTTGATCCTTTTTAAGGACACTAAGTATCCAGCCAGAGTCTACCTAAACACATTGCTAAAGCCATTTTATGTCAGACAATCAGACGAAGAATAAATATAAAAGTTATTAATTATAACCCGCGTTAATTAATTGTTTGTATAGAAATAAATATATTTTGAAAGACAATAGGTAATTAATTTTGAAATAATATGTAGGTAGACGCATAAACGATACGATGCAAAATACCGAAACACACAATGCAACTATTAATAAGGACATTAACGTTTGAAGAATCGTTTTAATCAGAAGAATAAGAATCTTTGAAGAAGCATGATCTATGATACTATTATAGGAAGAAAATAAGATGTTTCAAATAACAACTTTTTTATATATTTTGTAGGAGAGGCTACTCTTATCAGTTTTACCAGAGCATGTAGCTGTTCAGATGCGTAAAGACTTAGGTCTTATTGACACGCAGTTTAAAAAAATATACATGTCACGCCATGAAAATGTGAGGTAAGTGGGTAAAAACTTAACATAAGTAATTTATGGTTAAAGTGTAGGCACAAAAGAACTTCTCATATGTAATATGTACATTATGTAGGTATTTACTAAAAAACTTGATAATACGTACCACAGTATACTGTACGCCGACATCGTGGGCTTCACAGCTATCTCCTCAACTTACTCCGCTCAAGACCTTGTGGCAATTCTAAATGAACTGTTTGCGCGCTTCGATCGACTAGCTGAGGTAATAATATAATTAATATCTTTAAAAGGAACAGTTGTGCTAAGCATAAAAAATGTTGTAGACATCCAAATTGAATTTTTTGAACATATTTACTATAGGTAGAAAAATAAAATCACACCCCAAGTATAATCTAGTAATATATACTTAAGTATATGAACATTGTTCATACATGCATGTATATGAACATGGATTTACGTTTTGTAGAAGTATCAACAACTTCGCATAAAAATCCTTGGCGACTGCTACTACTGCATCAGCGGTGCACCAGTAGAGCGACCAGACCATGCTGTGCTTTGTGTCCATATGGGACTATCTATGGTTAAAGCTATCAAGTAAGTTTCAGATAAAAGTGAAAAATAGTGTTGTTAAGTTTATTCTAAAGTTACCATTTCTTATTAAAAAGCCGAACTCTTCTAAAAGCTTGTTCGACTTTCCCATCATCCAGGCACAATATCTCGGCTGCTTCATAGCGCTGTAATAACTCTTCAGCTCCCAAAGAAGTTGAATAGTTTAACGGCCGGATCCAAAATTCTATCTAACGATGGATTTGTTTACTGAAGATAGAATTTAGATGTATTTTGTCTAGGAATCAAATCCATAGATAGAATATTAAAACCAGCCTTTTAGTCAGGATGTAATTCGTGCAGATATGTACAACAGACTACCAACTCACCCGTGGACATGCGAGTGGGCATCCATACGGGCGCTGTGCTCGCAGGAGTGCTCGGACAACGACAGTGGCAGTTCGACGTCTACTCGCGAGACGTTGAGCTCGCTAACAAGATGGAGAGCAGTGGGATGGCAGGGTCAGTACTGTCATTCTCTACCTGTATGTGAAGCTTTGAACTTTTTTCTCGCTTGTGTGTATACTTACTTTACGTCAGTGTATTTGTTTTATTTGTACAGTAGTTCACACTAAACAGTTCACACCATTTAACTAAATGACGTTGTAAGTACAAAAAAAAACTTGGTTTCTATCAAATAAAAACATTTCTATCTTGTAAAGCAGTAAAGATTAACAAATGTAGCGAATTGTAAGTTGTAACTGTTTCTTACGTTTAGTCATAATCTATTAATAAAACGTTGTTTACAGGCGCGTCCATGTGTCCGAGGTAACTCTGAGTTTTCTGAACGATGAGTTTGAGGTGGAGCCCGCGCATGGCGAGCGCCGCGAAGAAATGCTACGCCAAGCTGGTATCAAGACTTATTTCATTGTGCGAGTTCTTAGGCCTGTGAGTAGGTATTTTTTACTGAACAAAAATATAGGTGCATACGAGAAGGTGTTACCTTCATGTTACCACTGCTCCGTTCTTATGGAATGGACAACATGGAAATGTGCAAACCAATCGTAAAGAAAATATCACTTATAAATGTACACAGAATATTATTATAATTGTTCTTTGATCATGATGACCTATTAGGTCTTTCATGGCGATCTTGATACTTAGGTACGAAATATCTTAGAATATTTTTTCATAGAATAGATGAAGGAAAATACTGCCAGTACATATATGCCAGTACTATAAACATACAGTTTTCGTAATGCCAGTTTGTCAGTAGTGTAAAAATGGTTTACAAAAGTTAAAAATACTTATCTGTGTGTGTAGTTTCAAGCGGGCGAGGATAGAAGTGTGCCGGAGGGCGAGGCCCCGGACGGGGAGGCGGGTGATGCGCTCTCCGACCTCCGCGACGACGACGAGGACTCGGTGAGTGCACCACTACAGCGCCTCCCCCCCGCTCCCTACCGCCCGTCGCCCGCGCCCGCCGTCCGCCGCCGCCCGCCCTTAATAAATAGGACACTGGGCCACTAGGCACCCCGAGCTAGACACTTCCTAGATTGGCTGACGTAGTAAAAATAATCTCACTCGAATACATCGCCCATTTTTTCATGTTGTTCAGACTTTAGACTGCTAATGCTAGTGTGATGTGATAACAATCAGTTCTCATGTTCGCTTTCTATACATAGATACCTAGACATGCCTCGTGAATTATTTTATAGGTTCTGTCGCCGCAAGATGAGAGCAAGGACAATGAAGGACAAAAAATACTTAGCATGTTACAGGAAGAGCTCGTCAATAGAGACGATGACAAGTAAGTTATCATTTCATAAAAATATTTCATACTTTTTGTTTAGGTACACTAGTTACCTATATTTCGTTTTATTTTCTGTTTACTATGATGAATATTTATTTCTGAAAAACATATTAACCTAAATAATATCTGAGCTAACTTTAAAAGCTCCAACATTATTGGAATGTAAATCATTGTTAAAGTAAATATTGACGGAAATTACTAAAATTCGTTTTCAACTAGTTGCGGAATGCTCTGAGCTGAAAATAGTGTGTAATAGCTAATTGTTATTCGTTATTGAAATATAAATAACAAACATACAGACTATTAGTTAGTATTGAACTATTATTGTTCATGCCTACAAGATTATGTAGGTAGAGAGCTCTACATATTTACTAATGAATACAAGAACCAGGATATGTTATTTGATTTGTTTGTTTATTAGATACTTATTGACGTAGTTTGTATAACACTACCACCACATATACATCAGGTTTTTTAATTTGAAGATTAAGTATCTCTTCAGATTTCGAAGCACCATTACAAATTAGATGCTTTATGAAATTATTATGTGTTGTCACTTGTAATGTGAAAGTAAGAATTATTGACAATCTGTGCTTGCTACCATCCTCACTAGCAAAACTTAATGTAATTTCGCGCAATAATTTTAGTGTGAATCCATTAATTACCAACTGCCGCCGTTGTGACCTCCCCCTGTAGAGCTTAACCTTCTCAAAATACATACTAGTTATAGTACTTCAACCCCTTTTAGTGTCCTATTGCTGAGTGTCTTCTCTCAAATATCCAACGAGTCGAGAGAATTTAGGCCTTAATCCGCACACGCTGGCCAAGTGCGGGTTGGTGGACGTAACATGTACTCGAAGGATTAGTTCTTAGACATGCCGGTTTTCTCAAGATGTTTTCTTTCACCGATATTGAGCAGCGGCGGTGTAACAATTCACACAAAGATGTGTGGGCACGACTAGGAATCGAACCCGCGACCTTACATTTCAAAAGCGAGGCCACCGCTTCTCAAAATACATAGAAGCTTTGAACTTTATTGTCATGAGTTTGTTATTCTATAACACGGCACTAGAAGAGACAAGTATGAGGGTACATTATTTTGAATATCTCTTTTATATTTAATTCACTTTTTTTTTATTGATTTATATTCCTTGTGGTACAAATAGTAGGTAGGGATGCAGGTATTTGGATAAGGTGTTATTCTCTTTCTTCTTCTACGTTGTAATTGTATTTAGGTATTTTTTTCTGTGTAAAATAAGTACAACAGGCTATTTCAGGCACATCTAACGAATCTGTGTCAATAAATCAATAAACAGATTACCATTTCATCTTTCAGTCTGCGTCTATTATTATAGACATACGTGTTTTAACACTTACTTCTTATTACCTTAATTTATGTTACTTATTATGAGCAAGTAGGTATTTTGATAGGCATAGGAATTATTTCTAGATTAGCAATCGCTCTAGCTTCACTTTGGCTCCAATATAAATTCCGAGAACATACAAAGTTACAAACAAACAAATGTCTCTTGTTGACCTAAGACGTGTTTTTATAAGGACCTAACCCACACGCCAATTCCGCCAATCAATAATAGTGATAGTAGTGGAAAACTAGGTAGAATTTTGTTTGTGTGAACTGAAGCAGTATCTCTACTAGATGCTAACAGTTTCTATTACCTATAAGAACATGTTAATCTATTATATAAAATTTCCACAATGTCTGTTACCGTACTCCTCCGAAACGGCTTGACGGATTTTTATGCATATTCAGTAGGTCTGAGAATCGGTTACTATCTATTTTTCATACCCCTAAGTGATAAGGGTTGTTCAACCTTAATTTTTTTTTATTAATAAATACGCGGTACGAAGTTCGCTGGGGCAGCTAGTTCATTATAAATAGAAAAATGGGAATTGTAAATAAATACATACTCAATATATGTGTGATATGTATAGTGTGAATTATGTATTTTGTGATGTATCAGGGAGCTGGCGGACGCGACGACGTTATGCCTTACGTTCAAGGCTGCGGGCGCGGAGGAGTTGTACGCACGGCGCAGCGACCCGTGTCCGCTGGCTATCGCCGCGCCACCACTGATGTTGCTGCCGACAGTTGTCGCGCTCGCCAGCTTTGCAGTACCGCAGACCTGGGCACTGCATGCCGTTTACCTCGCGCTGGTGCTCGAGACCGGCCTAATCAACCTTATCTACTACACCTGTTACAGATATTCACAATACAAGGCTAGTCACTTATCTTTCTAAAGAAGCTAATTAAGTTGGTTACTAAGAGCTGTTTTAGGTATATTATTGCATAACAAATTGCAATCCGTAAAATACAACACTTGGATTTAAAGGGTCTATAGAAAGAGGAGCCTTTGCACTGAAGTTCAATAAGTTGTTAAAATCTGATGCCACGCGCCCCTTGTACTTCTTAATATGTACAGAAGGATTTCTAGTTACCTCAGTAGAAAATTAAAGGTATTTTGACATTTAATTAACTATATATTACCGTTTAGCTTAACATATGAGTCGATTAGACAGAATCTCATGAATTGTAGAAATGTTCAATATATTTTATGAACTATATTATTATAATATTTAAGTGGTTGTATAATTGTTATATTACTACAACCAAGACCGACAATTAACAAATTCTCTGAATTACTGAGATCCTAATAAACGCCAAAAAGCGCGATCTCTCATCCAAAGCCGCCGGCACTAAGTACCAGCCCAGCTCAACCTTCAAGCCATGACCACATACGTATGTCTGCATGCATATGTAGTTCCCTCGTAGTTACGTTCCAGCTTTTGACACGTCATCCCGAAGTTTCTATTTTCGTTTGTCATATTTAAATATCTGCCTTTCTCTATTACAGAAAAAGACAGTGAGTCCTTACTGGAAGTTAACATGCGGAACGTTCAATATTGCAATGTTTGTGGCCGCGAATATTGCGCCATTGGTAAGTAGCAGTCAATCGTTCGCTATCTTACTATCACATCCGCTCTCACCACGCGACCACCGGCCATCGACCACTCTCCCCTCAGTGATCACGTGCCGCAATCGAATGCCTAGAGGTGAACATGCAAACAGGGCATAACACAAATTCATCAAGTCGCGGATTTGTAGATTATGATGTGTCAAATGTTTCCTAGTCCTTATGTAGAGCAGTGGTAGTCTAGATTCTAGCAATATAATCCGATAAAACTTCGAATTCAGAACCTCCAGGCGGGTGGCATGTTTGTAGTTTGTTCTTTCATGACTGAAAAAACCGTGATGTCTTGAAATACATAATATATTAGCAACCACTATACTCTCTATAAAATTATAATATATCATTCGTCTAAAAAGAAATACGAGCATGAAAAAATTGTTGCAACGTGATCATTGATATATAGAAAAAATAAATAATTAACTGGTAAATTATTTTCTACACAAGGTTTACGATTTACCTTCTAGTAAGGTTGCCTTTTTTGTAGGTAGGTACTTAAAATTTTTGGTATTTCTAAACAACGTTAGGTACAATTTCCTATTTTAAGTCATTTTATTAGGTTGATAGACTGCCAAAGTGTAGTAAAATATAGTTTATTTGTACGGCTTATTTTATACAAAAACTTTGTTCGAATATTTGAGCACATGAATGTATATTAGGGGTCTGTGCTCGTGATGTGCCAATGTGGCCTATAAGTATGAATTTTTATTTTCATATAGCAATAACTTTTAAAATAATACTGATGCCAGAATCATTCGTGAGGCCGTCCTTCTCATATTTGGCTGATGCACTTGACTTATTTTTTCTGAATGTCTAAAATCGTTCGCGTTCCTCAGATAATTTGCGGCAGTTACGAGACGCTCCTGCAGGAAGAGGGGTTTAGAGAGGTTCGCGACGACGTGCCTACACACGCCGGGTTTCGTCGCTGCATACATCCTTCTTATTACTATCATGTAAAGTATTTACCTACTTTCACTTTATAACACCTGGTACCTAATTATATTGTAAACCTAGGTTTTATGTTTAGACATCTAGGTTTCTTCGCCACACTTCCTTATTGAGCATTTGAAAATTAACAGAGATGTGCGAAAATGTTGGTAGACTGTTATATAATAATATATCATAATATATCATACGTAACCTACTAATACGAAAGCAAAAGAAATGATGACCGTAAAACTGTAATTAAAAAGCAATTTGTAGATTCGATATTCATTATGTATTTTGTCAAATGGACGAGTGTTAACATTTTCTTATTTGTAGAGATGAATTGATAGATGATATTATCGGAATAATTTAATTATAAAAGTCGAAATCAAGCATACATTGACGAAGATCTTTGATACAGTTTCAACACTGATTTCTTAATGGCATAATATGTTTAGGCATATGTAGTGTAGGGTCGAACCAATAAAAATAAGGTCACTCTCATGACAGTGGAGACCTGTTACTAATTTAACAAGAAACATTAAAGACTTCATTTAGGGATATTCATTAATCAGAAATAAATTTGATCTATCTAATCTAACCGACATGCGACACTTGAAGGAAATTGATAGCGCATTAATTTTTCTTTTTTCACTTGATAGCTTGTTTTTCGGAAAGATATAGTTGCTTAGCGACGCTATTAAGCGAATAGAGGGCGACCAATAGATATCCCAATCCCACACACACACGAGGCACCCTGACTCACGCCAAAAGTATTAGTTACTATTACTAAATAGATAGACCGCTGCTCAATATTGGTAAAGGAAACATTGTAAGGAATCTAATTGGAAGGGTAACTTTCAGACATTGTGACATCAAGTAACAATTGTTTCGTTTAGTATTTTGTCAGGCAGCGCTGCAGCCACGGTTAACAATTTACTCTAGTATGTAGGTAAACTGGAGGTAACCGTATCTGCAGTACCGTACCACCAGGCTGGTCGGCTGGTAGGTATAACAGGCTTGCGCTTGACCACAACTTACCTCATGTGAAGCAATGTTGCAGTCCACGATGGAACGCGCTTACCCAGTAAATACCGATTCACTCATGACTTGAAGACAGGTAGATTATTGCTATCGGGAAATAGAAATGCCGGCAACGAATTCCACAACTTGGCTGTTCGCACAGTAAAAGTCAAAGCACAGCGCTTTGTGCGTGCCCGTGGAATTGCCACCATATAACGGTGGCGCATAGCCGTAGCCCGTACCTCTACTTGCCCGATGGAAGAACGGGGATGGAGGAATAAGATTGTGTAATTCTAACGCACACTCTCCGAAGTGTATCCGATAAAAGACAGAAAGACTAGCAACTATGCAGCGGTGCTCAAGGCTTTGCATTTCAGCCTTGACGAGGGATTCGTTGCCAGTAAGCCTTATGGTTCACCTCTCAATAGACTTCAACGCCTCGAGTTGGTATTTAGCTGACCTATCCCAAAGATGCGAGCAGTACTCCATGCATGAACGAAATTGCGCTTGATAAAGCTCGAGAATCTGTCTCGGCGTGAAGTACTGACGCACCTTCGCGAGGACACCGAGTTTGTGCCGCTTCCCATTAAGAGATTTTAGCGGGTACCCTTGAAGTAGACCATGTTCATAAAAAAAATCTTCACATAAAAAAGGCTACCCTGATGGCGCTGTGTGTGTACAGGTGGGTGCTGGTGCGGCGTGCGGCGTGCTGTGGGTGTGGGGCTTGGGCGCGGGCGGGCGCAGCGCGCTGGTAGCGGCGCTGGCCGGCGCGCACGCCGCGCCCGCCGCGCTGCACCCCGCGCTGCTGCGCGCGCGCCCCTCGCTAGACCGCGACCCGTACGCGCACCCGCACAACTACACCACGGACTACGACGAGAGACTGCTGCACGTGCTGTCAGTAACAATTTATAATGTTAGATACACATAAATAAAAATAAATGTCTGTGCAAGACAAGTTTTACCAGACGCCCTTAAAGAAAATCTGGGGGTGTGTCTGTGTGCTTCTTAAGTCATAAGTAAAGCAAAACATGTGGAGCGAGGGCGAAATCTTTCGTTAGCAATACTTGATGAGACTGATTGTCGTGATTCCGTGATAGTCTACAGCGATTATCCTAGTAATATTTTATTTTGCAGGGCACGAATCCATGGCGGACGCAACATAATTATGCTATTTTTCATTGTAGTCGTGATCATCATTTTTAATAGATACGTAAGTCACCCTTAGTTTTTTCAAGATACCTAGTTGAGTATGGTTGTATACTTCGGTTTTTGTATCGAAGCATTCTGATTTTGTATGTAACTACTGTCGATTTCGAACACCAGTTCAATAGTTACAAGTTTGGCCAGTGAACAGTGTTGAACATTGTAAGGTGGAGTCCCTGGAGCGTGCGCGTCACTCGCGGGGCGAGCGCATGCGCGCGCAGGCGGAGCAGGCGGGCGACCTGCGGCGACGCAACCAGGCGCTCGTGCACAACGTGCTGCCGCCACACGTCGCGCGACACTTCATGGGCGCGCGACACCACCACCGCGACCTGTACAGCCAGAGCTACGCGGAGGTCGGCGTGCTCTTCGCATCCATGCCCAATTTCTCAGGTACCTCCCACTGATTCGACCCAGGGCCCCGATTCTCGCGGTTTAGACATTTATCTCTCAAGAAATGTCAGAAAACTAGTGAAATCCTTATTTTCGACATATGTCTATTAGAGATATATGTCTAAAGCGCGAGAATCGAGGCCCTGTACTGCAAAACAATTATGTACGAGTACCTACACTGGGGCGAAGTACATAACCAAACGCTCGTGCACAACGTACTGCCAACGCACAGCTAACTATTCATGTGCTTGCACCGCAAGGCACGCGACACTACATGGGCACGCGACATACACTGTCACCGCGACCTCTATGGCCAGAGTAGAGTTGTTTGTGGGTAGGTATAAAATGAAGTGAGTTCAGTCAATTTAACGTCATAAACACATTTGTAAAATTACCGGCAGTTTTGGATAGATGGCGATTTTTTCACTATTTTATATTCAGTCAAAAATCCACAACATGCAGTTGGAGAAAAAGGTTATTCTCCTTACTTTGTTTCAACCGTATGTGGCAAAGATAGATACCTCACGCGCTTATTTATTAGGTTATTTTTTGTGGCGAAATACGTTATCTACATCGTATTACGACGCAGTACATTCGGTCGGGCTACGTCCGTGGGTGTCCGGCGGCACACCCATTGTGCTGGGTTGAGGGCTCCACAAACTGCATTCACCAAACACTATACTGTCCCTGCACTACCTACAACAACCACTTATCTACTCTACTTGTATACCACTGAGTCGTAGGTACGTAATATTTAGCAAAAAATTTAGAAATGGTAACTGCCGAGGTTCGTTCATAAAGAATGTCCAGTCAGGCAGTAAAACCGCGAATTTCACAATAGGTATGTAGATACAATAGTTCAAAATGCCATAAAAACCCATTTTAAAATTATTCATATAATTATTAAGGAGGGCATTAAATAAACATAACATTAATTATACATAAATATACTAATTTTATCTCATCTTGATTATGTAAATTATGTAGTTCTCAAAAGTAAATGATTTCAAGGCAAACTGCTAAAACTTGACCCACAGACATAAAAGTGAAGATGCAAACATTTTTAGTATAGGTACCTATTATATGAATTTATCTGACACGGAAATCTTAGCATTGTAATAAGATCTGATTTTACGCCGGAATATTAAGTTTTTCTTACAGAATAGGTATAATTCGTATAGTTTGTGTTGTGTTATTTTGTGAAGTAAAACAACATTTAAAGGCGGACTCTACATCCATAAAGTTGACATAATAGGATACTGCTCTCAAGCCGATTTATTACCAGAATGTGAAATGACCCACATTTTGCATAACTTTGTTTAAAACTTATAACAATATATTGTAGGGGCGAACTTATTGCCGTTCATTGGGCATTAAGATTTTTATGAGTATATTAGAAACAACCCATTAGGTTTTCGTATTCTCAGAATGTCACGTTACAGATAAGTCTACCACTCAACGCACGACATGCAACGAGTAGTCTATAGCAAAGCAATCATAATCATATTTATGTCGATTGTATTGGGTTACAATCGACATTCGCCATTTTTTCGAGTTCGAGATAAATGTCTAAAGCGCGTGAATCGGGGTCCAGCTCTCGCAGTTCAATATACAATCGTACCTAAAACAACATTGTCTTTAAATAGTCCTCCTTGACGTATTCGTCAACGGCGAACCTGGCAAAGACAGCTAGCTATGCAGTCCAAAAACTAGGCTAGCTACATATTAGTCTTCGTTTGTGAGCCCGAACATGACTCGCGAAACTGAGCTTGGTTTTAAAAGTGCGCACACAGGACGCACAGCAGAGTTGACCTTCACCATTGTAGGTGTAAGTATAGGAAGGTCTAGGACGGGTTGAAAATGAGACTGCTTCATACACAGAGTTGCGCCATTGTTGCATATTGTCTACTGTTGTCTTGACCCGTTTTTTATCAAACTAAATTCGATAAGGGCTCCCTGGTCCCTGACATCTTACTAAAGTTTGAGGCTATGGGGTCAGTGGTGTCGCCATCTATTCATTAATTATTAATCACCTCGTACAATATTATCATAATGTATAATTTTATAATCATGTTATTTGTTTGCACTCATAAAATTACACACATCCTTAACATATCTAATGATAACATGAAATGTAGTGACACAGGTTTTATATAATTAACTTACATTGCTTGATATCCGGAAAGAAGAGTTTAGTATAATATGTTATCTGTGCACAAGGCTTCATATTACCAGGATAAAAAGTACTCTGTATTGAAATTAAAGTACTCTATATGTTTATCCAGCTAACTACATTATGCGCACAATTACACACAAATCGGTTTTGTAAGATCATTTGTATTAAGTCCCATCGTACAAGGTTCTCTTAGTTTGGGAACCAAAGATAGTACAATATTATTCCTGTGTAAAGTACACAAAAGGCCTGAAAAGATTTTATTATTATTTAAGTACCTAAAATTTAATTGATATCCTAATTTATGCACTATCGCATTTAATACAATTTATTTCCATCGAAATCTCTTGTTTATTTATGTTCGTTTGTTTAAATTTCAGGATAAATCATGTCGTTGAATGACGTTTTTAATCAAATGGTAACTTCAACCCTTTTTGCTGGCTGGCCTTATCTTTTTAACCCATACTCGCTGGCCAAATGCGGGTTGGTGGATGTCACATATGTCCTTAAATGATTAGTTCTTACTTTTCTTAGACATTTTGGTTTCCTCACGATGTTTTCCTTTACTGACATTGAGCAGCGGTGATAAAACAATTCCCACAAAGATGTGTGTAGTGTGGGCACAACTGAGGATGGAGACCGGGGAACCCGCGACCTTTTAATTGAAAGGTGAGGCAAATACCGCTGCGCCCCCGCTGCTTGTAAAATGTAAATTGTAATTTTTTATTATTACTTAATTTTTTTATTTGAATGTTCTATTTTTCGCATAAACAGGAAGAACATTTGGATCAGTGAAGTGGAACCATTGTTCCAGTTGATTGTAATTCCAGTTGTTGGAACCAGTACTCTCTACTAAGTTATGTTATAAACTTATAACTAATAATCTTTGACCTTTTTCAGAATTCTACTCGGAAGAAACGGTTAACAATCAAGGCCTAGAATGTTTACGATTTCTCAATGAAGTTATATCAGACTTCGATTTGGTAGGTAATTGCTAGTTTGACATTTTATAAAATATTATCATGTGTGAAATCATTAAATGTTTACGGCTGTCTAGAATTTGTTGTGTGTGGCTATTTGTACAGTCTCTGTAGTAGGTAGGTACTAGGTACACGTTTAATAATAGTTAAGAGTCCCGGATTAACTTCTCAGCAAGAGTCTGGTTCGTAATTCACCCCAATTTTTAATTTCAGATTGCCTTTTACTGACGTGGTAACTTTCTTCAAGTCATACATAAAGTATTTTAATAATAAGTAACTAAATATTGACTTAGACAGAGGATCTATAGCAAATCAAATTGATTGATTGTATTTGCCGGCCACAGATCAAAATTACAAGTACAACTAAACTACAATTTGCTTTTATGATTTAATCCTTACGAAAGATCTTTATTTTACTAGCGGCCTGCCCTGGCTTCGCACGGGTAGATATCGTATTTGACAAACAATTTAATAATTATAAATTTTAACACACTTTTTGGCAGACTTTATAAAGAATACTCAATAAAGTCTGCTATTACAAAACAAACAATCAAAATCATCCGTTTGAAAGCTATGATACCGAACAACCCACAGATAGACACCCAGACAAATAAATTTATGAAACGCAACGGGAAAAAAGGTCCTCCTATGTCTACCCTACCTATGTCTTTCTCCTAATTCTGAGCTACCTCCTCACCAGTTTTTAGCGAATTCGATTCGTTCGTTCTAGAGTTATACATAGTGTAACTAACACAAGTTACTTTTATCGTTTTTATATATAAAGATTACTGTTATTAGTTACTTAAAAATAAAGAATTATACAGCAAGTAGTTAATAGACGTTTCAAGTTCCTAATAAGAAACTGTTTGTTCGGTGTGAGGAACTACACAGAATTAGCTCATTAATTACGTGTTCAAAAAACTACTTTAAAGTTTTTTCTTATTCTATTTATGATTGTGACGTAAGATACCGTTGTCTTAAATTCGTAATGTTATGTAACGAAATAGGATTGTTTATTTTTTCTTAAATTAGATATGATATGCATAGAGAATGAAGCTACGATTATTTTAAATTGACATATTTGTTATACAATCTGTGAAGATTTGCCGATATTAATTTCTAAAGGACAAACATTTTGTCAATTGGTACGTTTTAATCAACACCTGCTGTCTGCGAAGTAATATATAATTAGGTTTAAATGGTATTTAACCTGACTTTCAAAACCTCATACATTTTTATCGATTTATCTATAAAATACTTTAACTTTCTTCCTCTAATCAATAAGTAGGTACTGTGTTAAGTTTATGGATGAGATTAAAATGTTGTTGAATATTTCTTAGAACTTTTATATGTTGTAGATGCTGGAAGACCCAAAGTTCTGTAAAGACATAATAAAGATAAAAACTATCAGTTCCACTTACATGGCGGCATCAGGCTTAAATCCTACACGACAAATGCAGGTTAGTTTCCATTAGATTTAGGTACCTTTCTTCGTTAGCTATTGCATTAAAAGTACCAATTCTATAAATAACCAAGAAATCTTTAGAATTAGAAATTTGTGCATTGATACTGGGATTACTACCAACATTAGTGATTGTCTTGTATAGCCGTCTGACGGAGTATTGGTACGCTGGGCGCACCTGGCTTGTTTGGTGGAGTTCGCTTTGGAGCTGCAGAGAGTTCTGGCCGCCATCAACGAGCAGTCCTTCAATCACTTTGTGTTGCGCATGGGGGTCAACCACGGACCCATTACTGCAGGCGTCATAGGGGCCCGCAAACCCCATTACGATATATGGGGCAACACTGTTAACGTCGCTTCGAGAATGGAGAGCACAGGCAAAGCTGGATGTATTCAGGTGAGATGTTATGGCTATTAAGTATCTTTTTGGAGATTAAACCATAGTATCTCATAATTTCAAGTATTCTAAGTAATGATTAACTGAGGTGCCTACCTACACCTAAGACAGTCTAGCTCAGAGGAAACCCGGTCAACGAATTTACTTCTTATGTTGACAAACTCTTTCTCGCGGCTTCGTCGTTATACCGAAAAGATAAAGACTAGAAAATAAATGAAATGTTTGTAAAATTTCATTCAAATCTGTGTAGCAGTTTAGCAATAAATACCCATTGATACATCCCCACAAACTTTATTATTTATGATAGTAGCAGGAAGTAGCTGTTTTCTAATAGCTAAAAAATTATGATGTTCTCTAAATAAAAGCAAAATCAAGAAGAATTAAGAAAACAAGATATGTTTTGTACCTATTCGTGGTTCACCATTTTTTGCGACAGTTTGTATGTTTTTGTGTTTTAAATTACAATGATTACAATGCAAAGTCACGAATACGCAGTATTAGCACGAGGTAGGTAACATCTATCCATATGATTTTATCTAGAAACTGCACAAAATAATAATAATAGTTAGACATCTTGGAATTATACATAACGACGACCGTTTGATTTCTTATTTTATATTCAGTTTACAACATATTATTAAAAATCCTTAAAAACACAGTTGTTGTTACAAACAATAACTGATTGAACATTATCTGATTTAACTTTAACAAAATGATAGCAGATGACGCCATCTATCGGCGCTGTGATGAACTACAGCTTATAATTTTTGTCACGAGGTTTATTGCTTACTGTTCGACGAGATAATATAATAATGTAGTAGGGGAACTGACGATGCAATGTGGATTTATTCGAGCGACCTGTCGAGAATTTTAAATATATTTTTAATCCATTTAGGTATTTAATCTTGTAATCAATACAGAAACTGATCCATATTGCCAAGATCTTATAAAAGATCTTGGAGTTTGAAAAGATATTTTTGACTTGTTATCAACATTCGCACGGCCTTAAATAACGAGCTCTGTTTTGCTGAAGGTAGTTAACAGGGCGCATGGTGTCTTCAATATCATCATCATTATCATCATCAGCCTATTCTAGTCTACTGCTGGACATAGGCCTCTCCTAAAGTGCGCCACTGAGCACAAGAAAAACATTGACACCTTTTCTTTATTGTATAGGTGACAGAAGAAACGTGTGAAATTCTACAAAGTTTTGGGTACTACTTCGAACAGCGCGGACTGGTGGCGGTCAAGGGCAAGGGCCAGCTGATGACCTACTACCTGCAGGGCAAGCGCGACGCGCCTCTCCCGCCCGAGAAACACACTGTCAGTAAATATTTTGTACCCACACACGCTACTAAAACCCCAAACAGACTATGACCATACAAAATACACTCACGGCGTTATTCATAAAACTTATGAAACATCTAAAGGCTCGCTAAAATACGATTTAACAAAGAGAATCTTACTATAGCAAACATATAAATGTGTTATAAGTTTTTATAAGAGTACACTATACTTACATTAGATACCGAGAGTTGCTGTGTAAACGCGCCGTAAACGCAAGTCTCTAATTCTGAAATTCATTGCGGCATGTGACACGATATTTTTTGTTTGTTGCTTATGTCACCCCACCGCACCTTGAAGGGGTTTTTTATGGTCTGTGAAGTGTGAAGAGTAGACATTTCAAGAGTCTGACATTTCTGTTAGGTATAAATTCTGTTGTAGTGTAAACTTAGCATAACGAATCCCTAACCTTTATGGTAATCACGGTTGTGGTTGCTTTTAAGGAATTTTATTTACTCGCCATATTTTTATTGCGTTGCGATCTTTGCCTTCCGCTGTTATTTTCGTATGAGGATAAATTTGTAGTATTTGATTTTAAATAAGTCAAATCCTGTTATAAATGTTATAATGTTAGCTATAATTGATGGAGTATTATAATTTGAAGATACTTATTTCGAAATAATAAAATAAGGTGAAAGGAAGTCACACAAGGCACCCTATGCAGATACCTAGAGTAAACCTTGCGCTAATAATTAAATAAATAATTGTTATTTACTTAAATACTATAAGTTGAATAAACTTTAACCTGTAACACCATCTTCAAACATGAACGCGATCTTTATTTGATGAAGCAATGTTCTTTAAGATTTCTTGTATTTTCTTTCAAAATAAGTAAGAATGTACCGTGTAGTAACTCGAGCTATTTTTGTGATAATATATTATATGGTTACTTTGTTATTATTACTAACAAGATATTAATGACATCATTTTCGTAATTAATCTTAATTATCACTTTGTTTATAACACCTGGAATGTAAGCACATAGCACATAGGCAATGAATTGCAGTTTAATTATTTCGTTAAATTATGCGGAAGTGAGCTTAATTATAGTGAGTAACACTAAGCTACTTTGTGGATTTATATTTTCATACAATTTTAACTGTATATTTTAAACGTTAATTATACGACTTCATTGTGTAGGGTTTTTGAAATAACATTATAAGGGAGGCATTAAATTCGGTTGATGTAGGTATCTGAATAAAATAGATATCAGATAGGTTTACGTTTTAGTTAACCTAAATTGTACCGTATTTCAGACAAAATACATTTGGAAACGTGTATTGACACCCTTTTTGGAAAGTCGCCTATAACTCGTGACTATAAAATAGACCGAAGTCTATTCATATGTCTGGTTCCAATTCTAATTTTTTGGAATTTTTGCTTTTCTCTTAGGTTTTTATAAAAATGTTATAGAGTGAATATATTCTTATTGTTATAAGAATAGATATATGGAAAAAAGAGGTAACCCCATATACTCACTTGATAATGAAGTTTAGAGATGAGATTCATTAGGATGTTCCTAATTTGTACATCTTTACTGTTGTAGGTGAATAAGAACTGCTATTTACGTTGCACAAACAATCATCGTTGTTATCTTAAGAGCATTTGCGATGTTAACTTCGCAGAATGTAAGTCTAGTACGGAATTCTCAAAGATTCTCGTACTTGTGTAAAATATTACTTTGTAACATAACATCTGATTACGGATTTATGTACAAAATGGTGTGGTCAGAATCTTTGAATCCATCGCGTCATTAGCTTGAACTTGTGGAAGCTTCACGTGCGTCTCATCGATATGTCGTTCGCGGTGGACAGTCTACCCGGACAGGCCGACGTCATACGTTACCCGTCGCCCTGCACGGACAGACCGCTCACCTCCACGACACTTCGCCCTACACCTCAACAAGCTGCCCTACGTCTCCAGATCACCCTACAGCCAGTCCTAAAGAAACTGCTATTAAATTAATTCTAAACAAAGAAACATTTTTATGTATGTGCTTATTAAAATGTGTGTAGATTTTAGATATTTCTTTACTCATGTAGTGTGAAAACGATGTGAGCAAAAAATTCTTAACATTATGTTAAGTTAGAACATATAAAAACAAATTATTTTAGAATTAAGTAGGTAATTAAGTACATCAGTTTACTGCGCAAGTTAAACTATAAATTCAATCAGCTCTAATAATATTGATTGTTTTACATAAATTCACGATATAACTTACATTGTGTGTGTATTTAAGTATTATGTGATGTAAGAGGCATGAAAATCTGTGATCTCAGTCTTATATTCTTACATGAGCCCAATACCGTGTTATGTGGAAGAATTACATAAACCATGGCTCACACTCGTTTGATTCACTTGACTCGTGAGAGAATATTTATAAATAATGCATAATGCATTTGACGTGCTCACGTACTTACCTACTCTATATGATCTAAAAAATATTTTACGTAGTCAACCTCAATCTGTAAACGGGCATAGATGTATCGATTACATCGTATTCAGTTAACGATTATATTATAAGTATTAGATTAGATGACCATTATTCCGGACCGTATTTGATCATTGCCAAATTCAGTGACAGACATAACATAACTTATGTAAACCAATTAGGTTAAGTTCGGTTTCAGAATTCGCTGGCAGACCAAATGTAATCAAATCAGCTGTAGGTGACAACTTTAAAAGTGAAAGAAATGCAAAACGCATGACGCTCATATCGTACAGTAGCTACTACAATGCTACGACCATGCTCAAGCTACAATTAAAACAACTACTACAAGCTAATAACTAATGATTGACTTAAAAAAAAATGTGTGACTCGAGAGTACGTGTGCACTTGCTTTTATTTAACTTTCCGTATGAGTTTGTATGTGGCAAATCTTGGGTGCTGAAATAGAACCACTGGACATCCGGTTCTGCTCAACGTTGGCATAGGTACTTGTAACAATGTAATAGAGCTAACCTGATAATAAAAGGTGGCCGCAGGAACTTATAAACTTATTAAAATCAAAATTATTTATTTGCATAATACAGGTTTAAAAATTTAAATAATGATGATATAGAGCTGGTTATACACTGTATCATAACAGCGTGCAGTTTATATAAATGTTAGTGAGATAATGACAAAAACTGGTGCTACTCCCCTTATTTATTTCCCCTTATTATTAAAATAAATCTTGTTTTTTTTAATCTTAGCGATTCGTGTTATTTATATTGTTTTAGAAATGTTCTATATTAGTTACGTTCCTATACAATATATTGTATGTGTCGTAAGATGTAAGTTTTAGTCATTTCTCAATCCTACTAGATAAAGATAGGGTTTCCGCGAAAACTCGAGACGCTTTAGTGATATAGCGAAACGCAACGTTAGTCGTTGGGAAATAAGAACGCTGATTGATCGATCAAAGTGGTCACAATTAGACCTCCCCTGATTGGTTTATATTTAAAACGCAGCTTGTTTTTGAGAAAGATTCAAATCATTACATGACAAACTTCCTTATTACAACAAATTTTTTGACCAACAATTATATGTATATACAAAAACAACATATCTATTTTACACGTATCCCTAAGTTTAGAATTGTAAACTCCATACCCAAATCGAGCGAGCACAGCGAGCGTGCTGCGCCATCGGCCAACGACTGCTAGAAACAAAGCAGAGTCCCTGTTTCACTTTTAGAAAACAAAAAAATAACAAAACGACATTCGTAAATGACTGACATTTATTTCAATCAACCAGAGGTTTCGTTTTGAATACTCCGATAGCATTCTCATTCTACAATCAGCATTCTCATTCTACAATCAGCATTCTCATTCTACAATCAGCATTCTCATTCTACAATACAGTAGGGCAAGCACGAACTTTATTTAATCTCGTCTTTCGATATCGTCGTAATGTCAAAGCGTATTTTTGTATGGAAAAGAACAACACCATCTGTTGATTTTCCATACAAAAATACGTGTAAACATTACGACGATATCGAAAGACGAGAGCAGAAAAAGTTCGTGCTTCCCCCTACTAAACTACCTAACTTCCATACGACTTGAGTGATTCGCGTTTACGCGAAATCCTTATCTTTTTTTAGTAAGATTGAGATTTTTTTACCTATTAGTACTAATGTCAGTGTTTTTGGAAATCCTTAAGGTTTTCATTCAAGTTATCAAATAACCCTATATAAAAAAATATTAAAATATTGTGAAAAGTACAAAAATTTAATGTAAAAAATTTTTAATCAAATGTGTTGGTAGTTGGTACATATTTAAAAGTAGGTAGGTACTGAAGAATTATGGTGGGTATTGAAAGCATAATTCATTCATGTAAAAACCTTTTTGACAGTTAAATCATTTAATGGGCCGTTACATATAACAGGCTGGCTTGTTGGCTATAAAAACGCTATTTTTAACTCATTATCGTTTTAGAACACCTAAATTCATTCTTAAAATAGATTCAAGTAGGCAAAATGTCCCGAGATTTTACGCGGACACGTTTAAAAGGTACATAGGTACTCGTCATCATGATGTCAGTATACATTCTACATTCTGTTTGTGTATATTATTAAGGCTCTTACCACATTATATTCTGCTGTGGCTATGATAATATGGTAAGAAAACCTTTTTGGATTTATGCAAATTTCAAAATGTCTCTATATAGTCTATTTTTCTTTACTTGTCTAATTTATGGCGTACTGGTAATCAAATTTTGATAATATTTTGATTTCATGAAAACTATTGAGCTAAGAGAGCAATTCTTTGTGTTATCTATTTGCCAAATGTTATATGATGTTCATTCTCAATGTTCTTTGTTTATCAAAAAACAATTCCATGCCTAATGTAAGACCCCGTTAAGTTATCACTGTTATCAGAGTTTTTAGGTATCACTATAGATTCTTAATTACAGTTCTGCTGCGTATGCGTCTATGAAATAAGACTGCTCACTGATGTAGATATACTGAAAGAATTGTTTTTTTTTTAAGTATCATCACAGTATCATATCTTACTGAATTCTTCTCTGGGGAAAAGCTGCTGACATTGAGACATCTTGAGCTATTAGATCTATCTACAAACTCGGAAGCCGTGTTTCTCTAATTAGTGTTTTGGCTGTCACTTCTCAACATATTATGTATATATAAAAATGTATTGTATGTGCAAAACAAGATATTAAGAAATTAAAAATAATAAGCGACATGCACATCATAGCACATCGTAGACGCATCCAAATCAATAACTTTTTTCATTTCACCATAATAGGACAAGTGCAGAAACATGAACTGTACACAGTTATTAATTCTAAATTCTATTGTATGATCACTTATCTAAAAATAGCTAATAATGTTATCATACTCACAGAAAATAATTTCAACCCGTCAAGTTAGGGACGAATATCTTAAATTTTTGATTCATCTTTATGATCTATATATGTATAAATAAATACTCTGGGACATTAATAGGTACACAGGGTTATATGATCACAAGCTAAGCAGAGCTTGAGTTATGGAAACCAGATAACTGTTAATGTACAACTTAAAATAATTTTCTCTTGAAAATATAATAGATAATTACATCCAGGTAAAAACAGACACATTCAAACAAGACAAACATTTGTGTGCAAAATATTTGTTGCGGGTGGTAATCGAACTCACGGCCTGCGGCATGAAAAGCGAGTTACCGACCACGCCAACGGCCCGTCAATGGTAATGGTCAATCTATGGGTATCACATAGCCCTAGCTTGACGATATTGGCTCCTTTGTTGCTTGCTTTATATGTGGATCACATTATAAGAAATAGTATCTAGCACTACTTGATCGATAAATTACAATGTATTTTTTTATTTATATTTTTTGTAGTTGGAGAACAGTGGCGGCATAGGGCGCACTGAGCCGAGCGAGAGTGACGCGATGCGCCCCGACGCGGATGTCGACAAACCCCTCTTACCTTAGACCACGCTGTTTCACTGCTCGCATAATTAAATCTATTTGAACAATGTTATTCCACTGATACAATTTCCGCAAAACAGTTCATTCTTAGTTCCTAAAAATAACAAAGTATAGACTCCCGGTCTTATTCATAAAAACGTATAAACACATCTAATAGTGTAGAGGCTAAAACTTCAGTAATGGAGGAAGCTCTTTCATAATAACTTGTTGTTGGTTTTTGGTTTAGTAAGAATTCTTATAAAATCGGTAGGTAATAACGAAATTATTAAACCGGCATTGTTTAATATCTTTTTACGACTGACACTTTGTCACCTATGACCACAAAATAATTCGATAAACACATAGGTACTAATCCTAGTTACATTTTTAAACATATCAAAATACCATATGCATAATACTCGTACATTGTCAAAATTTTAAATGTGTCGGTCTGTTTGTTTGATATTCATGCATTCATTCAACAATCTTAAAGAACTGTTAATTATAAAAACTGCAAAATTGCTTATGTTAAACGTATTTTGCAAGTAAATGCGCGTAGCTCTATTCAATGAGGAGAGTGTAATTCATAGCAATAATTTATGTAGGTATGTGTGATATTATTATATGTGTGATGTATGTAACCTGCCAGCCAGAGTTGTTGATAATAATATGTATGATATCATAAAAATTAAAACAAAACAAGTGCGTATCAGCCGAAGCACAGTGGAGGGTTTCAAACAACCGAACATGCCGAGGTAAAAGGAAAGGGCTTTACTTTAACTAAAAATATTTTTTCTAGAGATAACTTATTTTGTATGAAAATTTTAAAGTAAGTACATTTAATGTACTCTAAAAATCACAAGTCTTAAGTCGTGTCCTGAAAATTACAAAAATACACAAAATTAAATATGATTTATTCGTATCTTTTTTTAAATTTTCAAACCAATAGTTTAGCTTTTAGAGTCCGAAATTTCATCACCATGTTACATGAAAGAATATATATACATATATTTTTTATAGATAGATCCGGCACGTCTAAAATGATTTCATTAGAACTCCGAATCCCTGAAATCTGACAGTATGTTAGATATTAAAAGACATCTGCTGGTCCACATTTTTTTCAAATGATGACATTAAATTTGGACTTGCATACCTACTAACACGTCCTTATTTTTTGTTTAATACCTGCACAGAACGGCAAAGTCCTCCACCCTTGCTCTGTGGATAATTGCACCTACCATAGTGCCATGGGTTTGAGTCATTGTAACTAAATCTATAGTCAAGGGATACCAAACTATTTATAAACATTACTGTAACAAGGCAAAAAAAATAACAAGACTTATTGCACGATCAGAATCTCACGCATTCTTGCAGTATGTTGCAGCTGGTGATCACAATAATGTAGACGTTGCCTCATCGCGCGATGTATTTATGTAGCTATATTGTGATACTGATTATTGAGTTCCATCTAGAACTAGTGAGATTGGTTGTTATTTATGTCTTACCTCCATAGCGATGGTATTTAATTAAAGTAGATCATCCTTATGTATGTAGATAGAGACTACGCATTAATCGTAGACAGAATAGACAGTTGTTATAACACATCGTCACGTTCAAATGATCGGCTTTCATAATCTTAGCCTAGAATATCTTCTTAGCCTAAGTATTTATTGTGTACTTTTGTATTAGTGTATGTAAAATCTAATAGGACGTAATTATATTAGTCAAAATATTGGTAGAATTTTATGCAGAAAAATAGAAGAATATTTACAAATTACAATGTATAAGTATTACTATGTAGGTATCTCAATGGTGATATTATAACTGTAATTCGTGTTTAGGAGTACGCTATTTAGAAAGACATGTTATTTTCTCTCTATAGTGATATTACCTATACTTCCTGTGATTCCTGACTGTTAATAATTTTATACACGTTCTAGCTCAAAATAAATCGGAAGAATGAACTTATCTCGGCTATAATTTTCTTAAATAAAGCAATATCTACAAACAATAATTATGTTATTATTAAAAAAAAAACAAAGTGAAATGGAACTGCTTTCCAAAATACGAACATATGAGTAAATAATATTATTTTTTCACTTCAATTTACATACATCCTTACATTGTCCGCCCCAAGTACTACAAATACTTTTTTGTCCTAAAAAGCTACCTACATGCCTACTATAATACATGTATCTAAGTACATAACAGTATTATGATTTGGCACTGACTTCAATTATTCTGATCAGATGTAAAAAGGTAATTATGTAAATTTTACGACCATTTTTGGGCCTGGAACGGTTACGGGCGGGATTCAAAATTGTGTTGTATTAGATTCTGGACGATTTTTACAATTAATAAAAAAAAATTGAAGTAAATAAAATATTATTTTTCACTTAAAATTTCGCGTTTTGGAAAGCTGCACATTTTTACTTTTCCCCCTACTTTTCTAAAGAATGACCTGATATAATACTTACTAAACACCTATAAAACGATACCTCACCCACTTCAACCCTTTTTAGTGTCTCACTGCTGCGCACGGGTCTTCTCTCAACTATCTTACTAGTTGAGAGTTTAGGCCTTAATCCACACACGCAGGCCAAGTGCAAGTTGGTGGATGTCACATGTCCTCGAATGATTCGTTCTTAGACATGCCGGTTTCCTCACGATGTTTTCCTTCACCGATATTGAGCAGCGGCGATGAAACAATTCACACAAAGATGTGTGGGCATGACTAGGATTCGAACCCGCGACCTTATATTTCTAAGGCACCGCTGCTCTACAGCGCCACCGCTGCTCTACTCGATACCTCACACGACATATTTAATAATGAAAACTAGGATGTTACACCTGATAAAAATAACTTCCTTCTCCCCATTTTTAGTGGTTTACCCATGACTACTGGCATTGACAAAGCGTTACAACTTGTAACAACAGTATTGCTATGACCCCATGAAGAGTTCTGTTCCATATCTTCGAAGCTCATGGTAAGATCACTAAACAATGTTTATGAAACTATATGGGACTATTTATGTTTATATACTACTAGTTTTCCGCCCGCAGCTTCGCCCGCGGATGTTGGTTATCGCGCTAGACCATTAATCCCTTTTTTCGCAGTCGGATAAAACTATCCTTTCCCGGGTCTCGAATAATCTCCATACAAAATTAGTTCAGTAGTGTAGGAGTGTAAGCAACATTTTGAAATCGTCAAGCGCCCATAGGTATATCCATAAATCAATAGGCGTTTCTCAAAAATACTACGGCTCTTAGACCATACTTATAAGAAATGAAATTTAAATTTCGAATTCTATTCGTAGCATTGAGTTATCAAACATGTCATTGTGTCAAAAAAAAAAGTAATTTAGATCAAAATTACGAAGGAGTATTGATATCAACTTTGAAGAAAATCACCCTCAGAATAATTTCTCAGGCTTTGCCGCTTAGTATTAGGATGAAAATAAAAAAAATGAAAAAATAAAAAACACGTATTTCGTTATTTTTTTTTGAGCTTTATTTATACCAATTTTGAAGGAAATCGGACCAAGGACTAAACAGTTATGGAATATTTAATTTTTACAAATAAACTCATTTAACATCCCCACCAGGGGTAGTTTTGGAAAAATAAAAAACACGTGTTTCATTATTTGTTTTAAGCTTTATGTATACCGAATTTGAAGTAAATCGGACCAAGGACTAAACAGTTCTGCAATATTTAGTATTTCCAAAAAAACTCATTTTACACTCCCCCTGGGGGTAGTTTTGGGAAAATAAAAAACACGTGTTTCATGATTTCTTTTAAGGTATATGTGTGCCAAATTTGGAGTGAATCGGACTTGAGACTATACAGATCCAGAGAAACTTTAATTTTTACCAATAAAACTCATTATCCACACCTCGTAGGGGTAATTATGGAAAAATAAAAAACCCGTATCTCATTATTTGTCTTAAGGTTTATGTGTACAGAATTTTAAATGAATAGGACCAAGGAATAAAAAGTTGCATACAAACTTCACCCCTCTATTTAACCCTCTTAGGGGATGATTTTTGAAAATATTGTTAGCCTATGTCCGATTCTAGGGTATACACTATCTACATTTCAAATTTCAATAAAATCGGTTGAGCGGTTATTGAGATACGCGGTAACAAACCTTCACACACACACACACACTTACTTTCGCATTTATAATATTAGTAGGATTAGTAGGATAGGATTCTATGATTGAGACATCGCAGTCTAGTTTTGGATTCTGCGGGTTTTTACGTTGAGTCTTCGTGGCTAGGTGGTGCTTTTCCAGACAGCTGGGGTATCTTTTTGACGTGACAACGTCTTAAATTAGGTTGCGGCTGGGAGGCACTTAAGAAAAAGTGTAACGCTCGGTAACGTTACGATGAGTCACCGAACGAGAGAGAGGCCCGCCGAATGCCTTGCGTCTCTCTCCCACTCAACTATGTTTCATCCTTCTTCCTACTATACGAATGAATATTCACATTAAAATTATTTTACCACTCAAAGTCGTTGTCACGTAAAACTTTCGCCCGTATACCGAATTTACAGGCAACCAATTTTTTTTCTTTTTTTTTTTTTAGTTGTATAAGTTCCCATTCTACTTTTTGTCTTCTGCTTAACTTGCTAATCTTGAGGTCTTTATGTATCCGTATAAGCGGATAATTCCTATAGCTGTATACCGTACCTCCAAATTGGTTTAAAAATTGCATTGTATAATAATGTTGGACAATTATGGTTTTGATTTTCTGGTCAGCATGCATGCATTTTTGAACTTGTAGGCCCATAGCTAGGCATTAAGTGAAGACGTGGTTTCACCATGTAAGCTTTCATGTAAATGTTTTGCTTCTCTTGAGGACTTCTCACACCCCCTCACGGGGGTCGAGGAGTCGGTGTCGGGGCAGGTTTTGCCCCCTGTCCGAGAGGATCTTCAGCTACCCGTTAACACGGGCAGGTCCTTGGGTGGGGCTGCTGTGGCAGTCCGTCTCATTGCTAGTGAATGCGGTGCCGGGGCCGCGTGCGCGGTCGCTCAGACAGACGTCTGTTGGGTAGAGGGCGTGCGTCGTGCGAGAGGAAGCGTTTTTTCACGCCGTGCGTGCGGTCTGGCCTTGCCGAGTGAGACTCCGTGCGGGGAGGCCCAGCAAGGGCCGACCTGCGTACACTACGGCGGCTCAGTGTCGCTCCCTCTGCTGGTGTCAAGTGACGCCCTCGTCCGGCAATGGAGGTACCGGAGCAGCGGCGTCGCGGCCAGCGACCAGATCCCGGGGAAGCGGCGTCGGTTCTGGGTGGCCTGCGTGGAAGACGCAAGGCCGCGGAGATGCTCCCACGTGGAGGCGTCGGCGCGGGCAAACATTTGCCCCGCCAGACGGGCGACGAAGTTGTCCAATGTTTTGCTTGTGGGATTTGAAACTTATGTAGTGTAACTGGAGGATACGTGGCTCGTCGTAGTGTGAACGTTACTTGGACTGACTTTGATTCGTTGGCTTTGATATACCAATCTCTTAGCCATTTCGCGATATCAACAAGGTGACTATTGAAGGTAAAGTTTTTGGATTACTTCTTCTGGTTTATCGTCACTCGACATAATAGCTGTGTCGCCGACAAAGGCACCCGTTAAAGTTGCATTTGAGATAGGTAGGTCTGTAGTATTAGGTACCTATTGGGCCCATATCACTACTTTATGGTAATCTGGCATGAATATTATAATGAGGTTACTTTGTCACCCGATTTCACAAATAAAATCTGATGTCATGGTAATGGTACCGATTTATTTAATTTTTATCTAACTTACACCCGCGGCTACGCTCGCGTGGTATTAGGATAAAAAGTAGCCTATGTGCTGTTCCAGACTATAATTTATTTATGTGTTGAATTTCATCCAAGTTCATCCAATTTTTTTGGCTGGAAGAGTAACAAACATCCACCGATCTACACACATCCATACAAACTTTCACATTTATTGTACTAGTTAATATTATACTCCTAATTTAGAAAAAAAATAAAAAACACTTGTTTCATTATTTGTTTTAGGGTTTGTTTGTACCCAATTTTAAATGAATCGGACCAAGGAATAAAAAGATCTGACGGCGCCTGAATTTTAAGATTTGTTATTAAGTAGTTGAGGCGCCACCTAGTACAAAATTTAAGAACTATTTTGTAGACTAGAGATGGAAGTGGCGCCATCTCTTGTGTAACGCAGGTAACTCTGCCGGTCTGTGATTGGTCGACGATGAGTGGTGCCATGGCGATGGTACGAGGCGTCGACCAATCAGAGTCGAGTAAGAGTTTTGTGTTCGTGCCGCTTGGGGCGCTGGGGAGGCGCCGGCGGACGGCGGGAGTTTTTCAGTTTTGCTTTACTTTACGTTTGATCGTCGAACCGGTTGGTCGTTACCTTGCGGAACACTTTGTCTACTTTTAAATACCGATCTGTACTTTGGCTTGAGTAACATTATCTGTAAAACTAATTGTCGAGAATAAATCTGATTTTAAATTGTACGTGCGATGTCTCATTCTCCTCGCCCGATATACCCACGTAGAAGAACCTACTCTGATACTGATGTACCTGCTCGGCCTCTAGAGCCTACATCAGAGATGGGATACGAAGGGCCAAATATTGAGGAGAAGAAACGGAAGCAGCGAGAAACTACCACGTGTGACGTCTTGAGCGGAATGGAAGCGATACTTTCTCGATTATTGACCGCTACACAAGCTCCAGCTACAGTGAAGAACGATTCTACGAAGCTCATTAAGTTTGACCCGGATGAAGAAGGTGCTGACATTGAAGGTTGGTGCAAGTTGACGGAAATAATTGTGACCAGTAGAAATTTAGAAGGCGTCGAGTTGTTGCTAGCCCTTACACACTCGTTGAAGGGACGGGCTGCTACTGCACTGACATGTCTCAGCCTGGAAGAGATGAAGTGGCCACGTGTAAAGGAACAACTTCTAACGAAATTTGCGCGGCCTATGCTACCTCAAGATTATTTTGATGACGTCATGCGATTTCAAATTGCCCACAAGGAAACCGCTTGCCAAGCTGCTACGCGATTGTGGACCATAATAGAACGCATTCCTCGAGTGACTATGCCTGAAGACATTATTACTGGATTTGTTATGTCTACCCTCTGCTTCAAAGATAATTTCATAAAAAGAGAGCTAAATGGACAAGATATTACTACGAGGGCACAACTATTTAGAAAATTGAATGGCATTTCAAATAAAAGAAGACACGACGTCGGTGACCACGATTTTGAAGCGAAGCGACTGAAGAGCGGCGACACACGATTCAAAGGCAACTGTCATCGCTGCGGGTCTCCTGGACACAAACAAGTGGATTGTACGAGCAAGAAGCCCCCGGCTGCCCAGAATCCTGCGTCTACTTCGAAGGAGGTTCCTGACAAGAGGTCCTGCTTCGTGTGTGGCAAACCTGGCCACATCGCTCCAGCCTGTCCAGACAAGGTGGTCAAAGAGGTCCACTTGTGCAGCCATCAATCAGCAAGGAGTACGCTAGCAACATCATCGGGTGAGCTCGTCCGATTTTTATTTGATAGTGGTTCTGCATGCTCCTTGGTTAGATCAGACTTGGTTTCAAAATTATCGGGTACTAAACGCAATGATACGGTTTATCTTACGGGGGTAGGTCAAGGAAACATTCTTTGCGATTCTCAAATTCTCAGTGATATAGTTGTAGAGGGCCTTAAGCTGTCGGTTTTGTTTCACATCGTTCCATCCAACGGTATTTCAGAGTCTGTTATTTTGGGAAGGGACATTCTTGAGCAGGGAGTGAGCGTTCAAATTAGCGATGATAGAATCCAATTTAAAAAGGCGAAGGACTGTAATATTTGTAATAACGTTAATTTGAATGACATTGATACTGACCTTGAAGGGGAACATAAAAGAGAACTACTTAGAATACTCCACAAGTATAGTGATTATTTTATTGACGGTATTCCTACGCGACGTGTGACTACGGGAGAAATTAACATTGATTTAATTGATTCTAATAAGAAAGTACATAGACATCCATATAGACTTTCCGCTACTGAAAAGGAAGTAGTACGGGAAAAAGTTCAGTCACTTTTAGATGCTGGGGTTATTCGCGAGAGTAGATCTCCCTTTGCAAGCCCGATTCTTCTGGTTCAAAAGCAGAATGGGTCTGATAGAATGTGTGTGGACTATAGGCAACTGAATGCTAACACGAAGCCTGAACATTACCCTCTACCACGTGTTGATGAACAAATTGATCGTCTTAATGGAGCTCATTTCTTTTCTACGCTTGATATGGCGTCGGGTTTCCATCAGATTCCGGTTCACCCAGATTCTATTGAGCGTACTGCCTTTGTGACCCCAGATGGGCAGTACGAATATTTGGCTATGCCTTTTGGTCTTCGAAATGCACCCTCTGTTTATCAAAGGAGTATTAACAATGCCCTTAGACCTGTAAATGATTTTGCAACGGCTTACATGGATGATGTTCTTTGCTACTCTGCAGACATATCTGAAGGTTTGAATCGTCTTGATTTGGTACTGGAATCGTTATCCGAGGCTGGGTTCTCCCTAAATATTTCCAAATGTAAATTTATGAAAAAGCAGGTTAATTATTTAGGTTACTCTATTCAAGCCGGTGAGGTGAGACCGAACACTAAAAAGATTCAAGCCCTTATTGACGCTCCAGTTCCTAAAACAGCTACGCAAGTCCGCCAGTTTTTGGGTTTAGCTTCGTACTTCCGGCGTTTCATACCTAATTTCTCAAAGGTAGCTGGTCCTCTATTTCCGCTGACTAAATTGAAGGGCCCTATAAAGTGGGAAGACAAGCACGACGAAGTTCACAAAACCATTGTGAAAATATTGACTTCCGAACCGGTGCTGACCATATTCGACCCTGACTTGCCCGTAGAATTACACACAGATGCGAGTTCTGATGGCTATGGTGCCATCTTGATCCAGAAAAAGGATAATACCCCACATGTTGTTGAGTATTTTAGTCGCCGCACGACTGAGGCAGAATCGAGGTATCACTCTTATGAGCTCGAGACACTGGCAGTCGTGCGTGCAGTTGAACATTTCCGGCATTACCTTTATGGGCAACATTTCACAGTCTTTACCGACTGTAACTCATTAAAAGCCTCAAAGTCCAAAACTGACTTGACTCCGAGGGTACACCGCTGGTGGGCCTTTTTGCAGGCGTATTCTTTTGACATTATATATCGTGAGGGTCGTAACATGGAACATGCTGATTTTCTTTCGAGAAATCATCCTCCAATGAATGAAGGTAGTTCTTCGCTCCCTAAGAAAACTGTGAACTTTGTTGAGTTGCACAGTGGCTGGCTTTCAGTAGAGCAACAAAGAGATCCTGAAATCCAAGACCTTGTTAGGAAACACACTGAAAACGACCTCCCTGAATCAATAGCCCATACTTATGACGTAAGAGATAACCTTCTTTATAGAAAAATTGAGAGAAATAAGCGTACTTCCTGGCTACCCGTAGTTCCTCGATCCCTTATGTGGACGCTCATAAGTCACGTTCACACTGAAATTCAGCATCTTGGTCATGAGAAAACTCTTGACAAGCTATACGACCATTATTGGTTTCCAGAAATGTCCAAAAATGTCCGCAGATTTGTAGATTCGTGCATAGTATGTAAAGCTTCTAAGGGTCCTTCAGGAGCACAACAAATCGAGTTGCATCCGATCCCTAAGCCTAGTACTCCTTGGCACACCGTTCACATTGATATCTCGGGAAAATTAACGGGCAAAAGCAATAGGAAAGAATATGCATCGGTTATAATTGATGGTTTTACAAAGTATGTGCTACTTGAACATACGACATCCCTTGACGCTTCCAGTGCAGTAAAAGCACTGAAAAAGGCTGTCACTCTTTTCGGTGCCCCAAAACGTGTCATAGCAGACCAAGGTCGCAGTTATGCTAGTCATGACTTCAAACAGTATTGTGCTGATAACGGCATAGAACTGCACTTTATTGCTACCGGTTCAAGTAGGGCTAATGGCCAAGTAGAAAGGGTTATGCGCACTTTGAAAAACTTACTGACGATCATAGAAAATGACCCCAATAAAGTCTGGCGAGATGAGTTAGGTAATGTGCAATTAGCTTTGAATAGTACGCGTTCCAAGGTCACGGGTTACTCTCCTACAGAACTCATGTTCGGTATTACAGCCCTGTCTCTCGGAGAAGCTAAAGTCGCGCCAAGAGTAAATTCAGGTGAAAGGCATAACTTAGATGACATCCGTAACATTGCAGCTGAAAACATCAAAAAAGCTGCCGATTCAGATGCTTTGCGTTTCAATAGTCGAAAAGCAAAAGTAAAGCCATTTCAAGTAGGTGATTTCGTTTTCATTAAATGTAGTGAACGTAACCAGACTAAGTTAGATAGAAAGTTTAAAGGTCCTTTCCAAATCGTTCGCGTTCTAGAAAATGATCGGTATGAACTGAAAAGTGTAACTGGGTCTAATCGTTTGTACAAATATTCTCATGAGAATTTGCGTTTGGTACCTAGGGGTGTTTCTGGTCTAGCTGAAATTTCCGATATTATGACTAATTATCGCGATGATGATAATGACAATGATGATGATGAGCCTGTGACGGCGGTAATAAATACCGATGATGTTGGTAGTGATACTGTTTCAGTCATTAGTGATACTATATCACTTGGCAGTGACACTTTGACCGCCTTTTCTGACTAAGCGACAGAGTAGTTGATAGGTTCGTAACTTTACTGTTTGTGTGTGTGTGTGTGTGTGTGTGTGTGTGTGTGTGTGTGTGTGTGTGTGTGTGTGTGTGTATGTGTGTTTCTTTTACTGTACCCATGTTATCTCATAAGTAATAGTAGTCATTGACACAAAGTAATAATTCCCGATTCATGTAGTGAAGTTGCCTAGACTGAATTGTGTTATCGGTTGCGGTTGGGGGGGACACGGGTATACGGTGGTATGTTGTGTGAGTTGTGAGATAGTCGAAAGGATTCAGAGGTCTGGGTCGAACCCTATAAACTTCTGCGGGAGCTGTAGATCGAAGAGACTCTGTTATCCAGGCTATGGTTGATGCGGTGAGTCCAGAGTGAGTCGAAGGGATTCAGATGTCCGGGTCGAACCCTACAGGCTACCGCGGTGGCTGTAGATCGAAGGGAATCTGTTATCCGGTCTCACTGCTGGTAGGCATATTTGTGGTTTCTGAGCCGTTGTGTCTCAACCGAACTGGGTAGCAGCATCAGTCGCTAGGGTAACTTTTCTAATGAATGTCTCTAAAACATAATGTGTCATAATCACGTCAGGATGAACGAACGGTGGGTTTAGATTAGAATTAACTTGGTGTTTTTTTGTTATAGATGAGCAAGAGGGTCGCCCGAGGACGTGCGAGTGTCAGTTTGGCCGTGACGGCGCCTGAATTTTAAGATTTGTTATTAAGTAGTTGAGGCGCCACCTAGTACAAAATTTAAGAACTATTTTGTAGACTAGAGATGGAAGTGGCGCCATCTCTTGTGTAACGCAGGTAACTCTGCCGGTCTGTGATTGGTCGACGATGAGTGGTGCCATGGCGATGGTACGAGGCGTCGACCAATCAGAGTCGAGTAAGAGTTTTGTGTTCGTGCCGCTTGGGGCGCTGGGGAGGCGCCGGCGGACGGCGGGAGTTTTTCAGTTTTGTTTTACTTTACGTTTGATCGTCGAACCGGTTGGTCGTTACCTTGCGGAACACTTTGTCTACTTTTAAATACCGATCTGTACTTTGGCTTGAGTAACATTATCTGTAATACTAATTGTCGAGAATAAATCTGATTTTAAATTGTACGTGCGATGTCTCATTCTCCTCGCCCGATATACCCACGTAGAAGAACCTACTCTGATACTGATGTACCTGCTCGGCCTCTAGAGCCTACAGATCTATAAAAACTGTTTTTAAACTAAACTCACCTTACCCCTGGGGTAGTTTTGGAAAAATAATAAAATATGTTTCATTATTTGTCTTAAGGTTTATGTGTTTGGAATAATGCGAACTCTGGACTAAAAAATCCAGAGAAACTTTAATTCTTACAAACAAATCTCATTTTACAGACCCATAGGGAGTGTGTCCAAGTTTGACTAATATAGGCAGACAAGGTAGCAGACATGAGTCAATAACTCTTTTTTGTATTTAAGAGGCATTATGGTCTTCAGAATTCCTTTGTAGACCCATAATATAATATTTATTCCTTTTAGTGACCAGGCTAGGTCATAATATGTTGGAGAACGATTATAAAAATTCGGAAAGACAATGGATCACAATGTCTTACTCCTCTGAAAAACTGAAAAGTCTTATGCCAATTAAAATGTCAAAAGCGTAATCAATTAAAGGTCTTAGGTTCGATTACCGGTGCAAAAAATATGTTCTAATTTACTTAGAGAATCTTAGTTGCAGTTCGAAGTTTGGAATTGTTCCAATGAACAGAAAAAGGCTCGCCCTCTATTCCGTATGGGACTAAACATAGTCTAGCCATAGGGATCACCCTATGAACTGATGATGTTCAGGCCTCTCCTAATGTACGCCACTGAGCACGGCCCATTTTTTTCTCATCCATTGCTGAGATCGTCACTCCACCTAGTCTGTGGGTGTCCTACGCTACGTTTGCCAATTTTTGGTCCCCACTCGAGAACTCGTTTACCCCAGCGGTTGTCTGACTGGCCAAATGCCGCTTCAGCTTACTAAGCTGGTGGGCTACGTCGATTACTTTATTCTCTGTCGGATCACTTCATTGGGGATTCGATCCTTCAGAGAGACTCCGAGCATAGCCCTTTCCATAGCTCGTTGAACAACTTTGAATTTATGGACCAGTCCTACCGTGAGGGGCCACGTTTCGGCTCCGTATGTCATAACGGGTAGGACACACTGGTGGAAGATTTTCGTTTTTAGACTCTGTGGAATGGATGACGTGAAAACTTTACGTAATTTCCCATATGCTGCCCAACCCAGCTGCCAGTGCTCGCCATTGATCTTGATGTCCCGTCCTTCCCCGTCACCGACCTCAAATAAGTACTTGGTATAACTATTTAGGAATAGACACACTGTATAGTTTTATTTCGATTTTATCAATAGTATAGTTATTAATTACCCTTTTTTGAAGTCGGATTATTTTTATAAATTAGTTTTATTTCCAAGATTTTTTTTTACTTTATAATTTATAACGCTACAAGTAGGTAATTTCAACCTTAAAAGTCTTTAAAAAAAGGATTCCCGTCTGTAAATTACATAAGTAATATCGACTGTTGTACGGTATTGCTAATGTTATATTTGTATTCAGCAGTTTAATTCTCATTTTATATAATTACTAGTTTTCCGCCCGCGGCTTCGCCCGCGGATGTCGGTTATCGCGCTAAACCATTAATCTCTTTATTCGCAGTCGGAAAAAACTATCCCTCATCCGTGGGAATGCACATTTTTTTTTAATCCCAAGTAGTGCAAATCAGGGGAATAATCTAGTGGTAGACTTCGGCCGTGATTATTGACCATCCACCAGACAATTCCGCATTGCCAAGTGGTATTGCCGTGTTCCGGTACTATGCCTGGTAACACCATTTAAAGGGTGGGTCAGAATTGTTGCTCCTTTATGGTTAACTTTACAGAACCTAATTCCACTAGTACCTTCTAAACGAAATCATTCATTGTTCCATCGTAAATCATATTATTGCGTAAGTCTATTTTTCAGAATACAAAAAAAGTTTTCATTAAAGTATGGAGGAACTTAAATAATTTAAATTTCGAATTTTATTTATCACATTGAGATTGAGTTATCAAACAAGGGTGTAGGCTACGCTCGTCCCATGGAGTTTGCCCCTTATGACGTAAGTGTCAAAAATCGCCCCTTCTAATATTAGATGGCTATAATCGCCCCCGATTGTTAGTATGTTAAAAGTACTGTCAGAATGCAATAAATAATAAAAAATATATAATTTGCCAAGCGAAGTTTGGCATATTATCAAGAACCTTGAAAACAACAAAGCACCTGGTTACTGTCTTATAACTGCTGAAGTGCTTCGTCAACTCCCAAGAAAAGCCATCGTCTTCTTAACGCAGCTCTTCAATGGAATTCTAAGAACTGGCCACTATCCAACTATGTGGAAGGTATCTGAGATAATTATGGTCCCGAAACCAGGCAAGCCACCACAAGATATCTCCTCATATAGGCCAATCAGCTTACTCCCAGTGATCTCAAAAGTCTTTAAAAAAATTGTTGCTAGGAGACTTAACTCTATACTGTCCAACGACAACATCATCCCTCAACACCAATTTGGATTTAGAACAGGTCACTCAACAGTGGAACAAGTGCACAGAGTTGTAAACAAAATAAGAGAAGCCTTAGAACAGAAAGAATAGGCATTTGACAAGGTCTGGCATCAAGGATTGTTGTATAAGATAAAAAAAGTGCTTCCTCATAATTTGTACGTGAAGTACGTACAAATTATGAGGAAGCACTTTTTTTCAAGGAATACCTGAATGATAGGATTTTTAGAGTGAAAATCAACGATTCCTACTCTGAATTCCACAGCATACTAGCTGGAGTACCGCAAGGCTCCGTTCTGGGTCCCACCCTATATCTAATATATACGGCAGACATACCAAATAGCCCAGAAGTGCTCTCTGCCACATTTGCTGACGACACAGCGGCTCTATGTAACAACAAAGACCCACATGAAGCATCGACAATGTTGCAGAACCACCTTGACAAGGTCGATGACTGGATGAAACAATGGCGCATTAGAGCCAGTGCTACCAAATCCGTACACGTGACATTTACTCTAAGAAAAGATGACTGCCCACCAATTAAACTGGGGACAAACATTCTTCCTCATAAAACAACTGCGAAATATTTGGGAATACACCTCGACAGAAAACAAACTTGGAGGCACCATATTGAAAAGAAAAGAGATGAGCTAAACTTCCAACTATCGAAACTGAACTGGCTCTTAAGAAGAACTTCACGAGTTTCGCTGGAAAACAAATTACTCATATACAAAACAGTTCTAAAGCCAGTTTGGACGTACGGTATAGAATTGTGGGGTACAGCAAAAAACTCTAATCTTGCAATACTGCAAAGATTTCAAAATAAAGTTCTCAGAAATATATCCAACGCACCATGGTTTACAAAAACGTCTGAGCTACATGAATTTCTACACATTAAAACAGTCAAGGAGGAAATAGAATACCGGACAAAGTTATACAAAACCAGAATTACATCTCATATAAATAGCTTGGCAACTGCTCTCGGTTTACCGATATCGGTACAACGACTAAAGCGCCACCACATATGGAGTCTGATTCAGACAGATGAGGAATAAGAGGGATATATCTTCATTGGAAGATAAACCTCACATGACCATCACCAACAAAACGTCTGCTAATGGTTTGGGAAACCGATTGCAAGACTCTCACGAAAAAAAAAAGAAAAAACAATATATATATATATATATATATAATTACTAGTTTTCCGCCCGCAGCTTCGCCCGCGGATGTTGGTTATCGCGCTAGACCATTAATCCCTTTTTTCGCA
Organism: Meganola albula; assembly: GCA_936450015.1. NCBI lineage: Eukaryota > Metazoa > Arthropoda > Insecta > Lepidoptera > Nolidae > Meganola > Meganola albula. The sequence goes on along the minus strand of OW388144.1, from coordinate 9,445,222 downwards.
GTCGGATAAAACTATCCTTTCCCGGGTCTCGAATAATCTCCATACAAAATTAGTTCAGTAGTGTAGGAGTGTAAGCAACATTTTGAAATCGTCAAGCGCCCATAGGTATATCCATAAATCAATAGGCGTTTCTCAAAAATACTACGGCTCTTAGACCATACTTATAAGAAATGAAATTTAAATTTCGAATTCTATTCGTAGCATTGAGTTATCAAACATGTCATTGTGTCAAAAAAAAAAGTAATTTAGATCAAAATTACGAAGGAGTATTGATATCAACTTTGAAGAAAATCACCCTCAGAATAATTTCTCAGGCTTTGCCGCTTAGTATTAGGATGAAAATAAAAAAAATGAAAAAATAAAAAACACGTATTTCGTTATTTTTTTTGAGCTTTATTTATACCAATTTTGAAGGAAATCGGACCAAGGACTAAACAGTTATGGAATATTTAATTTTTACAAATAAACTCATTTAACATCCCCACCAGGGGTAGTTTTGGAAAAATAAAAAACACGTGTTTCATGATTTCTTTTAAGGTATATGTGTGCCAAATTTGGAGTGAATCGGACTTGAGACTATACAGATCCAGAGAAACTTTAATTTTTACCAATAAAACTCATTATCCACACCTCGTAGGGGTAATTATGGAAAAATAAAAAACCCGTATCTCATTATTTGTCTTAAGGTTTATGTGTACAGAATTTTAAATGAATAGGACCAAGGAATAAAAAGTTGCATACAAACTTCACCCCTCTATTTAACCCTCTTAGGGGATGATTTTTGAAAATATTGTTAGCCTATGTCCGATTCTAGGGTATACACTATCTACATTTCAAATTTCAATAAAATCGGTTGAGCGGTTATTGAGATACGCGGTAACAAACCTTCACACACACACACACACTTACTTTCGCATTTATAATATTAGTAGGATAGGATAGGATAGGATAGGATAGGATTATTTCAAAACTTCAAGAGGATCTTGGGTAGTAATGTTAAAGATTGAAATAAAACTGTACATGGGTTTAAAAAAGTGTTATTTGGTATGTAATCAGACACATTATCTTTTTATTGAACTTTTTAACTACTTCTCTAAATTTTCCGACTACAAAATTTTAAAGATCTATTAAATATGCCTTAATTATGTAAGTAAAATAGGCGGTAGAGTGGAATAGATGAAAATGAAAAAAGACATGTGTTTTTTTTATCGTTTACATGCGTCACGAGTGGTTAAATGATACGATTCAATGTTTTACAATTAATTAAATAATGATCAGAGACAGTTAAGTAGTCAACACTTATATGACTACAAATCTCTACAAAATAATCACAGATTGGCTAAATAAAGATTACGGTTTTGCTTGAAAACTACCATAGCCATAAATAAATAAAAGAATATACTGACGATAGTAATAGTTTCACTCACAATTGGTTTTAAGAAAAAATGGGAAAACTCCTAATCTAAATCTTAATATATATATTTCTTGTGTGCGTGTGTATGTGACTGAACTCCTCCTAAACGACTGGACCGATTTTGATGAAATTTTTTGTGTGTGTTCAAGGGGATCTGGGAATGGTTTAGATTCACAATTTTGCGCGGTACGAAGTTCGCTGGGGCAGCTAGTTATTAAATAAAAACTAGCTGCCCCAGCGAACTTCGTATCGCGTATTATTAATTTCGCTATTAAAAAATTGGGATTGGTGATAGAAAGGTAAAAATTTAGGGTTGTATGTATTTATAATGCCACATAATAAAAAAATAAAAAAAAATTTTTAGCCGATTCTCAGACAAACTGAATATGCATAAAAAAATTCATAAAAATCGGTCAAGCCGTTTCGGAGAAGTATGGGAACGAACATTGTGACACGAGAATTTTATATATTAAGAGATACGCCACAATTTTTTAATGTATAAAAAAAGTTATCAAAATAAACAATTCGTTTTTTTTAACTAAGCCATAAATATATCAATCAATTTTCTGGCTATGTAAGAGACAAGTAACCAAGCACAAAGAGTAGATTATAATTAGTAGAATATAAGGAGTCAGCCTAATACTTATTTACAAATTGATTTAATGTAAATATGGAAATTCGATTGTAATCAAAACTTACCTTATATTTTCCAATCAGCAATCACACTCATAATATACAAGAATATTTCTGTTACTTACATACACTCACAATATACAGGAATATCGCACCTACTTAGTGAAACTTGAAGTTTGGAGATTAGTACTATACTGACTAGCAAACATTATGAACTTAGAAAGAGAAAGCAATATAATAATAATAATAATACCTCTCTTGAGTTGATAAGATTACAGATATAGTAAATAAAGTTAGCAAACAGCGTTTTCTATAATGTATTAGCAATTTTTAGTCTGACCGTACTTATTCTGACTAACTTTCAAAGGAAATGCCGCAAGGGGCCAATTAAAACATCAAAATAAATATTTAAATGGTAATTTTTCACTCGCCTCTTCGTAAGGGGCGTATCGCTACATCAAAATAATAAAATACGGGGCGATTGAAGCATTTTAATCGAAAGGGGCGAGTTCCATGGGGCGAGCGGAGCCTACACCCAAACAAGTGTCAAGATAAAAAGTAATTTATATCAAAAGCACGAAGGAGGATTGATATCAACTTCGAGAAAATCACCATCAGAATAATTTTCTACTTATTTTTAACCATATTAATGAAAATGAGGAAATGGATTTCAATAAAATACGAAACATGTCTTCCATCAATTATATTAAAGAATGTTTACACAAAATTTGAATAGATTTGACCAAAGATTCGCGTAGTCCAAGCCCTTCGAAGCCCTTTTTTACCCATTAGAGTACGAATTTTCAAAACCCCTTCTTATCGAATGCCTAGGTCATATAATATAGAACATCGTCCAAGTTTCAACTCTCTTTAATCAGCGGCTTAGGCTGCGCGTTGATCCGTCATGCGTCAGTCAGGCAGTCATTCAAGACAAAGGATTTTTTATGTATAGATATAAATCATGCCAAGAATGCCATAACCAGCCATCGCGATCCCGCCACTACCATTTCTGAAAGCCAGGATTAACAGCGGCGCTGAGAAGAGACTCAGGATTTGAACCAAGTCACGGGACACCTAAACTGTATTGGATCCCGCATGAATTTGATCAGAAAGATACCTAATAGTAGGAGTCGGAAAATTAGATTGTCCCTTCAGGCAAAGCGGAAGACAGCATAAAGAAAAAGATCGGTTTAAGTTACCTCATCAAAGTCGATCCATATCACCCCAGATAAGACATAATGTCGAGCATAATGTTACGTTCATTCTGCCAAAGACTATACCCCCACAAGATGTGATGTGCTGATAGTTCATACCGATTGTCAGGAGTGGAACACTGACATAATAGAGATGTTGCTAAGGTAAAAGAGAACAATATATTTTTATAGTCACCATGTCCTCTGAGAAATTGGGCAACACACTGATCAACCTCGATCCACGGTCTCGATAAACGCTTACGAGCTGATGCAAAGAACTGGTAAAAGTGACACTCTTTGTTGAATTGCCCCAACGATATTGCCATTCATCGAGTAAATCGTTAGTTGTATGTAAAAATGTCCTAATAATCTATTGGTACGACTTCTTTCTCCCGGTGTTAAAAACGTAAGGTCGATGTTTGCTGTAGTCGAGTAATCGCGGTCCGTCTATGTGTGTCTAAGTAAACCAGTAGCTCATAAGCGAGGACTGGGAGAGCTACCTTACTGACTATCCTAGAAGCCTTACTTATGAAGGTCAACTGTCACCAACTTCAGAGTCAACTGTTGACTTTGTTATAGTTTAAAGTGGGTGAGTGTCGCTTAGTCCACCCAAACAGCAGACTCTTAACATATAGTTCCAACCCAAGTATTTGGATGTGTAAATAGATTTGAATATATAAAATAAAAGGCCACGAATGCCTGCTAATATGATATGTCCTGAACTGTGTGTAAAGTAATCAGGGTTCTTATCAAAGTAGGTTCGCCGCCCAGGATATCGTTGCCCGCCCGGTCAGTGCCGCCTCCACCACCCCGCTCATTGTTAGGCCGCGGCGGCGGCACGGTCTGGGCGGGCGGCCTTTTGAATCTTTTTACTGTTAATACTCACTTAGAAACTCGAGTTATTCTTAACTCATGTCAGTAAAAAGTAGCAACCCTGTGCTGGTCATGCAATTCTATTTAAATCTTCGACCCGAATCCACAAACGCTGGCCAAGTGTAGATTGGTGGATACAAAGGATTTATGACGTAAAAAGCAGTGTAGGTAATCATATCATTATAACTAGGTATCGTTACACCTAATGTAATCACAAGTTTTGCACATTTAGATAAAGCAATCGCAAATGTGCAGTTATCAATAAATGTGCTAATGTGCTATCACTTAGTAATTAGGTAGGTACGTAGCATTGGATAATCCTAAATCAGTATTGCAATTACTTAACAAGTAATATCTAATTCTTATAATTAGGAAATAAATTCGAACAATTAGCTGAACTGGAATGTTACATAAACTCTCACCCGCATTCCTTTAAAAGCATGATAGTAAAAATTAAACAGATTGTTATAATGAAAATACCTGAAAAAAAAACGTTCAAACCTCAGAAAAACTAGGTAGACAATTTGGATGGAAATTGAGAATGCGTGAACACTGGGTAATGTTGAATTATAAGTCAAAGTAACAAGATTGGATGGCTACCCTGTAACTACAGACCAGTTACACGATGCAGATTAGAAGCATCATGCTGCTTTTTGGTAAATGACTTTAGCCTTCAGCCAGCCACTTCAGCCTTTTTCCAGTGCCATTCAAATGTCGTTGTATTTTTATTTTGTTTTCTAATTTATTCCGATTCAACTGCTCTAAGTTCCAAAGAGAAAAATCGAAGCTTTCCATATAAAAGCTTAGCGATTTTCTAAACAATAGACCTTTCTTTTTCCTATACCTATGGCCGGAAAAGCTGAAACATAGATATTGCCTTAATGGAACATACCTAAATCGGAATTTAAAATAGGAATGTATATTTTGACCTGTATATGTATTATATATATTGTGTATGTATTTTATTGATATTTGATTTATTCTTCGCAAAGTTATATAACATGTAAGAACTTATATAACTGGTTTTATGTTTTTGTAGCCGACACTAAGGATATTTACCACAATGTTGTTATGAAAGCGTGTGTTGGAGGTGGCATGGCTAGGAGCAGATGCGCTGCGAGTCCTGATGATGCAGGTGATTCACAGCTGATGAGTGCGAAGGGTGTTGGCAGAGGCGCGAGCGGCGTGGGCGCGCGGGGCGGGGGGCTCAGATTGAGGCCACTATTTAACCGCAAGACGGCCGCGCAACGACCTGTTGTGATCCCGTCATGGCGCGCTACGCCCGTGTCGCTCCTCTGGTCGCGTGCCTCTTATTTGCCTCCGGTGAGTCCTAACCTTTATCTTACGCATCCAGACACCGTATATCTCGCGACGTCACGGGTGGCGGGGGACGCGACCCCGACACATCCGCTTCACGGTACCCTAGTGATTGCGTCAAAACATAGTGTCACACTTAGTGAACAGTGAAGTTGCTCGATTGTCGCGAGATAGATTGTGTCTTTATAGGGTTTGCAAATGAATGCAGCCGATCGTGATCACCTTGCAGCGAGTGACTAAAGGACATCATCGAACTGGATCCAGACATTCAAGGATTCATGGCACGTCGCTAGTGGATAGTTAGACCTTGCTTTTGATTCGATGTTGTGATGATAGCCTAGAATACATTGCTCAGTTGTTGTTATGTCTTGCATTAAAGCATTTCGATGTTGCGAAACCAGCTGATTTGTTAAGTATTCACTTTCGGTAACAGTCTGTGAACATTCAGTACATAATACGATGAATAGGGGTCGCTGACGCTGTCTTAAGTAACGTGCAGATGATATAATGTAAAGGAAGATGCATGTCTTTGATGACTACATCTTAATAGCTTACAATTAGGACGTGGTCGGTAAAACTATTGGTTAGCACTTGGTGCGGCTGCGCGCTGCGGTTGCGGAGAACTTTCACATTCGTTCCGTGTTGCGCTACAGCTCAGTGACGTCACAACTAGTGTCGAGGGCAGCTGCCTGCAATGGGACTTTACAGGCTCTTGTTGACTTCATGGAATAACCTACTGTAGTTTGAATCATAATTGTGACACCAATTTCTCATTATGCACCCAATTCTTGACTTTTTACAGTTATTAGTCAAATCAATTTGTAAAGTTCAATTAAGTTTGGTTGTGTAACAATACTCGCCCGTATTTACAGAGGTACAATGGTTTAACTATATCTTTAAATTGTGTTTGCTCAGTAGGTAGGTACTGTTAAATTTAATTTAAGCAATGCAGGTCTTGACGAACTATACATAAGGTGCCTTCTTATACTCATATTTTCAATAAGATCTATTGTAAATAATGCCTCGTTCTCGTAAACGTAAAACCTTTAGTTTGTCAGAAAAATCAGTATATTTTACGACAAGTTTCAATAAATTATCGCCAAAAACCAGTTTAGATTATGTATGAGCTTTTGAGCTATACTTTAAATGTCATAGAATTAATAAGCTCATGAGGGGAGTCAACGTTCAAGGGCACAATATAAATAGCTTCCTTTCCTTCGATACGAATTCTACGAATTAAACCGTTTGACCTTGAAACTCTACTTGTTATCATTTATTTATTTATTCATTAAACTATATTTTGCACATGTTTCAAATGATAACCTTGCGTTTTCCACATCCCAAACTTACTGTAAAAGTCTTTGATAATCATGTTTTGTGCCACTTTCAGTCAATCAGACTTTGTTTTATTTTATTGTCTTGGTTTATTATCTTAGGCGCAACTTGAAGTAACACTTAGTGACTTCAGTTCGACAATATATGCAAATATAAATATGCAATTTTTGATTCCTACTAAATAATTTACTTGTTCAATGATAAATCAGTTTATTTTCAGAAATAAATCTTATTCCTATTAAAGGGTTTTCATAACTGGTCAAGAACATTCTTGTTAACTTCATGTATTTATTGATAAATCAAACAAACAAAGCGAGCATTTGATCATGACGTGTATCTAGCCAACTCACCATATTTGACAACGTATTAAAATATTAACGCGAATTATATAATAACTTGTAATGTATTCAGTATAGCGCTTTTTATGCTACTTACTTGGTGGGTTTTCAGATCTTTAGGTCTCTAGGTCAACGCTTGCATCACCGTGTAAGACATTGACAGGCTCCGAATCGAATCGATAAGTAATATGATGAAATTATCCTAACGTTGTTTGCTTATATGTTTTGTTCATAACATACAATGTCAATATCAGCCTAACTATGCACGAAGACTTTTTATAGATTATCAAAATATATTTATTCTGACTCAGTGATTCCATTTTTATTTGCAATAATAGTAAAACTTACATGTCAGCGTGTCTGTCTTGTCTGGGATGAAAAGTTAATAACCACGAAAAAAAAAACATGTTCATCCTGCTCCTTCTTTTAATAGTAATAATTGCGCCTATCATAATGATTGATAAAGTATATTCTTGACTTCATAAAAATGTAGCAAAACCATACATTCTAATTAATTGTGGTTATCTGTTGTCTTGTTTGTGTTGTGTTGTTTTTTGTTAATACAAAACTAAATTTATAAAAAGAAAACATGTAACTACTATTACTATTGCAATGGCCATCATTTACATAGTTGGAATCAGTAGGTGTTGATCATCTATAAAAAAGTCTAAAGTACTACGTTAGTTTCAAACCATATCTTGAAGATTTTGTTATTTAGCATTAGTATGTACAATATCATCCATGGTCTAAAGCCAGTTGAGCTTAAATTGTAGTATAGTTTTATGAACATACCACCGGCTCTTTCTTTAAGTTACTCAGATTAGTTTATTGCTAAGAAATTGTGTCGTACTCAGTGGAAATGCTACAGACTTACTTTACCTCCTGCTTCATTGTTAGGTTTTTATGTAGTGCGGTGCAACTTTCTTCCATTTTTGAGTTTCTAATTTGCAATATTGTACACTATTATTATTTATTCAAGACATGTCAATGATTTTGTTCATAAACTTTATTGTAGTAAATAACAATCATAATTACATTCTCTTAGTTGGTAGATCTTATCTAGCATAACATCATTTTTTATGAAACACTTAACAACAGCAACATAATCTTTGAATATGTCACAACCAGAACACCTTTGTATTGTATTCGCTCGGTATGTATAAAATGCAACTGATGCAGATTTTTGTGATCTACCTGACTTTTTAACATAAAATGCCTGTATTAGCAGGTGTAGATAGAGGTGAATATCACTCACTTTTCACCGGCTATATTTAGTCCCCATACGTACCTAATAGCGGGCGAGCCTATTGCCGTTCATTAGTCACAATTCCAAACTTCGAGTTGCAACTAAGATTCACTAAGTATATTAAAAAAGTATTAAGGACGTCACATTTTTGTAATTTTTTAATTTTGTTTTATTTAATTTACTTGGCTGTTCATAATATTCACTCGTCATATGCGGTAATTTCCATATGTGGTATGGAATTAATTTAAATACTTACATAAACACTGTCTACATGTATATCTGGGTTGCCAAAAGTATTTAATAATTATACAGTATTTTATAACATCGGTATATTTGAAATTTACCTAACTCTGTTGTACCATATGCATAATGGTTTTCGTATTAAAAATTAAGTTCGTTACAAGAAAAGTCTCGAATAATCAATTCCCTCAACAGAGCATCTCATTCCTATATCTCCCGAATGAAAATTACTCTAAATACTACGAATGATACATGTTAAATTACATCTTACACTATGAACCTTTAGCCTTAATAAAATCAAGAAGTATTATCTAGGTAACATTCACTTAAGCTAAACTCAGCAAGTTAATTAATTTATTAGGCACAAGTATATTCAATAATTAATAATTCAATACAGTTTACGGCCCTTCAACAAGTCTATATATCTGGCGTATTTCATATTAATAATCAATTCATATTACCAATCATTCAAATAATAGTATCGGTATGGATTCCATATGGAAAGGCCTTATGGAATCCATACCGATACTATAGATGTGAAAATAGCTGTGTCAATTACGTTATCAAGTAGTTATATGTTTCAATATTAAACAAATAAATTGGACTTTGGGGATGAACATGGAGATTCTATTTTTATATCAACTTAGGAGTCGCGGGTGTCTACTAGTTTTATATGAAAGGTGCGGATACTACTGTGCTTCATTTCCGTTTCAAATTGATTATATCTGGTTATATAAGGTATCTATATATAATGACAAAGACAAAGTGAAACGTGCATATTGATGGGGACAAGCTCAGAGGTCGCGGCGATCACTAATGACGTCGCAAGGTGAGCGTCGTTTACTTCCGCATCGGAAGCCAATCTCCCGTTATCATTAGCTTCGCTTAAGGGAGTGTCCCTGCAGAAGGAAAGTCGAGTGCGTAGCGAGCGGCAGCGGTGGCAGCCATTCCATATTTATGAGGACAGGCGTTGGTATTCCAACAACGCACGGTCGACGCCCTGCTCTATTGCATACCTACTGGTTCCCACATTCGTTTATTATTCACACTACGACATCATAAAAGAACGGTGTTAAACCACCAAACTTTAATAGACCTTTCTAGAAGATTAAAAATTAGAATGTCCAAATTATTTATTCATAACATAACAAACAGTCAACAGGGTCAAATTGCATTAGTAAGGATAGATGTGTGAGCCGTAATAGAACGAATTGGTTTTATACTTCGACAAATTATATTATTTAGCTTAAAATTATTGTCATAATTTTAGGAATCACAATATTGTCCATAAATAAGACATCAACGCGCTCGCATCTATGGACAGAGCACATTGCGATGTACGACCGACGCGACAACGCGACGCCATGTCAGTCGCTAACCAGTGAAACTTTATTTCAACATCGCTATTGTTTCTATTTATTAGCGTGTCACTTCTCTCGCGGTAAAGCCCATTTAACAAACTATCTAATCTCATTCTTAAATCACACACGTGATAAATCCGGGTCAAATAAAACTAGATCGTAATCATTTTGAAATCAAAACAAATTGCACCTACTAGGTACTTTTATATTTTTAATTATTTTCATTTATCATTTTATGATATAGATTTGATAAAACATTTACTCCGCCGCGCCTTTCTAGTATGCTCGCGATAGGCAAGTTGCGGTAACTTTTACGATCATTTCAATATTTTTTAATTCCAGGTAAAAATAAATGGTAAAATCTTATTGCACCTCCTGAAGTCGGGTCGGGTCGTTAGTATACTATACATTGTAAAGTATACAACCACAATTAGTGTTTATTTAAACATTGGGTTAACAATGCATAAGTATTTTATTATAGATCATTGAAACAATTATTTCGGACTGTTTATGATGGTGTCAAAACTAGCCTTTACTTTGCCTTTCTCTATATTCATGTCATACAAATCAATGCAATCAACGCAATCACACAAAACCTACACTAAGTAGGTATCTGTCGATTATTTTCTGTTACATTAAGCGTGTGTAAGCATTGCGTAAAGCTATTACTTAGCTAGTCGAACAATGAAAACGATATAGGAATAATTATGTATGAACATAATATGCCTACACACTACATAGCGTGTCGTTATGATCTAGGTACTATTATTATATGTCCGTCTGGTCCACGTCTTTTGTATTACATTCGACCTGTTACGTTATCTCTGAGCCTATCATTCTTAGTTACCAAACAAGTCAAAATAATAAAAAAAAACTTTATTATCAGACCAATGATCCATAGAATTTGTAACAATATAACCTTATAATTAGTAATAATATTACCTCTTTATTCATAAACGCCATAGAAGATTATTACAGCTACAATTGGTTTATAATTCGTTTGTCTTGGTCTGTTATCTTGACATTTATTCTAGCAAGAAAGAGACAAAATCCATTTTAACTAAAGAGTATGTTAAAAATAAATCTTTATAACTCTATGTTAAATTAACATTCAATTAACAACAATTTTATCACAGTCACATAACAAAACAACTAGGAACTGCTTTGAGAAGCAAGGTGAGCTGCTCTTTTTCGGACCAATATGTGTGTGAGAACCCAGCGTGCGAACATCGAGCAGTTCTACCGATCAGTCCATACCTTCAACATCCTATGGGAGCTCGCTCGTGTTCTGCATATAATGGAGACATTGAATTTTCGCATAGAAATAATCTATTCTAGGCTCATCAAACATTCCCGGTCCCCGATCAGACTAAAGGTATTTTATACTGCACACGTAGCCTGTTGCAAACCTTCTGCGTGTATTTAACATACAGGCGGAAGGTGTCCAATGTCTGACAGTATGCTCTAAAATGCGTCATTATTAATGTTATTTGTACACCGTGCATACCTGCGGGGCACCATAATCTAAAGAACAGGCAACTCTACAACTAAGATTCTCTCAATGTCCATGTCATCGCATAAGACTTAAAGCTATTTACTCTATTTTGAGAAGTGTTACCTATCAAAGGAGGTAAATCAGAGCCACTTTTGCTTCTGGATTTGAAAAAAAAAAGGAGTTCACTCTTCCTATAATTATTCTTAAGTCCCTGGGCCACGACATCATTCTCAAACTGCTTTAACAATAGCCTCGTTGCACTGATCGCTGGATTCAGATCACCGTATCATCAGGGTTACTGATATTTAGGTATTTATTGCAATTCCATCAATGTAACAACCGATATTAACCATCGTCTATCCTGAATTGGCTTGACAATGTTCACATAACATTGTTCTTCTGATTTTTTGTACTTTGGCAGCCTCTTCACTTTTGACTTTATTTTTCTTATCTTTTCCCATATGAGATCATATATGACTTAGACTGGTCAAAATCTAGGAACCGTTCGTGTAAAGAGGTTTCCTGACTGTTATATGCACATTATACCACTTTCAGTCGATAAACTAAGCTTTTTTTAAACTTGGTTTACTGACTGTACCTGGTCAAGCTGTGCATAGTGTAGACTGATCATAGAGCCATATGCCTATCCAAAAGACTATCCATAAGATTGTAGCTAGCAAAACGGGCCTATAGTTGTAGGATCAGGTGCGTCGCCAGTTATATTTTTTATATTGATTCTACTAAGGTCTGCATAGCGTAAGGAACATACCAAGTACTTTTGGTATGTGTGGGCCAGCTTACCTGAGGTGCTCCACACTGAAGTAATTATGATCGGGAGACTTACCTTTACATGTTTTTTTAATAACGTGGTACACCACTTTCGCTGTTAACTTTGCTCCCAGTGTCAGGCACAGACTAACTCACTCCTACTCGATGTTCATGTACCTAAATGTTTCACTATAAACTGATGCATAAACATGTTGGCAATATTTGCGGAATCACGTAGTGACGTGTGACATTAAAATCACATGATGACTTAATTTCTTATACTAAGCAATACCTATATAGACCTATAAGTTTACTTAACATTACTTAACTTACTTAATATTACTTATAAATAATGCATAAGTAATTCTTGATAATGTATAGCTTAAACTGATGTGTTTAGTTTTTATAGAGATAAGTAGGAAAATTGAAATTTTAAATTCGTTTAGCTGTAAGGATGTTATAAATTTTATTTATTAATAAATAATAAAATACATAAAATTCTTCTAGCGCAATTGGCGCTGTAACTATGTAACCCTACAGTGAATGAGGCGGTTAGATAACGTAACCAATGTTTAATTTCCTCTTGTTACGTGTCCGCATCACACGTTCTTAATATGTAGGTACTTACTAACAAATCTAATTCATATGTCTGTCTATAAATTAGGTTAGTCAAATCAGCACAGGCTATTTAGGCCTATAGTTTTGCACTAAACCCTACCCGGGAGCCCAAACAGGTTTTACTATTTTTTTATATCAGTAAATAGTTGTTTTACATCTTTAAAATGTCCTGTAGTTTAAAAACAATTCAAGGAAATCCACTATTCCATAACCTTTTCGAATTACAATAATTTCGTCAGCCTGATCGGCACACAAATCAAATGCCATGCATAATGTACAATTTAGTATAGACAGAGGATAGAAAGAGTCGTCCTTGTCGCTTGCCCAAGCTCTGACATTTTGAACGAGTCAAATGTCACGAACGCTCACCCCACCTTTGACATTAAAATACTCGCGTACGTTTTAAAATGACATTTCGATTCTAATGCGAAAAAAGTTAAACATAAAGTTAGCTAAGTATGCTACTACATCACCAAGGTCTGGTTAACCCTAATTGGCACCAAGAAAACATGCAATGTATCGAAACTTGTAATAGGAAATAACTCTCATAACTTGTTTTGTTGAGTTTAAGTTCGTACTCAAGAAAACAATGTAAAAACTTTGACAGATTTTAGGATTTGTCGTTGTCTGTGTTCTCACTGACTTAAAATATAATCTTTAACATGTTTGTCTATTGTTTTGTCACATCTAACGTTGACATTGTTCAAAAATATGCCTCGCAATTTGTATAACAACCGGTTTATTATTGTTTTCCACAAGGACCGGAAAACATCTTGTGTAGTAAGCAAGAACCTAATCACTAATAACCTTTTTACCACCTATCAATTGTCACGCCTGTAGTGATTGACCCAAAATTTTACGTATTGATAAAACATATTTACAATGAATAAAAAGAAGGTACTTGATTAAGCAAAGGTAGGATGAAAATGGGACAATATGATTTTTGTCACTTAAGTAGGTACCTACGTAAATGTAAAACGGAGACTGGGGGAGCAAACGCATTTGTCGTATATGCGACGGACCGGGCAGTTAAAAGAAACATAATTATATGAAAAAAAAATTCGTTTTACGTTTGTACTGTATGCAATACTGGCAGTCGAAATCTATGGTGTACTTGATAGTAACTATGTAGTATCGATAAAACGATAAAAAAATATTTATGTTGCGATATTTAATGTTGAATTTTTCAAGAAACATGCTGCTAACGAAGTTTGATTAAAAACACGTTTAGCTTAATGTCTACAAAGTGAAACGTCAAAAAAGTTTCAGTTCAACAAGTTTTGCGACAGTGTAAACACTGCTCGATCATTGTCGAAACATTGACAGGAAACAGTGTTTCTAGCATGTTTTTGATTATATTTTGCCAGTGAAAACTCATGGTAAGAGTAATCGGTGACAGCGGCCCTTGTGTTAGTTATAGCATATGATAGAAGTGTTTCTTTTGATAGATCGTTCTTTAAAATTTTGCATTGTTTGTACAGCGGTTGCGGACCATAGCCGGTGGCGGCGACAGGCGGACGATGCGCCTAAGAAAGAAGAGAGCTTGGAGCTAGAGTTATGCAAGGACAAGGACGCCGGCGAATGGTTCCGCCTGGTGGCCGGCGATGGTGACAACTGTCGTGACGTCATCCAGTGCACCGCCTCGGTAATTACCATCCACTCATACCCTTCCCCCTGGCACACGGCAGGTGTCCTTCTGCAATAGCTCCGCACACTGCGGAATGCCACTCAAAACTGGATCACATTCAAAATATTCAAATATACAACATAGCAACCAGTTCCACAATTTTAATACACTTCATGAATGCATTGGGAATTTTAATAAGAGTTTCAAATAAGTTTACTTAATTAAAAATATGCAAAGCGCAATGTTCATTAGAAATTTGTCCTCAATATAAACTACAGAGAATTGCGTATTTGTAGGTATTAGTGTTGCGTTATTACGCCATTCAAGGTAATGTAAGAACAAGCCGGCCGGCTCCAGACCACACGCTCCACCCACATCAAAACGTGGCTGTAATGTGTTACAATATCCTCTACGACTATATCTATATACAACTCTTTTAACCTTTTTATGATATAATATCAAATCTTGATCTATCTTAAAATAACAAAAAGGAATTCCCGTTTCTCTTGCTTACAGCATAACTTGAGAAAGCCTGAACAAAATGGATAATTTTACTTATTTTTCTCGTTATTGTCGTTACTAGGTTTTTCTGAAGGAAAATAATAAAAAGTGAGGGAAAAGCTTTAAAATCAGGTACTAACACCGAACGACGCTGGAGCGGGCAACTGGTCATAATAAAAATACTTACACTCGTATTTACAGATATGTAAATATTTAAGGTCTTCTAAAAAAGGATCTAAAATAAGGCTATCGAACGTATGTAGATATTCAAAACGTATATTCGGAATATCTATTCCAGTTTTAACATTTAGTTCTTCTAAGTATGTACATTCAAAAACCTTTCACCTATTAGCACCAACTTAAAATAATAAGTCTAATTAGGCTCAACAACAATAAGGTCGACTTGACTATTATCAAATTATTACCAGTTAATACTGAATTAAAATAGTTAATTGTTAATTAATTCACTTTACCGTAATAAATATCAGGAATAGTTGTGCACTAACTAACAAGTCCTTGTTCTTGACCTTTTTTATTATTGTTAAAATTTTCTTTCTATAGTATTTGTTATTTGTTAGGATTAACATACTCAGGGTTCAACGTTAATTACCTAACTCTATTCAATTTACCGATGTTTGTACCTACATAATTGTTGGCGAAACTGCCTAATAAAGTTATTTTAGCGGATGCTTACCATTACTTTAATAATCACTGTATAAAATCATATAACAGGGCATCCAAGCTATCCGTTGTCCGGCTGGTCTATACTTTGACATCGAGAAACAGACATGTGACTGGAAAGACGCTGTCAAGAACTGTAAACTAAAGAACAAGGAACGCAAAGTGAAGCCCTTGCTGTACACTGAGGAACCTCTGTGCCAGGACGGCTTCCTGGCGTGCGGAGACTCCAGTTGTATAGAACGAGGTCTATTTTGTAACGGTGAAAAAGACTGCGTTGATGGCTCGGACGAAAACTCTTGCGGTAAGAACTTTTACCTTCAGATAAAGGCCGTATACAATAACATTAGTTAGACGCACATAGATGTATTGAATCAAATCTAAAATTAAAATTAGCAACTGAACTTGAACGGATAAATTCACAAATAAGAACTTGCCCGTGAGGCGTGACGACCTGCCTGAAATGCCAATCACTTGGCCTAAAAAAACATCTCAATGCTATGTCGAAACACACCATTAGGGTGCTAGTTTTAATATTTAGAAAACAACATGGGCATGCGTGGGTTTTGTTTTCGAGAAGCCTAGGTTGGCTATTAGAGTTGTTGTTTATATGTGACTCGTCGGTATGCGTCGAGTCACTTCAAAACAATTTATACAGTCCGTTTTTCCACTCACTTATGACTTTAAAACACTTTGAATTGTAAGTGCGTACATGACAAGGATACAAAATACCATTCACCACTCAAACGATCCTGTAGGTACTACCAACATTACTTAATAAACTGTTCTGTTGCTTTGTACGAGTACAATGTTCGTTTAATCGACTAAACATATAACGAATATTTTTATGGGTTCTGAAACCAGGTATAAAAATTTTTTAATAACATCTTAATTTTACCTATATTATTTATCACAATACACTGACTTTTGTTACAAGATGGTGCCAAACAAAAAGTGAAATCCATCGTATGTCAGCTGTAGGTACCAAATGATTTGATCAAGTGAAAGTACCCATACTGGTTCCTACACTCATGCGCCTTGCAGCTGCACACGACCAATATAAATAATATATAACTAATACAAAGTAAGATATTCAATAACCGAAGATATCATAGATGATAGGTAGGTGCTTAAAATTTCCAACTTTAGCCCAACTTATTGAGATAGTATTTCTTGTTTTGTGTTAGACATCGACAATGACCCGAACCGTGCGCCGCCTTGCGACTCGTCGCAGTGTGTGCTGCCCGACTGCTTCTGTTCCGAAGATGGCACCGTTATCCCCGGTGACCTGCCCGCCCGCGACGTGCCCCAGATGATAACCATCACCTTCGATGATGCCATCAACAACAACAATATCGAGCTCTACAAAGAAATCTTCAACGGAAAACGTAAAAACCCTAACGGCTGCGACATCAAAGCTACATTCTTCATCTCGCACAAATACACCAATTATTCAGCTGTTCAGGAAACTCACAGAAAAGGACACGAAATCGCTGTACATTCTATCACGTAAGTTCATGGTTTTATAGATCCATCTTCATTTTTTGTACTCTCTAAAACCTTTTCCATATTAGATGTATGTTTATACGATCAGAAATTCATTATTTAGGGAAACTTTTATTTAAGATGTTTGAAAAAATCAGTAACTATATACATAGTTCATTAGTATCTATTCTCTAAAATATATTCCCTACAGGATGTTGATTTAAAATAAATTCCTCAGGCACAATGACGACGAACGCTTCTGGAGCAACGCTACCGTTGATGACTGGGGTAAGGAGATGGCTGGCATGAGGGTTATTATTGAAAAGTTCTCGAATATCACCGATAACAGCGTCGTGGGAGTGCGCGCCCCATACTTGAGAGTGGGAGGCAACAACCAGTTCACTATGATGGAGGAGCAAGCGTTCTTGTATGATAGCACAATCACGGCACCTCTCTCCAACCCTCCCCTATGGCCTTACACCATGTACTTTAGGATGCCTCATCGCTGTCACGGTAACCTTCAGAGCTGCCCTACCAGGAGCCACGCCGTGTGGGAGATGGTAATGAATGAACTCGACCGTCGCGAGGACCCAACCAACGACGAGTACTTGCCGGGCTGTGCAATGGTCGACTCTTGCTCAAACATCCTCACCGGAGACCAGTTCTACAATTTCCTGAACCACAACTTTGATCGTCACTACGAACAGAACCGTGCCCCGCTTGGACTCTACTTCCACGCCGCTTGGCTTAAAAATAACCCTGAATTTTTGGAAGCTTTCTTATACTGGATCGATGAAGTTCTGCAAAGTCACAATGATGTGTACTTCGTAACCATGACTCAAGTAATACAGTGGATACAAAATCCACGAACAGTCACAGAGGCCAAGAACTTTGAACCCTGGAGGGAGAAGTGTGCGGTAGAAGGCAACCCTGCCTGCTGGGTACCTCACTCTTGCAAGCTTACCTCTAAGGAGGTTCCCGGAGAGACCATCAACTTACAGACGTGCTTGAGGTGTCCCGTCAACTACCCATGGCTCAACGACCCCACCGGCGATGGCCATTACTAATAGAGCCATGATCTCACGCCTCTCGAGCTCTAACTAGGTGATATAATAAAATCTATATGTGACTTGCGTGGATTACATGTTAGTCGTTAATACAGATGTAGATGGTCTGCTGATATGTATTCCAGTAAATCCAAATGTACCGGGTCATAATCCCGTCCGTAGCCTAAGTACTTAGTACCTACCTGCTATATGTAATATAGACTCACATAAATATTTAAGAGGTCTGTTTAATAGTTTATGTGAATTTTCTAAATGTAAGTCTGTTTTATAAATTTATAAAAAAAACACAAAATTTAAAAATGTTATGTGGTTTTATTACACCCGTCAGACATCCCAAACTTGATTAATGACAATACATAAAAAGGGTTTGATTTAGGTCTTAACTGGCCATAAATCACGCGATAGAAGCTACTGTAACTTGATACAACTCTACACTTAATTCACTACCTTTGTCTACCAACTATTTTAATAGAGGCTACGTATAAATAACTAATCCATACACCATAACTACATGCACGTTAGAAAAAGAAAACGTCATGTTTTAAAGTGCCAGTAAGTGTTTGTAGCTTTAACAAAATATATTCATCTAAATATATAAAATTAGAAACTGACTGACATATCAACGGACAGCCTAAACCGCTGGATCTAGAGACACCAAATTTAGCGCATACTTAGGTTTTGTGTGAGTTCTAGGGGTACCTAAGAAAGGATTTTTGAAAACACCCCGGGGAGGGGGGGACCACACAGGCAAAACCGCGGATAGGAGCTAGTTAAAGATATAGAAGTGTTTGGCGACGAGACGGACATCGGTCAGCGACTCGCGACGCGCACAGGCTCCACTACACATCCGTGCATGTTTCTTGTCGCTAGGTATGTGTGCCGCCTGTGAGGCGGCTGCACACATGCTTAAAATAAACGTGAGCTTTTAATTTCTACATACACTTGTACGAATGTACCTCTCATTATAATACCTAAGTATACCTGGTTACAGTGTGGCTTTGAGTTAAATTAAAAGAATTGTTTCGTGAATCGAAATAATAATATCCCTCATAAATGGCAAATCATTTTTAATTTCAATGCATTACTTCTTTAACTAAGCCAAGTCAAAATTATGTAACAGTTTCCGTCCGATTGAAACAGAGCAGTTAAAAATTAAATGATTAACGTTTTTAACGAATATTTGATTATAAGCCTTGAAATAATACCTAATGCATATTTTATTGTCATTTTTAACAATTAACATTGAATTAACTATGCCTATTTATTGTATTATGTTATTTTAGGTAAGTATTTATATGCCTCTAAATATATGTATATTATGTGCTTAAGTAATTAGTAATAGGTATTACAATAATAAGTACTACAATACAATATTACATTAATTAATATGTAATACAGTGTACCGCTCCGCACTGTATTTACAGTGCGTGTTACACACACTTTATTTTGTTACACAACTTATGTAATTTTAAAACATATAGCTACGCATCTTCAATATTATAACTTTTAATTAAAATCTGTTACTAACAGACTTAAAAAAAGAGAGGTTATCAATTCATGTATGTTTGCTTGTCTCTCGATTACTCTAAAACTAGCCATCAGATTGCAATGTTTTTTTGTTAAATATAATACGCGATATTTTTAAGATATAGATATATTTTTTTACAAAAAAGACATCTGTTACAAAAAATATTATAGTTATTGTTTTTTGGGATTTACGAGGGTGTATATTGAATTTAATATGTATTTTTAGTTTTTCTTTCTTTCTTCATGGTGGAAGTAATTTTCATATCATTTTCTTACTTATACAACACAGGTGTTGTTGAGAATTGGGAAAACAAATAAAACCTTCCAACCTAATTTACAGACGGAAATCGTTTTCAAGACTTATGGGATCAAATTACCTACTTTATAGCGATATAAAGAATCTTAGGTTACTAAGTTAAAATTAACCCTACTTTAATAAGGGGTGAAATAATAACTATACCCTTTTTATTAATGGAACTTAACCCACCACCGCAATCCCCAATCAATTTATTAATCCGTGAATCAAAATTTATGGAAACTCACTGTTCTAGGGCTGGCATCGACTTCAAAAAGTAAGTACTTGGCGCAAAAACCTTCTTTAGGAGGAGACACACTTGAGGTTTTGTTAGGATTTTATGAACGGTATAGTTATTATTTTACCCTTTTTTGAAGTCTGATTATTTTTTTAAATCAATATTATTTTTAAATATAAGTTTGACACGTGTCGTCTATAACTTGTAAATTAATTAAAACTTACAGAGCTTTCATTGACATTTGTTTATTTCTGAGTATTTAGACTTTATACATTTTATTTATACAAAGCGTTAAAAAACCTAGGTTGTAGTAATTATATTAACTGAAAGCATTATTAGTCCCTGAAAGTACCTATAGGAATATCTAATACAATAACATCGATCAATCTTGCAGCGAGATTTAAGTTGATAAAAAAGTATAAATAACTTAAACATGTTAGCACGACGGGGTTTTAAGTCGTTAACCTTTTGTGCTAAGTTTTTTTACCTTTGAAATATTTAGTTATCCTGGCCCGACACTCGGAATGACAAAAAAGCACAGCTTACAAGTCGTGTAGGATATTGACTTAAATAGTACCGCTAAGAGCACTGCACCTCATATTAATGTGATAGAAAATTTAACTAGTTTTCACAAAATATCATGTTAAATTGACGATCTTTAGGAAAACTTAAGATATTTTAATAATTACTATGACATTAACTAAATATTAATGCAGCCTCGCTTAACGAATAATATCTGCGATAAAACATCTCAATACTTATTATGTTTCTGTATCTTAATATTTTCACCTAAAATCAGGGACATTGCTATCTTCCATCTACTGAAAATGTTGACATTGATACGTGTATGCGCACGGTGCTTAAGAATGGAACAATAGGCATTTGGGCGCCACCAACACGTTAATCTACCCTGACATCTGTGGGCGGTGGCTGCATTGCACATCATCACCTTTAGTCATTCGTGTAGGTACATATTCACAACTTCATAACTAACTTTCCATTTTTGTTTTGCAATGCATCGACAATCGAGGTGCAATAAGGACAATGGAAAACAATAGTAAATACCTACCTACTACCTACCTTCTCTAGCCACATCTAAATAAATAGAGAGCCGAGGCAGCTGCGCAGTGCGCCGTGTCGTTGGTTGTGGGCGTAGGCCTATAACATTGCGGAGAGGCGCATCACTCGATCCAACAGTGAAAGCAGAGAAAGTGTTTAGTGGGTTCACGCCACCAATTGCACCCGTTTTTCTTGTCATATCTTTTAACAAACATTAGCATAGGTACGACTGACTGATACCTACTATAAAAAAATGCCTAACCTTTATAATGTTACCTACATTATAAAGCTTAGGCATTTCAAACTACCTAAATGGATAGATAATAATTAGTTAATTACTTTAAAGTCTGTTTAGTATATTTTTTACACAATATGACTTTTAATGCAAAGTTCCAAATTGATAAATTCACCTCGGTCCGATATTCAGGTTTTACTAATTTAAATACTTGATCAAACTTGATATATGTAAATGGAGAAAAAGGTGTAGATGGTACTAATAATACGATGGGATTATAATGTTAATAATTACACAACCATTCTGGTTGTCGCTCACGTGTGTATAATAGGTATGTAAAACAATCCTGATTCATTTTGCAAAGACCTTGGCCGCATAACATCTTTATGTGGGCCCAGATTGTAATAATTGAAGAATTAATAATACTTAATTTTAGGTTGCTGTCCCACTTTTAACAAGTCTACATTAAGCTTATGTACAAATTAAGGAGTACAGGGTCCTCTAATGCACCAAAAGTGAAAGCAGTAACTAAGTAAAGTTATGTAGATAAAAAAATTACGGACTGGGATAATCTTCTTTACATTTGGCATTAACATATTGCTCATGGGTCATGGATTTATAGGAATTAGGGTTTTAAACACTATTTTTTATACTGGAAATGTAACGTCGGTTGTAGGTTATATTAATCATAGAGATGTCTGAAAATACGACGAAACTGTATGCGTAGGTAAATATCTACAGTATGTATTGTAATAATTATATAGGTATCTACGTTCGTATTGTCGTAAGTGAAAGGAAATATCTTGTTGAATCCTTGAGTCGGTTGCGCCTACCAGCAGTATGGATAGCGCGCTATGATGACGCGAACCTCGACATCGTCTCAGTTAGCATCTAAGAAAGATCGCAGTTCCCTGATAGACCTGCTCCACTTCAACTACTAGTTCATATATAAAATGATATTATCAATTAAGTAGTATGGCAGAGAATTTTGCAAAAAATTAACTAACTATTATAACACGATGAACTAGCCAACCTTCTAACAAAATACTTACATATTTTGGTAACCCTGCAAAACCGAACCTTGTTTAACTTTTTATTTGTAAAATGCTAACGTTTTGTGGTAATAACACTTACAATACTTACAAACAAATCCTTGACAAAATAGTACAAGCATATCTTGACTCAGTGGCTCACAGTGCATTCAAAGACGGTTGCGGTAGCGCTTGACTGCGCAGTACACTAGGTGTATAACTATGTATCTACTGCAATGACCTCAAAGGGCAGGCTCAGAGTTGTATGATCTTTAGAATGTCACATTCATTCTAGGAAATAGTTATGTTCTTTAGATTCTACGACGCTTAACAACACACTAGCTTTCCACTTGCGGCTTCGCCAGCGTGACCTTCATTTTATTTCCTAGCAGTGGGTTAGTAATCTAAGCCTTCCTAAATAAATGGGCTATGTACATAAAACTGTAAAAATTGTCCGTGAAGTTCAATAATAAATCAAACAAATAAACTCTTCAGCATTATAATCTCATTACCTTGTGGAAAAACAGCCTAAAGTATTATTAAAATACATCGATGAAGCATAAGAAGTCGAAAGAAACTATTCTAGCCTAACATCCAGGTCAACTGCACACGTAACTATCATACACGTCAATAACTGGCAGACTAAATGTTAAATCTTCAGCATATTGCGCAACTAACTATCAGAATAATTCATGAAAGTGCAAATGCTGTGAATACTTACAATATTATGCGTATTAAGTAGTAAGACTTTTTAGTAATGTTATGCAATAGTTTTTGTTCAAAATTAATGCTGACGAAAAAAACAAACAAATTGACGTGGATACCTGCTGAATGAAATTTAAAATATCGACAAAACTCATTCGTTTCGTGTGAATGATGAATGGGTTAAATTCAGCCTTCAGGATTTATGGCAGGTGCGGTCTGTAGCTGCCGCTTTACCGCGTGCCTCGCCGACGGCGACTCCTCTTGAGAAACTAAAGGGTGTCTGATGGATGAAGCTTAAAGTCTTCGTACGCAGTCCAACTAGCAAACTACGGTCATCTCACTACGTATCAGTACTAGTATAGTGTTATTATCAGTGATATTAGTGAGCTTCGTTCCTCGAACAAATTATATGACGGTCTTACCCGGATACAACCACAAGGCCATCACTATCAGACTTCGGCTAACATTTAGGTATTATATATGAAACATCATCTGTTCTTACTGACTGCGAGATGATTTATAGGACCTATTTTAGCATGTACTACGTAAGTTGTCCAAGTTCTTTTTTTATAAAGAACAGTATTTATAAGGATAAAACATTTACGTAGAAATGTATGTGGTTTATTATTAAAGGTCTGATTTCGACAGGACTTTTACTATATACCTATATTATACGTGTGTACTAATAATATGTCATCAGTTATTTTTTTTATTATTTGATTATAACTTTTTTAATTACAAATTTTGCAATATTATTAATAATTAATTATTGAATCTTTTCCCCACCACCCACGAGGTAGAGTCTAGAGTCGCGTTTTTACGTGGTATCCCCAATAGGCATACTCCACGGTGATTTTCTAAATTAGAACTACTCCATCCTCAGTCGTTTCGATGGACCAGGCTGCGGCTCAGCATCTGATCGGCTTTCTGAATTAAATACCAGTGAGAGAACTGGAGAAGGAAGGGGTGTTAATGTTGGCGGTTCATCATCAAAGTCATTTTCATTTATTAATTCTGAGAGTTCCATTACGTTGCTGCAAGTCTCTCCAGAACAATGGCAGCACACTACAGAACATTTCAGTCCTGCTTTTCGACATCCACACATCTTTTAGAAGCTCAGCAGGTGCTGGAGGTTTAGAGTTCTGCATTGGCATCAATAATTTTTAATAATTGTTAAATCCTGTTATGGAGTGAAAAAGAGTCAATAATTATTTTTTAATAATATTGCAACAGTTATAATTATAAAAATTATAATAACAAAGTAAATTAAAAAAAGAAATAACTGATGAATTATTAGTACACACGTATAATATAGGTATAGTTAAGAGTACTGAAAAATAGTACTCACTTCGGAGCGCTGTAAAACCTTAGCTATTGACTCAATGAAAAAATGATGCGAATAAAAGATGTTCCTCAAAAAACGATCTACAAAAATGGTCAGATATTATTTTTTCGTAAAATGATAAAAAAAAGTTACATCGAAAAATATATTTTTTTTTCTCGAATTTCTGAAGATTTTCGCTTATAACTTTTTTATTTATAGTTCTACGACAAAAAGTTACTAGACTAAAGTTGTAAAAAATTAAATTTGCAACAAAAAATGCTAACAATTTTTTTTTATCAAATAAATAGTTTAAGAGATATATCGTAAAAACCATTTCAACCCTTATTTTCAAGATGGCGGCCATGGGACAAGGGTGGCGACCCCACAAACTTGGTTTTAACTTTACACTGACCCCCCCTACACATCAAAAAAATAAAATTGCGTCCTCTAAAAAACGTAACCCCAAATGTAACTTATCAATGGAATGCAGTACCTATCTACAATACAATACAATACAATATCTACATTTTACATTGAGATTTTTTTTTCTCCTTTGTCTTTTCTTTTTTCTTCCTTTTCTCCTTTCCTCTTGGATTAGGTCATCCGGCCTAACCCAATTCGCTGCCGGAGGGACCTTTATTGGTTTACCGGACTTTTTCGGTGAGCCGTACGAGGACGGTCGAACCGATTTTGCTTTGAACTAAAAAACCGTGCCTTATACTTACTATTCAATTTCCGAAAATAAGCAAATAACAGCACACGTTGTTACTGAAATATAATAAGTAGGTGCCTATAGTTTTTAACTTACACGGAAGTGCATGAACTTGGATTTCGACATAACAAAAATAGGTATATACCTAACCGGTTGACTAAGTTTTTTTTTATTAAACTGTATATTCTGTTTAATGGTGTCAAATTATTCTGCGACCTTGACTCTTGACAGTTACATCTTTTTATGTAGGTAGGTATATAACGTAGATTTATTTAAATTGACTTGACCTCTGAATATATTAACATTTTCAGATAAACTGTTACATAAATGTAATACCTATTTTGAAAGAAGTACTATTTCTACACACGTGACTGCTACGCTGAGGTTACGGTTGTTAATTAAATCTAACAGCAATTTTTTTTTATTTGTATTAAATTATAATACTGGACTTTTGCTGTTCCTATTATAGATTATTGAGAGGATCTCAATATTTTTGCATAATGATTATACATTGGGATCTTCTTTCCAACTTTATTTGACATTGACATATAAATATAAAACAAGTTATACTAATTATTCGAAAGTGAGTTTCGCTCACACAAGTAAAGAAGACATTCAGTAGTAGGTAATATTTTAAAATAAGATTTAGACATTCTCGGAGATTTTACATGATGTACTTATGTGAATATCTATATCTCTCAGATAAGTAGTTTTTCTTGGTAAGTAAGTAATAACCCATAACACATTCAAAGCAATTTGTTCGCAAAAAGTAATGTCTAATCATATTAATGTCTGGCAGGTTACAATGGACGTACTTTTTACCTAGTTAGCTTAGGTTCCGGAACAAGTATAGGTACATATGTATCGCATATTACTGTACCACAGTTAGTTTATAAATAAATTCTTACAAACATACGTACAATCATGCCCGTTTCCAATCGGGGTAGGCAAAGACTAGGTATAAAGCGCCACTTGCTACGATCTAAACATACTAATTTAGCCTTACAAATGTTTATACGGCGGTTTCTTTTCTTTTTTTGAATCTTTATTTATTTATGGGGAATCTTCAGTATTGAAGATGTGACCCCTATGATTGATTACAAAATAAAATAAATACAAAATAGAATAAACTTAAGTAAACTAATTATCATTTTGTGGCTGAGACCGTGTAGTTTTAATGCACGGCGGTTGTTAAATAAATTCTTGTACCCGAATTTTTAGACTTGCCTTTATTATACTGTCCACCTACCTACCGTTTTTAACTGAAATGACTCGGCAAATAATGAGTGAAATTTATCCTCCACTATACCATAACCATATCAAACGGAGTTTATTAATATCAAAATTAAATGCACGCAAGAGAACGTACGCTTCATTAAGAAACCCAAATCTTATAACTAACCCAGACTTTTAAATAGGCATTACATACTTTCCCGATTTTCCTTTTCATGATGAGATCACTAAAGTCACTGTCCGCAATCACCCGTTAGGTAAACAAAACTTAAGTAAGCATACAACAAACTTCATGATTTTGTGTTTGAGGGTAAGTAATCAGGATGCGGTCATTACCTGGATGGGTGGTTGTTCAAAAAACTATGCTACTGATAGGTATTACTCATATGCTTAACTCAAACAGACAAATACACATACTCGTACCTAACATTCGGAACAATTAAATATGTATGCGGATGTTTTACAGGAAGTATAAATAAGTTAATATATAAATTGCGTTTTTTAAGGTTACAATATTATTCAATGTAAGCAGTTAGACCATTTACCTACAATTAATTAATTTCCATTACTAAACTATTAAATACTCTTACTATAAAAATTTTGTATGGCTTTAACAAAATAGTCAGGATCTTTATACCAATACTAGAATTAGTGTCTACAATATTAAAAACAATGAGTCATTACTTTTTACCTAAATAACGACAGTTAATTTTAAGATTAGGTACATGTAACAATGCTCAATAATAATTACAAACCAAACAACCTGTAAACTAACTAACGTTGTGACGTGGTGAATCACTTCCTAATCATGTTATGTATATAGCCACAAATTTAATTATTTTATTTAAGCAACATTGGACTTATACACGTAGTATGTTTTTCTCCTAAGTCAAATTCCCAGAAATCAGTTAACAAGTGCGTAATCATTAGTTTGCATATACATACTTATCTACTTATGTTAAATCTTGACAAACAACTTAGCTCTTTGTTTAGGGGCCCCGTTGTGCCTACGAACCATTTATATTTAAATAGTTAAAAGTACCTACTATTTAAATAAATAGTTAACTTTCATAATTTCTATTACATACCTAAATACGTAATATAGTTTTATTTTTTACTACGTTCTTCATCAAACGCCTAATTTTAAAGGTCTGTTTACTTACTGGTATGTATTATAGTATCTGTGCTGGTAGTAAATATTCGACTGATAATATTATTATATAGCTAAAATCTAGATAATAAACACAATGAATTTGATGATGAATGACCACAATCTTGTTATTAAATACCGGCCAAGAGCGTGTTAGACCACGCACAGTGTAGGTTTCCGTAGCTGCTCGTCCTAACCGATAGTATTGTGAAAAAGGAGTTATAAAATTCAATGTTTTAATTTGTTTTCATCTTCACAAACACTTTAATTTCTCAAAAAATAAATCATAATATTTGACCTACAAATTGACCTACCTACTCGTTAAACTGAAAAGCCGTGATAATTTTCCTTTTAAATTTATAATGTTTTTTTCGACGACTTAACTGGAAGAGTGACACTCAACTCTAACTAAAATTTCAACAAAACAGCTCCGTAACACCAAGCGTCTCTAAGCTAAACCCGTGGCGAATGGAACGGATATAGTGAAACTATGCGGGTTCCTATAGTTTATTACGGAACCCAAAAACAAAATTCAATTTAGAACCTACCAAAACCGTCCGCTAACTTTTACCTACTAAAGTAACAATAACTCTGTAGAATTAATGAAACCTTTTAGTTGCTTGAGCTTAATATGTAAGATAAAGAAAATAAAAAAACCCAAAGACATTTAAATGTATACCAAAATCTCTGATCCAAACAGTTCAATGTTGTCATATGGACAAACATTAACAAAAAATCTACCTATGTATGTATATCAAAACATCTATTTCTGAAATACAGCACTGATACACGTAAAATATTAAACTACAATAAAATGTCTATATGTAATACTATTTAAGTTTGAACATACCGACGGTTGTAGAGTGTACTCTAAAACACAACATTATTTTAAACTCATTTGTACATTAATGAAAACTGTCTGTTTATAAATAAAATAGCTATTTTCCCTCTATCTGAAGAAAAATACACTACTCTATACGCAACCACGACACTTCAGAAATAAGAACGCTTAGCACTGCCAATTCTGATGTTATCGTTACATCACTCTAGCCATATGCACATAAAAATCGATGGTAAAATTCCAAAAGAATTAAAAAGATACCCTAAATATTTTCAAAAGAAAGTTAACTACCTAAATACCTAATTAAAATTTACAAGAGATTTTTCCTAATCTCTATTACCGTCTTTAGATTATGAAGTAATTGTATTTAAATACGTATATCCCAATAAAATAATTGATTTCAAAATAAATAATTAAATTTAAAGTAATAAAAACTATCAATATAAATAAATATGTATCCCCGAAACATAACTTCCGAACGACTGCATCGAAATGGATAGTTCTTTTTTATTTTGTTTATTACTATCACAAGAGAGAAGGTTTGTGTACAATAAAATTAGTAAGAGATAAAAAACAGAGATTAATTCCCAGGAGGCGGGCAGCTACTAAAATATAATATTAGTAGGGATAAACTTAAGCACTTCGATAAGTACGTCTTAAATTAATATTTTGCTGTGCCCTAGCAGGTTTCCGAGTATTTTTTTTTGTATTCCACACACCAATACAGTGCAGTGCCTCCAATATGTTTGCGAAGAATCGAAATGACGGCTTTTATGCAGTAGTTCGCAAAAAAATTACGTCATTATTAAGAAGGATGCGGGGGAGTATTAACATCATCCTGAGTACGCCTGCAGATGATCCTCGTGGCTCCCCTGGTAAACGATGCACGTGGTAAGTAATGACAATTTTTCCTCCGGCTATCGCTCGCACGGTGTGCTTCTCAGGTATATAATTAACAATTAGCTTATGTAGGTAATAGGTATAGTAACTAACAGTAGCCATAAGTTTAAATGTTATTATTAAATGGATCTATAATGTCCGTATTTTGAATTTTAATAGAAATAAATCAATTGAAATTAACCTAACAAAAGTATTCAATGTTGATCCAGCTACGGGAGCTTGCTACGAAAATATGCTACGGACCAACGCGGCGCTACGAACTCTGCTACGAATATGTTCGTAGCAACAATCGATTCTGTAGTACATTTTCGTAGCATTAATTTGTTTATTTTGTCTATAGGTACCAAAGACGCCGTCCGTGTCTTTTTGTGTCTAAACCAAGCAACAATTTTTAGTGGTGAAAATTACCATCATACCATAAGATATTTTATAAGGACAGGATATATAATATTATTGCACTCGTACAAAGCGCGGTAGTGTCGTTAGTATGTACATAATGTGTGAGTTCCATGAGGACAATCATTGCAAGCATAAAAGAAGTGGTATGCTTAACAATAAATACAATTTTAGTTCATTATTTTTTTCCATAACACGTTTTTGTGTCACTTAATTAATATTATAGCCTTCACATAAAAACACTTCCTGTTGCCCGACAGGATTATTTTGTAGTAGGTAAATATGTGATAGACACCTATTTTACACAAATAATTATAGTAGTTATACTTACCTAATTATAAATACTTACACAATTTATTACATAAAAAGTCATCGATTTAACGTAATTTAGAGGGTCTCGTTAGTAAATGGTCATGAGACATCCCGTAATGTGGTACCATCCCGATTAACGACGTCGTAGGGATATTAAAAGCTGTGATCGAGCACAAAATGTTACATTTACAAGTGTTGTAGAGACATCAGCACGGGTGGTGTGTTGGAGCGCCGCGCGCCGGGTGCCGAGTTAGGCCTGCCAGGTTATATAAATACAAATAGGTGAAGAGGGGCAGCGGAGACCTCCTGCACTTTCGAGAGGGCGAACGTCGCAGCGCCCAGTCCTCGCCGAGCATCATGGCTCGACACGCGTGTCTGTGGCTAGGTGTGTTATTGCTCGGCTGTCTCGGTGAGTGTCACATATTTTTTTTATATCACATTAACAATTAACGATAATCACCCATTAACACGATGATACAATATTATGATTAAGTATTACTTAATACTTGAGTGAGTAATTGTTCAAAGCTTATTTTGAAACAAAATCTTATAATTTTGTGTAATAGATGCTAGGCATTAAATAAATTTAAATCACCGATTAGTTATTAATTTTACTATATCTCATTAATGAGATTATTCCTAAAATACTTCTTCTACAAAATGGATGATGTCAAAAAAGATTAAAGTAAAAGATTTGAGTAAAATAATCGAATTTGGAAACTAATAATATGGATTTTTTTATTATTGTAATTGGTTTCCTATCTATCTTACTAGTCGACATAAGTAAGTGGGACCCAGACCAGTGCATAAAGCTTAGAGTAACAAAGAAGGAACACCGGCTAGCTACGTGGCTCGATTACTTCGCTTGACCTCGATTTCTTTTTAACATTTCCACTTTCAATGCCGACTTGTGGAGTGGAGTGGAATAGATATTTATTCACTATACTTAGTCAGTCTAAACATAGAAACAATTCTATTTATTCATTTCATCGTCATAAATAATGGGGAAATGTTTACAACCGCTTTCGTTATAGGTAAGTAACGATTAACCAATATGTCAAGTCTTACACAAAAGCAAAGTGATTGTTAAATGCACTTGCCACTTGCACACAGCCACGACAAGTGTGTACCAAGTATATGGCTGGTTATAATGAGTGCGCATGACATGGAGGCATTTGTTAAGTTACCTACTTAAGTAAGTACGGTAAGTGCGGGTATTGCAATGAACTGCAGCCATTACTAACTACATTCCTTCACCCGCGGTGTTGTAATCACGACTTACGTTAAGCTGTATTACCTAATGAGCATGCTCAAGAGAGTAATATAAACATAAAATGTTACTCTGCAATATAAACTCTCGCTCAGAAAAAGTCTGATGCATTGTTTAAACTCAAAACTTTAAGCTAATGGTTTTATTGGTTTTAATTTTTTTAAACACCATCCTTATATATCTTTTATTTATTTAATAATTAAAAAGCGTTTACAAATCCATACAATAAATATTCAAAAATTAAATGTAATACCCGCTCCTGAAGGGTCCCGGCCTGAAAGTACACATTATACTCTCCGTATTTCGGTGCTGTATTGCGATATGGCTAGTAGCGTATTTACGCTTGGGCCTAAAAGAGTCATAGCCCGGGGCAGCATTCTGCGACAGGCGGTGACGTTGCTTCTCGATCAACTCTGCTGAGTTTATATACCTGAATAAATTACAAAAATCCTACTTTAAAAACAAGAGCGATATCTAAGTCATATTCAGACGCGGCGCCATCAATTTACTATAGGCGCGCCGGCAGTGTTGGGCGAGCGGCGGCGGTATGTCCATCAGACTCCGTTACGCGTTGCGTCTCGGGAGTTGGGAGGTTAGTCAGGATTTGGACTTGTCGTTTTCTTCATGTCTACGGCAGAGATAAATGAGTCCAGGACGAAACAAGTGGCGGGAGTGGCTCTAGCTGTCTCACGCAAACTGAAAAATTGTAAAAAATTGTGACTGCACGAGGGCAGTTTAAGCCTCCCCACATTGGGTGTACGTACCTACGCGTTCGTCAAGCATATGAAAATCGCGAACAAAGTGTGCACTCATGTCGTTCATACGTTCGCTCGTGCTCCGATGTGAGGAAGGCTTAAGTTAAAACTCGTATCATCAAGACTTACATTTTTTCCCGCACTTACAATCTTTCAGTTTGCTTTATTTCCTACGAAAAATTTCGCACTCGCTTCGCTCGTTTTTATTTTGTTGTGTCCACATGACCCACCCCCACCCCCACCAGACTTTCTGTAGCTACGTGCTTGCATACGTATCTTATTGACAACTTTTAATTGTCCTTTCATTAATTGTAATGGTTTATATCTAGACTTGAAACATTATACTTGAAACATAATTTACATAATTAGAACCCAAAATTATTAATCAACTCACTACCAAATAAATAAATGCTTTACCTATAACCAATTCTGTTTAGTGAGCGGGCATCAAAGGATAAAGCGTCAGGAAGAGGACGCAGCATCAGAGGACGCGACCCCAGAGCAGTTGTGTGACGGTCGTCCTGCTGATGAATATTTCAGACTAACCACCGAAGGTGACTGCCGAGATGTAGTCAGGTAAGGTTAAAACCATGCGGCCTATGCAGAGATAAAATAACTACGGTTATAACATCTTGGCGCATACTTATTTCGAAATTATATCAAGCTGCAACATTATGCTGTCGTCGTAATAATGTGTGTGCAATAGAAACACTTTTAGAGACAACTAATCTAGTTGCACAAGACATTATAAAAGAATTTTAAAGACAATAGTATAAAAACTTTGTGTCTAATTCTATAGCTTATATTCGGAAAGAAATACAGCTTTATTGTCGTCCATCGTTCAATTTATGTACTCTTATTAGTATGCAGCTTGCAATAGCCTCTAACTTGATATTCCAGTCTGAGAACTAAACGGTTACCCACGTGTCGTGAATTTTAGTTAAACAATAAATTCTCTAAATATATATGGGTACAAAAGTTCGAATGACGTATGTACCCAATATATAAGAAGTTGTAGCGCCAGATGAAGAGTTCCTGATCATCGATAACAATTAAGTATCGTCGAAAGCTGCATATATCAAAGAAGTCCCAATGAATAGGCTATTATATTTACCACCTAATAATGAAGAGATACATCAAAGATTCATGATTTACACTCTTATTATTATCTTCAAGCATGGAGCAATACGGACCACCAACAGCGCGGGTCACGTCGGTCTATGTCTTCAAATCATTCGTGTTTTGAAAGTAGCTATGGTAAACCTGCCCTAGAATTAAAATTCATTTTTATGTATCGATGTAATTTTTCAGTGAGTAAGCAAAGGTCATATTTCAAATAGATAAGTCCTAGGTTGTGTAGTGCATCGACACATCGAGTGTAAGGACCTGTTTTCTGTGAGATGTTGAGAGTATCGCTGTGTACAGGTGCGACAAGGGCGGTGAGAACGGCGTGACGCGGCTCGCCACAGTGCGCTGCCCGGGCGGTCTTGCCTTCGATATCGACCGTCAGACTTGTGATTGGAAAACTCATGTTAAGAATTGCGATAAAATAGAAAGTAAGTTCCGCTAAATCGAGGAAGCGGTCGTGCGGAGGGCTAAGCTTCCGTTATGGAGCCGGTCGAGTCAAGTATTTTGACGTAGAACCTAGTTAGCCTTCCAAACGGCCGCTTCCTGCAGTTGCATTTATTTAATGTCACATTTCTTGTCAACGCAGGTGCACTAGGTCAGGTCTTAAACAAATCACTTGCCCGTCTGGACTGGCATTCGATCTTGATAAACAAACCTGCGACTGGAAGGGTAAAGTGAACAACTGTGACAAACTTGAGAGTAAGTGACGAAATGAAGGTATTGGCGCGTAGAAGCAACCAGGCTTGGGTGAAGGGGCCGCGTCGCACAGTTGTTTAGGTGTATTGCATGAGGCCCCGGACCGAGGAGCGGCTCGCCGCGCCGTGCACAACCGGCCCGATTTACTCGCATTACCTAACATTACTTTAAAACACCGCATATCTACGCCGTATAGACACACAGTATTTGTTATTTATCTACACTCTCTTATTATTTACACGACACCAAGCACTAATGCACACAGCATACAGTACACTTCATATTCCGAATATAGGAATTATTATTATAAAAAACAATACAATACTGCAGACTTCTCTTTATTTCTATACTTCCTTTTTCTTCTATTTCAAATAAATACCTAAAACTAATTTCATACTAAAGTCTCATCGTAAACGCAAAATCTTCAGCGCGTACTAAAATATAGCGCTAGAACAAAAAGCGTGAAACCTACCTGTTTACATTGACAAAATCACGTCTGCCTCCGTGTTTAGTCTGCACCAACCATACGGAGCTCTAAATAACATACATTCTACATATCTTAACTCTAACTCGCATTTTCTTCTAAACTTACCAAATAATAATTGGCTTGAGCTTTCGAACAACTTGCAATGAATTTCCTTTTTCATTCAATAGATATTATTTAGATAACTAACATTATGCATATTTTACATACTACTTACATACCTATTGTATATACTTTGCAAGATGGAACACTAGCTTAGCACTATTAATATTGTATTATACACGCTTTCTTAAACTATTCAACGTTTATTGCTATGTAGATTTAAGATATTTGGTTGTATCGTATAATGCGATTGGCTTTAATATAATACCTATTTAACTATGGTACTTACTTATAACTTTAAAACTTTAAGTTTTTTACCTTTGAAGTTGATATGTCCTACACACACCGGGTCAGGATAACCAAATATGTTATGAAAAATCTGGGGCTAACCCTGGAAATAATTTAGTTTGACTTCATAGTTCAACTTAATACTGACCTATAAAAATGATTAAAAAAAACAAGCGGACTAAAAATATTTTTATCCTATGCAGATATTAGCGAGACGATAATTGATATTTAGACTATTGCCTAATAAGTAATCATAAAGTAATACGCAATATCCTGTAAATGACAAATTCATGTTTTAAAACATATCAATACCAAAAAGGTTTAATTGAATAATAATGATAATTTCTTATAAATACAAAGAGACTTTACCCAAACTGATTTTAAATACATATTAAGTATGACGATACAGTATTAACCTGAAAGCCCTTTGCCAAATTTTTATAACTACCAACATATTGTACCAACATTATTCCATATCCCAAAAAACTTAGACGCAATTACACGTGGACAATCAGTTCTATAATAGGTGCTTATTTTGTAAAATCCCCTCAGATTATAAAAAGTCATCGTGGTATATCGATTTCCCCAAATTCTAGTATTAATTTTTTGTACCTCTCTTTATTAAATATAAGTTGATAACATTTACAAATTATCTATTTTATAAATAAAATCTATGTACCTACGTTATAACATCAGTACTGACATACCTACATACCTACGACATACCTACCCCCATACTTAACTTAATAACTCTATTTTTCTAGATACATAGTTTTCGCCTACTACCAAACCAAGCTGTCTCTTAAATCTTTATCTCATCCCTACCTTTTATTTGGTGGCGACTATTACTTCGTTTTCTTCTATATTTCCATTGATTCTAAATCTCAAACACTATTACAGACCACACAAGCGAAATAAGGTGACACCTGCGTGAAGTTGAAGGGTTAAATAGTTACATGATAGTCCCTATCCCACCTTTATAACAGTTAGTTTAATTGTTTTAACCACGTGATTATTTTACAGAACCACGAAAGATTTTGCCTATCCTTAAAACGGATGAGCCTATCTGCCCTGAAGGGAAACTGGCCTGTGGAAGTGGCGACTGCATTGAAAAGGAACTATTTTGTAATGGCAAATTTGAGTGCAAAGATGAGTCCGATGAAAACGCTTGCAGTAAGTGTAATTCTCAGCAAATAGGGTTATATACTTCCTTTAAATACCAGTATTATATAGGTACTCTACTGACTGCTCTACTATAAAGGTACAAAAATAATCCATATAAATTACACAACCTGAAAGATCTTATGTAAGTAGGAAGTGCTAAATATGTGTAGGTACTTACGTAATTTTTGTATTTTGTGAGGTAATAGGTAAAATACGAGCGAACCTATCACAGAGTCAGTAGTAACACAGGTACCTCCATGATTACAGTTCACGCTTAAATTGTGTCACGTGCAAACTGGTGCGTGCTTTATAAAAACAATGTCGTTACCTACTTAGTTAGTTGTGGAATTCGTTGCCGGCATCTCTGTTTCCCGATAGCTATAATCTACCTGTCTTCAAGTCACGAGTGAATCGGTATTTATTAGGTAGGCGCGTTCCATCGTAGACTGCAACATTGCTTCAGATCAGGCAAGTTGTGGTCAAGCGCAAACCTATTATAGAATAAAAAAAAAAAAAAAAAAAATATGTAATCACGTTTGCGTTTTTTATCATATTTCAGCGGTGGATGTGGACCCCAACAGAGCGCCAGACTGCGACCCTAACCAGTGCGCACTTCCCGACTGCTTCTGTTCCGCTGACGGAACTCGTATTCCTGGAGGTATTGAGGTCAATCAAGTCCCTCAAATGATTACTATTACATTCAATGGCGCCGTAAATGTCGACAATATTGATCTATATGAACAAATATTTAACGGAAATCGTCACAATCCAAATGGCTGTCAAATCCGAGGAACGTTCTTTGTTTCCCATAAATACACTAACTATGCAGCTGTTCAAGAATTACATCGTAAGGGACATGAGATCTCAGTATTTTCAATCACTCACAAAGATGACCCTCAGTACTGGACGAGTGGAAGCTACGACGACTGGCTCGCTGAGATGGCCGGCGCTCGCCTAATTATCGAACGTTTCGCCAACATAACTGATTCGTCTATTATTGGTGTCCGAGCCCCTTACCTGAGGGTCGGTGGAAACAAACAGTTTGAGATGATGGCAGATCAGTACTTCGTTTATGACGCCTCTATCACCGCTCCTCTCGGCCGCGTTCCCATTTGGCCTTACACACTGTACTTCCGTATGCCACACAAATGTAACGGCAACGCCCACAACTGCCCCTCAAGAAGCCACCCAGTCTGGGAAATGGTAATGAATGAACTGGACAGGAGAGATGACCCCACTTTTGATGAATCTCTTCCTGGTTGTCATGTCGTTGACTCTTGTTCCAACATCCAAACTGGAGATCAGTTCGCGCGTCTTTTGCGTCACAACTTCAACCGCCACTACTCTACCAACCGCGCTCCTCTTGGTTTCCACTTCCATGCTTCGTGGCTAAAATCCAAAAAAGAATTCAGAGATGAACTAATTAAATTCATTGAGGAGATGTTGGAAAAGAATGACGTTTATTTCACTTCCCTCATTCAAGTTATCCAGTGGATGCAAAACCCTACAGAGCTGACGTCGCTCAGAGACTTCCAAGAATGGAAACAGGACAAATGTGACGTGAAGGGCCAACCGTTCTGCTCATTACCCAACGCCTGCCCTCTGACAACTCGGGAATTACCAGGAGAGACATTGCGCCTTTTCACTTGTATGGAATGCCCGAACAACTACCCGTGGATCTTAGATCCTACGGGAGAAGGCTTCAATGTTAAGAAGTGATCTCCTTAAAATAAATCAAAAGACTGTACACATGTAAATAATACTCAATAATATTAATAGTAATTACAATAAGTAATTATTGTGAATGTGGCAGGACGATTATACATGCGGAGTGACAAGTTCTATTCCCAACTTAATATAATTAGGTACTTCATTAAAGTGACAAGTGACGACCGCTCGCAAAATACCAGCTGCCGTTATTATTTTTATAGCAAATTTTGTTGTAATTTAGTTTACGACCTATGAACAATAAATTTATTACTTTACAAAGCTTTGGTATTTTATTTCAATTACTAAGGAAACACGAAGACCCCATAAATAAAGGCTCCCCATTAACTAGGAAGTAAGTTCTAGATAAATAGGTGACCAGATATAGTAGATGCCTTAACTTCTTAACTTTTTCTTCTTCTTCTTCTTATACCTAATGCGATGACAAAGATTTAAGAAAAAATTATTAAATTGCACCATGTGCGCAGTATGACAGCTTCTAAACATTGCTCGAAAACTAGCAATCGGACTGCAATTATTTTTTCAACAAAATCAAAAT
This sequence comes from Meganola albula, assembly GCA_936450015.1. NCBI lineage: Eukaryota > Metazoa > Arthropoda > Insecta > Lepidoptera > Nolidae > Meganola > Meganola albula. The sequence continues at coordinate 9,406,922 of OW388144.1, read as the reverse complement.
TCTCATCAAAATCGATGTAGGTGCCTAGTAGAAGACTTTTGAGGTAGACACAGATTTAAAATTTCAGTTTATTGATATCTCAAGTAGGTAAATACGGATACACATCAAGCTATACACATCCAGTGTAAGTTGACCTTTCGTAAATCCTATAAAATGTGAGATCAGCTTATACTAGAATGTATAGCATGAGTGTAGCCGTGTGCTTGAAATATATCTCACTGTTGTACTCAAGGTTATCTAGGGCGCAAATTACTAAGCAAATTATCCAAGATGGTGGACTTTTGCGATTAATGAGGATATTGAATATTACGAAATTACTATCTACTTACTATTTAAACCCCGACAATAAGAGGGGCGTTATAAATTTGATGCGTGTATCTGTGTACAACTTTGTTGCCAGATAGCGTCTAAACGGATGAACCGATTTGATGCGGTTTTATTCAAAAGCTGAAGTAATAGAGATGGTTATTCGCTATAAAAAGTCGTGAGTTATTTATTTCTTATTTTAGAATTATTTGGTACATATGGCAGATGTGAAATAACTACCCTATTAACTAGGTAATTCATCTCTATGATCTCTGCCATAGACTGAATAAAATCCCAAAAGAGGGTAGTTAAAAACGTTATTAAAAACAAACTTTTATTAAAATGCGCTAAAAAGTCGCGTTCTTCTCAGTAAGTCATTTGTTAGGTACTTACTTAGATTACGATTGTTTATGTGCATTCTAAACAATTATTTCTCATTGAAATAAAACTACAATTATTTCTCATCATGGTATTCAGCCATGTTGGATTTAGAATGACTTCTAGCTAACCAATGAATTGTCACTCAAACTAAACGTTAAAACAAAATTACTGCTCAATCAACTGAAGACATCCAGTTCTCTTAGTAATCTGTGAAGACATCTGATTCAAAATTGAGTTACTAGATGTGGATTATATACTTCTAAATTAAAAATGTAATAGCCTCCGACCTTTATTTTTATACCTAACAAAAAAAACCAAAATCGTTTCACCTGGTTTCATCAATCGATCAGTAGTAAAAAAACTAAACAACCCCGGGGTTTGAGCCTCCAGGTGAATATTAAAACTCCGGATTCGTTTAAAATCGTATAAGAATTTGACATCGTTTAACAATCGTAAAAAGCTGAGAGCAAGGTTCGCTGAATGGATGATCGGATACAAAGCAAAAATGTATTCACAGACTACTAAGAGACCCTAGAATGTATTGAAATGATAAAATGATGGTACATGCATTATAGAAATAAAAAATAAAACGCCTGAACTTATTCGCGAGCAACGATTAAGATATCCTCATGTTTTAGGATTTAAAGTGAAGGCATTAACACCCGGTAATATTATTTCAAATATCGTCTCCATTTTTACTTATAAATTCATGTTAGGCTCAAACAGACAGTGACAGCGCTGGGACAGTGACAGATATGACTGAAAACCTGCTTGCTTAGATAGAGATGTGAATCCTACTGAATAATTATTTTAAGTTAATCGATTATTTCTCATTACATAAATATCGATTTCTTTTCTATAAATCATAATCATAATCTATAAAAACTGTTTGTATAAAAATGTCGTTTTACAAAATATGGACCATACCTAGTCAATGATAACTACAAACCATCGTTGATATAGTCCAATAGGTCGTTTATTTTGCTGACTTACAGCGCTTCAACCTTTTTTTTACATGAAAGAGTCACCAAAGATTTCTCTAACAATTTCAGTGGTACAACTGCTGATAAATATTCTTTAATAAATACAATCAACACACATGTTAACTTTTTTTCTACTTGGCATGGTTGGCTATTTTAAATTAGAGGTTGCAAGGGAGGCAGGATTGGCTTTGTACTTATGGAAAGTGTTACGTGGAATGATCTACAACCCTGTACAACTAGCGGAACTCCGGTTCTGTGTGCCAGACCAATACGTAGAAAGGCGGAGACGACCACCAATGTTTGTAATACCAACTGCGCGTACCAACCTTCTACAACAAGCGCCAATGACACGCGCCCTGCGCTCACTCAACGCAATAAAAGAGTGTGTAGATTTGTTCTCTTGTTCACTGAGTGACTTCACTAGGGCTAATTATTTTGTAGCATGTAAGATATAATCATTGTTATGTTCTCTATCGCATTAGGTCTAAACCTGTCATAGCAGTGAATGTATGGTGCAAATAAATAAATAATAAATAAATAAATAAATGTTGCAGGCACATACCAAGGTAAGAATTTTAATTATGCCATGGGCATTGTAATGTACTTACAATGTGTTTCAAATATGAATAGAGCACCAAGCACAAGTGGCGTCAACACAAAATTTTAAACCACACATAATAAATATATTAAAATGTATGGAAACGTGATTTATGTATGGAGATGCAGCTACCTACTTAACTAAACCTATGCGCTAGAATGGCACAAACCTTGTACACAAATACACAGGAATACAGATACACCGACCAATACACTCGTTTTAACTTGTAACACCGCTTTTTTTCGTCCGAAATTAATTAAATATGTTCGTATCTCAATATTCGATTCCAAATGCCCAATCTTACTCAAACCTCAATAAAATACACACATTTTTTAAAAACAGTCATCTAGAGTGGTTATTTTTATAAATAAACGTTTTTGCCCCCTTAATAAAAAATGTAAAGTTGTTGCATTCCAATCGTATTTTTATTTGAAATGCATTGTATGTACCTTATAATATTTAGTTATTAATTTAACAATATATACCTATCCAAGAAAAACACTTCAGAAGTAATGTAATGTGGTTGATACTAGTTTTCATTGTCACCGCTATCGGTTTAACAACTTTCCATTAATTAAATCGATATTTTCTTTTCTCTTCGATATATTCTATCTTCTGTCACATCTCTACGTCTGAACTTAGTACAGTGGCCGGCATAAACTTAGCCAGTGATTTTAACTTCGTATAATAGTATCGCATGGTATTCGTACATAATTGTGGTAGCCTTCCACAACAGGCCAAAAATGAAAAATTGAATTGAATTAGAATTGCTTATAGTACCTATTAGCTACTTATAGTCATTCGGCATAAGATAAAAAACATCGTATGTTTATTTCTAAAAGAAACAGCTTAAATGTCACCACTAAATGAATATCAAATTCGGACACTGGCAGAATTGTGCCAATTGGCTCCAAAAGCCATAAATAAAAAATTAAAACGTTAGGGAAGCCTGATGTACTCTTCCTTCCTACACGCTGACGGTATGTCTGCGATCCTGTTATTTTTTAACGTTGTTATCTCGTTTTTTCTTATAAAAATAAAACTTAGGAATACAAAAACCATAATGAACTACGATAAAATCTATTGCAGTTTTATTTTGATCTGCAATATTTCTATAAATATAAGAAAATACAATCAAACTCATACCCCTCTATTCATAAACGTATTTTAAGCTCATTATAGCTAAAATAGGTTTATAATTCGTTTGTCTTTGTCTGTCGTTTGTCTTGACATTTATACTAGTAAGAAACAGACAAAGTCGATTTTAGCTAAAGAGTCTTATAACTTTTTTATGAATAATGCCGACAGTATGTAGTTAGTAATTAATTAAAACCTCTGTCTTTATAGTGCTAATAATAGCTTTTTATTCCTTCACATGTTACATAGGTAGGGTATCAGGTGAATGCTGAATCTTAAACAAACCCACTTCGTTATCACGTTTATTTTTAGGAACGAAGTTCCTTATCGCGCATTGTGAAAGAGGGCTAGACGGTGTGGCGAACGGAACGTTGCCACTTTATGGTTCGAGTTTACGAACGACCCGGATTGTCTATGACATCCCGTTTTTTCTTTGTCTTCCGCACCGGGGTTCTCAGACAGGATGTAACGGGGTGATTTGCTATCATATCTTCGCCGCACATTATTAATCTATTAAGTTAATACAACCTGTGTAACTGTCGTATAGCATGTACCGGTGTTATGGTGTTTCATTAATTACATGCCAAGTTTACTAACAAGTGTTTTATCATTTCGCGGTGTGGGGTACACCGCCATTGGAGCCCTGGCTCTTATACCCCAAAACGGTAAAAATTCTTACGAAAAGTTGTCACGACACTTTTTGCTATAGTAAGCTATTGTAAGCTGTGCGGCGTGCGCATGTTAGCAAAAAAGATAAAAAAAAATGCAAAAAATATACCTTAGAAAGATAAAAAAAATCATACTTACACATATGGAAAAATATTAGAAAAAAGAAAAAAAATATTACAATTCCTTCACTAATTTATCGAAAGGAACTTCGTTCCATCCGGGTGTCCCTTGACTAGACACCTCTCAAGTTTTTTTACAATGTTTCTTTCCCTATTAGTAAACTCCTAATCTCTCATTATACCCGAATGGTGCGAGAGTTGCATCCAACCCACCCAATACCTACGTTTTAAATGACTAATATTGAATTAACTAGTGTAATGAAAACTTATCAAAACCTACTGAGAGGGTCAGTAAGTATGTAATGCCGTGTATTGTCTAGTGTTACCAAGTCAAGAATATGTTAACCTTTCACTTACTACCTTAGGACATTCAACAGTAATATACAGTAGTCATTTGTTAACGAATAAAACTCGGGTATAAAAATTTGCAATTTGGCAAATTTCAGTACCCTGGACCGCAACGAGATTAATTTACTAGCAGCCCTGGTTTCTCCAGTTATTTGCCGCTTACTGTATCGATTGGTTTTGACTTTGACTTTTGACAGTTTTGACTGACGACTTAATTTTTGAGGGAGAGACAGTGGACACGTCTCTCACGCACGTCTCATCGCCAATCGTCATCGAAAACGTTATTAGAAGTAAACAAAACTGAAACAAAAGGACACGATACGGACCGGTGGACACTACCGGCTTTGGCTCAATAATATTCTAAAATTACCACAATAATGGCTCATTTAATGGATAAGTTTAAACATCTCGATGCTTACGCTAAAACAATAGAAGATTTTAGAATTAGAACAGCCTCTGGTGCTTTAAGTACGTATAAATTCTTCATCGTTTACTAAAAAAGTGCCGATGCCGATTCTCGGCCCTGTTCAATTAATAACAACTTTATTGATTTTTCAGTTACTGTAGCTGGAGGATTAATTATGACCCTGTTATTTATTTCGGAATTATGTACTTACATGTCCCCTAATATTTCTGAAGAACTTTTTGTTGATACTTCGAGGGGCCATAAGCTTCGAATTAATTTAGACATAATTGTACCAGCAATCTCATGTAACTGTAAGTATTACTGGCTGTACAGTATATTATTACTGATGTTAAACTCTTTTGTTAACATTTTGGCATCCTCCATCACTTGTAGATTTAGTACTTGATGCAATGGACTCTTCAGGAGAACAACATCTACAAATGGAACAAAATATTCATAAAAGAAAATTGGACTTAAATGGCATACCAATTGAAGAACCAAAAAAGGAAATTATTGCCACTTCTACTGTAAGTTCTATGAAATTTTGAAACAATGTATTTTATGACAAATCCTAAGCTGGTTGACTTAATAAATAATCCATATCCTGATCCTTACTAAGTAGCTTATGTTTTCTGTCTTGGTGTCATAATGTTGAGTTACAACTGTTAACCATAATATTATGCTACTTTGGTAGTCATTATTGCATATGGAATGTGCTGGAAGCTCTGTGCCCAGCTTTAGGAAACTAAAGGGTTGTCACTAAAAATGTTTTTATGTTTTCGTAGGGGTACAACTATATGGGTTTCTGAACTTATAAGATAGTTGAGAGAAGACCCATTTCCAGGAGTGGGACACTAATAGGGTTGAAGTGATAACTAAATAAACTTGTGTAAAATCTCAATGTATTGAGCTTTGCTAAAGTAGTAGTTATACTTTAGCTTCTTAATAGTAAAGTTAAAAACAGAGTAATTATGTTTTTAGGCAAAGCATAACTCATCTGAAGTTGCTGTTATTACATGTGGTAGCTGCTATGGAGCAGCATTTAATGAATCACAGTAAGTTAAGATTTTTTATCTTCACAAGACTTTATTTTTTATGTCTTTAATTGTGCTGGAATATGTGTAAACATTTAACCACAGTCGCTAATAGAATTCAAACTAAAAATTTCCACTAAGTTAGTGCAGTTATTACAGCATGAAAAGTGTACAGATAGAAAGTTAATGTTGCATTTATTTTAGAATGTATATTAAAAAAGCTACATAAATTGAATGTTAGTGTTATTATTATGAGCTGGGGTGGTGCCGTCGTATCGACCTCGCTTTTGATATAAGGTTGCAGATTCAATTCCCAGTCATGCCCACACATCTTTGTGTTAATTGTTTCATCGCTGCTGCTCAATATTAATTAAGGAAAACAATGTGTTAAAACCTGCATGTCAAAGAAATAATACTGGCATGTCAAAGAGTTCTGCTGTGTATGCAGCCAAAACTATTAGATAGCTCACTAATGTGGATACTGCTAGGATTGTTTATTTTAGTTATTTTCACAGTATCATGTCTTAAGGAATTCTTTTTTAGGGAAATGTAGCTGATATTGAAACCATCTTTATTTTACAAAAAAGAAAATAGTTTAAATACTAGAAATTAGAATGATCTTGTAACACATCATACTGGTGTTCACAAAATCAGTAACTCTTTTATGGGGCAGTGTATACGTTTTGACAATAAGATAATATAAATGCTTGGAATTAAGTTCATTTAAAAAAGAAAAAAGCCTACTGTTTTCTGGCAGTGTTTCTCAAAAGTTGCCAGTCATTCACTGCACGGTAGGAAAAGAAATTGGACTATTTTTATGTAAACTCATGTCTCAAAAAAAATAAAGCATCTTTTCATTGTATTTAATTTTAATAATTATTATTTGAATACATGTGACATATACCAACCCGCACATGAGTAGGATAGTTGAGAGAAGACCCATGCCTAGCAATGGGATATTAAAAAGGGTTGAAGCCAGAGTGAGTGACTATTATTTTTGCAGATGCTGCAATACCTGTGAAGATGTTAGGGAAGCCTACAGAATAAGAAGGTGGGCTATGCCTGACTTAAGTACAATAGAGCAATGCAAAAATGATGATTCTGTTCAAAAAACAAATATGGCTCTCAAAGAGGGTTGTCAAATATATGGATACATGGAAGTTAACAGAGTGAGAGAGAACTTATAATTTTAACGTTTGTTTACTACTTGGCCTACATGTTTATCAATAACTTGTGTAAATTAGCTAAATACAGACCCTAGTAATATATACAATAGGTACTTTTACAGGAAAGCTTGTTAACCTTTGCAAACTTTATAGAAAGTAAACAAACAGATTTTAATAAAAATCTTTTCTTTAATATGGGATGTCTTAGTACAAAAAATGAAATTATCGCTAACGAAAGATGTTTACTATTGATACTGATTGTACCGTTACTACGTGCTGCGCACTTGCTAGGATCATTGACCGCTAATTTTATACCGGGCTCTTTGATCGATATTATTACAAATATATCGTCCATAAACATATAAAAAATGTAAAAAATTTATGAAAATGTGTTCTATAATACAGTCCACTAAAAAAAATGGCGCACTGATTAAAAAGTATAACTGTAAGTGAAAATAGGGAAGATGCACTATATTTATTTTTGCCATATTTTGAATGATTTTGATGTAGGGTAGACCAGGGGTATATTGAACAATAAAAATACTTTAATTTATTGAAAAAAATTGCGTTCTTAATGTGATACTTTAGATTTTCGCGCCAAAATGGTTTTAATGTTCTAATGACGTCGGCACTCGGGCCTATCAATGGTTCGTCTCTTGTTTATATTAACATTATTAACTTACTAAGTTAAACAAGAGAAACTACTTAGTTTTCTTGACATGAATGACGTCACTACAGTCTGATCAGTGCAGCGATGTTTCGAAACGCGTTCCGTTTCACAAAACTCTAAATTCATAATTATAGTTAGAAATAAATTTAATTAAAATGAAAAAGTTGCAGTGACTCATTATTTGTTTGTTTAACATTTTAGTCACAAGATATTGATTAATATTACTATATTATTGAATCTTCCCTATTGCATTGATCTATAACATCCAAGCAAACATACAAAGTCACAGACATGGCGAGCCACTTTATCAGTAAAAATATTAAAATAAACTTTGCAATGGGGATATGTAACTACAAAACCAATCCCCTGACTTTACTAATATATTTCGAATGTCGGTTATTGCGCTCAACCATTAACCTGTTTTAGCGCAGTCGGATAAAAACTATCATATGCCCGGGTCTCAGACGATCTCAATATTAAATTTGATCCAAATCAGTTGAGAAGTTTTGGCGTGTAAGCGCTACAAATAGAAAGAGTTACTTTCGCATTTATAATATACTAGCTGCCCCAGCGAACTTCGTACCGCGCAAAATTGTGAATCTAAACCATTCCCAGATTCCCTTGAACACACACAAAAAATTTCATCAAAATCGGTCCAGTCGTTTAGGAGGAGTTCAGTCACATACACACGCACACAAGAAATATATATATTAAGATAACGTATTATATATAGAGTATATTACCAGTTATCTGATTTCCATAGTACAAGCTCTGCTTGGTTTGGGATCAGATGGCCGTGTGTGTTAATGTCCCACTATTTATTTATTATTAATATTATTTACCTTGGCTGCTTGTTGCTTAACATGTTAAACGTCCCCACACAAAATGTTTTCATTTCCTTGTGTCCCACTTAAAACTTCAATCTTTATGTGTGCTGTTAAAAACGTAAATAATAATAAATGGGCTTGGAATCCAATATCAAGAAAACGATTTTTTTTATAAATTATAATAGTTTAATTATTTTTGCCAAAAACAAATAAAAACAGTTCTTTACTGGAAATACTTAAACATTACAATTCAATAGGTGCTTTAACAGACACTCTTGCACTGAGATAAACTCTCACCTTTGCTTTTCCTGTAAAACTTAGTGCATAGGTACCTGGACGTTGAATAGTGACCCACATTAGGGGCTACGACGTGTAAAGCCAGTTCATAGTGATCCATAGATGGGGCACTGGATGTTGAACGTGTTAAAGCATTACTTGTTAACTGACTTGTGAAAGAAAGAGGGTTGTTTGATTGTATGCATGTTTTTTTTTTATAATCTATGTATATTTTATTATGGTTTGATGTCAAAATTTTGCAGGTTGGTGGAAGTTTTCATATAGCCCCAGGAAAGAGTTTCACAATTAATCATGTCCATGTACATGATGTGCAACCATATTCCTCATCGATGTTCAACACTACTCACTACATTAAACATTTGTCATTTGGAACAGACATTGAGGGGGCTAACACGGCACCATTAGACGGAGTCAAAGGAGTGGCAAAAGAAGGTAACAAAATAAATCTATCATAACTTTTAAGTACCTTTATTGGTGCTCATATTCAACTGAGATGTTAGGATGTGACATATAAACAAGGATAATACTCGTAGTCAGTAGTTAGTGGCGTGCAGCAATAAGTCAGTGTGTAGTAAATTATTCAGTAGGATTATCTCAACATACAGACAGATTCAGTAGGGTACTTTGTCTTATCTTACCTCTTAAGTACTTTTGGCATAGAGATAGATTAGTCTGGATTAGCACATTTTTATCTAATTACCTTGCGGACAGAGCCGCAGGTGGAACGTAGTTTTATAATACAACTAACTGCTCGCCCTAAATTCGCCCGGTTGTTCAAAGTACCTGTAGTGTTTGCGGTATAAAATATACCTACTTTACGAAATATTCTCAGATCCACTTACTATTAATATTCACACAGTTTGGCAAGAATCGGTTCACAACCTTGAAGGAATTTCGTTACACTGTATCACGTAAATTTTATAGTTAGACTAGCCCCTAAATAATAAATTACTAATATCGCTGTTAAAAAAGAAAGGTGGGTAGAAAAGATATGAAAATTTTGTGTTGTATGTATTTTTTAATACCACAACAAAATAATAAAAATGTTATCTGGAAAAAAAAATGTGTTTGACCACCCATATCACTTAGGCGTATGAAAAATAGATTACGATTATAGATATTAAATTTAATAAAAATCAGTCATACCGTTTGGGGGGAGTTTGGTTACAAACACTACAACACGAGATTTTCTTTTATTAATTTTTTCGACTCTTTCACAAAGGCAGGTGAAGTACATTTCTTTCTTTGAGGTTGAAATCAGTAAAAGTAAACCTGTGCTGTCTCTACTGCCAGTGCTGATGTAGTGGCGGTGTCGCTTAGTGTCCGTGTCACAGCTGTGGAGACAAGGCTTGCGCAGTATAAGACACAAGTGTCCCAAATTTCGAACCTGTGCGATATTTATAACTAGTCCAATATGACGACACGCACGTGAACTGCAGAGGAAATAATATCAACAACACTGAATTGTAGCCAGTGTCATGTTTTGAATCGTGAAGACAGCTAATACACTCGAACCAGGACACTAGATATATTTAACAATGTCGACACAAATGATTGCTTACCATGTGTATGCAATCGACACCAGTGTCAACATTTATGTAGAGTGGTTGTGTATCTTAGGTATAACATTGGCACTCCTCTATCAAATGATGTATATTACCTGTTCTTTCTTCTTTACAAGGCAATAAAAGTCTAAGTAAATAAAACTATTTAATATCAAATAATTTACAAGTCATAATAAGTATCTAATGTAAGGAATTATGTAGTTTTATCATAGTTTACTTAAAATGACACCTCTGATGCTAAAGACCTGAGATAAACACTTATAATTGGGTATCTACTTCACCTTCACCCACTCAGGTACATTGGCTAGACTAAATCAACAAATTGAAGATTTTTGTGCCACATTAATGACAATATTATATTATCTATATACAAACTAGCAATCCTAACAGCGTATTCCAGTACCAATAGCCATAAAAGTGCCAAAAGTTCCTCCACCTTGCAGCATTACTTTTCCTACAGAATGAACTAATTCTTTGCCTCTAGCACCATACCTGTAACAGGAAAATATATCATTATTCCAACCCAAAAAATTTGCAGTTGGTAGGGTATCGGAGAAGATATTGGTTTGCTCAAGGACAAGAACTTAAATGTACCAATCAAAACTAGCTTTTGGTCAGACAATATGTAGTAGTACTTAAGTTAGGCGAATGCAAGGCCCCAGCTAAGCATTGCCTATTATAGGATCTTATCAGTGACCCCAATTTACTGTGACTATAAATAACACTCATGTAAATCACTCCACTACTGTGACATAAAGCTGAAGACATTTGTCATTTAATTGTGAAATTGTTTACGTTTGTTTGAGAATTATATTTTGTGTTATACCTACAGATATCTAGCATTGTACAACGGTGACTCAACAATACCTATTACTTAAATTGTAGGGAACGCATCTTGACCACTGGAAGTGTTAACATATTATAAAGTTTATTACAATACCTAACCTCAAAGCAGTAAATCCGCCAAATAGGCCCCCGCTTGCCATACCGACGCAGAATCCTATCATAAAACCAATTTTCATTTTATCAAAACAAGATGGTCCTTGACTTTGATACATTCCTCCTGGCACAGGCATAATGAATGAGATCAATTGCTGCACTAAATTTAGATAAAAGTATAATTTAACAGTTTAATATTACTATTGCGGAACGTTTTATTCCCCTTGACTAAAAGATTTTTCGACAACTGGGGACAGATGTCAATGAAAACGAAATAAAACGTCAAACCACAGTGACGAACGGGAAGACATTTGTGTTAGAGATGGCGATCTGAGATCGATTAATCGAAAAATCGATTTTTCGAGCCAGGAAAATCGATGTTTTAAATCGATATGTAGTATTGAATCGATTCATTGGATCGAAAATCGAATGTCGATTTTAAAGAGTTATGTAATACATAACTCTTTAAAATCGACATTCGATTTTTTCTGTTTTTGTATTAACCTTACAATTAGTTGAAGACAGTGCTACCAGATCGTGGGTAAAATGACCCCCCACTTTGTATGATACTTGTCTAAACACATTAAATATGAGGGAACATTTTACCCACGATCTGGTAGCACTAGTTGTAGGTGTATTACAAGAGTACTGCCGGTTAATTACTCAAAAACTCACGAGATGACCGTGTGTTTAGTCTCCTTCGCCTCACTACTTCACTTCTCTTCAATAGAAAAAAGTTACGATTATTATTTTTTTAATAAAATTGATTTTACATTTTAATAGAAAATTTGAAAAAAGATCGATTTTTTGGAAATCGATCTTTTTCGGATAGAATCGCCATCCCTAATTTGTGTGCGGACCATAGATGCACTATACATAGATCCCAAACAATACAAGATTCGCCATAAAACAATAAAATCGAAGCGCGGGAAACCTAAAAATTGGCTGACGCGGTTTTTTAGTGTTTCAGATAAAAAAATATTTTACGTAACTTTTTACCCAGGATAAGGTTTAAAATTAAACTCTTTTTATGTAATTGTATGTATGTAATATAATTTTGTACATTTTTATGTAAATATAAGTATATTTATAAATTAGTGCCAGAAGAGCTTGGTAAGTTTTAGTACATAGTTTTTCACTACCATGGATCCCCCCGGGGATCCCGGGGGTACAATACCCGACATTGCCCACAATGTTACTATAGATTATAATGCTGAAACTAGCATGGACACAGATGCTTCATCCGTGTCATTAAGAGGCGACAAAAGAAAACGAATTGCGGCGAAACGTATTTGCAGGACGTGCAACAAAAAACATACAAAACGCACTAAAGATGGTAAAAAGATCGACGGATATTGCGGTTGTGGTTCCGACGTAGAAAAGCCCGTTCAGCCCCCAGTAGTTCCTCCTCAACAGCCACCAGTAAGGTCTTTGTTTACCAACAGTGACTCTGCCCCATATGTTGTACATATTGTAAAAGAAACACAGTCTCAAAATGATGGTACCACATTACACCCGGTTACATTTGGTCGATTTTTAAAAAAACACAACATAAAAAATGTTATCAATGGTAGTTTAAAACGCATTGGCAGAAATCGCCTATCTATTTCCTTCAATCAGTTAAATGACGCCAACACATTCCTCAGTAACACTGATTTAATAACCAGCAACCTAAAAGCATTTATCCCTTCTTTTATCATTACGAGAATAGGTATAGTTAGAGGTATCCCTTCGGATTGGTCTGAAGAAGAAATAAAAGAAAACACTAATATTCCTACAGGCTGCGGCCACATTATCAAAGTGAGACGATTAAATAAAAAGGTAGTAGTTGATGGTGTTACATCTTTTAAAGCAACAGAAACTGTAGTTTTATCCTTTGATGGTCAGGTTTTGCCAAAAAGAATTTTTGTATGTTATAACTCATTGCCTGTAGAATTATACATTTATCCAACAGTTCAGTGTTATAATTGTTGTCGTTACGGACACGTTAAGGCTCAATGTCGTTCAGTTCCAAGATGTTTTCGATGTGGACAAGGCCATTCTGGCCATGGCTGTTCAGCTGATGAGGATGATGTGCAATGTTGCCTCTGCAACGGTGCACATCTTGCTATTGACAAGAAATGCCCTGAGTATGTTCGGCAAAGAAATATAAAAGAAGTTATGGCAAAATCATGTATTTCTTATCTAGAGGCTTCAAAATTACACCCTCCCATTTCTAGGGTCTCATATGCAGATGCTGTTCTTGCTACTTCATTTTCATCTTCCCCTGCATATTCGCAACCCACAGCCCTACCTGTTAATTTGCCATCACCTGTAAAAAACACTTCTTTTAGCTATAAAAAAACCACTTTTAGTAAACCTCGTCCTCCTCCTAGCCCAAGAAAGGGATATGACAAGGACGCTCATAGAAAAATAATCAGCGAATATTCGATGCCTGAGCCATCTAATGGGTGTGCCATTACAAATAAAAGTAAAGAAAATGATACAGAAATTAACATCAATGATTTCCTTTCCTCCTTAATTACTTTGCTTTCCCAATTTCAAGTTTTACCGTCAAACGCTGCCCCACTACTTGAAGCATTTTCTTCTTTTATTAAAAACAATAATGGATCAGTCCGCAATAATTCAGTGGAATTGTCGTAGTCTTATATCAAAAAAATCTGATTTAATCCATATAATCAATAAATACAAACCATTTATCATAGCAGTCCAAGAAACATGGTTAAAACCTGAGTCCATATTCAGGATTCCAGGTTATGCATGTGTCAGAGAAGACCGCTCTGATGGTTATGGTGGGGTAGCATTGCTTATCCGCCACCCAGTATTATTTTCTCACTTTAGTATCCCACCTCACAACAATGATTACTCTATTATTGCAGTTACTGTTAAGAACATATGCTTTGTTTCTATTTATATTCCCCGTCCAACTAATGACATATTATCTGAAATAGACACAATCATAATGGCTCTTCCAAGACCATTTATATTAATAGGAGACTTCAACTGTCATCATCAAACTTGGGGAAGCTCTGTTTCAAATAGTTATGGCAATTTAATTTTAGACATAGTTGACTCCCATAATTTATGTATTTTAAACTCGGGCTCCCCAACAAGGCGTTCAGCCCCAACGGAGGGGCTCAGTGCACCAGACCTATCAATCTGCACTTCGGATCTTGCATCTTTGATTACTTGGAGATCCCTCCCTTATACATATGGAAGCGACCACTATCCTTTACTTTTAGATTTTGCTTTTGCGGTTGAAACTCAACCCAAACGTAAATCCCGTTTTAAATACAAACTAGATAACGCTAATTGGCATTTGTTCAAACAACGTTTAGATGACAAGCTGTCACAACTTCCCAATGTCACTCAGGGCTCCGAACATGAATCTGCCATTGCCATGGCAAATGTCATTATGCACTCAAGCTATCAGGGATCGCAAGCTGGCCGAACTAAGGTATAGGGAGTTTGCTTCAAACGAAAACTTTGAGATTCTTTGTAACTCCATCCGAGAAACTAGAAAGCTATTTAGGAAAAAGAAACAAGAAAGTTGGAGAGCTTTCTGTTTATCCTTATCCCCCCAAACTAGGCCGTCTGCTGTTTGGCAGAACATCAGGAGATTTAGATCTGCGTTTAAAGAAACATGCTCTGCAACGCTTCCATTACCTCTAGCTGATTCATTTTTGGATAAACTTTGTCCTCCCTCAGTGGCTGAGCAAATTCCTTTATTAATAGGACCACCGGTAAATACTGAGGGTACACTAGATTTCATTAGTAGTTTATTTACCCTTTCAGAACTCAAAGCCATAGTTAATAACTTTAGTAAAGAATCCACTCCTGGAGAAGACGGAATTCCTTTTTCTTTTTTTTCTCATCTTAGTGACAGTTTCCTTTCTTACCTACTAGATGTCATCAATAACATCATGATTACTGGTAATGTACCTTCTTCTTGGAGAGTACAAGAAGTCATACCGATTTTAAAACCTGGTAAAGACTCATCAGATGTTTCTTCTTATAGGCCAATTGTTTTATCTCCCGTTGTCACCAAAATCGTTGAACACCTAATTAAAAACCGGTTGGAGTGGTATATTGAGAGTAACCAGCTGTTAAGTCCTTCTCAATATGGCTTTCGCCGTGGTAAAAGCACTTTGGACAGTGTCAGCATATTAACAACTGATATTAGGTTAGCATTCTTATCTAAAAAATCAGTCGTGGCTGCTTTCTTAGATATAACTTCTGCGTATGATAATGTAGTATTAAGTATTCTATATCAAAAATTAAATGCTCTTAATATCCCTGTAATCCTGTCTAACTTTATTATTAATATTTTGTCCAGTAGATACATACATCTGCAAACTCCGAACGCCGACTCTTCAGAAGACTCTTTCCACACAAGGCGTAATTTAACACGCATTGTGTGGAAAGGTTTACCACAAGGCTCAGTGTTAAGTCCAATATTATACAACATTTACGCTTATGATCTAGAATCCTCTTTAAATGGCCCTGTTAGTGTTTTACAATACGCTGATGATTTACTTATATACTGTTCTCACCAATCAATCGAGTCCGCTTGTACTTCTCTGTCCTCGGCACTCAATAGTTTGAAAACTTGGTTAGATTATAACGGTCTTGAACTTTCTTCATCCAAGAGCTCCGGTATGCTGTTTTCCAGAAAACGTCTTCGTTCTCCTGTTCTCGTATATTATGATAGCCAACCAATCCCATTAAAGAGCCATGTTAAATTCTTAGGAGTAATGTTAGATTCCAAACTTTTAGGTGTTCCACACTGTGACTATTTAAATTCGAAATGCGAACGCCTTCTAAACATTATTAGATGCCTAGCAGGGGTATGGTGGGGTGCTCACCCTTATACTTTAAAACTTATTTATAACGCGCTCATACGTAGTGTCCTAGACTACGGTACATTTTTATTGGCCCCTGGCAATTTGGCTGCATTTGCTAAAATTGACCGCATTCAGGCTAAGGCTCTCAGAATAGTATCTGGGGCTATGAAGTCAAGTCCTATCAATGCTCTACAAATAGAATGTGTCGATCCTCCTATGTTCCTTCGCCGTCAGTATCTATGTGATAAATTCTTGTTTAGAGCTTTTCAATTTTCTAACCATCCCTTATATGATAAACTTAAGGCTCTGTCTACTCTTATTGAAACATGTAATTCCTGGTCTCATAAACCACTTCCATGCACTGTTGTCAGTTTTCGTAAGTTTATGTCCTTACAAGCCCCCACGCATCGATCTCCTACACACCCTCTCTTTTCCAGCGACCTAGAATCTCTAGTAAGATCTATTGACATAACATATAACTTCGGCATAGATAAAGACACCTCCATGGCTAATGAAAGATTTAACATCATCTTAAATAATGATTGGAAAGATTACCAATACATTTATACGGATGCCTCTAAAAACTCTTCTTCAGGTATCGTAGGTGTTGGGATATTCCACCATCAATCTAAAATAGTTCAAAAGGTGAAATTCCCTCCGCAGACCTCTGTTTTTACCGGTGAATGCTATGGCCTCCTCAAGGCCGTAGAATTAGTCCTTTTATTACAGTTAAAGAAAACCATAATATTTTCCGATTCTATGAGTGCGCTACAAACGTTATCGAAGTTTCCTTTTAAGTTGAAAACCGTTTTCCCCATTATCATTAAGTTACGTCAGCTTTTAAACATGTGCAACATCTCGGGTTACTCTGTTTGTTTTGCGTGGATACCTGGTCACTGTAACATCTCTGGTAACTGTAGAGCAGATAAACTGGCCAATGAGGCTGTCGCCGATGGTGATATGTTTCCATATAAAAACTTTTGCCATGACCTTGGCTCTTTACCTACAGACTATCTTCAAGATTCTTGGAATAGCCTCTGGGCGGAGAGTTCTACAGTCAGCGGCGTAGCGTGGGTGTCGGCCGCCCGGGGCGGAAGACAATTTTGCCGCCCTCTTATTTAGATATTTCAATTTAATGTATACTATACATTACATAACATACATTTAAATAAAAAAGTTTATCTAAGTTTTACAATCATCTTTATTATACATTGATACATTTTTATAACAGGTACACTCAAGAACGCGTCAACCTATACACTTTGGACTTTGCACCATTCTTATTAACAAACGCATAAGATCGAAACTTGAACTGCGAGTGTATCATGCTCTTTTCAATCGGTCCTTTGTAGTTGCGTTAAAAATATGAAATGGTTCAAATATATTTATTATTTATTGTGAAATTTTGCCGCCCCCTAAAATGTGCCGCCCGGGGCGGGCCGCCCCTGCCGCCCCCACTATGCTACGCCACTGTCTACAGTAAAGGGCAAATATTACAAAATAGTCCAGCCTTCTATCCCGAGCAAACCGTGGTTTTTCAAACAAATTTATAACAAACGTACAACTTCCTCACTTATACGCATGCGTTTGGGCCACAACAGCACACCGGCGCATCTTGCCCGTCTCAAAATTTTACAATCTGATGAATGCGAATGTGGCATCGGTGTAGCTGATATAAATCACATATTTTTTTCCTGCCCCCTCTATGATTCCCATTCATTTTTTAATAATTTGATATCTATTCCTGTCCCTTTACCTACATCTATCCAGTTACTTCTATCTTATAATAACCCTCGTATATATTCTATTCTAGCTGATTTTATAAACTTAAACACCAACTTAAAAATTTAATCCTTCCCAAATCCTATCCTGGTTTTTCCATCCGCTCTAAATTAAATTGTTTTAATGTTTTATAAGTTTCCCTAACTTTGTTATTGGCAAATGGTCTACAACCGAGCCATTTAAAAAAAAAAAAAAAAAAAACAATAAAATCTCCATTGTATAGATGAGGTATTCTAATTCCTAGTTTTCACCAAGAAACATTAAACGTGTAATGTATCGAAAATTGTAATAGGAAATAAATCGCATAACTTGTTTTGTTTACTTTTGAAAATTTGTACACTTTATTTACAACTTCCATAAGTTGTCTTGAGATAGCCTTACTCATCCTCATTACTTATTCTCGTGTGCGTCGAACTCAAAGTAGTACGGAATTGCAAGCACGTGTTGCCGCATCGACTGTGCGGTCGAGAACTTGAAACTGCCGTATTTGACGAGTTTCCCTTCCCCGGTACACCACCCGCATCTTGGGTACCTCGTCCCCGCCACCGTCTGTCACCCCGTGGGACGGTCGCGCTGGTCGCGCACGAGATTGCCGCACTTTAGTCTTAATTTTGACACAATGATATGTTTGATAATGAAAAGTTACCTTGGTTCGCGATCTAGGAGTGTTATTAGCAGTGGCGGATTTACAAATTTGCCACCCGTAGGCTATTCAGTTTTTGCCGCCTGTAGGCTATTAAAATTTTGTCGCCTCTACCAACCCCGATTTATTACCGTTTTGCACAATGATATGGACGCGTACCTAATTGTGATTTTTAAGTTTTATCAGAAGATGTTAATTAGATCCATATCTACATTTTTATAAGCCCAGCGATAGTATAATTAACAAAGCTTATCGTATGTATGGCTTTGTCTGTAGATCCTCCCGCGACTTTGTGCGGCCCTCCACACTTGTTACTGTACAAATCCTTAATACGTTTCAATTAGAATTTGCTGTACCTGTATGGAACCTTCTTTACACTAAATATTCTTATAGATTGGAGTTAGTGCAGAAAAAATTCTTACGCACAACTTATGCATGAGGTCTAGGCTACCTTATACTGAGTTGTTACATCATTTTAATATTCATGGAATCTAGACTGCACTGACATAAGAAATGATATATGTTACTTAATACCTAGAACAGTCCAGAGACGTAAAGTGAGTCAATACCAATTTTTTCATATAACACCATGCAGAACTAATGCCGGTGTCCGCATACAACTTCGACGACTTCTAGAGACATACAACAAATATTTTAAAGATATTGACATTTTTGCTCTGTCTCACAACAAATTCAAAAATCACGCAATTGAACTCTTTATCTTCTCTGCCTATACAATAGTCTATCCGTTGTATTCATTCTAGTACCTAACTGTATCTGTTTTTAAAGTTGTCTAACTTTATGTTGTTTTGTAATCTTTAGTAAAATATCTGTTCTCTCGCGCAGTTGTCACAATTCAGAACTGAAATCAAGCTTAGTTTTTGTTAATCTGTGAACAATATTATGGGTTATGTGTTTACTAGTACTTTTAAATTTTACCTACTGTGTGTGCTAAGACTATAACATGTAACTGTTTTTGTTCCACATAAATAAAAATAAAACTCAATGCGATGGATAAAATTCTAAATTAAAAATTTATTTTTAATTGGTTGTTTGATTAAAAAAACTTACATTATAGTCTAAGAGCCGTAAAAAATCGAGCTAGACTTATTTTTTATGAAACCCCTATATTATGGACATGCCTGTGGGGGCTTGACGATTTCAAAATGTTGCTTACACGCCTACACTACTGAACTAATTTTGTATGGAGATAGTTGAGACCCGGGAAAGGATAGTTTTATCCGACTGAGAAAAAAAAGGGTTAATGGTTTAGCGCGATAACCGACAACCGTGGCCGCGTGGGCGTAAAACTAGTTATTAAATGAATGTTAGGTCAAATGAACGTGATGCAATGTTGGACAAAATATAAAATAATGAAATTTGAGTAAATTTTTGTTAATTTGTTTTTACACATATCTGAACAAGATAGTTTTAGGTTAAGACGTCAGCACATACTTTGAGTATATATCTATCTGCCTACAACTAATTGTATAAAAATATTTGATCGACAAAATTCATGGTTACCCTAAAGAATATGACAATTGCTTTTACCTTCCGGTGGAAAGAAAAGCAGCTAATAAGACGCTAAGACTTTTTTACTCCCTGTCAAACATGAATTTAGTTTTACATGAAAAACAAACATACACAATCGCAAATGGACGCACGGGAATCAACCAAAAGAACAAACCGTTACATGTTGTATTACCAAGCCCTAATAATAAATACTATTCTTTTTCAGAATTAATTAGGTAATTAAAAAAAATAACGAAATGATATTTAATTATAAATATTTCAATAAGTTTCGACGTTTAAGAACTATCCGTTTTGGTTAATAATCTTCATCTATCATCTAAAAATCATCTATCGAACTTACTTAGTGGAGTATGTACTTGTACTTATAAATAAAAACTCATTTCATTAAGTTGTGATTTCCAGGATAAAGGCTATCCTATGTCCACTCAAATTTTAAATGCTATCCATACCAAGTTTCATTTAAACTGGTTCAGCAGTAGAGGCCTGAAACGCCAAGACTGACTGGCACTTTACTCTAGTATTTAATACATTAAAAAGACCTATAAGAGATAGACATATGATTTATCTATCCATATCCATTCCGCAAGCAAACCATGCTCCCATGTTAAGTTTACAGTGCTGTACTTCCATGTACTCAGATTGAATTAACTTCTTATTTCAGGTGCAGTGATGTTTCAATATTACTTGAAGATAGTCCCAACAATGTATTTGAAACTTGATGGAACTGTTTTACATACCAACCAATTTTCAGTTACAAGGCATCAAAAATCAGTTGCAAATATTAATACAGAGTCTGGAATGCCTGGCGCATTTTTCAGTTATGAGTTGTCTCCATTAATGGTGAAATATACAGAAAAGGATAGGTATGTTTAATGAGCACTATATTTGTAAACAAGAATGACACAGAGAATAATCATGTTATATTTTCAGGTCGATGGGTCATTTCGCCACTAATGTTTGCGCCATAATAGGCGGAGTATTTACAGTTGCTGGAATCTTAGATGCTCTACTGTACCACTCTTTAAATGCATTGGAAAACAAAATTGTATTAGGCAAAACTGGATAGTTCACAAAGTTTTCAGAAACAAGTTAAAATCTATTACATTACATTTAGCATATTTCTTACAAAATTCAGAATCTGTATCTTCAATAAGTGCTTTTACTGGCACATAACATTCTTTCATTGGGCTGTATTGAGCACGACCTAATTTTTCTAGAAACATATGTCTTTGTTTTATCCTGAAAGTTCTGCAACATAATAACTCTGCATTGTCTAATACAGTTTTGTGTGATATTTTCATCACATTATGAATGTAGTTAAATCGTTCCATTAGGTTCCTCTGATCTGCAAAAAAAAATAACAATAACATAATGTGAATGGTTTTTTAAGTACAGTAATGTGTTTGTTGCAATAAACATGTCTGTAACTAATCTGGTCTTTCCATTTATCCACCCTAAAACAGCCACCCTAAGGTGGATACTCAGAGACATGTGTCCTTCTATCCACCCTGAACGGAGTGGATAACTGGAATTCATAAATTATGTTTCTTCCGATTTTTTACCCCAAGTAAAGTTTGAATTAAATTATCTTTGTGGGAAGTTTTAATTTTATATTTATTGTTAAACGAATAACAAAATAATCTTAAAACTATTTTTTTTTTTTAAAGCACATGGCCCATGCGGAAGGCAATGTTACATCTTTTGTGAACCACATCCACCTAGTATTATATAAATACTTACAAGAAATCTTTATAACCATTGTGTAAACTTTGAGCAAATAAACTTAAAGATAAAACGTGAGGAAACTGGTATGTCTAAGAACTAATCATTTGAGGATATGAGACATCCACCAACTCACACTTGGCCACCGTGTGTGGATTAAGACCAAAACTCTCATAACATGTAAGATATTTGAGAGAAGACCAGTGTCCAGCAGTGGGACACTTTAAAAAGGCTTGAAGTGAAATTTTAATAAACAGATATTTTTAATGTTTCAGTATAAAAAACTAAGTAATTGGTAACTGAAGATGTTTACTATTGGTAATAATAGTACTGTCACTGCATACTGCAGTATCAGCTGTGCACTAACTAGTTTCACTAATTTTATACTTTGAGCTTTCATCTATATTACTATGAATTATTTGTCCATATAATCGTTAATCATTGCTGATTTTGTCAAATAAAAAAATACATTTTGAACAATAAATGCAAATGTGTTCTGTTACTGATGCAGAACCACCAAAAATAATTTGCACACTGAAAATCATTGAAATAAGTGCTTAATCCTATCAAAAAAACTATTATTTGAGTATGAGTTCTGTATGGCTTCATTCTTTACCGCTATAACAGTAATATAAATACATTGCAAAAAATTTCAACATCACATATACAGTTCACAAGTAGTTACAGTCACAGTTGGCTAACAGACAGCAGAAGCTTAGTAAAAGGGTCAGTACCTTAGGGTGCAAAACCCTGAAAAACATCTTGTTTATACTCACTCAACATTAAAATTTTAGGCTTCTTTAAAATGAGTTCTTTAATTTCACTGTCTTCAAATCCCATTTCTTCTTTTACAACAAAAAGATTACAATTAACATTGTGCAAATTGTATGTAACCAATCTTGGCTGTTTGGTAACTAAATACCTAACTTCTTCTCCACGCAAATCCAATTTTTTTTGAAAATATCCCAGTCTTCTGTCAATTCTAACTGTGCTGGAAATAAATTTGGTTTTAATTGTAAAACATTATTAGATAGTTCAATACTACTTGAAATGAACAGACACCACATACCTAAACATCAACCAAAATGGATTAGAGGTTACAATTCTTTTAATTTGTTCTTCCGTAAAACGTTTTGACTCTAAATAGTTGACTCTGACTTTTAAATCTTCTAAAGGTTCACAAAGGATTAATGGGTTCTTGGTTATAAACTGTCCAACTTGATTTAAGCCAACATAATCACTAATATATATAATATGATCTTTTATATGCTTATCAAAATCTAATTTTAGAATTTTATTGACAACATATGGATTTTTCTCAATTTTGCTCAAGTCTACATCTAGATCGACCAAATTTTTTAGTGTCTCCGATTTGTTCACAAATGCTGCTAGATTAAAGGATAGTGGGAAGTAAGGCGAGAACTTAGACAAATCTTCTGAAGTTCGTTCTAAAGGATTAACATCAAGATTTCCATGCACAATCACCTCGCTATGTTGGTGATAGTGAGAATTGGGAATATTTGAATGACGACAAAGCTGCACAATATCTCTTTTCCTGAAGTTTTTAAAGATTTTGTAGACAGTCGCTGATAACGCCATCTTTTCTTTTTTAGACCATTGATTTATATGCGAAATTTAACTAAATTATACTATTTATTTATCGGTCATCACAAAATATAAAATCACTGCGTAAACAACGGCCCACAGACTACTAAGAAAACCTAGCGGTTCAGACGGTCATTTTTCATTAATAGATAATATACCGTTGCAAAGTTAGAAATTGACAAGTAATTTTTTTAATCAAGGAATCGGGCTCTGGCTACTTTTGTCTAATGAGCTTGAATTTAATCGGTACAATAATGTAGGCTTGGGCAAAAAATATTGATATATCAAAATATCGATATTTTTTCAGAAAAATATCGATATAAATCAGCGATATTTTTTCCCGCGATATATCAACTTTCGATATTTATTTTTAGGTATCAAAATCGATATATTTTTTAAAGCTCTGCTGTCTGCTCATGCGTCACATCATGTCTTTGACCAATCTGATTTCTTAAATTTAATTCAAACGCAAACAAAACAGGTGAGCACATCAAGCAAAGAGTGCTCTTGATGTCAATATCAGACAAATACTGGTTTGAATAATGTAATTTTTGTTGTGTTGATGATGTTGATTTTTTCTTGGCTTTATGTACTTATTTTTTAATAATAAAACTGATGTCAAAACAGCCAGATGTGTATTTGCTTTAAAATTTCGAATATTTTGACAATTTTTATAGATAATTGCTTATTGCGCAGAAAATATCGATATATCAACATATCGATATTTTTTAGTCAATTATTATCGATATATTTTAAAAATATCGATACGATATATATCGATATTTTTTCCCCATTTGCCCATCCCTAAATGACATGAGAGTGACATTCCTCTAGCGGAGGTGAAGAAGGAAGTGGAAGGGAGAGAAAAAAATGGCGTCTTAGAACGTCGCAGTTTTTTAGTTTTTTACTACTAATCTTTAAAAACTTATACACTTATTTAAATTTGACACTGGCAAAATTGCGGAATAATTTCTGCAGAGGCCATAATTAAAAGAAGAAGAAGAAGGAAGTTATTTTATCATTTTAAATTTAATGAATTATGTCTTTTTTTTAAACTTTCATTGACATATCGTACGGTAATTTTTTGACGTGACAACGTCTTAAATTAGGTTGCGGCTGGGAGGCACTTATGAAAAAGTGTAACGCTCGGTAACGTTACGATGAGTCACCGAACGAGAGAGAGGCCCGCCGAATGCCTTGCGTCTCTCTCCCACTCAACTATGTTTCATCCTTCTTCCTACTATACGAATGAATATTCACATTAAAATTATTTTACCACTCAAAGTCGTTGTCACGTAAAACTTTCGCCCGTATACCGAATTTACAGGCAACCAATTTTTTCTTCTTGAGATTTATCAGGCCGTTGCACGCCTGGTAAAGCTCTAGAAAAAAAAACGACCTTACGATATGTCAATGCAAAGCTGAAAAATGAAAACTGACAGTTACGCTTCTCCCTCTTCCTTCTTCACCCCCGATAGAGGATTGTCACTCTCATGTCACTACTTGATAGCTGTCAGGGGGTGGCGCGCCTGAAACCATAGAGTACTATTTACGTACTTTCTCACTATTGTAGGGTACATTTAAATAGTTTGTGGTAGGTAAAGCCGTTCCCGATTCCCAAAGTATAAAAATCCGACTACCCCTCATTTAATTACTAATCTATGCATGACTGCCATTACTGTTTGTGTCATAGATTTGGGATTCCTATTGTTATGGTTTGTGTAGGTAGTGTTGAAGTATTTGCGTTGATTAATTTCTGTACATTAATATCAACCCATTTAATAATATTCTGTTACAACAACAAGAAATAACTGTGTTCTCAAATGTGTATTCTAGCAACAGGACGCTACATAACATTGATTTCTATTGTGTTGAATAGTATTCAGCCTCTTTTAGTTGTCAAAAGTTTTCTTCTGCGGTTGCCATGTTGCTGTTATTCGATTCACTCTATTGCTGTCATTAAAAATAAAAATTGTGCAAATAAAACTAAAGTAATTTTTGATAGTGATATTATTTTGTTAGTCTCTTACAGTTCTGCTAAAATTAAACACGTTAATAATTTCATGTGAGAAAAGAAAATCGTTATCAAAGTACATCAGCGTTCCTTTCAGAAATTTTTTACTGTGAAGAACCTTGTTTAGTGAAATTAATAAGACTGCATCAATTGATAATAGGGTATAATGCGAATGTAAAAAGAAATTAAAAGAAACTCAGTAAATAATCTTTCGTTGATTTTTTATTTCCTTCCAGTAATTAAAATATTTAGTTTTTTTACCATAGCCTTATTATGGTAAAAAAACTAAATATTTAAAAATTTGAATACTGGTAACATTATTGTGGGCGCACGCAGCTAACATTTTTTTCAGTGTTGCCAATTTAGCAAATTTTATGCTGGATTTGGCATATTTTTATGTTGTTTAGCATTTTTATAAGTTATTTAGCAAATAGCATATTTTTTGGCATATAAAATAATTATGAATAATAAGTTCACTTTCCTTTTTTAAGTCCAAAGTTTCCAAAAATATTATATATAAAATATACTGTAATTATCATTTGTTTTTTATTGTTGATGTATGTACTTCTTTATAGTTTTTTTTTTTGTCTGGGTGTAAATATCTATTATAAGTATATATTTACAAAAAAAAAAGTATTATATGTATAGTATATACCAGTTATCTGGTTTCCATAACACAAGCTCTGCTTAGCTTGGGACCAGATGACCGTGTGTGTTAATGTCCCAGAATATTTATTTATTTAATTTTTTTATAGTTGGATAGGGCATCACTGTCTGATATTTGATGATGGTGCCAACTTAACGGCAAGGGTAACCTTTACGTCAAACGCTCTCAAGCGTGTTTCGGGGATTCCCCAACAAATCTAATTCAATATACCATAGACAAACGGCATTCTTTCACTCCCTCCTTCCTTTACGAAAGAAGCGAGATAGATTGTAAGTACTATACCGCGATTACCGCGTATTCACGTATTTACTGTTACTGTAAATAAAAGAAAGTTTAAAAGTTTTACGTGCATTATTAATTAATTGCTTGATAGTCGTTAATATGCCGCCTAAATACAGTCAGCATTACCGGTCTGAGTGGGAGCAAATGCTGGATTTCAAGGATTGGTTACAGCCTGTTGAAGATGATACGACGAAGGCCTATTGTAAGTACTGCAAGTGCGAGATGATTGCAAAAGTCCATTGTTTAAAGTTACATATTTTGTCAATGAAGCATAAGAAAGCTATAGAACCAGTAAAAAGTCAAAGAACAATTAATTTTCCCAAAGTTAAAAACGATCTAAATACACAGTTCCGGATAACGTACTGCGCTCTATAGGTACCAAGGAGAGTTATAGTCTTGAGAATAAGGCTTCCACGTCTACATGCACATCAGCTGCCGAGCCTGCCGATGAAGACGAAGATATTAACATTTTATTTAGTAACATAGTCGATTAAAACGTAGAATAAATCAAAATTTTGTTGAGTAATAAACATTTAAAATTAAATGACGTTTTATTTGACATTGAAAAATGTTAGCTTATTTTTTGGCAATATTATACAGCAATTAGCATAATTTTGGCAAAATTTTAACATCAGTTTAGCAGGTTTTAGATTCACCTTGTTGGCAACACTGATTTTTTTTATCGGCATCATTATATCTACTATAAGCGTCAGCTTACTTCTTAAATCTGTTTATACTGATTACATGGTGTTGTTTCAGATGTTTCATAGCTATCGACTTATTGGAATTACATATGTTAACACCAAAAAAAAATTAATTTTCACTTCATTTTGGTTTTAGTTATACTTTTATTTTAATAATAACAATAATTAATATAATGGGACATTAACTCGCAATGCCATCCACGCCTGGTAAAGCTTTAGAAAAAAAAACGACCGTACGATATGTCAATGCAAAGCTAAAAAGTGACAGTTACGCTCCTCCCTCTTCCTTCTTCACCCCCGCTAGAGGATTGTCACTCTCATGTCACTACTTGATAGCTGTCAGGGGGTGGCGCGCCTGAAACCATAGAGTACTATTTACGTACTTTCTCACTATTATAGGGTACATTTAAATAGTTTGTGGTAGGACGTAGTGATTATATACTCTTTGGTGGTAGATAAAGCCGTTCCCGATTCCCAAAGTGTAAAAATCCAACTACCCCTCATTTAATTACTAATCTATGCATGACTGCCATTACTGTCATAGATTTGGGATACCTATTGTTATGGTTTGTGTTGTGTTAAAGTATTTGCGTTGATTAATTCCTGTACATTATTATCAACCCATTTGATAATATTGTAATACAACAACAAGAAATAACTGTGTGTTCTCAAATGTGTATTCTAGCAACATAACATTAATTTCTATTGAGTGTTGAATAGTATTCAGCCTCTTTAGTTGTCAAAAGTTTTCTTCTACTAAAAAACTAAGTTGGTTACCATGGTGCTGTTATTCGATTCTCTCTATTGCTGTCATTAAAATAAAAATTGTCTTAAATTATAAATTGTGCAAATAAAACTAAAGTAATTTTGATAGTGATATTATTTTGTTAGTCTCTTACAGTTCTGCTAAAATTATACACGTTAATAATTTCATGTGAGAAAAGAAAATCGTTATCAAAGTGTACGACATCAGCGTTCCTTTCAGAAAATTTTTACTGTGAAGAACCTTGATTAGTGAAATTAATAAGACTGCTTCAATTGATAATAGGGTATAATGAGAATGTAAAAATAAATTAAAAGAAACTCAGTAAATAATCCCTTGTTGTTTTTTTATTCCTTCCAGTAAAAAAGGCTTTAGTAAAAAAAACTAAATATTTTAATTTCAATGCTGGTAACACTATTGTGGGCGCAGCTAATATTTTATTTTTTACCGGCAACATTGTACCGACTTAATTCAGGCTCATTAGACAAAAGTAGCCAGAGCCCAAATCCTTGATTAAAAAAATTACTTGTCAATTTTTAACTTTGCAACGGTACATGAACGGCAAATGAAACATGACCGTCTGAACCGCTAGGTTCTCTTAGTAGTCTGTCATCTGTGTCTGTCTGTGATTCCATGGTGAAGGAGGTGATCACAAAATTGTCGAGAATTATTGAAGTTGATATATTTCTATTGTTTACTCCCGTGAACAGTAAGTTGATTATATGCCCCTGAGGTACTTTGTGTCTGTGTTTTTTAATGAAAGTTTTTATTCTGTCGTGATATCTAACCTCTAAATATATAAACATATTGTTCGTATCCAATGACTGATCCTGAATTATGGGAGCGAAGTAGTTTTGGAATTGTATGAAACCGAAAGCTAATAATTTAAGCTAAACATTTTTAAAGGTTTACCTAATTATAGAATACTGAACATAGTACCTACTCACGCAACATATGCAACACATTATGACATGGCAGACTTTAAAATTTGAACTGGTTTATGTGGCAGACGAGACCTCCAATTGCGGATAGTTTAACTGATTGATGAAATGAACGAATCTAAAAATCAACAGCTCAACATGACTTGGTAGCATTGTGAATACTAAGTGTTCCATATTGCTGGTAAACATACTGATCAGATAATCATTTGGCTGTTAAATAATATAAATAAAAACACATCGAATTGTGAAACCAATAATGTAAAATAATTGTTTTAGAAACATTAAATTCTAAATCAATTAGGTCAAGGTTAACTATTGTTCCTTTCTAAATTGTATCTGGTTCAACTCTAAGTAGTTAGCTACCTACCCCTTTACTACATAGATTTTTTAAGTACCTAGCTCAAACAGAATTGGTAATTAAATTTAAATTGTGGTATTTTACAACTGCACTGAATAGTGTTCCATGTTTGTCGGATTAATAATCATGCTAAGACTGCAGCAGGCAGTCAAATTTATTAGTCACACAAAAACTAATCTGTTTAATAGGATTGATCAAATAGTTTAGATCATGAGCATGCTAGACCATTTTTCTACGTGTGACAGAGTGAATGGTCTAGCACTCCACAGAGAGAAGTCATATGCATGATTATAGAGTAGTAGGAAAGATCTCTTACTAACACATAGTTTCCTTAGAACATTTGACAGGGTAGTTTTATATGCTATTTCTAGTACATAATTATTTCTGCCAGTTTTTAGAGGGGGTGGGTAAGGTAACCACATACAGCACCCTTTTACATGCCCCCCACACTTACAAAAATTTTAAGTCTACACTCACTGCAAAAGTGGTGAATTAATGAACATGAACAATTTATGCATACAAACTGTTCTAGTAAGTTCCTGTGTTATGTTGAATCTTCTAAGGCAGTTTCTAGTCAGATGATTCCGAAACATTCAGCATTTGCATTTTTTTTTTAAATACTCCTTTCGTATATCTTTATTTTGATATACTATTTTAACTAATATTCGCGATGAGACCTATGGCGTCTAGATATAGCAAGGTGTAAAAGTGGTTTAGTCAGCTCAATTCATATGGTCTAAGTACAAAGTCTATAGAATATGCAAACATAGGGTTGCCTATATTTTTCCTAGCCTAACTATTAGGTTGCCAGGTATAAACATGATTCTAGTTATTTTCACCTACATTTTTAATCTATAAATTAAACATAAAAATAAGTGCTGTTTTTTTGAGAACACAATGATATAGGGTTGCCTAGGTAGGGTTTTTGGTCTCGTCTTGTCAGCTTACAACCTAAATCTATGGTATAAACACTTAGGCATTATGTTCTTTACAATTGTTTCTTTCTTTGCAGGTTGACATCATGGACACGGCTATTTCTGGGAATGAAATAAGACAAACTTTTATTGATTTTTTTATTAAGAAGAAAGGCCACCAGTATGTTCATTCTTCTTCTACAATCCCTTTGGATGATCCAACTCTTCTTTTTGCTAATGCTGGCATGAATCAATTTAAACCTATATTCTTGGGAACAGTTGATCCAAATTCTGATATGGCTCAATACGTTAGAGTAGTTAATACCCAGAAATGCATTAGAGCAGGTGGCAAGCACAATGACCTTGATGATGTGGGTAAAGATGTGTACCATCACACATTCTTTGAGATGATGGGCAACTGGTCATTTGGTGATTACTTTAAGAAAGAAATATGTGCTTGGGCCTGGGAGTTGTTGACTGATGTATTTAAGTTACCCGGTGAACGTTTATATGTGACTTACTTTGGTGGAGATGCTGCTGCAGGTTTAGAACCAGACTTAGAATGTAAAGAGATTTGGCTAAAATTAGGTATTCCTGAATCTCATATTTTGCCTGGAAGTATGAAAGATAACTTTTGGGAAATGGGAGAAACTGGTCCCTGTGGACCATGCTCTGAATTACATTACGATCGAATTGGAGGACGAGAAGCAGCACATTTGGTCAATATGGATGACCCTGATGTTTTAGAAATTTGGAATCTTGTGTTTATCCAGTTCAACAGAGAAACAGATGGTTCATTGAAATTGCTGCCAAAAAAGCATATTGATTGTGGTCTAGGCCTTGAAAGATTAGTATCTGTCATTCAAAATAAGAGAGCTAACTACGACACAGACTTTTTTATGCCAATATTTAAAGCTATTGAAATTGGCACAGGGGTACGTCCATATTCAGGAAAAGTTGGTTCTGATGATGTTGATGGAATTGACATGGCATACAGGGTTTTAGCTGATCATGCCCGTACATTGACTATTGCTTTATCAGATGGTGGCTGTCCAGATAATACTGGCAGGGGCTATGTGCTTCGTCGAATTTTAAGACGAGCAGTTCGCTATGCGTCAGAAAAGTTAAATGCAAAACCAGGATTTTTTGCATCCTTAGTTAATACCGTTGTTGAACTTCTAGGTGATGTATTCCCTGAAATTAAAAAAGACCCTACTTCAATTATACAGCTAATCAATGAGGAAGAAATTCAGTTTTTGAAAACACTGACACGTGGGCGAAATTTACTGAATAGAACTATTGAAAAGTTAACGAATGCAGTGTTACCAGGTGATGTCGCATGGCGTTTGTATGATACCTACGGTTTCCCAATCGACTTGACCCAATTAATGTGTGAAGAAAGAGGTCTAACTATTGATATGGAAGGATATGAAAAAGCGAAAAAAGAGTCGCAACTAATTTCTCAAGGAAAAGTTGCAGGTCAGGAGGATTTATTAGCTCTTGATGTCTATGCTATTTCCCATTTACAAGATTCTGGAGTTCCAACTACTGATGATTCACCTAAATATAACTATGTAGCATCATCAAATGATAAGGATGCAGTTTATACATTTTTCCCATGTTCTGGAACTATTCTTGCTCTCAGACATAACAAACAATTTGTTACTGAGGTTTCTTCTGGGATGGAGTGTGGTATAATTCTAGATAAAACGAATTTTTATGCTGAACAAGGAGGGCAAATATTCGACGAAGGTTATATGGTAAAAACTGATGATGACAGTATTGAATTTATGGTTAAAAACGTTCAAGTTAAAGGTGGTTATGTGTTACACACTGGAAAAGTGGAAGGTACTTTGAAAGTTGGTGACAAACTATCACTTCATATTGACACCGAACGGCGAAGACTTGTAATGAATAATCATACAGGAACTCATGTACTAAACAATGTTTTAAGAAAAGTACTAGGTAATGATTCCGACCAAAGGGGATCTCTTGTCATGCCGGATCGTCTGAGATTTGATTTCACTAACAAAGGACCAATGTCTACAAAACAAATAAAAGATGCTGAAGATCAAATCAAAAACATAATAAGTCAAAACAAAGCTGTTTATGCAAAACATACTAGTCTTAAGGATGCTAAGAATATAAAGGGGCTCAGGGCTATGTTTGATGAACACTATCCTGACCCAGTACGTGTAGTATCTGTGGGGGTCCCAGTTGAAGAGCTTGAGAAGAACCCAGATGGACCTACAGGCTATGAGACGTCTGTAGAATTTTGTGGAGGTTCACATTTACACAACACAGGGCACATTGGAGATTATGTAATTGTAAGTGAAGAAGGAATAGCGAAAGGCATTCGAAGAATCGTCGCCTTGACTGGGCCAGAAGCTATGAAAGCTATTAATAAGTTAAGTATTCTCGAAAATGAAGTTAATAACATTGCAAACTTTATTAAAGATCAAAGCAACACTGTTAATCAAAAAGATATTTCTAAGAAGATAGTTGATTTAACAAATGAAATATCCCAGGCACAAATATCTTATTGGAAAAAGGAAGAACTAAGATCCCTACTAAAGAACTTGAAAAAACAGCTTGATGATAAAGAAAGAGCTGCAAAAGCTGTAATTATTAATGAAGTGGCTGAAAAGGCAAAAGAATTGTGTATGGATAATAAAGATTCCAAGTTTATTGTAACAGAGTTAAAAGCTTTTGGTAATACAAAAGCTTTAGATGGTGCCTTAAAGCAAGTTAAACAATTGTGTCCTTCAACGGCTGCTATGTTCTTTTCTGTTGATGATGAAACAAATAAAATATTTTGTCTTGCAGCAGTTCCTAAAAATGCAATTGACAAAGGGTTATTAGCTTCAGAATGGATTCAATCTGTGGCTGGAGCGATTGGTGGTAAAGGCGGTGGCAAAGCAGAATCTGGACAGGCTTCTGGTAGCAACACAAATAATATTAAAGATGCTATTAAAATAGCAAATGACTTTGCTAACCTGAAATTATCTTAGGAAAGGATTATAAGTAAACTTATTATTATTTTTAAACTAAGATGCATTTTTCACGCTCTCACGAAGAAGACATTTCCACTGCACACAAAACCAAAGTACCTGTTGTGAGGGTTCGTCGCAATGGTCCCTTAAAGCATTTGATTTTTATTTGCAATTTCTTTTAGCTTCTGATATTTTTTATTTAATAAATGGCTAATATGGCTATTTTAATTACGTTAAAATGTATTTTATTATAAACATAGAGCAAATAAAATGCAACATTGAATGTGTCTAAAAATTATTTAATGAACTTTAACTTTGTTTTAAATGTAGTTCAAACAAATAGGTATTCCTTAAATAACCGACATATATATCACACTAATAGTATCTACATAAGTTTATAATATAGAATTATTATTTATTACAAATATATTCATATCATTATTTGGTTGGTCTTTTTATGACAGCACCAATTCATTGGTGATCTCCTCACTGAGGTGGCGCTTTCATCATTTATAATAATTTACAAATACCTAATTAGTGATTTTTAACTACAATATTTATAACGGACCGTAAGCCAGCAACAGGTTCTTATGACAAGTTTCCAACGGGTCATAACTTATAAAACTTAAGTATATAAGGCCTCGCGAACGTCAGCTGCAGTTCCGCGGAAGGAATAAACAGCGGCAGAATCCCAAACAAATTAGTACGAAAACTGGGAACAACATTATTCGCTACTGGATTAATTTATAGACCGATATAGTTAATATGACGCTGTATGGAATAAATAAAATCTATCAATATGCAGAGGGGACAAACGATATAGGCGATATTCCGGTCTTTCCGTTTATCCACCCTAAGGCGGATACTCGGAAATGCGTGTCCTTCTATCCACCCTAAACGGGGTGGACGACCGGAATTAATATAATATGTTTCTTCCATTTTTTGTGTCGTGTCACGAAATACTTGTTCGTCGTCGTATTCAAAAATGGGCGTGGCAACGAATCGGTATTTTCTTAAATTTACGCGAATATCACACCTTGAAATAAACCGCGATAAAATCCGCTATAGTTTCATTTCATAGGTTTGTTTTTGCACGCAAAAACTACTGGACGGAATTAGGTGGAATTTGGCCCACAGATAGAATATCGATTTTTCATCCCAAAAAGTACTACAGTAAAAAAAAGTATGTAATTAAAATAAAAAAATGCATTTTTTGATTATAATTCTCCAAGACTGAGAGATTGTGAGGCTACTGTAGCTTATCCATCCACGGAAATGCAGGTGATCTTTATCTGGCTTCATATTATGATACAATTGATTTCAGTATTTTACAAGTTATCGCACGCGTTGAAAACACCGAATAATTTGTAAGTGGCTTGGGGACCATACCAATAGCAACATTTAATTTTATTCCTGCCCAAAGCCTTCGGTTTCTTCAATAGCAAAATTGAGTTTTTCACATAGTTGCTCATAGCTCTTGTATGGTGGCAAATCTAGTCGATTGAAACAAGTGTGCGATCTGGGTAACCACGTGTCTTTGCCGACCTGTAGAAAAAAGTCTGTTATCAGGAAGCAAATATATGCATATAATATTCAGGATTTCGGAAACGGTTTCAATGTTTTGGATAAAAAATAGTATGTAGGGAGTTTTGGGGATGATCAATAGATATATGTAGCTAAGTTCTATTTTTAGAAAACCGTTTTTCCAGACAAAGTGATTTTTGGGATAAAATTCCAAAACTGGGCATCCATTCCCGGCTGACTGCCTCGACATGAACCAACGCGGCGGCCGCGTAGCAAGCCCGATTATACATAAAACTTATAATGCATCTAAAGGCTCGCTTTAGTAAAATTTCCTTGGTCGAATTGTATTCTAATTTGCCTTTAGATGCGTTATAAGTTTAATGAGTAAAACCTTAAGTTTATAAGCTTTTATTTACCTTCTCAATACAGAATCTCTGTGGTCCGTTTGAGCCCATCAACTCTGCAAATCCGCCGACAGGAACTCGACATGTGCCAGTCACAAATTGTAGTAGTCTGGCTCGCTTTTCATTGTCCATTTGTCGAACGAACTATTTTAAAAATAAATTATCATGTAACGTTACCAGTGTCAAATATAGTCAGCAGCGTAACAATAGGGTGGCAGGGCAACATGCCACGGGCCCCCGACCCAAGTGGGCCCCGACCCAAGTGGGCCCCGACCCAAGTGGGCCCCGACCCAAGTGGGCCCCGACCCAAGTGGGCCCCGACCCAAGTGGGCCCCGGCCCAAGAGGCCGCGAATTCAAAAATATTTTTTACATCGTACCTCAGTATTTAATTTTATTTGAAAAATATATTTTTATAAGTTCTGCTTAAAATCCAAAGTGAGGCAACTAAAGACCATAATACAATTTGAAGTTAATCGTTAAGCATTTCAACCAACCTAAACAAAAAGATGTTGATTCATTTTTAGAGATGTACTTACACGTTACCCGTGACAATTGATAAAAACCTATTAAGAAACTCTAGAGACAATACAGGTTATGTGACTTGGCTATTCTGTCTATTGAAAATTCTATGGTCAGATCTTTAGACTTTGATGAAGTTCTAGATACTTTTGCGGAACAGAAATCTCGAAAAAATCATTTTTCTTAATAAATATCTTACTGAAATTAAATTGTTATTTTTAATTCAATGTAAATGTATGCAGGTTTCCTTACGATATTGTTCCTTCACCGAAAAGGTAGCGAATAATTGATGAATGCATTGAGATATTATGTTCTATGGATGAATGTGAAGTCTCCAATACATAGCATTGGGCTAGCGTGGGGACTACAGATCATTCCCTCTCGCCTAAGAGAGAAGGCCTATTGCCCTTAGTGGGACATATACAACGTGTAATTTAATTACGTACGAGTACGCTGTAAATCTCGAAGTTTATTAAAATCAATTATACAAAGTGACGATTTTTACTGATAGGGCCCCATCAAAAGAATTTGCCACGGGCCCCAAATGGTATAGTTACGCCACTGTGTACGGTATACCGCAATGCAGATGGCTGACCGGTTTCATAATACTAAAAGTACGGAAAATATAACTAAAATGCATTTGATTTTATGTAGGTACCGAATTTAAAGTCCTGTTAATTTTTCAGAAGATATAGTTTGTCAACACGTGCCTTTCATGTCAAACTTATTTCTCTGTCTCCGAAAAATATGAACGAGGTGACATTCGATTCGGAATAGCATGACGAGTTTTGAAAAATAATCAGGATTGTTTTTTTTCTCAAAAACCATGTGTGTCTTATAATGCCTGTCCTGCATAAGCACCAAAAAATTGTTAGATAACTAATGCATAATTAGGTGTGTAACTGGAAAATCACGATAAGAATTTTTTTACCGCGGATTATTATCCAGTAGATACTAAAATTTTTCAATTTTTAATTTTAATCTTACTTCATTCTTAATTAAGTAAATATTATAAATGCGAATATTTTGTTACTTTTTCGCGTAAAAATTTATGGACGGATTTGGATTTCATTTGGCAGAGATGGATTATAATCTGGTATAGCACAGAGGCTGTCTTTTTATACTTAGGTATAGCAAGCGGGCGAAGCTGCGAGCGGAAGCCAACATTTAATAGGTTAAATAATATTTACTTATTTTTGGGAATTATCACCTCTTTCAAATCTGAAATTTTTTAAATAGTTTTTGAGATATTTTCAAAATCCCCGACCACTCATTTTATTCACTAAATTGGTAATAACTTGAGCAATTTTCACAAATGGCGCTTGATTTTTCAAAAATATCTACAAAATTCCGAATCGAATGACACCTCGTTCAAATCAAACGCCACCGTCGTCATCAACAAGGCAAATTTTTCTTGTGACTGCGGTCGGTGTAACCCGATCAAAACATCAAGCCATACAAAAGGTATGCGAGTAATTAATTACCCGCTAATAATAATTTTCAATAATGCAACCGATTAAACGTACACGCTTTTTATTTCTTACTAGCGGCCCGCCCCAGCTTCGCCCGGTTAGCTTCAGCCCACTCAACAATTTACAAAAAATGTGATAAATAAAGAACCGCTCAACCGATTTCGTGCAAATTTCACATAAACCATCTACTAAATAGTCCGAACAATGCCTAAACATTTGGTTTGAATAGGCAAGCCCGTTTTTGAATTATAAAATTAGAACGAAAAGTGGCATTGATTTTTATTTAAATAGATTAAATAAAACAGCTTTTTAGCTAAAATTGAGACGAGTCTTTAAATGTAACTGAAAAATTTATTGTCACCGACCGCTAGGTTGGGGTTAATAATTAATTGAAGCTTTTCAGGTAGTAGTAATATGTTAAATAATAACATACCTGCCAGAACCAGACCACTTGCTTGCTGGTGCGTGTATAATGTCTATATATCGTGTTCCGTTGCCAGTCATCAACATCTACCTCTTGCATTCCACACAACATCAATTCCAATTCGCGCTCGTCGAAATATTTGAGCCATTCCAAAGGCACAACCTATACATTAAAAGAAACGAAAAGTAAAAACAATTTGACAACTATATAAATGTAATAAAAACCAACTACTGCAGAATTTTGCATTAAACATTGTATTGAAATGGAATCAAAACGAAATGTTTGGTCACCTCATTAAATCCGTCTAGGAAAGCCGATGTTTGTTCTTCTATGCCTCGAGTCATTCGCCACTGTGTAACCAACTGGAGATATTGTTCCTTATTTGTCT
Organism: Meganola albula; assembly: GCA_936450015.1. NCBI lineage: Eukaryota > Metazoa > Arthropoda > Insecta > Lepidoptera > Nolidae > Meganola > Meganola albula. The sequence goes on along the minus strand of OW388144.1, from coordinate 9,368,980 downwards.
GAAACATTTAATTACCAATTTCAACTCGAAAACACAATTTCATTCAGAGTGTAGAACTTGTCTCCACAATTAACTTGTAACTGACACTGACTGGTGATTAGTGTTCACAAAAAAGTGATTAATATGTATGTGTATATAAATAATGATTACCTCAGTAACGCGTTCCTTATCACCGGCGGGCTTCAGCTCGTGATGTATGACTTGTCCCAACACTTCGAAGTCGACACTGAACCACATCTCTAGGCCACACTCATCAATATCATTGTCTTTGATCCATACTAACGAATTGTAAAACTCGGGGTCTATTGATTCGATGTCTTTCATGGTGAGTTTTTTATTAAGCATTCTTTTGTAGAAGGGCATAGTGAAGCCAGAATAAATAAATCTACCGTGATACAAGGCCATAGCGATAAATCGTCCAATAAATTTGAAATATAGCAAATGATCTGGGTTGACATAGCTGGCTGGATTGATCTGAAGACTGTAGTTATTTTTATTAGCATACTCGAAAAGGCAATACATTGGGTTTAAAACTTCGTGAGACAGCAAAAAGAACCACTCTCGACTAACTCCTCCATAATCCAATCCTTCTTCCCCTCTAAATATTATATATAATCTTCTGCGCAATTCGTACGCGGGTAGCCTCATTATCTGAAATAGATTCATTTTATTTAACTGGGACGGTAGTTCATTAAATATTATGAACTTATAACAGTCTCGCAGTAAAGCGGGGGCAGCACCGCTCTCACAGTTCTGGGTAAGCTTAACGAAAATCATCAATCGAATGAACTAGTCACCGACAGTCTACAGCCGATCGGCAGTCGGTGGAACGGACGGAAAGCAATAGAAAAATAAATGTCAAATACCTGGTGATAGGAGTCTTCGAAAAGCGATTGTCTAGCGAGGGTGATCTTGATGTGGCTGGGCAGCGCGTTGCTCTGGCAGAGGTATCGGAACTGCGAGAGCTTCCAGCGGAACGAGCGCTCGTAGGCGCGCGGCACGCCGTACGCGCCCGGCGGGCCCGGCGGCGCGCCCGGCCGCGGGTCCTGGAACGTGGTGCTGCGCGAGTTGTGGTCCACGAAGTAGCGCGCGCCCTCCTCCGTGTAGCGCACCTCCCAGCCCGCCGGCAGCGCCGCCTCCGCCTCCTGCACCTCCTGCCCCTGCGCACGCACACACTCGGGTCACGCGCGCCGCGGGCGGCCGGGCCGTCGGACGTCCAGGTGCCGGGCACGTACCTGAGTGCGCGGGTCCTCCCACTGCGTGGTGCGGTTCTTGTGGTTGACGAAGTACACCCGGCCGTCGGGCTGCACGCGCCGCTCCCAGCCGGCCGGCAGCGCGCCCAGCGCGTCCTCGGCCGCGCCGCCCGCCGCCCCGCCCGACACGCCCGACACGCCGGAAGCCCCTGCCGACACCCGATCAAACTTTAACACGGGTGGTTGTTTTCAACTGAATTCCTAAATTATAAAATCCTCCCAGCCGTATTCCGGCTACGGCGACCACCAAACATTACTGAATAACAATGGAAGCAGGAAATATCTGTGCACGATTAAATGAGCGAACACAGATACGCTCTCTAGTCGTTTACTTTCAGATAGTGATGTTAAGAACTCAAGTCTGAGTCCTAATTCGATAGACTCGACTCAATTTTACAAGACTCGGTGAACTAACTGAACTCGGAGTCTTGAGTCGAGCCGAGCTTCAGTCTTTTCATAAAGACTCGAGCGCTAAAATAGAACTCGAGCCTTAAAAAGAGCTCGAGTCTTAAAAAAGCTGAGTCGTAAAAGAGTTCGAGTCTTATGTCTACAACGTACTAAGGTTTAATAATGTTAACAGTTGCAGGGTAATCCGAAGGTTTAATAAATAGATTACGAGTACGTCAGATTTTTTTAAGATAAAGGTAACTTAAAAAAGTAACATTTTATTGCCTGATTTAAAAAGGAACTGCAAACGGAATAGAACTCGAGCGCGATTCGCCCGTAAAAAGGACTCGAGCGCTAAAAAAGACTCGACTCGAGTGGCGCTCAAGAGCTCATATAGACTCGAGTTCTCTAGTCTTGGGAGTCTTATTGTAATGAGTCGAATCCTGTAATTTGTCAGCTGAGTTCAAAATGTAGGACCCAAAGACTCGAGTTCTTAGCATCGCTACTTTCAGGCTCCAGTAGGACGGGAAATGACGAGAAACTGGTGTCGACTAACTAACCTGCTCCCTGTAGCACGAGGTTCCACTAACTTCCTAAGGAATAGGACTAGGTAGTTTTGAAATTCGCAAATGAGATACAGGCACAATACGCACAGTAACCGATTCTGAGGTAACACTACTGTAAGTTTTGCTACGACGAAGACGCGAGAAACAAAAACAGATACATGAACGAATTTAGGAAGATCAATTTTTATGAGTAGCGCGACAACGAACGACGGCTGCGCAGCAGCCCTGGCTCCCTTTTGAAAACGTTCGTATACCACCGATATGATAATGCACTAACTCAGTTAAAATTAAGTATGTAGTTGCTAAAAAGTAGCTTAAGTGCTATTCCAGACTATAATCTGTCTCTGTGCCTAACTTCATCAAAATCTATCCAGTAGTGTCTGCTTGAAAGTAACACCTTAACACATCAGACAAATTTTCGAATTTATAATATTAGTAAGAAATTTAGTTCATACTCCAAAAAAAAATCGAACGACGTTACTGAGCGTTTGCACTGCACAACAGAACATAATACAAGCATAGTCTTATCCCTTTCTACTCATCTCTAAACGATAGAGATAGTGCTTGTAACATGTTTTCTTGTGCAGTGGAAACTAGGAGCTAAGGGACGAGGAATGTATCGCCTGTTAAGTTTAGATATATTGTGGTAATTGCTATTTAGATATATCTGAAAGACGCAAAAAAAAACTAGAAAATCTGGCAACCTTAATATTTTAATTTTATTCTGATTCATATTTGCAGGTGTGTGTACCTACCTACAATCAAGTTTGTTTTAGATTTTATCTATTATCTATCTATTCATACTTACTTTCATGCATACGTAGGTAATAATAGGTAGAATTAAAAAGATAAGATTGTGTATCTGTGTTTCAGTGATAATTTTAAATATTTACATATTATTTATCAATAATTATGATTTTACCTACGAAATATACTAACATACAAAGGTACCAAGACCATAATCCAAAAAGTAGCTTAGCCAAAGTTCGTTCAGCTTATATACGGGTTTGAAATAGTAATTGTAGTAGTCGTAGTATTTGTGTGCTAAGATTCTAATAAAAGGAGTATTAAAAGTATAGCACCGATTGTGTACTAGCTTCCACACGTGGCTCCCGCCGCATGATCCGTTTTATACCTTATGGGGTGAATTTTGGTGGAGAGCATCGGTGGCGCAGTGATACGTACGGCAGAAATATAAGGTCGCGGGTTCGAATCCCAGTCGTGCCCACACATCTTTGTGTTAATTGTTTCATCGCCGCTGCTCAATATCGGTGAAGGAAAACATCGTGAGGAAACCGGCATGTCTAAGAACTAATTATTCGAGGACATGTGACATCCACCAACCCGCACTTGGCCAGCATGTGTGGATTAAGGCCTAAACTCTCTCAACTAGTAAGACAGTTGAGAGAAGACCCGTGCCTAGCAGTAGGACACTAAAAAGGGGTGAATTTTGAAAAATCCTTTCCTAGTGCACTCCTGGTCCTCATACGGAATCTAAATGTCAAATTTAGAGTCTTTAGGCCCAGCAGTGTGGGCTGTGCGTTAATATATCAGTCAGTCAGTTCCTTCTTTTATATATTTTTAAGAAGATGGATTGTTGAGTTTCTAAAATATTTTTGTCTACCCTATTCGGCTTCTATAGTACAAGGTCCGCTTAGTTTGGGATAGGCTGTGTGTGTGTTAATCTCCCAGGACTGACTGACATCTGACTTAGCCGTTCCCACAAGGCTACAATTTTTACAATTAGATAGATAGAACAGTCACCGGGAGCAGGCGCCGCCGTGGCGACGGCGTGCGACGGCGGCGGCGCGGGCGCATCGAGCGGCGCGGGCTCCGCGTCGGCGTGGTGCGGCGGGTGCGGCGCGTGCGGGTACAAGAAGCGCTGGTTGCCCTGCGCCACCACGTGCCGCCGCTCGCCGCGCCAGTGCTGGAAGCGCGCCAGCCGCTCCGTGTCGGGCCGCTGCCACGTGGTGGTGCGCGTGTTGTGGTCCACGTAGTACACGCGCCCGCGCGCGTCGCGCCGCACCTCCCACCCCGCCGGCAGCGGCTGCGGCCGCTCCCACGACGTCGACCGCGTGTTGTGGTCCACGTAGTACCTGCGATACAGACACATACTATTCCCTGCTCGTCACAGGCGATATTACGGGATGACCCTCGTGGTATCATTAGTTTAGTGACCGAAATCTGATGTAGTCGTGCCGTTTTCGGTCACTAACACCGATTTTTATTAAAAATGTGCAAAACCAACTATCGTATCACACCGACACAGACGAGTAACGTGTTCTAGTTTTATACCTTCTGCCGTAAACGTCGTATCTCATCTCCCAGCCTGCGGGCAGTGGTTCCTCGGTTGGGTTGGCGTAAAGCACGGAGGCACCGACGGGCGCGGCGGGGTCGGGCGAGGTGTCGGCGTGCGAGGGCCCCGCGCCGATCCCGGGCCCCGGAGCGCCGGGCCCCGGGGCACCGTGCGCCGATCCGTTGCTCATAGGTGGCGGACCTGGCGGGGGCTACACGTCGAAGGTAATAATTCAATTTGAATATCTTTAATTTCTTCTATCAAGATTTCTACTACATATAAAAACTTCGTATCCTTAAAAATTAAAATTGGCTGAGTACTTGTAAAAACTCACCCTTAGTGTTTGTGAGCGCACTATCGAACGTATAGCATCTGGATTATTTCTCAGTCTCATTCTAGCTCTGACACCTTCAATAAGTGTTCCAGAGGAATTAGCACTCTCTCCACGTAGTTCATGAGACTGGCTCAGAACTGAAGGATCTACTCTCAATCCATCCAAGAGAACAACTAACTCCGCGGCTTTCACTTCTCCGCTCACATTTGATGTATTTTCTTGAGAAACAGACTTCATTAAATCTAAAAAAACGAAATGTTAACTGTTACATCAATTATAATATAAGTTATCTACTAGCCTTTAGCAAGCATTAGTCTGGTTCTTCATTAAGGAACTAGACTAATGCTGGCTTCTCACGGCGCGTCGGAGGGAGTAAGGATAGGATGGTGCGGGATCTCCTGTGGCGTGGCGCGAATAGAGACATCAAGGCACTAGGTAGAGACAGGACATAGAACGCGCCAATCGGCTCAGGGCACGAGCAAGTGCAGCGCATGATATCCAGCGGTTCGCCGCGCCGTGAGAATCCAGCATTACGAATTGCAAGCACAATGAGCATGCCCACAACGTTAATGTAGGCTCAGACCATAGGCATCCAGAACCTCCTGAACCCGAAAAAAATTCGAAGCAATGGCCTGAGAAAAACAAAACAGTCAGTAGCTTCCTGATAAAATTTGGGGTTAGGTAAATTTGATTTTTTGTGCATTGCAGGAAAAATTAAAATATTTGTTAAAGTCTGACTTAAACCGGACTCTACTATTTTTTTCGGGTGTGGGTGATTCCTGCTTATAATCCGGGCCCAAGGATGAAATGCTGAATTATGCTCACGCAAGATTTGTAGTTTTCACTATATTGCAACTGGTGGTACCATCCTTTATGTAGGTAAGTTTCTTCTGTGGAAATGCCGTTCAAATCTATTGTAAGCAAAACCATCTTCAACTCACACTTGGCTAGTTTTAGGTGGTACCACAATCTTTGAGGTGAGCTGAATCTGTGTTCAACAACACAATTACAGTTCTACCTACCTTGAGGTTAGACCACAACAAAAATAACAACTACTTTAACAAATTACTCACCAATAGTAAGCTCTATATTATCACATTTTCCATTGCAGTATAGTAGGATTTTTAAAAGATTTAACTTTTTCTCGCCTATAACATGATCTTTTCTAAAGCTGTGATAATCAGCAAGACGAAACAACAAGTGTGACTGTGGTGTCACCAACACAGTAAGGTCTTCTTTCCATTTAGGATGCAAAGTGCTCTTGATAACATCAGTTCTTCTTGAAATTTTGTCATCTATTATCACTTGCAAGTATGGATTTGGTTTAAAAAGGCCAGAATTTTTAATGTTTGCTGATTCCACTATTGATAAAAGAAAAGAGTAAAATACATTTATTTGCCTTCAGATATATGCAATTATAATCTTATTGTCACAAAGCAAATTTCAACTATAACAGCTAAATGCTGCTAAATAATCTATGTCAGATATTTAAACCTAACAAAATTGAATTTATTTGATTCAACTTATTGAGAATACCTGTAAGGCTGAGCTGATGATATGTTGACAGGGAAATTGGAGTTGTTAGTGCTGGTGTGTTTTCTGTCATGGTGATGTGTTTACACTTCAGTTCATATTGCACACCAAATGTTATAAAACATATTCAATCATCATCTATAAAAGAATAAGATAAAATAGAAAATTCTACCAATGATACAATTATCCTTCATAGTCAAGTAAAGGTTTGGTGTTAGAACTTAAATTACTTAATTATATTAACATGGACATTGACATGTCTAAGGCTACATTAAAGTCAATTCAATATAATTTATTTATTTGAGAATATGATCTACATGAAAAATAAATAATAATATTTTTTCCTACTTCCTGTGTAGTAGATGGAGCTACTAAGAAATATTGCTAGAAACCTCAACAGGAATATTTTTCTTTACCAGACTTAAAAAAAAAGGCTTTTAAGTTTAAGTAGGCTTTAAGAAATATATGAATATATGTATGTATGAATGTTTGTCTCGTATTTTCGCGAAAATTAGCCATTGGATTGCAATGATTCCTTTATTGTTAGATGCAATATCTTCCAACTTAAGGATGATTTAAAATCGCATGAAAATCGGTTCGTGTTTGAGATAAAGGCATAGATTTAAGATTTTAGTTCAATGATGTAACATTAGGGCCATTCTTTATTACGTAAGACGATTTAGGGGGGAGTTAACCTGGGGTCAACCTAGTCTTATTTTTTTTTTACAAGGAGATGGGAGGGAGTCTTAATAGTTCTTACGTAAGATGACAAAAATGCGCCAAGTTAAAATAACTTTGAAAAGCGCAGGTAAGGTGGGTGCCGAGATTCGCTCTGATGCGTATTGGTAAACGATTTCCATTTCCATGGCAACGGACCCGCGCCCTACCACCACCAGTGCGCCTTCCGGGAACTCCCCACCAAACAAATATTCGTTTTTCCCTTTAGATTCTTACATAATAAATATTAAATAGGGGGAAACTGCCCTATTCTTATTTTTTCTTATAATAAAGGGGGTGAGGTCAAAAACTAACGAAAATAGTCATACGTAATAAATGAATAGCCAAAAATCAAAATCACACCTATTTTAAAATCCAAGATGCCGGAAAACATTTAGCAAATAAAAAGTTGTGTAGTTTTTGGGGTGACATCCCAAATCTCATTAGAAGATTCCCACAGTGAGACATGAGAGAGCTTGTTGGGAAGTAATTTTCCAGCAGTTCAAGGCTCTCATCGATGAGAAATATACCGATAAATGATCAGCCAAAAAAGTGGCTTATTGTTCCTGGAACAGATTGCCATGAAGCAGAATCAACAAAAAAAAAAAAAAAGTTTTTGGGGTCAAGGAGGTTGGAGATTATGAATACTAGGTATGTATGTATTTTTAGTTTCCATCAAAGCAGAAATAATTTTAATGGAACTCTTACATAAAAACAATATAGTTGTTGTTGAGAATGAAAGAAATGTACACTAATATTATAAAGAGGTAAGATTTGTGTTTGTTTGTTACAATTTAACTAAAAAATTACTGGACTAATTTTAAAAATTTCGCCATTAGAAAGCTACTTCTACACCAAGTATCATAGGCTTTATTATATATTTAAAAAGTTAGGAATACATAAAAAAACTTCAGTAGCATCACTAAAGTTGTGAAATTAAAAAAACAAAAATATCATCACTTATGCATTGGAAATCATTGACAATAGAGCAAAGTGATGTATTGCAGTTTTATAGATTGAGAATTTAAAATATATAATTTTTAAAATTTTATTAATTGTTGGATCATAATAAATCTATCCATGTAAAATATAATATGCAACACAAAAAGAATTTTTAGATTCAAACCAGTAGTTCCGAGCTCAGCACCTTCAACCATGCAAACAAACTCTTCAGCTTTATAATATTAGCATAGATTAATACATTTTTAATTAATAGAATTATATCAACAACAGACAATAAATTACAATTGGCTAAGGGTGCCTTTATGTGAAAAATAAATGAATGTAATGTACACCTGTATCCCTCACAGTAAAGGCAGAGCATCAAAGGTGTATGCTATGACGAGAAATCTAGCTTTTGTCTGTTAGGTAAATACCAATAACATTTACCTGTGAGTCATTTATCTTTGGGTTGTAGCGGCACCTACCTTCCTAACAGTGCTAAAAGTGTGTTAAAATTTACAATGTTTAAAATTCTAGACAGTGAATCTTTCAATGTCAGTTTGAGAGACACAACGTTTAAAATAGGCTATGTGCAGTCACTATACAATTTAGTATGGTAGTTATTTCATTAAAGTGTAGTTTGGTAGATCATAAAAATGCACCAATATTGACAAAACTAAACTAGTTAAAAGTAATACTACAATAACATACACATAATAGGCATAGAATACTACAACTACTACCACTAAGTATACACACAAAATTTCATAAGTATTGGCCAAACCATTTCTGAGTTTTGTTAAAAACACACAAAAAACACAATTAGGTAATTAATTTGTGACACAATTATAAGTTTTATTAAATCTATTACAGTTAATTATGTGGCTGTGGCTTTCTCAAAACAGTTTTGACTGAGTGAAATTTTGTTATAAGCCTTACTACAACATTTTACTGATTTTGTTGAGAAATATATGTACTGTAACAATCATTCTTTTTTCTAAAATTTAAATTGTTGTTTTCATAGTTAACTGAATTGTTACCTACAGCAAAACCTTTCAGTTCCAACCATGCCAATATCATAATCAAAAATGAAACAGATATTTTGAAATAGTGGCAGGAAAAATATATTTCCTTACTAATAATTTTAAGGAAAAATTTAAGTACTGTACTATATGTAAGGACATCGGCATCCATTTTAATAACGAATGCATATAAATATTTATTTGAATTATATTTAAACAAATCAACTACAGCGACTCGAGGGGAATTATAACTATCGACTCTGTCATAGCAATACATAATTATGATTTCAGTATGGAGAAACAATTTTTGTAAGATATAGGGCCATCTTCTACGAATAATAAAAGGTGTGATGTTGGGAGTAATTTCAAAACCAGTTAAAAATTAGAATAAACAAAGTAGTAGTAAAACTTAAAATAGTTACATGCAGTTTATCGAGTCTAGGTATACATGTAATGCACAGACTTTATTATTACTTTAATATACACTCTTAAACCTACCTATTTGAAAGTACGTCACACCAACCAAGGCGAAATCCAAAGAGCCATAAACGAATTATCAAACAATGATTTCAATGAACAAAAAAACAGCTACATGTATTAAATAACCAAATAATGAGTACCTTCGCGTTGTAGAGATGGTTTCAAAGAAAGAAGTCCTTCAAATTATCTCATATCGTTACTTCTTATCTTGAAAGAGAAAATATACATCAATGTATCATCACAAAGTGCACATACTTTGATTTAGGGTGTGCTGATTCAGAAACGATTGATACATGAATTAATCACAATATGAACACTAAATCACTTTTAAATGCTTTTAAACAACATTTTATCAAACAAAAACTAGTACAGTAAAATATTATCAACAGCCTAAGTACCTACAAAACGGAAAATGTCAAAATGTCCATTCAATTCCATTACCTCTTACCTCTATGGTTTAAGTTTATAGAATAGCGATGTTACGATAGCGATAGTCTATCGATAGAATTGTGGCCTTCAAAATCAGTTTCTCTATCGATAACCCTATCAAAACTATCAATTCACGAAGATACTATCGATAGTATTGATAGTTCGATAGTATTGACAATTATGAAACAATACTATTGATAGTATCGGTACAATCGATAGTACCGAATCGTTAGCTTTCAGCCTAAATTGCAACAGTTTGATAGTTTCACAGACTACTAGAGAGAGAAGATAGTTTCGATAGGATTATTCGCGCTATTGACTATTTTTCAAGGTCAACTATCTATAGTTAAACTATCGCTATTGAAACAATGAATTTATGGAAACAAGATTGAAAGAAATGAATGACAGCCAATTAGACAACAAATCTACTAGCATATGCATAGTATTATATTATCTATTGGCGTATTTAGGGTTATTTTTCAGGGGGGTCCCTGGCCCCTAACAAGCCATAGACGTACTGTACAATACTGTACATTGTACAGTGAGTACCTAGTTGCAATTAGGTTAGGATTAATTTAGGTTTAGTATTTAATCGTTTATCCCTTACTAGTTTCACCTGAAAAGAAATTTGAGAAAAATAATTTAATGACATATTAAAAAATAACTTTACATTTTAATTTGAGAATTGTGGGTATCTAATTTGTTATGATTTTACAACTACTGTACAATATTATATCAAAAAGAGTTTGGTCAATTGCAGGAATAAAACGAGATTATTATATGTTTTTTAATAATTATTTATTTTGTACTTATTTTGCTAACTATAGCAATTTCTTACATCTATGAAAGTTACAAAACAAAAATATTAATTCGTATTATTATAATTTTACAACCATAGCCATATTTAAACAATAATAAAATCAGAATGGCACGCAACGGTCTTTAAAACTTTGGTAAGTAACTTTTACATAATTATCTACTTATAGCACGTCAATCAATCAGTTACAATAATACCAATAACTATAAAAGTCTACTTAATATTAATTATTTTAAAGAGACTATCAATACTATAAATTATCACAATGATTATAAGAGACCAAAATGGTAACGACTATAAAAACATTTTTAACATCTGGCACATCTAGATTGTTAGATGTTAAAAATAATTTTAACTGCTACTTTAACAACATCGAAACCAAACAATAAAAATAACATAATGAAGTTATCTACTCATCATCATTTTCATTAGCACGGATACCATCATTGGGCACCAAATTTCAAAAAAAGCTTTGATAGAATGTGTTTAGTTGTTGTTGATTGGCATCTTATGATTGAGAAGTGACACAAGCTAGAATGTTCCTAAACGATTCTGCAGTTGAAACATTTGAAGGTGGTATTAATAAATGTCGCGATGGAGTTAACAGGTTTTCATTGGTTTCTTTAATAGTATTATCCAAGTGATCCACTTTTTGCGAGGATAAAAAAAATGTCTCTGCAGCAGAATACTCCAATGCGAGCAGATTGTTATTTAAGTAGTCTGTTATTCCAATTTTATCAGGAATATTAAATTGAACCTTATTTGAGTATTTTGCTGTCCACGAATCTTCTAAATCGGAAGAAGAGTCAGAGCTTGGGACATATTCTGATACCAACGGAGAAAATGGCTCCTCAGGATCTTCATCAGCTGGCACAAATTCGTGAGAGGGCCCAGCTGTCACATAATCTAAAAACAAATTTAGCATTAATTCAAGATTATGTTAGTCAATTTCGTGCTTTTGTGCGGTGTTTATACATTAAAAATAAGTAGTGAGAGCTGAGTGCTTTAGAGACAATATTGATTGCAAATTGAATATCCAACAAAATACATAATAGTACCTAATAATAATTAAAAGTAACTACTTACTATTATATTGTGTGATATTAACACTCTCCTCTTGTGTGTTTACGGTTCATTTTAGAAAAGAGACCCTGTCCACTCATGTTTGTTACTCGTCGCACTCACATTCACAATAGGCATGAGAAAGATACATATGTATATCAAAACGAAACTGAAATCCGGATTGCAGTCAGAAATCGTATCGCATCGATATTCCAATATCAGACTGAGGGAGATTTGAGGACTGAGTCACCTTCGTCCGTGGGAGTGCACCTTTTATGTGAATCCCCACACGTGGCCCCCGGGTGGTGCTAATCAGGTGATAATCCACTGGTAATTATGTCTACTGGTAATTAACTGGTGCTAGGCTTCGGCCGTGGTTAGTGACCACTCATCAGACAAAGCCGCGCCGCCAAGCGGCCTTGCCGTGTTCCGGTGTGATGTCTGGTGACACCATTTAAGAGGGTGGGTCGAATTGTTGCTTCTTTATGGTTTCAACCTTAAGGAGCCTCATTCCACTGCCACCTTCTCACTGAGAGTCACTCTCACGAGTGAATCGGTACATTGGGCTGGCGCGTCCCATCGTAGACTACATTGCTTAACATCAGGTAAGTTGTAGTCAAGCGCTAGCCTATTCAAGAATAAAAAATGAGATTAGCGTTTTTAGAAAACGCATTAACAATACCACGATAACACAAACAATCTAATTCGAACCAAACCGAATCGTGAGTTTAGTTTTGCTAACCAAACTGCAAATGAAATCTATCTAAAGCTTATGTTTTGGATAGTTTTGATATTTATTCGTTCTCTATCACTCTACCGTACGACTACTTAGTTAGAATTTAGAGCGAATTTAATTTCATTTTCTTTGTAACTTAATGATCCGTCGAAAGAGCAAAAGAGATGAAGCGAATCGTCGCGAAACAAGCGAATCGTTATGGATTTCGAATTGAAAACTTAAAACGAGGCGATATGGTCTAATTCAGATGGCAATGTTTATTTTGAAAAATTGAGTTTTGATTAACTCAGGGTTGGATTTCGTAGAATAATTCTATTTGTACCATTATTTTTCTTCATGTGTAGTAGTACGGAAATCGATTTATAAAAACGGCTTTTGAAATTGATTTTAAAATCTGAAATCGGATTTGTATCAGTTTGTGAAAAAAATACGAAAACGCCCATGCCTAATTCACAACTAAGAAAGGATCTCGCCGGGCGGCCGCTCCGCTCACGACATACAAAAAATATAGAACATGAGCCGAAGTATTTTACATCGATTGGCGAAATAAAATAAAAATTGTGTATGTGTATACACGCCTGTATTGTCCGAGTTATGCGATTTGTGTTTACGGTTTCAATTTTCACTAAAACCAGCAAAAATTATCGCATTAGTAACGCTCGCGTTTATATTTCTGACCTTTTTATCATTAATATTTTTGGACGTCAAATATCTCAGTCCACCCGTGAACATGAAGTCTGAAAAGACTTTGAAACGTCGGAATCTAAAATCTAAAATAAACCGCGATAAAATCCGTTAAAAAGAAGTTTTATTTTAATTTAAGTTTGTTTTTCATTTTCGTTTCACGACTTATATACGTGTCATTAAATTATTTTTCTCAAATTTCTTTTCAGGTGAAACTAGTAAGGGATAAACGATTTTCATAAAATTTAGTATATAGGGGGTTTCGGGGGCGATAAATCGATCTAGCTAGGAATATGTCACTTCAAAATATTTCGTTCTCATATTCCAAATAAAACCATAGACAACACTAGTTGCATGAGGTCAGCATCACACCATAAGCTCTTTGATCACACCTTCCAACATTGGGAGAGAGACTAACTAAAATAAAAGAGCACAATCACATTAAAATATCAATATAATCACTTTAAAGTTTAAAGTCAATTTCAGGAACATACTGATTTATTAAAAATCGATCTATAATTGTTAAAAAATTTATTAGTAAAATAGATTAATAAAGAAAATAATCGATTAATAAACGATTAGTTCATAAATAAATCGATTATTTCCATCATTTCGTAGTATCCCTAATTTACTGTTGTGTGCACTGTGCAGGTTCTCTTAGTAGTCTGTGGTTGTGTGTGGTAGGTATTGATTATTTTGTTGTGAATTTTCTGATTACTGGAATTGTTTTGTTTGTGAGAATTTTTAGACAGAACTTCAATCAAACCAATATTAAATTTGTTCGTTTTAAATGTTTTGTAAAAGTACCTAGGAGTTGCCCACGGTAAGAAAATATTGTAGATTATGAACGGTTTCCGCGTTTTTCTATTTCATTTGAAATTATTTTTTAATTTATCTCTGCAGCCTATTACATTATTAATATCAAGTATGTTACCTCTTAAATGTATTGAAAATAAGCTATCGTACGTACACACCTGGCAGATTAGGCCTATGAAGTATTTAATAAATTTTGTGAGTTATAAATACAGGTGTTGTGCCTATTCACCTTGACAATTTACTTTCTATTTCAACATTTTCAAGTAGGTAGTTTAGCTGTAGCAGTCATCAAAATTGGTGAGCTAATTACTCTGGACTTCAAGAAACATGAAACGTTAATTGGAGACGGTTTTATGGTATTATTTTTTTGGGTCAATTGTCTCAAGCTTTTGGACATAACAATAAATTAATGTTATCAATATGGTAAAACATTAAATTCAATACCTTAGATAAAACATAAACATAGGCTTAGCTTTCTTTTGACATCCATCGAGTTGACGGTTGATACTTTTTTCACAGAAAGGTTTCATGATTTTAAGTACACACCCAAAGATTTGACATTTTGAGAAAAAAAATCTTAGAAATCAATTATTTTTACAATATTTATGTCAATCCCTACCATAATTTATAAATAATTCTAGTCAAGGAATGTTTTGTTTTATCTACCTACCTACCTTTTGGTTACTGTAGTCATATGTTCAGTAACATTTTACTATCTATAAATTTACGTAAACAATTATATTTTGTATTTATTTCAATAGACTGTGGGTTAGGTTAGGTTAGATTTTTAATAACCACACTCGACATTGGTTTGGTTTTGGCAAAACCGAATAGGTCCCAGTTCACTACGTAACATTAAATTTTAATTTAATCGAACAAGAGGGGCTCTTCAACTTTTCCTTTTAAGGGAAGGTAGTAACACTCCTCCACATCCCCCCATCACCCTCCCTTCCCATAATTTGACGGACGTCAATGGAAAGTTGTACCTAAATATTTAAATTTATATATTATATTTTTAAACAAATTTAATTATAAATAATATAATATATAGTATATATTTCAGTAAATTTCGTTGTAATTGTTTATTAAAAAAAAATGCATCTAGAATTGAATGCAGGTCTTTTAATATATAAATAACATTCAATGTAATATGCTTATGTGATTTCCTATAATGCAGAACAAAAGCTCTTAAACCACTCCACTCTGAGTTTAGTTGAAGTCTGTTTCAAAATGTAGGTGAATTAGCTTACCTCACTCTGACCACGGATTCAGTGAGATTTTTTTTTATTCTTCGATAGGCTGGCGCTTGACTACAACTTGCCTGATGTTCAGCAATGATGTTATCTACGATGGAACGTGCCAGCCCAGTATACCGATTCACTCGTGATTACGAATGATTATCGATGAGAAAGTGGCAGTGGAATGAACATCCATATGGTTAGAAACCTTAAAAGAGCAATAATTCCAACCCACCCTCTATGGTGTTACCAGACATCACACCAGAACACGGCAAGGCCGCTTAGCGGTGTGGCTGTCTGGTGGGTGGTCACTAAACACCTACCACCAGTTGAATATCAAGTATTATGCCATAATATTGAAGGTTAAATATTGAAACAATACTGACTTAAGTAAAAATAATCATGTTTCTATTATTATTTACACTTTTGATGTTAATAGTTACCAACAGATTTCTTACAGATCTGCTCAATTTATTTGAATATTCATAATGAGTCCTGTAGAAAGTGTTCCGGTCGCAGTTCTAAATTGCATTGATGACTATGTTGAATTACTTTATGATG
This sequence comes from Meganola albula, assembly GCA_936450015.1. Taxonomy (NCBI): domain Eukaryota; kingdom Metazoa; phylum Arthropoda; class Insecta; order Lepidoptera; family Nolidae; genus Meganola; species Meganola albula. The sequence goes on along the minus strand of OW388144.1, from coordinate 9,353,107 downwards.
ACATTCCTGAAAAAATTAAAGGCTCCGCTCTGATACTTCAATTGGCTAGAAACCCAGATAATTTAATAGAATTAGCAAGAAATGGTAATTATTAGTCTATATCTGTTCAAATTAATTCAACTTTAAACTTATATTGTTGATTTATATGAAATTAAACTGATTTTCCAGAAACACTGCTTAGTGTACTATCAAGAGTGTTACGGGAGGAATGGAAAAGAAGCATTGAATTAAGTACCAACATTGTTTATACTTTCTTCTGCTTCTCCACTTATAATGAATTCCATCCAGTTATTGTGCAATATAAAATTGGCTCCCTATGTATGGATGTGATTGATTATGAACTAAAGAGATATGATCAATGGAAGGAGAAAGTTGATGGAAAGAAACCAGTGTTAACACCTGAGAAGGTAAAAATCTGTATATTCTCAATAATGCTTTTGTTAAAAATATACATACATACTAAACTTTGTATTTTTAGAATGATTTACCAAAGAGTCGAATCCCAGAACCAAAGCGTCGACCCAAGTCCGGAACATGGGCTGTTGCTGATGTCAGTATGCAGAAGTCACGGTCTTTAGTGTCCAGCTACCATGAGGACTTGTGCAGTGCCTCTGATGAGTTTCTATCAAAAAGTGATGAAGAACAAATGAAGCGAAAACTTAAAACACTCTCTAAGAGACAGGAGCAACTGTTAAGGGTGGCTTTTTACATGTTGCTTAATATAGCTGATAATGTTAAAGTGGAGGAAAAAATGCATAAAAAAGATATTGTGGGATTACTGATTGGGGCTATGGAAAGGCATTCCAATATAGATCTCCTTATTTTAATCGTGTCATTTCTACAGAAGCTTTCTATTTTTGTTGAAAACAAAAATAGCATGGCATCAAAAGGAATAGTAGAAAAATTAGCACCTTTATTGGATTCATCTAATGCAGATCTAGTCAATGTCACCTTGAAGTTACTGTTTAATTTAACCTTCGATACAAAACTGCGAAACAAAATTATTAAAATGGGACTTCTACCTAAGTTTATACAATATACAAGTATGTGGCTGGTGTTAAATAATTGTATATGACTGACAAATGATCATGAGCTATATTTCTTTTCATTTGTTTTCAGGTGATGACAAGCACATAAACTTAGCAATGAAAATTCTATACCACTTAAGTATGGATGACAGAGTCAAGCTGATGTTTACACAATCAGATTGTGTCAAATTGGTGAGCAAAGATAATTTCAAGTAAGATAAGATTTAGCAATTTTTCCAATATGATTTAGCAATACATATTACGCTTGATTTAATCACCTATTAGATTAAAATAACCTTGAACCCACAGCATGGAATGTTAATATTTGAGTGATGTCAGCTGACAGATATGTTGCTGCTGAACGTGAACAGCGAGTGGATGGGTGGCGGCACGACGGACGTGCTGCTGGCGCTGTGCATCAACTTGGCGTGGTGCGAGCGCGCGGCGCGGCACGTGGCGGCCGAGGGGCGACTGCGCGAACTGCTGGCACGCGCCTTTCGCCACGCTAGCCCCATGCTCATGAAGCTCGTGCGGAACCTCTCACATCATCCGCACAACAAGCCTCTCTTCCTGGTAACTACACATATGACTTCACCGCCACTTCGCAATCTGTAACATTGCCACATATGGATAAATATTATTTCTACTATATTTTTTAGGAATACGTCGGAGACATAGCCGGGGCTGTTACAAGCGGCGACGCAAGCGACGATTTCGTTGTCGAATGCTTGGGCACTCTAAGTAATATCTTGGAACCCAGTAATAATATTGACATTTATGCAGTCGTCGATCGGTACAAATTGATACCTTGCATTATGAAGATTTTGGACCCAGGTAAATATCCTTCTTATCTCTCGCATAGGTATGTTCGCCATAACTCTGATGACATGTTTATCCTTTAAATTGGTTTGAAGCACTATGAACGCAAGTAAAACAATGCAATCAATTAAAAAAACGCAAAAGATATAATCGATGAATATTTATGTTTGTGTAAACAGAAAGCGGACGAGCGCCGGAGCTGGTGGTCGAGGGCGTAGTGGGCGTGGGCGCACTCGCGGGGGACGAGCGCGTGGCGGCGGCGCTGGTGCGGGCCGGCGCTGCGCACGCGCTCGTCGCGCTGCTGCGGCTGAGGCAGGCCGACGACGACCACGTGCTGCACACGCTCTACGCCTTCCGACAGCTGCTCGCGCACCCGCACACCGCTGAGCTGCTCGTCGCGCACACCGGTACGCGCTATCTACTTACTACACACTACGTACCGAATCCTAATTACTAGACGCCACGTCTATGACATCATACATTTTTTTTGGAAACAATTGCAAGTTAATACAAATAGGTTCGCCATTCCTACACTACACACTGTACGCACGACCACGTGCTCGGTTCTGCACACGCTCTAGTCAGTGCACTCAGTTTTTGTCACTCTCCTAATCTGTGCTGACAATGTGCACGTACGCACAAGTTCCTATTTAAGGCCCAGACTATAAGCTTCCGCAAACTAGAACATGCGTCCAGAATTCCGTATGAATTTATCCGATATTTCAAAACCGAAATTGAGAGGTTTAATACCGTAACAGTATTCAGATACCACTATCACTATATATTAGGTTGTCGGTTAAAGTGAGTTTGGACCGAATCAACGTTACTCGACAATTTACACCGTGGCGCTTCGAGTGAATGAATGTAGTTTTAAGCATAATGTTAGGATATTCTTTCTTTATTTTCTTTTTTTCTTTCTTTCTTTCTTTCCAACGATTTTCATAAAATTTACTAAAAATTAGTAAATTTTATGAAAATCGGGTTTCAGGGGCGATAAATCGATCTAGCTAGGAATCATTTTTAGAAAATGTCATCAAATAAAAAAAAAATACCGAGCAAAGCTATCTGTCTGTAAGTTCGCGATAATCTCAAAAACTACTGAACGGATTTTCATATGGTTTTAATCACAGACAGAGTGGTTTCTGAGAATGGTGTAATAGTGTAATTTATTGAGGTTTTGCGTAAATTAGATGAAATATGACGATAATTGTTAAAGGGGTCTAAAAAACAAGCCGTCTGGAGCTCTAATCGACGCTGCGATAAACGCTGCTGAATTCATTGAAGACGTAACAAAAAATTAAAGATGGACTTTTTTCTCTTTTATCTTTTAAAGATAGATACTATAACCAATCTAACTTTTTAAAAATGATCACAGAGAATGTGGTATTTTCAGAAGCTATCTAGAAGGATACAGTATTAATCCCTATCAAATTAAGTACGTTATTCACCTTCAGCTTCTCATGCACATTATAATAGCCATACAGTTTAAATCAATACCTTACGAGCTATCGTGCCATTAAAAGTACGCGCGGGAAAAATTAATCTCTGAAATGTGTGTACAGTCAATAACTTACGAACAACTCAACTGAAATGGATAATTCTTATTTTTGTTTTCTTTATTACGATCAGAGACAAGGTTTGTGTCCAAAAATATTAAAATAAATGGGAAGAAATTTAAAATCGGGTTCTTGGACTACCCGGGCAAAGCTGGGGCGGGCTGTTGGTTAGATATAAAGTAATAAATAGTGAATGTTTTAAATAATAAATCTCATTTATTTATCCAACACAGACTCAAGCACCTCACAGAGCTCGCTTACCGCTTTAAAAAATTCAGTCGCCGAAACATATAAAGTGACAGTGCACTAGATGGTGTATCTTTAAATTCTTAACGGAAAGCCAAGATCTCAGTTTATTGCCAATTTTAAATTAGGTAATGTTTACGAAAATATATATTGAAAGGAGACGTCCAAAAAATGTATAGAGCCTGGGATTAAAATAATTGTAAATTTGAACAGCAATCTGAGTTACATATGTTAATAGAGCATATTAATTAAATTTTTTGGTGTATTTAAAATAATTTTAAACCCCCCCGTTTTTTTTTAAATTGTAATTGAAAATAGGAATCTTTAATGCAATATTATGATTATTGCAATTGGCAACCCCATGGCCAAATGACAATTGAGCAACCAAAAAAATTAAAATCGTTTAGAACGCTGTCAATCAAACTGATCAATGACAATGACATCATGACGTTTCCCGTAATTATATTTTTTTCCACGCGTTTTGTTATTACACTAATAAGATAACAAATATTTTTCGTCATAATTACATTAAACTGCAGCTAGAATAATATTACAAGAGAAAAGTACTGTAATAGAATGCAATTATTGACGTGATTGCAATATTTATACTGCTTAGGAAACGGATAATTAAAGGTAATGAGCGTTTTGTTTTTCTATTACATTTTTTAGATTTTTACAAAAATGGTTGCTCCTAAAATTCGTGTTTAGTTAAATTCTAACAGCTTATTAAATAAGCTTTCCAATGAGGTATATCACATTGGTGTTCAAAATTCTAGCCCACTTTTGACCTCTCCTTTAGGTTAATTATATATATTTATAAATTAAAAGACGAATTGAGGTTACTTGTTTCATTTTAAGCAAACTATTTTATATGGAAAATAAAGAACAAACAATTCGTACCAATTCCGGAATGCGGTCTCCAACAACCGTAAGTCAGGTCCGGTTTCAAAAAACCTTCCGAACCTTCCGATATTTGATACCCTACCTCGGACTCAAAAATCAGCAGGAAAAATTGAAATGAACGTTCAGGAGTCTTCCGAAGAAGATTCCGGTAGTCAGCCTAACTAAAATCGTGTATTCTGATCGCAGAAGCTCCGGCGTATCTTATCGACTTGATGCAAGATAAGAATGCGGAGATACGAAAAATGTGCGACAGCTGCCTGGATGTAATTTCACAGATGGAAAACGAATGGGCCGAACGAATAAAGGTTAGTGTACAGATAATCAGTAGACACCGACGACGTAAAAAATAAACAAAAGAGATTAAATAGACATTAAAGCAATGGTATGTATGTTTGTTCGTGTGAAGGTGGAACGGTTCCGGTGGCATAATGGCCAGTGGCTGTCCGTAGTGGAGACGCTGGGCGCGGAGGGTGGCGCGGGTGACGTGCCCGACGACTTGCCGCCTTACCTCTCCGCAGAGTACCTCACCACACACCGCCTCACCGCCTCAGGTATCTCACTTCACAATGTACATCTTTAAGTAGGTATAGTCTTTATAAACATTGCACAGCTTTTGAACTCCCGTGGACATAAAAAAATCAGCTAGTTAAAAAACATTTTCAAATCCAGTAAGTAGTTTCAATTAGGACATTTCAACTAACAGCCAAACTTTCTTTAATGGAATCGTTTTAGCTAACAGAAGAAATCAATTAAAAAATAATAGATCATTTTAGTAGTACATTAAGGCAGTAACTTTGCGTTTTGTTGATAGTGGGTGGAGCAAAATTGGTCATTTGATACAGAACGACATTTATGCCATTCCCTTTCTTTATATTTTACCCACGGACGCAAAGAGCCGGGGTCGAATCATAGTGACCACACTATGATTCGACCCCGGTAACTGGTAACTAGCTCGGTTCCTACTATAAAAGTGATGGCAAAGGGCTAAAAGCTATCTGCATAGTAGAAGTCTCCCAAACATATTTCATGTTGGATCTGGTTTACCATATTTTTTCCTTTTCCAAACCCTTAGGTTTGTAGTCTATTAAAACAAGAAAAATAACAAAAAGGTTTTCGAAGGAAAATGAACCTCCTCATAAAAGTGAAAAATGTAACATCTGCTGATAGAAGTCGATGCTAATATTCAGTAAATCTTAGTCCAATTAATTTAGCTTTATTTTATTAGATTTATCACTTCTTAGATGGCGCATGGCAGTTTTTTGTTTGAAAATTCGTTTTTACATATTTTGGTGGTGCATCTCATACTTTCTTCGAACTTTTGTAGATGCTTATAAAGTATCACTAAAACACACACGATTTTTAATCTAGGGAGGTTGGGGAGGGATTTAAAACACTCGATTAGCTATCGATTACAAGTAAAAACAAATAAGTAAATGAGTACTACTACTATTAAATACTTGTCGCGACGTTTCTACTGTGATTCTAAGAGGAGTCCTATATCTCTGAAGTCCATCATCAGATAAAAAACTTTCAATTATACTAACTTGAAGTACTTAAAAATAAATAAAAAAAAGAATTTTTATAATCGCCAAACATACATAAAAAAATCAAACATATAATCAAACAATGAACCTCTTTATTTTGTTAGAAGTCTGTTAGAAAGCAGGTAATAACGTTAATAACGTTTGACACTAACGTCTAACATCGCGACGCGAACAGTCCGCCACCCATGAGCATGCGATGACATCCTTTTATAACCACTCTGCTGTCTAGCCACTTTTGACTGAAACTCGCTGCAATCTTACAGTAAAATGGTCCGTTTCAGATTCGCAAACATCTTTAAACGATGACTCTGACAGCTTTTTTGGCGAAGTCGGGATGCATCGTGTTAATAGCAGGTGAGTCAAAGCCAGACAAGTATTGTTTGGAATTCTACGAGAGTAAAATATGTACAGTGAAACTGTACTAGGTAGTACACGGACACCCGCGCGGTTCGTATGCGGAAAAATGGTTTCTTTGTGGATTTCCTGCTCGGAATTACGTGCACATACTTGTTTTTTTTTTTATTGTATCTCAATATGTTTGGGGACTCCCTAATGCTAACTGAAGTACATGAATAGTTGGTCAGACAGATGTCAATGCTCGTTTTTCATTCAGAATCAGAAGAATAAGTAGCAACTGGTGATACTGGCGAATAGTCTCCCCAAACACGCAGGCTTGCATTTGGAATGCCCGTACGAAATAAATTCTGAATGGAAAATTGATCCAATGTGTGCATTTTGTATAGAACCAACGGAAAATTCATTCATTTATTTCTAAAATTGTTGAACATTGTAAAATGTTGAACATACATATAACTAAAGCCCGATGGACTATTAACTAAAGCCTTTTCTCCTTAAATTTTATGCGATTGTTTCTTACTAAGTATGTTTAATTTGTGTTTTGTTTACTTCGTTTCATTTTAATGTATTGTATGATTATTTTTTAGAAACGAAATCGACGAACGCAGTGACTGCTATGGATCTACTGATATATCAATGATGAAATCTTCTGAAAAGGACGCAGTGATTACAAAAGACATCAATATTTACACCTAACCAGTCATAAAACCAATTTAATGTAAATGATACCTACTTAAAGATATGTTTTAGACGCGCTTATTTCATGCAGGCTATGCATCCTAAATCTTTCTAAGTATTAAAATGTCACTAACAGTAATTTTTTTTGTAGAAATTCTATTATATTTTTAAAAAGATGAGTTACATACGCTAGACTCAACTAATAGAGTAAGTAAGTCCACTGTGTTAAGCGGGTGTCTGTCGGGTACACCTGCTAGACTTGCTGTTCTATTAGATCCTAGGAGCAGAGACGTCCGTGCGGTGACGTGCGATCGCGCAACGTAGTACATGAGCAGAGGTGTTTCTAGGAAAACCGCGGTTATGAAATTATGCTGCCGGCACTGCGAGAGTCCAGGTACGGTGAAAGTACTGTCTGCTCCGTAGATTCGTCGCGGGTGTCCGCGACATATGCCCGCTCCATGCTTCTGCTTAACGCAGTGGACGACAATAATATGTAACCGCGATCACTTTGTAAGAAGACGTACGAAACCTATTCAAAACTACCCCTATCAGTACTTAACCTTAATTATTTTCAAGTAACATTGTCATTGTCTTATAACTACGAGAATAATACGCAAACATAGATATACAACGTGTATTTTTTTAATTTGAGATTTAATTTAGCTTTTTGAGTTAGTTATCTATTAGGGTGACTGGTAATTGGTGTACATAAAGTGACTGACCTATTGGCGTAGTGGTTAGTGACCTTGACTCGTAAGCCGGAGGGCGTGGGTTCCCACCTAGGACAAGTCTTTGTGTGATGAGCATGATTGCTTGTGTCCAGCGATATTTCCCTTATTTATGGACTAAATACTACAACAACCTTACTTTTTGAAGATTGATACTACCTCTACCTGGATATTGTTTTACTTCGCACCGACATCAAATGATATCAAATATTTTTGAAGTCTGTTTTATTTTTTTGTTAAAAATTATTTAGACTTTTAAAAATCTGCAATCTACTAATTGCAGATTGTTAAAATGGTTGGAATATACCACTAGCTTGGGACCCAGCGCTTAATTTACTTGTACCAAAACCCAAGCAAAATCAACTCAGAATTCAAGACACTGTAAGCTCAGTTTGCTTAAATCGGAACGCAACTTAAATAATAATGTTTGTAGGTAGTCAGTAATAATTCTGATTAATATTTTTGGACGTCAAATACCTCAGTCCACCCGTGAACATGAAGTCTGAAAAGACTTTAAAAAGTTGGGATCAAAAATCTAAAATAAACCGCCATAAAATCCGTTAAAAAGTACTTTTATTTGAATGGGTGATATTCGCGTAAAAAGACTATTAAAAATTAAAGCTTTTCGTACGTCTCATTCGATGCGCAAATATTTTTCAGTTTAAAATTTATAAAGGTGTATTTTTTATAAATCTAATAAAAAGACGCAACATTTGTTTTTCACATTTTCTATTTCATTCACAAGTATTTTTTTTTTATAATTAATAATTTACAGTCACAAAACTAGAAAGAATCTTAAGTGCGTGATGAAATTAAAGTACTGTAATTGGCCAGCCCTATGGCGTATTTAAGTAGCTACCGAACGGCTGTAAGTAGGTTATTATACTGACGGGCCGGTGGCGTGGTCGGTAAGATACTTGCTTTTCACGCCGCAGGTCGTGGGTTCGATTCCCACCCGAGACAAACATTAGTGATGAACATTTGTGTTAGTGTCGAGTCTGGGTGTAAATATTTATTATAAGTATATATTTACAAAAGAGAAGTATTATATGTATAGTATATATACCAGTTATCTGGTTTCCATAACACAAGCTCTGCTTAGCTTGGGACCAGATGACCGTGTGTGTTAATGTCCCATAATATTTATTTATTATTTCCAAGGACAGGGCTGACTATTACGATACTGTATAGATAATATTATAACCGTGCCACGTTTTTAGAGTTCTAAATTAAAATGGCTATATTTAATATTGAGCCGCGTATTAGAGGTGACCAATGGTTACCAAGGTGGCGCGAGACGCACCGCGAGCCTCTCGCGTCGCGGCGCGGCGCCTCACCGTACCCTTTCTTACTTCTGCACACAAATCGTATCTCTGCTGCTTAGCTCAATATAAAATAGCAAATTTAATTAATAAGGAGTTGCTCTGAGAAAGTTGTTTGTCACTACCACGTGGTAGATAAAGTATTTTACACTAATTTCCAGTCACTGTATAAAATAAAAAGCTTACAGCCTGTCGAATCTAAGACGTACCGTTTGACGGTTCTAAACGTAGTACACTTAGAATTTTATTTTTTGTATGAAATTTTTTTATGTTAAGTTAAAATAAAAATAGCTTCATAATTCAATTATTTTACAGGAAAGCTAATAAAAATAGTGTGAATTATGTCTCTATAAAGCTAATTTAATAGAAAACAGTGAAACGTCAAAAGGTACTTCTTAGATTTGTTCAATTATTGCTGTATTTTAACAATGTTAATCGAAACAACGCATACCTAAAAGAAAGTATTAGGTACACACGGCTACACATCAAGCTATACAGTTCAGTATAAGCTGACCTCTCGTACGAAAATCCTATACGATGTGAGATCAGCTCATACTGGAAATATATACCTTGAGGTGTACATCCAGCGTAATTGTTAGCGGCATACAAATTGAAGGATATTTATTATTTATAAAAATATTGTCTAATAAGCTTTTCTTGTTTTTTACCACGCTATGAAAGTATGCAATAATTATAATAGGCACTACAATAATTATAATTATTTTATACTTTGATACATCATAACAGTGGATGTGTGTGTGTGTGCGTGTGCTCTGAGGGCCACTCTCAGAATCTCTGAAAATATGCTCAGGATTTAACAAAAATCAAATAAGTGTAGTTGGACCCCAGTGTACACATAAAGGATTAAGGGTCCACTTATACCGGATAAACTAAGGGCACTACTGTAGAAAAAAAAAACAAATTTGTGGAAACAAGATATTATAGCAAAACATTGTTATTAGGTCTTGGTTACTCTTTGAAATGTTGTGATAGCCATAACAGATCATGGTATTAGGTACTACTTCTTGCGTTATAAACGAAAACAAAATTTTGGGGTACTGAGGGTCCAAATTTAAACCGTAATAATACCGTGACCTGTTATTGCTATCACCATTTTTATTTTAATTGCCGATAGGTATGACTCCTATATTGAACCTTTGTGTGCGTAGATGCATGTCGCACAATAATATTCTTTTAATCTTCAATAATTAATTTACTTACATAGTCCTAAGCCTATTGTTATTAACATGATATGAGACCTGTGCACAAAATAAAATCTATTTTATTGACGTGACAACGTCTTAAATTAGGTTGCGGCTGGGAGGCACTTATGAAAAAGTGTAACGCTCGGTAACGTTACGATGAGTCACCGAACGAGAGAGAGGCCCGCCGAATGCCTTGCGTCTCTCTCCCACTCAACTATGTTTCATCCTTCTTCCTACTATACGAATGAATATTCACATTAAAATTATTTTACCACTCAAAGTCGTTGTCACGTAAAACTTTCGCCCGTATACCGAATTTACAGGCAACCAATTTTTTTATTTTATTTTATCTTAAGCCAATTACTCTCTTATTTGATTTTCACAAAATCTGGTTCTAACTTTCACAATATTTTGGGAATGTTCACTAAATTCTGAGCATGATTTCAAAGAATTCTGAGAGGGTAGGCCTCAGAGTACACGCACATTAAAAGTGGGTCTAATTTTTAAATTATTTCCACGTCCTTGCATGGGAATATTTCTCCATTTCCCAAGCAAGCTATTTATGACAATTTTAGAATGCAATTATACTTCCTAGATCAAGAAGCTAAATTTTTATAAATTCAGCTTAAGCTACAAGATAAGTCAACATTATCTTTTAACGCTGGTATAAACTAACTTAACGAAAGTTATTAAATTTAATTTTCTGCACAAAAAATATAAGTATCTAATTACTTAAATTACTGGAGTTTTATTATTATTATTATTATACCTCGTATCTTTTGATGATTACAATTTACATCAAGCCTGGTAAAGCTCTAGAAAAAAAATGACCGTACGATATGTTAAATGTCAATGCAAAGTTAGAAAAAATGAGACAGTTACGCCTCCCCCACTTCCTTCTTCACCCCCGATAGAGAATTGTCACTCATGTCACTACTTGATAGCTGTCAGGGGGTGGCGCGCCTGAATCCATGGAGTACTATTTACGTACTTTCTCACTATTGTAGGGTAGTTTTAAATAGTTTGTGGTAGGCAGTGGCGTAGCGTGCCATCTCGGCGCCTGGGGCGGGATACCCACTTTGCCGCCCCCATTCTATAGGTGCTTAATTTAAACAAACAAACAAACAAAATATCATTTATTCAAAATAGGATTTTTACAATCTCTTTTTGAACGTCATATTTTTAAAGAGACACTACACCGATTCGCAACTGCAGTCGAGGGGAAGAATCGGCAAGAAACCCAACGACACAAGCAGGCCCTACCAAATATACTTTTTTTTTCAGTCAGTTATCATATTACAAAATTGAGCAAATAACAAATGGTACAAAATAAAGACAGATAGATGTGTTGAACCAGCAGCTCACTCCCAAGAGTTTTAGTTTTTAGAAATTAATAATAAGGAATGCCGCTCAACTCGGGTCGCGCGCGCCGGCGCGGCGGGGCGCGGGGTGATGCGCAAAAAAAACAAACAAACGATAAAAAGAGCTCTGTCAGTGATTTCGCAGTTTTTCTTTTAAATAAATATTAAAAAATAGTTTGTGCGCAAAATTATAGATAAAAATGGAACATTATAGTGTGTCTGACACATGTAATGAATGAATCATAGATCAGATCTCAACCCGCTTCAGCGGCGACATTTTGCCGCCCCTGCGGGCTGCCGCCCGGGGCGGGCCGCCCCCTCCGCCCCACCCACGCTACGCCACTGGTGGTAGGTAAAGTCGTTCCCGATTCTTACCAGAGTAAAAATCTGACTATCAGACATATAAATCTACTACTAGCTTTCCGACAGCGGCTTCGCCCGCCGATATCGGTTATCGCGCTAAACAATTAATCTCATTTTGCGCAGTCGGATAAAACTATCCTTTCCCGGGTTTCGTACTATCTCCATACAAAATTAGTTCAGTAGTGTATTCGTTTAAGCAACATTTTGAAATCGGCAAGCCCTCATAGGCATATCCATAAATCTATAGTGGTTTGTTAAAAAATACTACGGCTTTAAAACAATACTTATTGCAAGTTTTTCATTCAATATTCAAGAACAAATAAAATTTAAATTTCGAATTTTAATAATAGGACTGAGTTATCAAACGTCATTGTGTCAAAATTAAAAGTAATTACTTAAAAAGCACGAAGGAGTATTGATATCAACTTCAAAGAAAATCTCCCTCAGAATAATTTCTCAGGCTTCACCCGCGTAGTATTGGGATAAAGATAAAAAAGATTAGAAAAATAAAAAACACGTGTTTCATTATTTGTTTTAAGCTATATTTATACCGAATTTGAAATGAACCGGACCAAGGACTAAACAGTTCTGGAATATTAAATTTTTCCAAAAAAAAACATTTTACACACCCCCTGGGGGTAGTTTTGGGAAAATAAAAAACACGTGTTTTATGATTTATTTTAAGGTATATGTGTCCCGAATTTGGAGTGAATCGGACTTGAGACTAAGCAGATCCAGAGAAACTTTAATTTTTACTAATAAAACTCATTTTCCACACTCCAGGGGGGTAATTATGGAAAAATAAAAAACCCGTATCTCATTATTTGTCTTAAGGTTTATGTGTACCGAATTTTAAATGAATAGGACCAAGGAATAAAAAGTTGCATACAAACTTCACCCCTCTATTTAACCCTCTTAGGGGATGATTTTTGGAAATATTATTAGCCTATGTCCTATTCTAGGGTATACACTACCTACGTTTCAAACTTCATTAATATTGGTTGAGCGGTTATGGAGATACGTGGTAACAAACCTTCACACATACACACACTTACTTTCACATTTATAATATTAATAAGTAGGAAGTAGGTCTGTGGTTCGAGCACGAACTTTTTCTCACTCTCGTCTTTCGATGATCCAATTACTCAAAACTATCTACCTACCCTCTCCGCAGCCACTAAACGCAGAGGAACTCTTAAGGGAGTACAAGTTTTACTAGCTCATGACCTTTATTAAAATATTATTGGATACTGTGACTAAACGATAGTAACGGTCTCATTCTTAAAAATCTTATAACTCTACGATTAAAATGGACTTTGTCCCTTTCTCACTAGTATAAATGTCAAGATGATAGACAAAGACAAACGAATTATAAACCTATTATATATTATTGTTATATTGAAAAACGTTTTTTATGGGTGAAAAAATGGAGTCCTAGATCATCGCAGTTTTTTATTTTTATTATTACTACTCTTCTAAAAGCTTGTATAATTAAACTTGACATTGGCAAAATTGCGGAATAATTTCTGCAGAGGTCATTGTTTTTCAGGAAAAACAAACAAGGCAAGGACTATGGTTGGACTTGTCTATGGTACAGCACAACAAGTTACACGACGATACACTGGGTACATACTGGGTAGGTATAACTAAACAAATATAAAATTTTAAATAAACTCATACCCGTATTCATAAACGTATTTTAAGCTCATTAAAGCTAAAAAAGGTTGTTTTTGTTTGCCATGTCGATATTTCTTCTAGTAAGAAAGAGACAATGTCCATAGAGTGTAACTTTTTTATGAATATGGCAGTAATCTATGATACAACAGCTGACTGCATTGTAAAGTTCTTCCTTCTCGCGTTGTTGGCAGCAGCTAAATTATGAATGAGTGATACATTACTGCACTTGCCAACATAATACAAAAAGAAACTCCTATTTGTAACGTACTATACCTGCTGACTCCTCTCTGGAGACGGTTTCAAAGACTTGTCTTATCAAAGCAGCGCTGTCTGTGTTTTGTTTCTGAAGCTTTTTAACAAAATATTTTTCATTTACATTAGTAAGACAGCACTATTAGCAATAAATTTATAATTGCCTAAGTGTAAATATTAATACCACATTCGTAGTTATATGTAATTGCAGAGGTACCAATATGACATGGTGATCTAAGTATTATGACTCTACATTAAATACTGATTACATGGTGTTAAGTTTCAGATGTTTTATTGCTATCGACTTATTGGAATTACATATTTTAACACAAAAAAAAAAATCACTTCATTAAAATAAAAACAACTAAAGCCAAAAAACTAAGCAGGGCTTGTACTATGGCAACCAGATAACTTGTTATATACTACATTACATATAATAATTCTTTTGTAAATACATACTTAATACTTAAATATAGATAATTACGCTCAGACTCAAGGGAAACAGACATGTTCATCACACAAATGCCTGTGTTAGGTGGGAATTGATTCCACGATCTGTGGCGTGAAAAGCAAGTATCTTATCAGTCACTGGCCCGTCAATCTTTAATTTACTACCTTGAGAAAGTAATATAATCTAAGTGCTCTGATATATTTTGAAGTGGTTTTAGGTATTGTTTTGTAGTGCCTCCATTTACTTGTTAGTTTGCGCAAAGACGGTAAATTTCTGTGTTATTTTAATTAAACTACGTTTTAAAATGCCGAAACGTGAGTGTAAATAAAAAGAAACAATATTTTAGAAATAATGTTTGATTTAAAGATTTAGGATGTAAGCTGATGCTTACAGTAGATTGGCAATGTAGTGACCAAGACGAGACCAAAAACCAATTGCAGTAGTGTGCGTGTTTTGTTAATGTGTGCGTGGCGCATAGAGCTTGCTGCACCATGTACCGCCTGATACTTTGATTATCGATAACACTGTTTGACGGCTAATTATTATATTCTAACAGAATAAAAAAATATATAATTAGTTATCATTTAATGATATTACACTATTTATATCAACACTAGCTTCCGCTCGCGGCTTCGCCCGCGTGGTGTTAGGATAACAATTAGCCAAGTGAGAGATCTTATAGAACCCTTTATCATATTTTTTATTTGTAATTGGTCTTAAATCAGATCGTGTTTGTTTCTTTTAATTGAAGACGTCTAACTCCTTTTGGAAAATTATTTTTGTACCATTTAAGTTTTGTTAAAATCTTAAGTTCACTAAACTTTGTTAGGAATTTTAAGGGTTATTCCCGTCGGAAACCAATTAGGGTTATCCCCTCTAGGCAACGTCCTCGAGGAAGCCGTTTTATATAATAATATATTTTTTAATTTTTCTACTTTTGCCGAATGTTTATGAATCCTTAAGAAATTCTGCTCAAAACTGTACCCCACATGGTATACCGGGTGGATAGGATCGTCCTCCACAAACTGATAGAGAGAAATCCGTATGTATATCATACTGAGATGATTGGTACATGAAATTAGTGTAGAAACTTTGTGGATATCTACTAATCGTGGTTTATTTTGTAAACTTACAGACAGAATATATCGACCGACCGAGCACCGACTTTATCCCCCGTTCCACTTTGTTAGTAACTAGTCGTCAACTGTAGGTAAAAAAAGCTATAACGCTTGTCGCGACGGTTCTACTGTAATTCTATGAAGAGTTCTATTCTATATCTCCGAAGTCCATCATCAGGTCAAAGAAAAAAAATAATGGAACCAACTTGGGAATGCACTTTGTAGAACAAACAAAAGAATTTCCAAAATCATTCCATAATTAACGGAGAAATCGGTGACCATTCATAAAAACGTGTCGTGTCGTGAGGGCATTAGTTCTGTGGTGATAATATGAAGAAATTTTTACATTTTCCCGAAGTCCATCATTAGATCACATTTTTGTACTATGGCAGTATATTATTTCAAACATTTATAGAATTTTCAAAATTAATTTAAATTAATTTTTATTTTGGTTAACATACCATCGAAAGAAAAAAACATAACAACCGAAACCCAAAACAATATCTCATATTTCAGAAGTCGGTTAGAAATTAAAAAAAATTACGAACATCACGAAAGTTGTATGGAATCTATACCAGTTACTTATTACACTAAAAAAAAAATCGATAAGAATTATCGATATTAGTAACACTCTTTATTAAAAAAGTGGTATTAAAAATAGCGGGAATTCACGTATTTGATATTATTTTAAATTGACTGCCTATGCATTTAGAGAATTAATGTGATACAACACTATAACTTTTTCTAGACTTGTTTATTTTAGTTATTTTCATAGTATCATGTCTTACGGAATTCTTCTTTGGGGAAATGCGGCTGATATAGAAACCATCTTTATTTTACAAAAAAGAGCTATAAGAGCTATCTACAAACTAGGAAGCCGTGTTTCCCTAAGAGAGAAATTCAGAGACATAAATATTTTGACTGTCGCTTCTCAATATATTTATGAAAATTTATTGTATGTGCATAAAAATATTACAAAATTTAAAAAAATAAGCGACACATAATTTAAATACTAGAAATAAGAACGATCTTGTAGCACATCATACTCGTCTCCACAAAATCAGTAACTCTTTTATGGGGCAGTGTATACGTTTCTACAATAAACATCCAAATAATATTAGGGAAATGACTATTAACAAATTTAAAATAACTATAAAATCTACGTTATGTAAGAAAGCGTATTATAAAATTTCAGACTATGTAACGGATAAAAACGCTTGGAATTAAGTCACTCTAATTCAACACACTGAACAAACAAAATGTAATAGATATAAGTACTTCATTTAAAAAATAAAAAAAATTGGTTGCCTGTAAATTCGGTATACGGGCGAAAGTTTTACGTGACAACGACTTTGAGTGGTAAAATAATTTTAATGTGAATATTCATTCGTATAGTAGGAAGAAGGATGAAACATAGTTGAGTGGGAGAGAGACGCAAGGCATTCGGCGGGCCTCTCTCTCGTTCGGTGACTCATCGTAACGTTACCGAGCGTTACACTTTTTCATAAGTGCCTCCCAGCCGCAACCTAATTTAAGACGTTGTCACGTCAAAAAGCTTACTGAGTTTTTTGGCAGTATTTCTCAGTAGTTGCCAGTCATTCACTGCACGGTAGGAAAAGAAATTGGACGATTTTAATGTAGACTCGCGTCTCAAAACAAATAAAGCATATTTTGATTTGATTTGATTTGATTTTCTATCTAATTATGTATAAACTTTTGTAGCAGTTTTAAAACAAGGCATTTGGAGAGCAAAATATTTTAGTCCTACCTAAGTGTAAAAAGTATAATTCTGTGAGTTTTCTCTTTTAGATGCGTTACATGCTGGTACAGAACAGGTAACCATAATAACTATCGTCTATTTAATACAAAATTTCACTTTTAAACTTAATATTTATAGAGATATAGTATTATTTGTGCCGGTCACGATTAACACTTTTACCGCACGGGACCGTAGCGTATACGTGTTTGGTCTCGTCTATCAATCTCACTCTAACATATGTGTATCCTATTCTCTATCTCTTTCGCTTTGCCGATCTATATATGCTAGATCTATAGTTTTATTTTACTAAATCTTCGAGTAAATATATTTGGGTATTTGATATTATTTTTGTCTGAAGTTTTATAGTTAGTTAACCAATTCATTTTTTGATTACTATAGGTACTATATTTGCAAATAAGCAAAGCTAACAGGAAAACAAAAATGCTAAGTAATCTAAATATTCCTAAGAATCTATATGTAGGTATGTAGGTCAGTGCTCATAGCAAATGTTGTCGGATACAAAAACCAGAGGACGCTTTAAAATTAATTGGCACAAAGACGCGAGCGAGAGGCCGCAGAACCTAAATTTGTCAATTGGTTGGATTGTTTACAAAGTTAGATACATTTGGTTAATTATTATTTCACCTAAAAATAGTACTATTTTGCTGAACAGCTCCATATTTGGTTTATCTAATCAGGAATTTTAATAGTGTCTAAAATGGCTGGCCAAGATGAAACTAACAGCACTGAGGATGGAATTGCAGATAACAATGATATTGAGCCCGTTGAGCAAAACGAAGAAAATGTTGTTGAAGGTAGGTAATATAAAATTATGGTCAGTGGGTCATCTTAAATTACTATTGTTGTGACAATACGAGTTATGTATGGTACGTAATTATCTATCTACCTACCTACCTATCTGGTACAAACCATACCACCACAGACTGGTATGGTTTGTACGGGTGATCTCTCAGCAACATATTTCTTACAGAATGTATTTGGCTGGACTCAAAGTTAGATGAATTGAACTCTGCATTGGATTATTTAGAGCAAAAGAATGATGATATTCAAGAAAGACTTAAAGAGCTCCTGCAATCAAGCATAGACATAAGACAAGAAATTCAAAATGAAAAAAACAAAAAGGAATAAGTAATAGAGGGCTTTCAGAGGCAATATAAATATAATCTTTTGCATTTACCGACATTAAAAATCTTTCAAATATGATGTCTCATGCACATGATTATTACTAAATAACATTGTTGCTAATGTGTGTAATACACAATATTTATTATTACTATTTTGTTTTATTGCCTAATTTCAGGTATGGTGGCAACATGTGCATGTTTGAACCCTTGTGAAAGGAAATAAGACAAGCTGGTAAAAACTAAAGCAAAGGGCTATGGCTCTTAAATGTGAATTAAAACTGTTATGAATAACTTTGGGCCCTTAATTCAGACGTTTGCATAAAGTGGCATAGCCTAAATCTCTGACATGAAAAAGGGATTCGATTATGTTGACTGTGGACTACTACTACAAAAATTCGATCTTATCAGTGGGGCTGGTAAACCCAGAGCACTTCGACCCAGTGGGATCTTTTGTACTTCCCCTTGACACTATGAGACCTCAAGTATTCTCCCTCCGCACAGCTGGTCCATCACAGCTGCTACTTGTTGGGGACACATAAGGCCGTATTCACTAGAGGTAGATCCACTCCAAATGCATTCATGCGTTTTCTCATCAGAGACATTCACACAGTATGTGCTCCATGGTTTCCTCCGTATCCCCACATGCCACTCAAGTGGGATTTTCTGCTAGGCCGTGTGCATACGCCCAGCGGATTTTTATTGAATTTAAAGATTTTAATTATGCAGATATTTAATGTATGACGTCGTGTAATTGTGTATGGTAAAAAAAAATTTAGTATGCAGCTATTGTGGAGAAAATGTTGTCCTGGCAGAACTTGTTTTTAATCCATGGAAGAAAGATCCATGGATTAGAAGAAAAGAAATGTGACCAAATTAGTGTGTATTTGTGTATGATTGTGTATGTATGAATAAAATAAGTGCATGCATAAACTTCAGAGAAACTCAAGTTTCCACTGTGCGAACGTTTGGCCATTTGGTAGTTTTCATATAAAGCGCCTAAATAGAGAGCTGTAGATTTTTACATACGTTGTTTTGAATTAGTTTAAATTTGTTTAAAATACATAAAATAGATTTAGAAAAAATCTTAGGGTTTAAAAGATAAAAATATAAGCGTAAAATACGCTTATTAGGTCCTAGTTCGTAAAGTACCTATGCACTTTGGTGTCTAGATTTTCACGTTTATACAAACCTTGTAAGTGTCTGCAACATGTTGCCAAGTATCAATGGTGTTAAAAAGTTACCAATGTTTACAAAGCAGTCAAATATCAATGTTTATCTTTTTTTTACCATGTAAAGTACTCTGTGGTATAAACAGTTCTTTTCAAAGCTACTGCTTGAAGTTCATCGTTCGCCGACTTGTTTCGGCTCTTTTTGGCAGTAAATGAAAGTCGAATTTGACATTATGCTTGAAAATTATGTAAGTACTTTTTACAATTTCATTTTCTTTGTTTATAATTGTTTTTTGACGGGCCGGTGGCGTGGTCGGTAAGATACTTGCTTTTCACGCCGCAGGTCGTGGGTTCGATTCCCACCCGAGACAAACATTAGTGATGAACATTTCTGTTTGTGTCGAGTCTGGGTGTAAATATCTATTATATGTATATATTTACAAAAGAAAAGTATTATATGTATAGTATATACCAGTTATCTGGTTTCCATAACACAAGCTCTGCTTAGCTTGGGACCAGATGACCGTGTGTGTTAATGTCCCAGAATATTTATTTATTTATTTATAATATCATTTTTACCTATATATAAAAAGATCATTTATTAGGCTTTAAGATGGGCGGTGAGTAAATACTGTTTTAGTATTTACTGAGTAAATAGTAAAAACTGAGTATTTACTCATTTCTACTCAGTATTTACTCTAAAGCATGAGTAAATACTTTTGACAATAGTGGAGTGTCTTTTTTGCGAACTGACTGCTATGCCGGAGGTCGGGGGTGCGATTCCCGCCCCGAAAATCTTTGTGTGATGAGCATGATGGTTTTTTTTTAGGTCTGGGTTAAAATTTATCTATAAATAACGGACCCGGTTGACGTCGTCCTGCCCGGTAAAGCAGTGCCATCTACCGGGTCTCAGACCTACCTAACAACCACCCAAACATAACCACGGCAGTTTAAGTCATAAGTACTAATTGCTTTTCCTTCGGTTTTCCTTCTATAATATTATCTCGCCCAGTTTTCGGCCGTGACTTTTTCTTTCGGATAACTTCTGTCTTTCTAATTTTCCTTTCCCAATTTCTTATTTTTATCTTTTTTTCTTAAAAAACAATCTCGTACTTCAAGAAATATTCTAAAAACAGAATTAGCGAAAGCAGCCGTTCACGCGTGATGGCATGACCAAGGGAAATAGGGATTCAATTTTATATAAATAGATAGATTAGTGACCGACCAAAAGTTCGGTTTCGGTTTGCGGCAAGTTTCGGCAGAAAAATGCAGCTGCTATGCCAGTTCCGTTTTCGGCAGAAAAAGTGTCAAAACTGAACGAAAAAGTAAGCAATTTTCTGAGTAGACTGCGTTTTGAAGAGCGTAGTATGGCATACCCTCCAGTTAAGTGCAGTGACGATCTGCGAAAGATAATCGGCAAGCCGATAACAGGGTGAAATGAATTGTATTGATAGAGATCTATGTCCAACCGTGGACTGCAATAGGCCGATGATGATGATGAACCACCAAAACAACTTATACTATGTGTGACCTTCAGTTACTTTGACTTTCTTTTTATCCTAAAATAGGGTTGCGCTTAACCACAACTTGCCTGATGTGAAACAATGATGCAGTCTACGATGGAACGCGCTTACCCAGTAAATACCGGTTCACTCATGACTTGAAAACCGGGAGATCATAGCTATTGGAACACATAGATGCCGGCAGCGGATTCCACAATTTGGCAGTTCGCACAATGTGCGTACCCGTGGAATTTCCACCATATAACGATGGCGCATAGCCGTACCTCTACTTGACCGATGGAAGAACGGGGATGGGGGAATAAGATTGTGTAATTCCAACGCACACTCTCCGAAGTGTATCGGGTAAAAGACCGAAAGACTAGGAACTATGCGATGCTCGAGACTTTTCAATTTAGCCTTGACGAGGGATTCGTTGCCAATAAGCTTCTTGGCTCGCCTTACTATAGACTAACGCCTCGTGTTGGTATTTAGCTGACACAACCCAAAAATGCGAACAGTACCTACATGTATGAACGAACTTGTGCTTCGTATAGCTCGAGCATCTGTTTCGGCCTGAAGTACTGACGCAGCTTCGCGAGGACACCTAGCTTTTTGGCAGCTAGGCCATGGACTCAATGTACGGGCCAAATGAGGTTCGAAGTCATATTGACACCAAGAAGCTCAAGGTGGTCTGTAATAGTCACGTATACACCTTGAAAAGTAGGAGCCAATTGAAATGGCCTTTTTTAGCAGAGAATAGACACGCCTGGGTTTTAGCAGCATTAAACTTGACTAGATTGGCGTCACCCCAGTCGGAAACAGCTTTAAGAGACAAGTTTAAGCGCTCAACCATGGCCTCTCTAAGGGACTAGATCTCAGCCGTACTGGCAAGTGGACTAGACATATAGCTCTCTACAACTGTGCTATGTTAAAACGTAGTTCATTCCATTTCCTAGCCAGCTTCAGCCATTTCTTTTATTAAAGGGAAATGTCTCTAGCATCTCCTCGCCCTGGACAGACGCGGGGGAGTGGTACTCCTGTTTGTAGCAAGGGTAAGCAAGACCCAGCAAGGTTTCCAGCTCTAAGCAGCTAAGCCCGGTTCACCCCCTAAAATCTTTGGCAGTGGGCTAACCCGCCGGCCAGCATCTGAAGCTGCGGAGCGGGACGATGTTTGCCACCCTCTCTTGTTTCCCAGCCATCGCGACCAGTCTATGACGGCCACATCGGGCACTTGGTCAGCGTATGCAGCGCCATGCCCTTCAGCCCCGAACTGGTGGCACTCGGGTGAATTCTCCCGTCTGAGGTGATTTAGGTATCTAATTTCAAAAACTCCCATGCATAGCCTGTAAGTGCCTGTGTCGTTCATAAGTCGAGGGTCACTTGGAGAGGATGGACCTTGCTCTGCCTCAGCTACCTCGCCTCGCCCTTTTCCGTATACCGCGTAAGGTCTATCTAATTATTTCGGAAAGGTAGGTTTCTAGTTCTTAGTATACCTACTATTAGAAAAAGAAAATAATATATTTGTTGCATACTTTAATTATTGTTACTTTGTCATTTTAAAATATTTGCGCGCGTGTTGTGTGTGTGTTAAAATTAGATTTACCTACTTTATCGAATCGGTTAATCAGTTGGTCTAATTCAGGACTCTATGATAGTTCAATTAAAATTATTTGCTCTATTCCTATATGTAAGTACCTATGCCTACAGAATCAATAAATCAGAATAGGATCCGTAAGAATAAGCCAAATTCATAATGGATACAACGTGAACTCACACGAGCGCACTCTACGACTGAGGAACACGAATAAGCATGTCCTTGATGTTTGTTTGATTTGGCCTCTCATTCTATTATTTTCTAACTTCATTAAAAAAAGTGACAGAGAAACTAATAGCAAGTCGCATACCTTCTATTGTTTTATGCAAAACATTATATCCCTTCAATTTAAAACAAAGAAACCTTACATATGTAGCCCCTTAGTGTGGTTGGTGATATGGACTTTAGTGTGTTATAATTATTTCATATTTTTGGGTACGAAATTATCAAATTTAAGCAATACCTAGCTAACTTATCTATTTTCAAGCACATTTCCAACTAGGTACTAAGAAAAATTACAAGGAAAAGTTACATTGGTTCGGCATTTGTATGAATTAGCTAAAGAAATTAAATCCTTAGCGGGTCCTATCCTCAATGGGTCGTATTGTCTATGTCAAGCTCCAAGAAAGAACCAATTAATGTGA
The DNA here is from genome assembly GCA_936450015.1 of Meganola albula. Taxonomy (NCBI): domain Eukaryota; kingdom Metazoa; phylum Arthropoda; class Insecta; order Lepidoptera; family Nolidae; genus Meganola; species Meganola albula. The sequence goes on along the minus strand of OW388144.1, from coordinate 9,329,686 downwards.
TAAAAAATGAAAAAAAGTATTTACTGACGATTTTTAGTAAATAGGTACTCAGTATAAAAGAGTATTTACTAAAAATAGTATTTACTCACGTGACAGTATTTACTCACGTGACAGTATTTACTGAGTCTTTACCCATCTCTATGCAACTGATAAATAATAATAAGGACTTCTGCGCTTACCAGTTCCATAAGTACTTACCATACCTATTAATCTTCCCAACTTGAATCAATTCGATCTCTAATTCTCCTAATTCCGTGTCTGTGTAGTAGTCGACTTGGAACTGAGAACTTGCTACGGGCCCACATATCCTTTTGATTTTATTATACTCGCCTATAGGCTCATTACCATCGAGGGGCTATTGGAATATACTGTCCGTGAGTATCGTTGAAATGTGACAGCACTTGCGTTTACAAGGTTGTGTGGGGGGAAGAATCAACCCGGATTGTATTTCCACGAACGGAAACAAGTGATCTTCCGGTAATCAGCAGACATACCTTGGAAACCCAGAACTAGTCTTGGAGTTCAACAAACACCCCACCGCTCGAGTATATTGTTGCAGTTGCTAGAGGTGCCCATTTTGGGTTTACCTTATTGCAATAATATGCATCAACGTCTGTGTTGTAGTAGCCTGAAAGAAACTTCAATGTCGAACTCACGTTAAGATGATCCAACAGAGCTAAATATTGTCGCGTCGCTTCTAGGATCTGGTGTCACATTAGAATCTGGTCCCGTCCTCCTTCTTAACGTAGGGTATTGTGGTGCGGTAGTCCCCATGCATAAGAAGTGTTCCTATTCCTTCACAGGCGATGCTTGTGAGTGATTACTGTGTGAATGGTTTACAATGACATAACAGGCTTATTGGGCTTTTATCCACTAACCTGATTTTGATGACAGTCCCAGATGCATTGAAAATCCAACTTGCATTGAATGGATCTGTTGTAAGCAAGTCTGTGTGGTATCGGCTCCGGGAGAAACGGTGACGTACCGGATGCCGCTGCTTCCCACCAACTCATCTTGATAAGTATTTGCTTCGGAATGACGAGTCGCTGATGAAGAGGCAAAACTGATTCACCCCATTAGGAGCTCGGCCTGTCTGAGGGATCAGTTGCCTGGCAACAAGTATTTGCTTCGGAATTACGAGCCGTTCGTGAAGAGGCAAAACTGGGTCACCCCATTAGGAGCTCGGCCTGTCTGAGGGATCAGTTGCCTTGCAATATCTGTTCATGTAGTGCCCTGCGTTTGCGTTAGGCATTGTGGTTCCGACAGGGACCTGATGTTGGCTTGCGTGTGTCCCAGGTAACTCCTAGAAATTCCAGTCGTTACGTCGGAACCAGAACAGATTTGCCGAAGTTGAAGATCATCTTCCCGATGATAAAGGCTCTGCGGCTGACCGAAAAGCAAAACTGAGTCTACCCATTAGGAGCTGGGCCTGTCTGGGGACTGGTTGCCTTGCGACATCTGTTCTTGTATGCCCAGCGTAGGTAGCGATTGGCATTGCGGTTCCAAGAGAGACCTTCGTTACGTCGGAACCAGAACAGATTATCTGAAGGTGATGTTCCATCTCAAGCGTCGCGTCAGAGAAATCACATGCAGATAGCCACCTGTTCCTGCAGAATTGAAAAGAACTGGTATGTCAGCTTAAGTCAATGAGGTATACTGCGAAACAGATATAGAGTATTCTCAGGTAAGACTAGTGGTCCAATTGGTGACTGTCTCAAAAATCTCTGGAGCTGAGGGCCTAATAACTTAAAAGAAGACAGATCATTTGGTAAAGACAAGACGATGTACCTTACCATAAGAAGTCTGTGATACTGAGATTGTATCGGCAGGTGAAGAAATGATACGCCTACCTTAATATAGTTTCCAAAGGGAAGCCTGGTTTGCTATGAAAATGGTTGAACTATTTCGGTATTTGTGTCCACTTTCTAGTGAAAAACTGTACAAGGCTGTGTTATTAGTTGAGTTTTACGGCTTACGGTTACATTATGAATGATAAGTGTACAACGTTTAAAAGTTTGCAGATTACGTTAGAAGGACTCAAAAGGTGCCATAAATAAAGGTGCTGATATTGCGCAAGATATCTGCTGTAGAATTATCTCAATTCACTGTTTTTCTCTTGTTAAAGGATAGAAGATACAAGATACTGAATATAGTGATAATATTCCAGACCACCAACACCTACAGTCATCCGATCTCAAGCCAAGGAGAGCTCCTGTCATGAAAATCAGATAACTGATAGGTACTCTTACACTATACATTCACTACCTTTCTTTTGCAAATAGGTATTTACACCCTGACTCAAGACAAACTGTTATGTTGATTATTTATGCACACCAATTTCCGTGTCGGGTGGGAATCGAACCCACAACCCGCGGCGCGTTTCGGTGTGAGAAGCAAGTATCTTAACGAGCACACTATTCTGGTCTGTCAATATGATTAACTTACTCTTGGTTGCCTCCAAAATGAAAAGCCTTACCCTTTAGCTGCTTTGATGCTAAAGCTGTCTTCCTGTTGAAAGGTAGCAGCGGCAAAAATCGCGCTCATATTTTGGTGGCTTGTTGCTGGCTTTATTCAAAGTCGATGTTATAATAGTTTTCGGCTAATAGGTTAAGACTGTACTCCTGTAAACACTTATTTCGCGCTCGCGTTTGAATATTGAGGCTCATTTTTCCAAACTGGAGGTAATAATAGGTTTTACTCCCCCCGTTTTTCAGTAAGATATTGCAAAGTTAAACAAATTAATATTTTAAGCTTGAACGTGCAAATTCTTTGATATTTATAAATAAACGAATTGTTATAACCCACACTTCGATCATAGGTTATTTGTAATAAATGAGTAGGTAGATACTAACTTCGAAAAATGGACTGCACGGAACTGACAAATCAAAAGTACTGACTTTTAAGTAAATTGAAGCAATACCGCTAGTCACTTAACTCATAGTTATACCATTCAAAACGTTAGATAAGTTCAATGTATTTTAGCATGTCCAATTGATGCTACCTACTGTAACGATTTATTCCTTTTTAAAGAATACCTACATAAGTTTGTGCATCATATACTTTTCGATTTGTATACGAGGGTAAAAGTAAAAATAGTACATGATGACAGAAAAGAATTCTTTTAAAAGTGTTAACGGTTGTAGGTACTTTCATAATAATAGCTTGTTGAGAACATACTAAAATATTCTACAAGACATGGCGTACAAAAGTATTTTTCTTTTTAGCCACCGTTAATAAAATAGAAAGTCAGCTTTCGATTTAAAAATTCCTTAAATACGCATTTATATATAGAATTCGTTATTTGTAGGATAAAATATATTTTATATTTTGGTAATCTGAGACGCTTAATTAAGATTTCGCGTTACTTGAACTTGGTAATTGTCAAATTAATTCGAAACGCGGGCAAATATGCAACTGTGTTTAAAGTTACGTAATAAGTCACATTAGTTGCACGTTATTACTAGATAGTGTTAAAAATACAAGATTTATTCAATTTAACTCACTCACCTTACGTGCCCCTATTCTTTTTGGGGGTTAGAAAATCCAAACCTGATTTAATTTGCCCAATTTCAGATTACGCCTCCGCTGCAACACTCCTTCCCGCGCAAACATTTTTCCGCACCTTTACACTTCATCGCGAAAGAGAGGATATTTTTACAGCACTTAAATAGTATATTAATTTCTTACACTAATTTTTAAGTTGCTCACACACGTCTGAACACTAAGAAAAACGACGCTATAATGACGAAATAATGTGGCGCGCTCCTTGAGGTAACAGGTAATCACGTGACCGGTAATTATCGCACGAGGGCGCCACTAGCGTTAGAGAGGACCTCGCTTGACTCGACGAACACAAGAAAAACGGAAGGCTAATCTCACTATGGATTCCGGATATCGATGACGGAACAAATAATATAAATACTAAAAACTGTTTTCAACGTGATAAGAATCTGCTCTCCTCTCCGAGCCGGTCTGTGTATACGGACCCTTACCTATTCCTTTTTACTAATTCACATAGGTGTCGTAAGTAAAACATTTAAAGTCGCATTTACGATCCATGTTTTGCTGATTCCTTAGTTTAGATTATAATGAACAGAGGATGCTAGATATACCGCCATTTTGTCTTATTTGTTTTCTTAAATTATTAACCCAGAGATAGTACCTACTTACAGAGATTTAGGATAATATGCAACTTCTGGCCCTTTGCTTTAGTTTTTCAGTTACAGAACAGGTTCTTTCCAGAGCTACTGCTTGAAGCTCATCGCTCGCTGACTTGCTTCGGCTATTTTTAGAGCCAGTCATATTTCTATGAAACCCTATCGTTATTTAAGTAGACGTTATAATGTTTAGGTAGGTACTTCAATGTTTGTATGGATGACGACTGTCAAATGTATTGGTAAACTGTGTTAGGTATGTTAGTAGGTACTTGGTGGTATGGTAACAGGCACACGTAATTAAAGATAAGCATTGGTACTTGCAGCTAAAAGTTTTTATTTTTTAACTAATTTCCTTTTAAGTCTTGTCCAGATGCACATGGTGGTAGGTAACATAAGTAGGTATATTGAAAACGTTAGTCTTAATCAAATTAAACTATGGATGGGTGATATACTACACAGATATAAAACCATATTTACTATGTAATTTTATTTATTGAGTAAAACAAGAACAGTACCTATTTAATATTTATCACTAACAATTAGTGTATTCTGACTTAACGCTGTTGGTAGTTCATAGACCTCAAAACTAATTTATGTTGGTAGCTGAAACATAATTAAACATTAAATAACTGTTTTCAGAAACAACACATGGTAAAATATAATAAATCAAGAACTTAAAATCCAGTAGATTAACCTTTTAAAACTGCATGTGTCAATCTCTGTGCATAATATAAAAAAAATAATTGACAGATGTATGTATTGCTAAAACTCGAGAAGACCTGAACTGCTTTAGATTTTGGTTTTGACATGTTTGTACAGCTGTGTCCATTATCGTGGCCAGATTTTATCGAACATCGTCATCTAAAAAGTGCTACAGATAATTAGAAATGCAGTTTATGTAAATGGTAAGCAGATTTTTAAATTTGGTAAGTCGATAGTTTTTTAAATAATTTAAAAATACATTTTCAGCTGGAGTAAAGTTACTTTAGCAAAGAGGTTTTGTTTTCTCATCAGTTTTTGAATCAAATGTTATGTAAATAATTAGGTAACAATTTAGTATAAATGGTGTGATTTAATTGTATTTTTTTATTCGCTGCTATGGTTGCGAATATATTTCAAATCCTGCTGGAGTAACATTTGCACGATTGCTGTATCTCGAAATTGACTTAACAGATGATTTTAATTTTATTAGATTTTATTAAATTTTATTTAATTTAAAATACTCATTAGAAAACAATACCTCTGGCTACAGTAACTTTACTCCAGCCAAAAATGTATTTTTCGAATAATAAAAAAATTATGGGCTTGCCAAATTTAAAAATCTGCTTACCATTTACAGAAACTGTATTTCTAATTATCTGTAGCACTTTTTAAATGATGATGTTCAATAAAATCTGGTCACGATAATGGACACTACAGCTCCAAGGAAAGTTTAAAAGGTGAAAAATATGCAGTATAAAGTTCACCAGAGTAGCAAGGTTTAATTAAATAATTGTCCCCCAGTGCCTGTGTCACATTTATGTCAGCAAAATCATGTGGTTTTATTTCGTTTTTATACATTGGTCTATATTTTTATTAATTAAAAATAAGATAATTTTCCTTCCTGTTTATATTGTGCATTTAACATATTCTATTATATTGTATTACGAGAAAACAAGCGCCTGTTGAAAATTGATCGGCAAACACGTTAGTCGTTGAAATCAAATAAATGATCAGTAAAAACTTTTTATTGTTGATTTGAAAAATATCAAGAGTGATTTAGATTGTTTTATTGGCAGTTTTAGGAAGTACAGTTTTGGAACAGTTTATTGATGTGTACCAGAACATAAATCCCACACGTTGGGGCGACACACGACTGTGCGCGCCAACCTGACGTCAGGACGGCGTGTCTATGTACCTATCTATTTATTATTAAATTGCTTTAGGTACAGTTTCTTTAACTAAGGTACAGTTATTTGGTGGACAATTTTTGATTATTCAGACATCGTTCACGCCACCTGACAGACACGATAAACCAAGGAAATTATAGTTATTATTTTAAGATCCTTGTGATAAGCAGTCCCTTCTACGTCATTGTCGTGTATATACGACCGACTCGTGACGTCATAAGCGTGTGACGTGTTTTTAAGTGGGGGGAATGTTACGACCACTGAGCCAGTCGAGTCGAGGAGGCAGTCGAGTTTTGAATGGCAGATCAATCCCTTAAGTCTATTGGTGAACATTTTAGACTAAAAAATCATGCCTATTCTTGCTTTGGTGTATTATGAACATAATATACATTTTTTAGTAATGATTAAACTCAACGATTGAAAAACAGTTATAACGCATTTTCCTCTGTTAAACAAATGTACATAGGTGAATTGTAACAAAAATAATTTTATTTAAGCGACTGTTGAATTTAATTGCCCGAATCGGTAAACCCATGATGCAGTGGTACATCCCTAAAATCGGTGTGACATACCAGACACTAAGATACAACAGATCTGAGAATAGTGTTGTTTGGAATTAAATTAATTTAAACTGTTTGTCCTAATCATTGTTTTTTACATTACTAACAAGTCTGTTACACCTTGAGGCAAACATTTAATATTACAAAGTTAATATTTAGTACCTGATACATTAATGGTCGATCTGTACCCTAAAAGTATTGACAAACAATAAAATAATAATGGTTATCAATATAATGATGGAATCCTTACTTTTAACATAGGTATTATTATTGATTTTCAGGCTTGGCATACAGAGCACTGAGATGCCATTATAATGTGGCGGTCAAAAGGTTAATAGGTTAAGAAAATATACCAAACTATCTATTACCTGTAATTTCACTAATGGTCATCTTTTTTAAAATATCGAAGACCACAATAGCCACATGCATGATTGCCAGGTTTGTCCTGTAAGGATAAATGTATCTTTATGCACAAATAACTAAAATGTAGGGGTAAGATTGTAGCAGAAATCACAGTCAGTAAGGTGCTAGTTGAAGCACAACCATGTTACAAATCTATCTTATATATGCTCAAGTCTATGCAGGAAGCCATCTGCCAAGATTCCTCCATACCTGGACTGGCCATAATGGCACCAGTTCAATTACTTAACATTAGCACACATACATGACGTAAAATTGCAGAAAACAAGTACGCTCCAAACAAACTATAACATTCTATTTACGATTATGGTTAAATACTAAGTTACATACAAGATTGATGTAGATACGAGGATGACCCTCAGGACCACTTCCACCATCACACCACACTACTCTTGAATCAATTTCTTTAGGTGGAACTTCAGCAATTAATTTTACTGCCCAGTTTGGGTTAACTTGTTTTGGAGCATTTATAAACCTTGCCAGTCTGTAGTCATCAGATTCCCATTTCTGTAAAATAACAAATTGTAGTCAGAATGCCTGATTTACTATTTTGATTTATGATTTTTATTTCGTATTCTGAACTTTATAACAGAGACACTATCTTTATAGTAAATAGACAGGCAAGTTTCTAGCAAGGTTCCTTAAAAGGAAGATTCTTCTACCACCTAGTCTACAGAAGTAAAATACGAATTCCCTTTTAGGGCAATCCTAGGTATCTTCCAACTCTACTGCCACCCGTTACATAAGTGTTAGAACACACCTGGCCACAAACATTCGGTAAGAAGGGAAGAGACTTAAAATATAGGAAGCAATAGAATAACATCAAGATAAAAACCAATGCGAAATAATAAATATTACTTGGCCTGTGTGGATTTCAACATCTTCGATTTTGGAAGACATGCAACGACGAATATTTTGCAAACTCTTCAATGCAAAACATTGCTTCACAGGTAAGTGTGATAGTGCTTTATTCATTGTATAATATTATTTTTCAATCGGTGGAAACAAAATTACTATAACGTGTTATATTCAATAACTTTGATTTTCTTGTTTTTTTAAACGGAAGAAAATCCTCTAGCGGGGGTGAAGAAGGAAGTGGGAGAGACGTAACTGTCATTTTCTATTCTAACTTCGCATTGACATTTGACATATCGTACGGTCATTTTTTTTTCTAGAGCTTTACCCAGGCGTGACATGGACTACTAGGTTCTTTTAGTAGTCTGTGGCAAAAAGCATATAAACGCTTGTTTACGCTGACGTGACTGAAAATCCGCCATTTTGGGCCGGAATGTGCTGTACAACTTCACATTTTTCAGTACAGTTGGCAATAATTATAATAATCTCATCTAGATGAAAAAATAAATAAAATGCGTATATCTTATTGCTGTTTGATGAGGTTTGTGTAATTCTCTCAATTACAGTCGTATCAATAATATGCACAGATTGAACACATTAATGTTTATTGAGTAAAAGATCACAAAACTGAAACAAGGTAAAGGAGTACAACAAACAGGATTGACATAAAATAATTCTCAATTATTTTACATACTACAATTGACGTTCTAAACTCAAAACTGCTAAGTATTTCATATCAGCCAGTCTAGTCTCTGTACGAAAAATTGTAACCTTTAACACCGTTCTAGTCAAATGAGCAATTTAGAGTCGAATATTTTTGTTCGAACATTTCTTAATCTTTGGACAAAAATGTGGTGTTATACGTTAAAACCGTGTGTTTATATCCGTGTTTATGTATTTATGTACAAGTTTTTGGCATCCTAGCGCGTAAATTTACTAAGGTAAGTAGCTGTATGTAATTATGTCATTTTACCATACATCCTATCCTATCCTATCCTATCCTACTTCCTATCCTACTTCCTACTAATATTATAAATGCGAAAGTAAGTGTGTGTGTGTGTGTGAAGGTTTGTTACCACGTATCTCCATAACCGCTCAACCAATGTTAATGAAATTTGTAACGTAGGTAGTGTATACCCTAGAATAGGACATAGGCTAATAATATTTCCAAAAATCATCCCCTAAGAGGGTTGAATAGAGGGGTGAAGTTTGTATGCAACTTTTTATTCCTTGGTCCTATTCATTTGAAATTCGGTACACATAAACCTTAAGACAAATAATGATATACGGGTTTTTTATTTTTCCATAATTACCCCCATGGGGTGTAGAAAATGAGTTTTAATGGTAAAAATTAAAGTTTCTCTGGATCTGTTTAGTCTCAAGTCCGATTCACTCCAAATTCGGCACACATAAACCTTAAAAGAAATCATGAAACACGTGTTTTTTATTTTCCCAAAACTACCCCCAGGGGGAGTGTAAAATGAGTTTTTTTGGAAATACTAAATATTGCAGAACTGTTTAGTCCTTGGTCCGATTTACTTCAAATTCGGTATACATAAAGCTTAAAACAAATAATGAAACACGTGTTTTTTATTTTTCCAATTTTTTTATTTTTATCCTAATACTACTCGGGAGAAGCCTGCGAAATTATTCTGAGGCTGATTTTCTTCAAAGTTATAAACAATACTCCTTCGTACTTTTTAGCTAAATAGCTTTTTATTTTGACACAATGACGTTTGATAACTCAGACCGATTATTAGAATTCGAAATTAAAATTTTATTTCTTCTTAAATATTGAATGAAAAACTTACAATAATCATGGTCTAGGAGACGTAGTATTTTTTAAGAAACCCCTATAGATTTATGGATATACCCATGGGTGCTTGCCGATTTCAAAATGTTGCTTACACGCCTACACTACTGAACTAATTTTGTATGGAGATAGTTCGAGACTCGGGAAAGGATAGTTTTATTCGACTGCGAAAAACGAGATTAATGATTAAGCGCGATAACCGACATCCGCGGGCGAAGCCGCGGGCGGAAAACTAGTTTAAAATAAAAATGCTGTCTGTAGTTTGATATTTTGTGCTAACGCTACTTCTACTAGGTTTTAGTATGATGTTAGCCGCAATTCCAGTCCTATTTTCATTTGAAAGTTTTGCAACGCATAGTGCTAGAATGAATATATTTAAATCAAAGAGCACCTTTTTTTTTTGCAGATGACCTAACCCAATCGGCTGGAAGGGTCTCTATTGGTTCACCGGACTTTTTCGGTGAGCCGTCCGAGGACGGTCGAACCGATCAAGTACTGTGGCAACTGCCATCAGGGCTCCCCATTCTAATTTTTTAGGGGATTGGGAGGCATTTCGCATTCACGCGGTCCGGTCCTGACCGGAACCGTAATCGACTGGGGGCCTATCTTGGAGGGGCGCGGCGCGGCTCACGACGGCGTGGGCGATATCTCGGCATGTGTTGTGTGCCACTATTTTGGTTGTCCCTACCTACTCTAGCAGCGGATCGGATTTCGCGGTCGTGATCTCAAGAGTGATCTCACCGTCGGGATCGGTGAGTACGCTTCGCGGACGTCGCCGTTTCGCAACTCTGAGCGGATTGTAGTCGCACGCGGATACAACTAACCTATTCGGGTGTTTGACACCGGTGTCGAAGAAGCGTTTGGATGCGTTCTTCATCCACTGCCTGATGGTCGGCAGGTTTAAATCGATGTGTAAGTTTTCATTGCGTAAGAACCACGGAGATTCGATTTTGAAGAACTTGCAAGGGTTGCAAGTAGGAGCGCTTTGTGTGCGCACGCCGTGTAAGCTCTCACTTTGTTACTTTTGGCCTTGATAAGGAAGTGCAGTCTGCTGAGAACGAAACGCGCACGCTTACGAACAGAGGCAAGGTGCGGTTTGAAAGTGAGTCCCTGATCTAGGATGACACCTAGGTATTTGGCTTGCTTCTCCCATGGAATCCGCTTGTCAAACATGTAGATTGAACGAATAGGTGGAGGGATAGACCTAGAGAAGAGTACGGCGGCACTCTTCTCGGGATTCACCTCTATTCGCCACCTCTTGAACCATTCGCCTAGGGCGTCGGCTTTAGATTGGAGTGTACGGGCTATTACTTCCGGGCAGCGGCCCGGTAGTAGAGAGCTGTGTCGACAGCGAAGAGAGTCAAGCAGGCTTTCGCGTGACGAGGAATGTCGCTAGTGAAAAGCGTGAACAGGAGAGGCGGGAGCACGGAGCCCTGGGGGACTCCAGCGTGAATCGGATGCGGCGAAGAAAGGGAGCCTTCCACTCGGTAACGAAAACTGGGACCATTGAAAAAGTCTCGAATGATAAGCACGAGACGTTCAGGCACACTCAGTTGGTAGAGCGTATATAATAAGCCCGTGCGCCACACTTTGTCGAAAGCTCACGCCACGTCGAAGAAGAGAACCCCGGTTAACATCTTACGATGGAATCCTGTCTCAATGTGCTCCGTGACGCGGTGCAGTTGATGGACGCAAGAGTGCTTGGCTCGAAATCCAAACTGCTCGTCGGGAAGGAGGTTGTGGGCGTTGACAAAGTTCAACAACCGGGTATAGATGAGTCGCTCATAGTTTCCCAATGGAATTGAGAAGACTTATGGGGCGATAGCTGGTAGGCTTAGACTTGGGCTTTCCAGGAATACCGATAACGGTAGCTCTTTTCCACGCTTGTGGGAAGGCATTATGTCTTAAGGCCACATTGAAGATGAGAGCCAGGAGAGTAATGAGGGAAGCAGGGAAGTGCTACAAAACCCGATTGGTAATCAAAGAGCACAAAAACGTTCACGGTTTAAATGTCTGTGACAATGTGACATGCAATGACACTTCATCAGTCTTGTTGCCAACCGTACGATTTAAATCATTTATTGACGAATGTTTATGTCAAACGACCTTTTTGGGTATGCACTGTCTCTTTCAACTTGACGTTGGCAGAACCACTGTCAAAGACGGTGGACGCCAATTTTTTTTTTAAAAAGTGTAGTGAAGTGAAGTGATGGACGATCGTGTCAACGAAATCCACTGACCTCCATACTACAAGTACGGAGGCGTACTTGTAGTATGGAGGTCAGTGTCGAAATCGTACGCAAAATATACGACCTTTTGAATCATACGAAAAAATAAATCACTAACTAAATTAATCCTTTTTTATACAAAAAATATTAACAAGTAGAAGACTGAAACGTGCTAAACTTCTTATTTATATTTTTGACGTGATAACGTCTTTAAAATCGTTTTAGTCGGGTGACATGTTCAGAAACTTGTGTCACACCAAAACCTCACGAGCGCGATCGCAGGTATAACGAGAGAGAGACGGACCAATCTCCCGTCTCATCTCGAGCGCTGCCAGTCATTCCGTGAAACTTGTCACGCGGAATCCTCACGAGCGGAGGCTGGCATAGCGTTCGAGTGAGTGGACCGATCTTCCGTCTCTCTCACTCTAGCGGCATACAAACGAATGGAGATTTTCTAGTGCGGTTAAGTTTTTTTTGAATTATTAATTGTTATCTTCATTAATTCCTTACTTCCCAAAAACTTATATCACCAATAAGACGTTATCACGTAAACATCTCGATCGTAAACCTACTTTACAAACAACCAATTTTTTTTTGAACACATCTAATAATTATAAATATTTCGAACTCACTCGCTCGTACTTTATAAATACGCAGCATACTATCCTGTAAACTTTGCCATGTCAAAGTTGGATTCCTCGCTCAATCTGACAGATTTTTATGTCATTCTAAGCCAATCGATATTATATGCTATACGGCGCTGATGGATATAAACATTTTAATTTATTTTTAACCGACTTCCAAAAAAAGGAGGAGGTTTCTCAATTCGTCCGTATATATGCTTTATATGTTTTTTCGCGGATAAGTTCGTCGTTTATGAACCGATTTTGATGATTCTTTATGTATTTGAAAGGCACTATGTCAGGATCTGATTCAAATTTGCGTACTTTTTACGTGTGTTTGCCTATAATTTCATCGGTTATGAACCACTAGTTTTCCGCCCGCGGCTTCGCCCGCGAATGTCGGTTATCGCGCTTTATCATTAATCTCGTTTTTCGCAGTCGAATAAAACTATCCTTTCCCGAGTCTCGAACTATCTCCATACAAAATTAGTTCAGTAGTGTAGGCGTGTAAGCAACATTTTGAAATCGGCAAGCACCCATGGGTATATCCATAAATCTATAGGGGTTTCTTAAAAAATACTACGTCTCCTAGACCATGATTATTGTAAGTTTTTCATTCAATATTTAAGAAGAAATAAAATTTAAATTTCGAATTCTAATAATCGGTCTGAGTTATCAAACGTCATTGTGTCAAAATAAAAAGCTATTTAGCTAAAAAGTACGAAGGAGTATTGTTTATAACTTTGAAGAAAATCAGCCTCAGAATAATTTCGCAGGCTTCTCCCGAGTAGTATTAGGATAAAAATAAAAAAATTGGAAAAATAAAAAACACGTGTTTCATTATTTGTTTTAAGCTTTATGTATACCGAATTTGAAGTAAATCGGACCAAGGACTAAACAGTTCTGCAATATTTAGTATTTCCAAAAAAACTCATTTTACACTCCCCCTGGGGGTAGTTTTGGGAAAATAAAAAACACGTGTTTCATGATTTCTTTTAAGGTTTATGTGTGCCGAATTTGGAGTGAATCGGACTTGAGACTAAACAGATCCAGAGAAACTTTAATTTTTACCATTAAAACTCATTTTCTACACCCCATGGGGGTAATTATGGAAAAATAAAAAACCCGTATATCATTATTTGTCTTAAGGTTTATGTGTACCGAATTTCAAATGAATAGGACCAAGGAATAAAAAGTTGCATACAAACTTCACCCCTCTATTCAACCCTCTTAGGGGATGATTTTTGGAAATATTATTAGCCTATGTCCTATTCTAGGGTATACACTACCTACGTTACAAAGTTCATTAACATTGGTTGAGCAGTTATGGAGATACGTGGTAACAAACCTTCACACACACACACACACTCACTTACTTTCGCATTTATAATATTAGTAGGATTTTAATAATCCTTTTTTTTGTAGAAATAGGGATATCTCCAAGACTAGTTATATAAAGGAACTAGAATCAGATGATGGTATCCCAGAGCTATCTACGGGAACCATCGAAAATTGTAGGAGTGACTAGTGCTTTTGTTAATTTTTGCATTTCATATTTGAAAGCTCTGCTATTTAATAAATACCGGGGCTGGAGTCAATCTGATGATGCATGGGAAACAGTTGAACTCCATAACGATTTACAGCAAATAACCGATATTTGGGCTTGATTAATCTGTATTAATATGATGACCACCACCTATATGTGTTGTGACTATCATTAGGGGTCTGATGACTAAGACGAACGACAGTTAAGGGAACTCCTCAAAGGTTTACAGTAGATACCTTGTATTTGGACTTAATTAATTTCTATAGATGAGAACTTTTCACCCATATGGGTTAGCAAAAAAAATGTAATATAAAATAATTTTTAACAAAAAGTAAAACCGACTTCAAAAAGGAAACTATAAAAAGTAAAAAATAAATTTACATGGCATAAAGTAACTAGTATTGTAATTTAGATAATCAGAAATATTTTATAAGTATTTGATATAATTTAATTTTAAAGTCGGTGCCAAGTATATATTACAACACCCTTACTTTTTGAGAAAGAATGCTAATACCTATACTTAGTAATTGTTTGGCCCGACTTCAATTATGCCAAAAACACTTACTAAATATTTCTGATTATCTTAATTATTTAATGCGAATTTTTTATTTATTTTTTTATTTTTTGAAACCGGTTTTTTATTTTCTTGTTAATTTTTCTTGGTGTTAGATACATAGTTTTGATGCAAATACGTGTCTGTGTGTTAAGTTATACGTCGGGATCTAAAATCTAAAATAAACCGCGATAAAATCCGTTAAAAAGTAGTTTTATTTCAATGTGTGATATTCGCGTAAATCTAAGACAATACTAGATTCATTACATTTAATTTATGGCTAACATTTGATAAATTTAAGTAATTTTGTTGAAATTCCATTCACTTCAACCCTTTTTAGTATCCCACAGCTGGGCACGGGTCTTCCCTCAACTATCTTATGAGTTGAGAGAGTTTAGGCCTTAATCCACACACGCTTGCCAAGTGCGGGTAGTTGAAATTCTATTGCGTACTATTATTTTTCGTGAATTTTGGGCAAAATAGTATTTTTTTAGTCTGGGGTACGATCCTCTAAAATATATCGTTGGCAACACTGCACTTTATCATGACAGATTTGATGACAGACAGACAGACAATAGCAAATGGACTACCTATCTACCTGCCCTATTAATTGTCTACTCTTTGCTATTTATGCAAGCAGAAGCCAATAATTGAAAGGAAATAAGGGAAGCTAAGGATAGCTTTGTATTGAAGCAAAATATTTTTATTTCTACTAATTTATTGCAACACTATATAAGTAAGATTTTGTTTCTTTAAATTTCTGTACATAGTTGTTTTATTTTGAAGGTGTGTCGTATTTATCAATTTGGGGGCTGCTTTAATTTATCTCACAATTTAATTTATACCTACTTTTTTACATGTACTGTTATATTAAGTATGAGCAAATTGCAATGTATGGAGAACTG
This sequence comes from Meganola albula, assembly GCA_936450015.1. Lineage (NCBI taxonomy): Eukaryota > Metazoa > Arthropoda > Insecta > Lepidoptera > Nolidae > Meganola > Meganola albula. Next base: position 9,314,137 of record OW388144.1, on the reverse strand, counting down.
CTGTGTGAGTAATATCGTAACAATAGATTGATTGATAACAAAAGTGCTAAAATGATGTTTCAAACACTTTCTCTTAAAACTTTTAATAAATTCAAAGCTAGGTAGTCATTAGAGTAAGACGTCACATGGCCTCTTCTAACATTGTATGTTAATATTTATTTTCAGATTCAAAATGACATCAGGACCTTATAACTACTCTTACATATTTAAATATATTATCATTGGTGATATGGGTGTAGGAAAATCGTGCTTACTTCACCAATTTACTGACAAAAAATGTAAGTATTGACAAGTATTTTTACAAGCTTTTAATCAACTTCCAATGTATGTTAGTTTGAGTGGAATCTTGCAACTTAATTATGATGTAGATATCTACAACTGATTTAGTTGAATTTTTGTATACACTTCTAATTTTGATACAGCTGTGTGACATCATTCTAAATCCAACATGCTGGAATACTCAAGATGGCATTATTTTGATTTTGAATGCACTTCTACAATATGGGTACCAAATGTAAGGACTTGCTGAGAATAATGCAACATTATACTGCTACAAGCTTTTATATAAATAAAAGCTTGTTCTTATAAAACTTTTTAAATTTAGGTTAAAAATATTTTTTTAAAGATTATGTACTTTTTAATATGTAAATATGTTTAAAGTACAAAGTAAATCAATTCATCAATACTAAATAAGCAAAACAGTAATTCAGTCTACATGTTAGTCTTGACAAATATCTATATTGTTTTTTCTGCATGCTATTTTTTTCATTTCTAAATGGTAGCATTTACCGAGGTGGCTACAGCATTTGATAAGAGTTTACAGTTTTAAGTTTACAGCATGCATGCGAGAGAGACAGCGAATTTTCAGCGACATAGATTGAGCTTCTAGGTTTAAATTAGACCTTCAAAGGTGTGACAGTAGCATTGTAGGTACACTGTTAGTTAGGCTCAGACCCAGAATCACCCAGATCCAAAATAAAAGTGAAGTGTGATTGCTTCTGGTAGAGCTCGGGATCTGGTGACCCTAATTCTTTGTAGTAGATGTGAGAAACATTTATACGATTGTTTGAGCGTCTGATGAGCATCGGATCTGGGTTCGCCCAAGGCCATTATTTTTTGTTCAGATCTGGGCTATTCCATTATATTGCAGGCTCTAGCTTTTTAAATGCCTGTGTCTTATGCATTTGTTCCCCCAGTGATGTTGTTGATATTTGTGCGATAAAAGACATGCATGTTTTTTGTTCCCCTTATTTGCACCTACCTACCTATTCTTTAGAGTAGCAGTGGCACAACAGTATCGTTTCGCCTTTCAAATATAAGGCTGCGAGTTTGATCCCCAGTTGTGCTCACACAAATTCATGTAAATTGTTTCATATCCATTACTCCATATCAGTAAAGGAAAACATCCTGAGGATATCGGCACATCTAAGAACTAATCATTGGAGGACATTTGACATCCACCAACCTGCATTTGACATCCATGTGTGAATTAAGACCTCATCTCTCTCAACTCGTAAGTCAGTTGAGCGAAGACCCGTGCCCAGCAGTGGAATACTACTACAAAAGGGTTTAAGTGTATACCTGTCCATAGTATGTATATTTTATCTATTCCTAAAAATTTGTGGTCGGGCGCCAGTCCCTACAGTTATGCGCCATTTATAAATAAAAATACGCCACTAAAAATATTGATGTTTTTGTCCTAATTTACATGATGTTGTTTTAGTGTGTTGCTTTCCTTACTGTCCTGTCCCGGCTATTGTCCTCATGTAAATGGCCTTTTATGCCAATTGATTTTTGGCTGGGCAGTTAAAGTTGCCTGTATTATTTAGTTATATTTCATATTAAAAATATACATATTGGTGTTTTCAGTTATGGCAGATTGCCCTCATACAATAGGTGTAGAATTTGGGACCCGTATCATTGAGGTTGCTGGACAAAAAATAAAGCTCCAGATTTGGGATACTGCTGGACAAGAACGGTTCAGGGCTGTGACTCGCTCTTACTACAGAGGTGCTGCTGGTGCACTTATGGTCTATGATATAACAAGAAGGTATCTAAGTATTTCTGATTATTCTTATTTTTAACTCCTGACAAAAATAGGTTTTCTTTTAAAATACTTTCTTTGATATTTAAGAAAATTGAAAATAAAGGACATACAACGCGAATGAGGCAAGCACAAAATTTTTCGATTTTAATAACGAAAGTTGAATAAAAGATAAAATGATAACGCAAGGAAGCAAACGCGATATTTTTGGATATTATTAACGCAAACTGGAAAATGCGGAAAATATATGGAAGATTGTATGGGGAAAATAAATGACTTCTTGCATCCTGGCCCCTTTCAGCCCCGGGCCATAGCCCTAGGGTAAATACGGTCCTGCTTATAATAAACCAGCTGATTTATTATGAATGTTTAAAGCGATTGTGATTTCGTTAAATGAAAGGGTTGCTTATATCGTATCCCTTTCTGTCAACGGTAGCAGTACATAAAACAGGGTAGTTTGACAATTTCAATGGATATGCTAATACGAACTTACTGTTCATTGGCTACAAAATAACAATTTTAATATTAATCTATCAAAGACAAAAATAATATATATTAAACAGAGATTCAATAAAGATAATTCCAAACCTGATGTTTAATGTTCTGGACAAGTCATTGGAGAAACTGACTACATAACTTTTGGGCATACATTTAGATAGTATAATAAGTCATTTATATCACATAATAATGAACTAAGCAAGAAAGTATCTTTGCTTTGCTTCGACTTTCATTGTGAACTACCAAGTTGTGGAATTCGCATTTGTGAAGTTTGATCCTGAACCCCAGTCCTGCACGAATTTCGGATAACGGATCCGGATTACTACTACACTCTATTTATTAGTAGAATAAGTAGATAAGAATCACTCTTCATATGTTTATACTGATGGATATAGTAGGTAAATAGAAACCCATCAGAAAACTACCTTATTAAATTGGGAATATGTCTAGAGCAAACTGGATGACGTTGCCTTTGATTCTGAGTTCGTCTTCGAACGTCCAGAATATTCGCATTGAAGAATTTCTCCAATTTAACAGGAAAAACCTGATGCAACCGCAAAGCATTAAAAAAATATTAGATTACGAAATAATTTATAAAAAGTTTCTAAATCATTTCTATAGCCGCAAACCCAGTGCTCACTGTTAGCATGATGAAGAAAAGAGCTATAATTTTTTCTCTACTGAAATCTACTTTTTGCAGAACTAGAACTGTCATTGAGGATCATAGCACACACGATTTTCTCGAAATAATACATATATTTTTTGTTCAGCGCTTGTTTCACCCCAGCTCCACTGCATCCCAGCTTATCAAAAATGATGTAACTCCTAACATTACCCAGCTAGTGTTGGGTAAACCTAGGTGTGGGAATGGTCAATCACTAAGTATAAATGAATATTGATTTAGACTAAACTTTGAAATATTTTGACATCACCTAGAAAGCTTGGGTAACAGAAAACTTAACTATACTTTGCATTCTAACTTACCAGTAATGTGTCTGTTATTGCATGCCTGCTCTTATGTATAGTTTACATCGTGCTTCTCTATCTTTCAGAGATGAGTAGAAAGAGACAGACAGTGCTAGCAACATGTTATGTAGGCATCACACAGTTACTCTTACTTCATTAACATTATTATGACAACAGATAACAGTATAACTTGAGTAGGTATTTGTAATGAATAGTGATGAAGTAGGTACATATAATCTACTCTAATATTACACAGCTGAAGACTGTTTGGTTGAACGCGCTAATGTCTGGGACTACTGGTTCGGTTAGAAAAACTCTCGCACTGTTAGGGTCCATCTCCTTCAAACGAATGTGGCCACATGTGTTCGCGTCCGGCATGAATTCGTCGCATGACAGCCATGCGGCCGCGCCGGCGCTCAAGCGTTTAGCTGCGCGTGCATTTCGAGAATCAATATTGATTACGCACTGGAGCACACGTGGTGGCATCCGAACGGATCCGATAACACGTGAACGGAAACGATCGTGCGTCGGCTGTGTTGGCCCGTCGACTCATGCGCGCGCTGTCTATTTGCTGCAGTGTGCTCGACTTGACAGACTTTGTACACTTTTGACACTTACATGAGATAATTTTAAATATTGTAAAATTTGATCCTGCCCGACGTCCGATACGATGCTGTCGGTTTGATGGAGATAGACCCTTAGATATAGCTCATATTAAGAGGCTCGATATAGAATGTAGTTCACACGGGCGCAGCCGCGGCGTAAGACAAGTATGTACCTACTACGAATGAAAAGAGATAACTGACACCACACAACACACTCACGATGCAGCGTGGAATAAATAATATATTTTGTATTATATTTAGATTTGAAGTAATTTAATATTGTATTGTTTACAGTTTCATATTTTATGGCCTTGTAACCTGAAGTAAATGGTTATTATTATGAATAATTTTTTTGAAAAACTATTGAGTTAAAGTCAAAAATCGTAATAAATAAGAGAAAATTTGTAATACCTAGGTACCTACTGCAATATTGGTTTTACAGTAGTCTCTATTAACTATATCACCGCTTAAAATTTGTTGCGATCAGACTGCAGTGTACAATAATAATGTTTAAGGATAGGTATTTTATACTTTGTAATATGATGATGCTACATTGTTCCATGCTTTTCAAATATTCTGGTACCTATGTACACACTTGCCCACAAGTGGTTTATAGTAAAATTCTATTAATAACCAACTAGCAAATTACTCTCTTAATATTCCCTATTTATGTAGAACTTATGTTGTTTTTCAGGTCTACTTATAATCATCTGAGCAGCTGGCTAACAGACACGCGTAACTTGACTAACCCCAGCACTGTGATATTCTTAATTGGCAACAAGTCTGACTTGGATGGCCAAAGAGATGTCACATATGAAGAAGCAAAACAATTTGCAGATGAAAACGGGCTGATGTTCGTTGAAGCTAGTGCAAAAACGTAAGGTTTTACATTACTAACTTAGTATATACTGTATTGTCTGTACTGTGCTTCATAAAATTACTTTAATTATAGTGGACAAAATGTAGAAGAGGCATTCTTGGAGACAGCTAAGAAGATATACCAGAGCATCCAGGACGGACGGTTGGACTTGAACGCGGCAGAGTCGGGCGTGCAGCACAAGCCGGCGACCCCGGGCCGCGCGCCTGCCGCTCCGCCCGCGCGCGACCACTGCGCGTGCTAGCGTGCAAGCACCGACACGTCATTACTATGCGTTTTACGTAAAGATACGTCTTCATTGAGGCAACATGTGGCTTGCTTGTTATCATCTGCCAAAAATTACTTGTTTCGTGAGACTTTATGTTGGACTATACCTGTTTCTCTCGTACTTAACCTGGCCCAAAGTAAAAAGCCACATAGAATGGAATATGTTTTTTTTTGGTACAAGATCTATTTTAGCACAACCCATGTGGCCTCAAAGTTAAAGGAAACAAAGTCCTTTTCACTGTATTCCAAGAGCCAGTAGGTAGGTGGCTACCCCAACATATTTTATTAAACCTGGATTTCTGACCAGTGAATCTCTCATACCTGCCATCTATAAAGCGGGGCCGTGCTAACCCATCAAGGAAAACCCTATATTGTTACAGTTTCGAAAATGTCACCTTATGTTCTTATAATTTATTTTATTCCGGCTGCCGTTTATGTTGTTCATCAGAGCATTAAAAAGCTTGTATTTTTCTCGGCAGACGTTTTTTCGGTGGATAACCTCCTAGTAGACGCAAAAACTTAGGTACCTACTGCTTACTTTATTAAATTACTAAATTTCCGACCGCGGCTCCGCCCACGCGTATGTTGGTAATCGCGCTAAACCATTACCATCTATTTGCGCAGTTGAATTTAAATTATCCCATGTACTTCCTCGGGTCTCAAACTATCTTAATTTCATCCAAATTGATTCAGTAGTTTTGGCGTGAAAGCGACAGAGAGTTACTTTTGCATTTACCTTTAATATTAGCATACAAAAGTGCATGGAAAGTATGTGTGCACCACGAAAATATAAAAAAACACAAATATAAATTTTATACTATTTTTAACTGTGTAAAAAATCTCTGGTCAAAATTCCATGAGCGTTTGCCTAACTCGACCCCCCAGAATTTACGTTTAAGGTGTACACCAACGAAATGAACTTGCCTCTAGGAGTATATGTGCCGGTTTCTTTTTCAATGTAACTATGTACTTTTGAAGAAATATGCAAAAATAGGTGGCCGTGCCAGCCAAACCACGGTTCTCGTATAACTTGGAAAATATACAGCGTATTAAACAGTTTCTTAAACTAGTACAGAGTTACAATGAAAAAGAAACCGGTACATATACTCCTAGAGGCGAGTACATTTCATTGGTGTACGCCTTAATCGTAAATTCAGGGGGGCCGAGCCAGGAAAACGCTCATAAAATCCCAGGTTAATAAAATGGGTTGGAGAAGTCACCGACTGCTCTTGGAATACTGTTGGTTAAATTAAAATGAACAGTTATTGACAGCTAACATTAGAGAAGAGGCAACTCTTACGTGAAACGTCAAATACGCTGTCATTCTTCAGCTAATCAGCTATCTACCTGTCTTGAACTTGTTTCGATTTAGAAAAAGAGTGGATTTCCATTTATGCATTATAGCCGAAACCGATTACGTATTTGCCTATCTTATTATAAATGGAAATTCATTATACACGTTATTAAACAAATTGCATTATAAATCGCGACAGGAGTATGGCAGACGTAGCATTTCTACTTTGTCATATTTTTTATTTCAATTATGACCGTGTATAGTTTAACATTCCTCGTTAAATTAATGTGTTGATAATGTATTAGAAAAGGCGTGGATTAAACTCACATAACATTTCTGATGTCAAAATTGATCTGTTTGACGATGTCTGTACTGTGTTAAGTGGTTTGTCCATGTTGTAAATGTATTTATTTATGTTATATAAATATTTGTTTCGTTGTATAGCTTCGTGATTATAATATTAAGCACCTTATTAATCAAAATTATATTTAATTATACATGTAATGAGTTTGTTGCTATTGCAAAACATAAATTAGTTATGAATAACCAAAAATGCTTAGGTACCTATCCTTTTAATTTCTGTAGTTAAAAAAGTGTTTTAGTTGAGATTTTTGAAAAGTTGATCTACCTATACATTAGCTTAACATTCTAATATATAATAAAACTAAGTATCAAGAAATATATAGAATATAAGTAGCAATTCTAGGCCAGGCGCTAAGCGTCACCTTCATCTTACCACTCACACCACTGGTCATTTCGACGTCGACTATATACTTTGATTCATTTCCTTCAACCTAACAATTTTATTCCTGGATTTCTTATTGACAACAAATCAGGGTCAAATGGTCATGACACCGCTAGTTCCAATAAGTACTAAGGCACATTGCCCTATATACTCATATCAGTTTAATGTGATGAAGAACACGAATAAAACATTCATATATATCAATACATAATATTTATTGACAAAAATAAACAATAATGTTATTTCGGGTACTTATACAGTATTTACATACATTACATTTACAACCCATCACCCTTTTTCTGTATACAATTTAAAACTAGATAATACAGTGTTTAACCAAAACCGTTTATTTTTAATAGAACCTTGTTCGTACAAATTATGAATATTTAGGGATACATTAGTATGTCTTTAAAGATCCATATTAACAATAGATTTTATACGTTTTGCATCTAAATTGACCTAAATGACCTTAATAATTTGTGATCGTTTGCCTGCCTTAACTAAAGATATAGTCATTTTTAGGGGGCCGTATTTAATTACCTAACATTAGTTTATTTTTCAAATTAGCAAGTTGTATAAGAAAACGATGCGGTACATTGTTCCTTGGCAAGCATACATTATATTTTAATAGTTTTTGACTTAGGTTGTTTAGTCTTTTTGAGATATTTTCTTATAATTGCTTTTTTTTCAGCACATTCCCTTTATCCACGTCTTTAAATTATTTGTTATTAGGAATTATCAATATCTGTTGCGGCACATATAACGTGTTAATGGAGTACATTTCTGGAGTATAAGAATAATAGGGTGTATATTTTCCATGTTACAAGGGGGCCGAGCTGAAAACGTTTTGCATATTTCTTCAAAAGTACAGTTACATTGAAAAAGAAAGCGGTAACTTCTAGAGGCGAGTACATTTTATTGGTGCACACCTGAAACAAATTCCGGGGGGCAGAGCCAGGTAAACGGTCATAACAATTTTGGTATTGATGGAATTAGATGAGGCATAGGCTTCTTTTTTCCGATGGCGTGGCCATAGGCGTCAGTTAACCGCGTAAATTGTACAAATACCTTATAATACGTACAATACTTTGATATAATCGACTATGACCTGAATTATCCTTTAAAATGACCCAGTCTGAATAACGTTGATAGGTGCAACTATATATCTAACTATAACAGCAGCCTTCCACACGTAAATTTAGACTTGGTCGTTTTACAGGATATTTTATTTAACGGGCAGGTAACACTCTTGTAAACCGACCGCAACACAGCACTAGAACCTTGAATCGAAGTATGTAACATACCAAAAAGTAAGTTCAATACTAAGTATTCTATTGTATAGTCAAAACCATCACATGATCTTCAAATTGGTCTATCGAAGATCGGTCATCTTACATACAATTGTTTTCCACATGATTATGTAGGGTGTCTGACCTGTGTACCTACAATTAATTTTTTTGCCGGCACCTCCGGTCATTAAGACATCGATAAAATAATATACCTAGGTACTTACATGATATGCAGAGATCGGACTAATGGGCGTCATTACTCACAAAAATATGGACATGATTCCAAAGATTATTGAATTGATTTTTGTAAAAAATAGTTAAAAGTCTCCGTAAAATTTCTTTATTCCTATTTTGCAATGAATAGGAGCTAAATTTCATGTAAGAAATCGATTAAGTAATCTTTGTAGTCATGTCCATACTATTGCGAGTAATGAAGCCTATTTTCCGATCTTTGATGATATGTCATGAATTCAGGCAAGCTTGCATGTCTTTATACAATACATACAATAAAATATACAAGATTTAACAGTCTTATGTTAGAATGCTCATAATAAGCTTGTGCCACGAAGGCAGTATCGCCACTGCGTACCAGATAATAGCTTTGTGACTGATTACAACTTTGAAGGAGTATTATGCAAAAGAACGTCATGCATATCCTGCAGTGATTGTTCTAAAGCCATTCTGTATTTGTTACAATCTGTTACGGGATTATCTACGAAGGCAGATGTCGCAAAATTGACGTCGTTGTCGCGGGGATTGTAGCATGTAGCGTAACCATCAGGAACTAAAGGCCCGTAACACATGAAGCCATCACATTTGCACGCCACCTGTATTAATGAAATTATTTAGATCTCTTGTATCGCCAACGACGACGCTACCGGACGACACCATAGAGGCCACGATTATTTTAACTAATGCTCTCGTTAATTAAAATTATCGTTCTGATAGAAAACAAACAATTTGTGCGAAAATACCATTGAGTGGCGTAGAGCGCATTCAATATTAAATGTGAAGTTGCACAAACAGTTTGATCCACAAGCTATTATTCTATTTGTTTGTATCTTCTGCTTTATTTTACCTGACTAGTTGAGATCCGCATATGTGCACTTTTCTTATATCCTGCGTCTGAATAAAGCTTGTGTATTTCCATTCCATTTTCTAAAGCAATTAATTTCAATCCTAAAAGATGACGGTCAACGCCTAATCCTTGTAATGCCTGAAAGAACATGTAAATAAGAGAGTGCTCCTATACTTCGACTTTTATTCCTATTCACTAACTTAGTGATGTAAGAATAAATTATTATAAAAAAAGAGGCAGAAATTTTAAGAACAATAATTATTATTAGTTAGGTACCTATGTATGTATTCTTATATTCCAGATTTGGATCTTTGAAGTTTAATTTAAATTATACCATTTTTATCATATTCTTGCAAGAGATTCTACTATTTGAGAGCCCTGCCACTGTTAATTATAGTATGGTGACATTATATAATGATATGTTGGTGAATGTAAAATTCCAAGTATAGATAAATAATGGTATCGAAAAACTTTGATAACAAATGTAACTAAATTATTACTTGAGTGAAAGTGGTAATAACATTAGCTCATCTTTTTAAGTTTTTTTATGCTACCAAGTGAGCAAACTGGTATATTATTATGTTAATACTCAAAGCCATTTGGTTTGCAAAACCAAAAATGAAATGAAAATATGCTTTATTTTTTTTGAGACGCGAGTCTACTTAAAAATAGTCCAATTTCTTTTCCTACCGTGCAGTGAATGACTGGCAACTACTGAGAAACACTGCCAAAAAAGTCAGTAGGCTTTTTTCTTTTTTAAATGAAGTACTTATATCTATTACATGTTGTTTGTTTATTGTGTTAAATTCTTAATTAATACAATACAATACAATAATATTCAATTCTTATTTTATACAAGCACCTATCTAATCAAATTCAGAACAAGAAATGCACGTGACACCAATTGCTAGTTAAAATTTTATGATGTGGTTAAAATTACCTACCATCACTGTATAGTTTTTATGCGAGTTAATTGCTGATTTTAATGCCGCGGCTTTTTCTTTTGCACTTGAATTTCTATTTAGCATTGCTTTTGCGAAATCGATGGATTCTATTGAACAAGAACGTATAGTCTCAGTTCTGCCCCCCGCATACATCCTTGTTGCAGCAGACTCGTAATGTGCTCCTGGTACTTTATGTAGCCTGAAGTGGGGAAAACATAGTGATATTACGTAAGAAATAACTACGAGCTACTTGTTGCTTTGACAATAAAAAATAATCGCTCCTAGCCATTCTGTAATTAATTCTTACCTGAAAAACGCTAGTTGCATAGCCATTTGCAAATAGCTATCAGGACTAAGCTTTTGAGATTTTATGAAGTTTTTTCCATATTTATCATACTGGAAACAATTTAGTTCCAAATTGTCCCTTAAACTGAAAAAAAAAGATAGTAAATTTGATTTTTAATTGCATAGAAGACACTTTTTTCATATTATATAATTTATACAACATTATATTATCTGATACGAACCTGTCTAAATTCTGTTGTGCCCTTTTTATAATGGCAGATACTTCGGACGACACATTGAATTGTAGAAGTTTAGGCGACGTTGGACTTGATGACGGTGGCGCAGGGAGCTTATTCTGATCGCTAAAACATGGAGTCATTACAATAACAAATACATGAATTTAATACTACTACTATTGCTTTAAAATAATAATCAATAAATTATAAAAATAAGTAAAACAAGTACTGAGTTTGAGGGGTGAAGTTGACATATTTTCAAGCAACATTTCTTTCGCGAATTTTTCAGGTTTATTTTGGAATCTAGGCTAAGTAAGCAAAAAATACATAAAATACTTAAATCTATAATAGATCCTTTCAAAATAATTTAATCGAATCATTAATGTCGATCGCCTTGACAAAGGACCTTGAAAGTTTAAGCTTTCTGTTATAACTATAGCATAGCCGCACATCAAGAAACTAAGACCTGCTGTTAATTAGGTGATTTGAAATCTAATCGTAAAACTTACGTACACGTATTTTATGATAAAATCTGTCAAAACAGCTATAGGCTGACCTTCGGCCGGGGAATGTTCATAGGTAAGGCCCGTGACTCCATCAGCACCGACAATAAACTGCAAACATAACATTATATACAACTAGCGACCGATAACCGGCGCAATTTATAATTATTAATGGCGCAAATGCAATTGCACAAATCAAATTTTCTAACGGTTTTTATCGCGGTTTATTTTATTTATTTGTACTAGGTACGGCTTGTACACGGTTTACTTGTACAAGGGTACTGGTCAAGTGACATGCTAAAGTGCTCGTATAGGAAAGTTCGCATACGGTCACTTTAGCGCAATGTCTTTTACGCAAATCGTCGTTTTCGCAGATTGTCATTAAAGTCATATTGTCAAAATCTTTAATATATTATACTTACATAGTCTCTAAAGTAAGAATAGAAAATAAAATGGATAAGATTTTGACTATTATTTTATATTTTTACTATTGTTTGCGAAAAAGACATTGTGCTAAAGTGACCGTTTGCGAAAGAGATCAATTTTTTCAGATTACATTCAGCCAAAGTGACGATCTGTGTCAAGACTCGAAACTCGCCAACACACATAAAGAAACATGTACACAACCGGACATATAACCTACTCTTTTTTTTCTGAATAATAAATGGATGGCTGTTCCTTTAGCTTCATTGACCAACTATGAACTGACGGCAGTAAATTTTATAGGTTCATTACTTTTACTCATAGTATGTACAATTACCTGAACAGTTTTGTCAAACCAGCGGTTACCACCATTGCTAGTTGATCCACCTCCATGTATAGTTTGCATAGCTGCTAAGTTTCGACGATCATTAGGGTTCTCTTTTCTCCATAAGTCCACAGGAGCATCTAAACAAAGTACTACGAGACTGGTTTCTACGTCGCCTAATGATTCTCGGTTTATCTTATCTGGAATATTATACAAAAACGTTGACTTTTAACTGATTTAGGTAAACATTTGCCTTACTGGTCTTTGTCGAAGCCAGATTTCCCTATCATCGATCGTAGCACCTTCGTACTAAGGTGCAATTATAACTTGAATTGTTTAGAGCCATACACTCGACCAATCACAACACTACATTTCTACACCAGCGCCTCTATCGGCCATCCCCTATACGACTACTAAACCTAACGTCACTACTTAATTTAATTTATCCCATTTTCTATTAATACAAGTATTTTTCCAAGAACCTACTTTTCGAGCAATTCTTGTTAAAATAAATATCTGAATCTCGGAAACTAAAGTTCATAAAAATAATTTTTTATGAACTTTTGTATGCAGGGGGCGATTAATCTATCTAACTAGGTTTCATTTATAGAAAACGTTGTATAAAAAACCGAGCGACGCTACTGATTGATTATTCCTACATGTAACATGCTCTGTGGTGAAGTTAATAAGAGGGTACATACCTTCTGAAAGCAGTTGATAAGCTTTTGCCCAAGTATCTCGATTCTCGGACGTAAGAATACCAATTCCTTCATTGTTGGGTTGCTTTGATAGTTCTATTACGTTTTTAAGTTGTTTTATAATTTGTTCTTCGTTAAGAATTACACCATCCTTACCCCACAGGTCAACATGGAATATCTAAAATATATTTACAAAGTAATATTAGTGTTTGTTTTAAAATGATAAAAAGTTTTTAGAAAGGATTATAATAATACATAATAAGAATAGGACTGGAAATCTTAAGATGACGGATTTCCAGTCCTATCCTTATTATTAAGAAGGGAATGCGCAGCAACTTCACATTTTTAAGTACACTGGGCAAAAAAGTTTGTTTGAACAAATAATCACATCTAGACGAAAATTTGAAAATGCGTTTATATTATGGTTTGAGTAGCTAGTATCTATGTAAATTTACTACATCAATCACTTTTCCATACATTTTAAAATAATATTATTGTCTGTGGTTTGATATTTTGTGCTGGCGCTACTTTTGCTTGGTTTTTGGTATGAAGTTAGCCGCGAGTCCAGTTCTATTCTCATTTGAAACGCATAGTATGTATACAAAGTTAAAATTGCGCTTAACATAATTTGCATGCCCAAGTATTGGCAAAACATGGAGATCAATATCATAAATGTAAACACACGGATATTACCCCTGTTTGCAATGAATTATATGAATTCTGAATTATGCACTGGGAAAAGTCTAGGTTTAATTAAAATTTATTTATAATACTTACGTGATTATTATGAATAACTGTTATGTGTTTACTGTTGTTATAAGACAATTTGTCCCTTTTCTCCCATGGGATTCTGCATGTACCAAATATTTTTTTATATTGGCTCATATCTAATGGATTTTTCCCCATCATTTCAACAGGAATTTTATCACTGAAACCATTTATGTAAAATTATGACATTTAACTTTTATTACTACATAAGTACACAAAAATGTTACAAGAGCAGCGGTGGCGCAGCAGTACAGGCCTCGCCTAAGAAATATAAGGTCGCGGGTTCGATTCCCAGTCGTGCCCACACATCTGTGAATTGTTTAATCGCCGCTGCTCAATATCGGTGAAGGAAAACTTCGTGAGGAAACCGGCATGTCTAAAAAGCAATCATTCGAGGAAATGTGAGATCCACAAACTCCACTTGGCCAGGGTGTGTAGATTAAGGCCTAAACTCTCTCAACTCGTAACAAAGTTGAGAGAAGACCCATACCCAGCAGTGAGACATTAAAAAGGGTTGAAATGAACACAAATATATACTGATCGACAGTCTTACTACACACATCAACAGAATCTAGGGATATTTTATATTTCATCAAATATCTAAAAATCTATGAAGAATTTTCTGATGTAGTAAATGGAATAATGATAAGTTATTTTAAGGTCTTTAATAAAAAATAAAAAACATTTCGTGATTTTTTCGCTTTAAATAAAAATGTTAATTTTTTTAATCGCCATAGAAAATTTGTATGATAAAAAACATTTCTTCTTATAAAACTATTAATTTTAATTAAAATTGAAAAAATCTTATAAAATCTAACCATTAATAATAAGTGTAGGCACCTCTTACATTGATTACACATCGACAGCGATTGTCATTACTTAAAATTAAATTGTCAATGTCTGTATGGGGTCCCATATTCTCTGCAAGTGTTCGTAAAGTTGTTGTTCCGTCGTCAAATTTGACGGGAAATCTCTCAAAGCTTTTCGTTGTAACATGTAGGCTAGTATGCCCAGGCATGCTCGATAGGATTTAGGTCGGGCGGCTGTGCAGGCCCATCCAAAACCTGAATATCGTGATCTCGGAGAGCGGCCGACACCAGCCGCGCCGCGCCGTATGGGAAGGAGCATTACCGTGCATGAGTAGAAATTCCTGGCCTATTTGGATTTTGTGTGGCACAATAACAGGCTCTACTACCTCCTCTTGGTATTTTTGTGAAGTCATGCTGCCTTGGATCCAAACTAGTTGGGTTCGTCCGCCAAGACGAATTCCTGCCCACACCATGATTGTCCCGCCTTGGTATGGGTGAACCTCCTGAGGGTTCCGTAGACGGCTAACTCTCCCTGGAGTTCTCCAAACGCGTGTTCTTCGTGAATCCGGGTGAAACCCAAACTGTGACATATCGGTGAACAGCATCAAAGACCATTGTTCGTCACTCCGTAGTAAATGCTTGCCATGAAAGCCGCCGACCGCGATTGCCACGTCGCAATGCTAGAACACGTAATGGTCTTCAAGCATGAAGACCCAACTTCATGCATCCTCCTTCACACGGTCGCTTACCAGCAGCTGGTGGTCCTCCTGGAGCCTTTTTAATAGTTGCATCGCTGTGATATTGGGTTGTCTTCTGGCGGTCGTTTAAAGAAATCAATCGTGTCTCTGTAGTAACACGATATCTACCCGTGTGCAATTCAGCCACATCCCCAGTGCTGTGATAACGTGACCACAACCTTGATATCACGTTTTGGCTGGTATGTAGGGCCTCAGCAACGACGCGTTGAATAGCACCATTTTCTAACATGCCCACGGCTCGTAACATTTCATCTCGACTCAAATGACGACGTGACATGGCCTTTATAAATCTTACGGCACGTTAAATTAAAAAAGAAATATAATCTAATCCCTTTTTATTAATTAATATGTATTAATTAAACAACAATTTTAACTTTCTTTAACGTAACGAATTACTAACAATTTTGCCGCCGTATTTTGTTTTTTTTATTTACATTTTCAAATATTGAAAATAGAATAAAAGAGGTTTCAATCTGTATTAAGCGTTTCAAATAAGAATAGGACTGGACTCGCGGCCAATTTTATACCAAAAACCAAGCAAAAGTAGCGCCAGCACAAAATGTTACTGACAATAATATTATTTTGAAATGTATGGAAATATAATGATATAATGCAAAAAACTTTATTTAGGTATGTAGTTACGATGTAGCTACCTACTTAAGTAAATTTACGCGCTAGGATAGCACAAACTTGTACACAAATTCTTTTACATAAAAACATACAATTTAACATAAAGAACCGCTTTTTGGCTTTTTGTCGTCGGAAGTTAATAAAATGTGTTTGTACCTAAATATTCTACTCGAAATGTCCAATTTTAGTAGAACGGCAGTAAGATATACGCATTATTCGTAAATAATTTGGGATTAAGGTATCGCTAGATTATGTTGATGTGTGTAGTTAACTTGGATTTTGTTCTTCCATAGTCAGAAAGTAATTTATGATAGACATAGAACTTTTAACACTTATGTCAGTAATAATTTCCCATATACACATTCTATATATATTTAGTAGTTTCCTCACTTGTCTATTAACTTCTTGTAATCTAATGCAGCTAGTAAAGTTTTAGCAGCATAAGCTAACTGTTCATCCTGATTTTGGAAACGTCTAAATGGAAAAACAAGGCCAGGACTAGAGAACACAACGACAGGGTCACGGTACTCCAAATACGCCGTATTCAGCCACCACTCTTCTAACCAATTAGTATGGGCTTGAGACCGTTTTTCCAATAGCATCTAGAAAATAACAAATTATTATTCATTAACATAGTTTTAATTTATCTCAATAGCAGCAATAATTCAAATTTATATTTGATTTTTTTTATGTAGTTTAAATGCATTTATGTCATTTTAAACCCACAGGTACTTAATCCTGATATCTTGCCTAGTGACAGAGATTTTTATACATATTTTTAAATGTTTCAGATTCACAATAGGCTTTTGTAGTGATTATTTCATAGATAATTCCTGCTTTTATTTTAGCAAATACTTACTTGAAGTTTTTGTCCAAGACCATTCTCAAAGTCTTTAACAAGGTTTACAGTAGATGAAAATTCTTCATCACTTAAATGTGGCCTGACTGTTAACAGATACTTTGCTAAAGTATCTTTAAGTTTAGGCACTGGTAGTCTTGGCAGGCTCTGCTTGTCAGTGTTTAGGTTGACACTAGCATAATTATTTGAAATTTGTATTGCAGTCACATAGGGTTCCAAGAAAAGTCCTTTGTACCCACACTGAAATATAAACCATATAATGCAGAAAGTATATATATTTATATATATTGTTGATTTATTACTATAAGTTGATATCATAGACAAAAAAATTAGCAAATGGCAGATTATGATGCATCAAAGGTCAAAGTCTACATTTAAGTGATATGATTGTTTATCTACAACTAATCTCTACTTTTCAAAAAAAACAATTATTAATAATAATGAATTCCTTGTTGTTTTCAAATCTAAACAGAATTATTCCATAGCTGTCACCAAACACATCACTCTGTGACTTATGTAGTTAATTATATAATTTATGGAAAACTGATAAACTGGATAAAGCATGCTCAGTCAGTGACAGACAATTCATTTGGTCTAAACAATGCCTGATGATTTAAGAAGATGGGTCCTAATCACATCATTTCAATGTGGACATAGAATGACCAGTAGAGTCCGATGTCTAACTTATGGTGTTGAAAATATAAATTTCTGTTAGGTAAGGTCTTATATACTTAATTTAAAGGGATCAATATCATTAAAGAGGGCAGGATGAAAGGAATTGGGCTGAGTGTTAGGAATGGTTTCAAATGAGACAGTTTAATTAAACATTATCATGGACACACCTCACTTCTACCTCATATTACTGGATCAAATATTCATGGTGTTCATGTTATCAACACCCAGGAATGCAACACTATTTACTTTCTCAGTAAACACTTAAAGAGAAGAGAATGCTGGTACCAGCATTGTAACCAAGGGCCAGGGGGCAGACATTATAGAGTTAAGATAATTCAGCAAGCAACACTTACCACTCTCTGGATTCCACGCAACATTTTAGTTTCCTGTGCCTCCTGAAAAAAGAAGTAAAGGGAGATAATAGAAATATGTAATAGACACGTTAATTATTCGGTGCAATTATAACATATCATGTTTTTTAAGTTTTAAATGTAATACTTTGCCTACCATATGGTTTAAATATTACCTAGCCACTTAAGCAGAATAGAAAGGCATATAGCTAATAATAAAATCACATTCCTGCAAACTAGTTATTGGCCCTCTCTTTCTGTTGGTATAAAAGGTCATTCAAGGCAAGAATAATTTTACGTTCAAGCTTACATACCTTTCCGTGCACGTTAAATTGTACCATTGACTGCACTTTCAACACTTTGGCACTGTTCACCATCTGTTCATCTATTATGATAACTAGTTAGTAACTTATTATACGTACGTATCTATCTTCTTACAATATAATCAATTCAAGAAGAGTAGGCAAGTATGTTTACGTTACTATCAATCTATTACGAAAGGCATCCGACCGATACAAAGTTCAATCCAAAGAGCACATAGATAAACGCTTCCGCTGAAGAGGCAGGACTTCCATCCATAGAGAAAATAAATATATGTATGAGAATTGTGCGAAGGTCCATTGCCAACATACAGAAATCATATGTCTGGCTTGACAATATGATTTCTGTATGTTATGTTATGACAAAAAACTACTTTGACTTATTTAAACTTGACACTGGCAAAATTGCGGAATAATTTCTGCAGAGGCCATAATTAAAAGAAGAAGAAGAAGAAGACAAAAAACTACCTAGCTAGCCAGTCTTTGGGGATTGGGGACTGCCAATATAAGTGAAATTGGTTGCCTGTAAATTCGGTATACGGGCGAAAGTTTTACGTGACAACGACTTTGAGTGGTAAAATAATTTTAATGTGAATATTCATTCGTATAGTAGGAAGAAGGATGAAACATAGTTGAGTGGGAGAGAGACGCAAGGCATTCGGCGGGCCTCTCTCTCGTTCGGTGACTCATCGTAACGTTACCGAGCGTTACACTTTTTCATAAGTGCCTCCCAGCCGCAACCTAATTTAAGACGTTGTCACGTCAAAAACTAAGTAACTTAAAGCGTTACTGACCACGACGCAAGTTCCATGATTTTCGTAGGTACACCCAAAAAGTCCAAAGCACCTAAACAAGTTTTCAGTTCAAAAATAACAGTTCACTAAAAAATTTACTTAACCGAATAACAATCTGAATATTTATGTAACGCCAGAACTTATTGCTGACCTCATTTCATAAAAGCTGAAAGTTTGTCAAAAAATTCATAAGCTTCATGAGTATGCGTTTTTGAGGAGATAGCGAATTATTGAAAAAATAAAATAAAAAGACATACGAGTATGTAGTAAACTATTCAATGACATACCTATTCGTGCTAAGAATTTCTCTGCAATAGAATTGTAAAAATGAGAATAAAATAAAAGTTAACATGTTATTGAATTACTGATTCTTTAATTTTAAGGTCGCGGTTTCGATCCCCGGTCATGTCCACACACCTTTGTGTAAATTGTTTTAACACCACTACTGAATATGGGTGAAGGAAAACATCGTGAGAAAACCTAAATATATAAAAATTAATCATTTGAGGACATGTGACATCCACCAACTCGTACTTGGCTAGCATGTGTGGATTAAGGCCTAAATTCTCTCAACTTTTAAGATAGCCGAGAGAAGACCCGTGCCGTGGGACACTAAGAAAAGTTGAAGTGAATAAGTTTCATGGGTTTGTTTCGATAAATATTCATTGTTACTTAATTTTTAACCTTTGTACTGGTAGGTAACAAAATTGGAATAAATTGGATATAGTCCAGGATCCCAAGTACATTTTTGCACTTGATTATTATCAAGCACATTTTTCGTGAGTTTCATTTTGATGAGAACAATTTCTCCTTTACGAAACTCTCGACAAGTAGCTAAGAGATGTAACAGGGATACGATATGTCGATTTGATGATTCTGAAATATTTATTACTAACTAGATTTTTTTAATCTCAATATATTTTAATTATTATATAATTTGTTCGAAAATATTTGTCCTACAAAATCTATGGTTTGATCAAAGTCCCCTTTTTCCAACATGTATAATGAGGTCATCATAAATGATTACTAACCAGCTGTTTTTTTTAAACGCTACAAGTGCAAACATGTACTAGGAACCCTGGACTAATATATCTCTTTGTAGTCGACTGTACCATCATTTTGTAAGATTAAATTGGATACATCTCTTTGTAGTTGATTGTACCTTGTTTTGCTAACAGTCTAAAATTGTCTCACGTTGCCAATTAGATTATTTTTTATACCACCTTGCCTAATAAAGAGAAAGCAAGGTATAGGTCGCCAGACCGCATTTTATTTATATGATGATGATGTGATGACTAGGTACTGCCAGCAGATCTTTTTTACCCTAGAAAATTGTTAAATGTTATAAGGTTTTTACTTTCCAAACGATTTTTGAAATCAACGTGCAGTACGTAAGTCGAATAGGAAGTATAAGGTAAGAGATTAAAAATACCGAAATGTCGTGCTATATATAATTGATTTGTCACATAATTATATAATACAATCATTTCATAAAATATCAATACAAATTAATAATAATAGGTACCTACCTACATGTAATAAATAGTTTTATCACATTCAGTGTTCGACTCTTACAGGACGTAGGTACATACTTAATACTAAATTAAAGTAGGTAAAATATTAATAAAGAATACAAAAATCAGATTAATATTTTGTAACACCACACAAAAACCCATCTTCAATGTTTTTTCTAGGGTGTGGATTTGCGTAGTGCAGTATTAATACTTAGGATATTAACATACACACAGTCTCGAACGATAAAATATAGTTGTTGCCTAAATAAAATAACGGTAGCACTAGTAACTACTCCACTATAAGGTTATTTATATTACACTTACTTCTCCATAAAGATCTCTTCAGATATAGACGGGATTGCTGTCGACATATTTATAATAACAAACGGCATAAATAGGTTAGTAATAATATCATGTCGCCTTAGTATATCATCTTGTCTAGTTGCCCCGTATTGATTTTGCAGATTAGCAAGATCATTCTTGCTTCGGGCAATCGATACCTTTTAAGTGTAATAATTATTTAGTACGGTTCTCACATACTTCATAGGTAAACAAGAGATCTGTTTTTTTTTTGTTAACTAAGGTAGGTACCTACCTAAATAGAAAAACCTGTCAGATAAACAATTTGCAATTGGATAGTTAACTGGCTATCTAACCTAACATAGGTAGAAAAACTGTTGATCAGAAACTTAAGGTTCATAGCAGCCTTTTAAATTACTACACCTAACTTCTGTATCAAGTTGAAGAAGAATTACTACACAGCTAAAATCTAAGGTTCAGTTAACATGCACTATATAGTGCACTATTTCTTTATACATAGTCAAAAATGTTGCTGGTGCTAAAATGTTGTTTATTTCATTTTTAATTAGATTTAGATTGCAGGATTTTAATTTATTTTTCGATTTTTAATCATAATGGATACTTGGTTATTGATAAATAAATTGGTATTCTCGTGTTGATTTTGAAACTTACAACACGTTAACGTTCATAGCCGGGGAAAACAGTATTAAATAAATTGTTTACATTATCCATAGAACCATTAACAAGTCATCATATTTCTTCTTCAAATAAATGCACACTTTACCAAAGTTTGTCGCTAGACAGACAAAACAATTTTCAAACAGTAAAAAATCAAATAGGAAACCTGTTATATTATGCCATTTATGGAAAGACATTAAATAGTACTATTTATTGTTTCCGTTGACTGTCTTCCAGAACTAGATCTTAGTTCACGACGTGAACATGACGGTGGCATTTCATCAGACGACTTCCGGCTTTTCTTTTTGTTGCCTTTACGTGCACTGTCATGTGTTGTTATATTATCTCCTGTGCCATCTTCAGAACAGTCGTCTTTGCTATCGTCTAATTTGTCATTGCAATCAACTTTTGAATTGTTGTCGTTCCCTTCATTATTGGGATCATTTTGATAGGAACTTAATAAATCAGGTGTTACTTTGTCATCCAAATGAGTCGTCACGGTTGGTGTTGATTCTAAACATGTCATTTTGGAAACATTGTCATAATCCTTCATGCCAGTTTTGATTACAGTTGATGGGGCAATGAGATCTTCAAGGTCCATTTCGCCTGTATGTGTTGATGGATCAGGATTGTTTTCACGTGAAATTTTGTCAGTGAGATTTTCCTTTAATATTTTAGCTGGATTTGCATCACATGACTGTAAAGCTAAATTTTCGGGCTCGTCGCTTATGTCATCATGAGTTCGTTTGTGTGTCAAAGAAATAGCTGTGCCTGTATCTTCAGGTATTAATGTTCTTGTACCATACTCAGATGTGTTTTTAGCCATTTTTTCAGACACATCTTTGTCATCTTTATTTTTTTTAGATTCTGTAGAACTCACAAGACTCGCACTCAAAGCTCCAGAAGCCATTTGTTCTAATAACATCTTGCTTATATCGATATCTTTTTTGTCACCTTTTAATAGCTTTTCCTGCACTGCTGCAAATTCAGGGGGTACATGTGATCTTAATGCATCGAATGCTAGTTTTTTCTTGTCAGTCTTTGAAAGATCCGTAGCGGCTTGTTCGTGCACTTCACTTTCACGCAATCTTTTATCTTGTCTCAAAAGGGATTCATAGCTTAAAGATTGTTTAGAAAGTGATTCTAAGAGATATGGGTCGGGAGGTAAATGTATTTGTGGGATCTGACTTGATTGTTGACGATCGGTAACCTTCTGCTGCCGAGATGAATTTGTAACAACAGTGGATGACCGTGGTGTAGTTGTTTTCGCGGAACCACGCGCAGCAGCATGACTTGATCCTTGTGTTGAACCGGCAGAGCTTGCAACTATGTTATTGCTAAGCAAACCGAGAGCATCATATGCTGAAGACATTCCAGAGTGCATGCCAAACGGATTTAAGCCACTCAGTCCCAATTGGGGATACAGCATATTAGGAGTTGGAAACACAAAGGGGAACTGTTGACTGGATTTTGAACTAGTTGTATTCACACCTTCTGTCGGTTTTCTATTTTTTGATTTACTATCGCTTGTTATACCAGCAGTACTGAGGTTGTTCATGTCTAAACCGGAAAATCCTGGTAGACCTAAGCCAGCCAAATTCGCAAATATATTTCCACCAGCAATGTTCCCTAGCAAATTTGGCATACTATTGAAGGAGTTTAATAAGGGATTATTTTTAGGATCAAAATTGCCTAAACTTGCAAGTAATTTGGGATCGAATGTATTAAGTACTTTGGGATCAAAACCTGTTAAGTTGGAAAGTGTGGCCGCCAAGGTTTTGGGATCAAACGCGCTGAGGCTAGATAAACTAGCTAATAAAGCTGGGTTAAGACCTGCTACACTTTGATTTAAATGAGTATTCGAAGATAAAATATTTGTTGATGAGGAATCCAAAGATGGTGGACGTCCCTTTTTACGTTCAGGCATACCACTTGTAGTTTGCATTGGAGAATGCCGCTGTGTACGCACGTCTTGAGGCAACTTTATGTGTTCCTTTATACCCTCTGTCCATTTAGAATCAATGTCGTACATGGGATTTTCTGCAATCCATTGAGCAAGATGCTTTAGCTGGGGTGCTTTAGGCCCAACAATTCTTTTTCCAGTAACACGATGAACAACAGGTACATGTTCTTCGGGTGCAAGTCGCGGCGGTACTCCGCGGCGACGAGTATCTACATTGGCTTGTTCTGCTAGCCATTTGTTGACTTTTGCTTCATGCGAATACGATTTTATAGGTGGAGTCGCGGGAGGTTTGGGCGTTTTATTTTGTTCTAGCGTTTGTTGTAAAAATGATGACAATTCTTTGGACGACGCCTGTGACGAGGAAGCGTTTGTAACAGTTACTGAAAAAGGTTTTTGTGTTGGAGGAGCAGGAGAAGATGTCGGAGGAGCCGCAGGCGTCACGGTCACGTCGGGTAACACGCTTGGGCCTCGACTGCGCTGTGGCTCAGAAGGTGACGCAGTTGGACTTTTGCATTTGGCCGCTGACAGTCCTAATACTATTTCATCTAATTTTTTTCGTTTCTTTTCTTTGCCAACAATTTGCTCCGGCGCCGGCTGTAGATAAAATATAGAGAATATAAGTCTACGGTTAAAATATTAACATAAAAGGTTGACTATCGGCAGCGAAGTTGAAAATTTAAATGAAATATGTAAGTATCGTAATCACATATGTTTAACGAAGCTGGGTCAAATAAATACTTATTTTGGGATTAACAGACAACAGCGTAAAACTATACGAGGACTGGATAAAATCGACGTCTGTCTAGTATAGATATAAAGTACTCACCACGTTTTTCCTCTTCATGAGGCGCGTGAGGGTGTCATCGAGGCGGGAGCGCGCGGGCGAGGGCGGCGGGGGCTGCGGGTGGGGCTGCGGGTGGGGCGGCGCGGGCGGCTGCGCGTGCGCGGGCGGCGGCGGCGCGGGCTCGCGCTCGCTGAGGTCGAGCGGCGCGTCGGCGGGCGCGGGCTCGGGCGCGGGCCGCTGGTGCGCGGGCGGCGGCGCGGGCGAGGCGGGCGCCGACAGCAGCGCGTGCAGCTTGGCGCGGTCCGTCTCCACGTCGATGGCGATGTGCCGCTTCTGCGCGGGCGCGGGCGGCGGCGCGGGCTCGGGCGCGGGCTCGGGCTTGGCGCCGGGCCACTCGCGGTTCTGCACGGCGTGCGCAATGTGGTGCAGGCGCGTCTCGAGCGCGCGCTCGGAGAACCAGCGGTCGGGCGGCGCGTCGTCGCAGCGGCCCAGCTTGGCGAGCGTCTCGAGCTCGGACAACGCGGCGCCGCGCCTGCTGCGGCGAGGCGCGCGCCGCTCGCCGGACTGCTCGTCGCCGTCGGACAGCTCGCCGCCCGACTCCTTCGCCGCTCGCGCCTGCCCCGCGTACCACTTGCTCGCGCACTCCGCGAACGGCATTTTGGGATCGCAAAACAACTTTGTGTAAGTATCGCCTAACCCGTGCCTGTTAAATTATAAATAGTATGAGGATCTGTCGCGTCGTCGGCTGTAGTAGATTATGATATTATTTATAAATTCAATTTCAGCTTTATTAAATATATCGCCTAAAATAAGCAGAAAATTGTAGTGACGAGTAAAGGAAAAAGTGGAAAAGCTAAACTGAAGTATTAATCATAAGTATTAAATAGTTTAACAGGTTTAATTGTATTATTTATATAGGTTAATTAGTATCAACATTATTCCAATTAATTAGATTTGATTATTTCAATAATACATTAATAATCTTCTTTATACTATTACAAAACAAATAATAAGTGAAATGAGACGGTATTTTAAAAAACTTACTTGCATACTCCGAGTATTAACAATTTATCGTGCTTTGCAGGCTGCCACCACGGCGGTGCATCTGGAGACCGTTCACACAACGCTAGCCGAGAATCCAGCGCTGGATGTGGGGCGACTTCCTCACGTAACACTCTTAATAGATCAATCCTAGAAAAAAGTTTAAACTAACTAAAATTAAGTAAATAATAGCACCTAATATGTTATACCTATTTTAGGAATAAGATTGTGTTTTCTAGATAAAACAGGGTTTTATTAAAAAGAAATCCATTTTATCGTTTCGTTCCCAAGTAGGTAATATGAAATATATAGTCAGTTAATTAACAAAGAATATTTGTATGAGATATTTTTGCATTTATAAATCAATGAATACACAGATTGTGAACACTCTTGCGTTCATCAGACAGCGCGTTGGGACTTGAGATCATGCGTTTTGAAACAAAAATCTATGTACAGCCAGTACACCACATTCTGGTCAAAAGATAGTTAGTGTTCAGGTTATACTCAGAAAGCCCTTTGATTCGATACCTATATTGGAGTAGTGCAATAAAAATAATTCGTCTGCAGTCTTGGGTGTTCTGCCATGTTCAATTTAGAATCTTGTCTCACATCTATCCATACAAACATTACAACCTATTCACCCAAACCAAATGCGTACACAAAATTTGAGTTCAATTCGGTTGAAGATACTCTCGGTTCACAAAAAACAAGCAAAATCAGTTCATCTGTTCGGGAGCCACAATGCCACAGACAAACACACACAGATGTGTCTGAAAGTTAATCAGTAAACGGACACTGGTACACATTGGCACATAAAAATAATATTCTGAGACACATATGGTATATAATACCTAAGGTGAACATGAGTCAATGTAAGATGTCAAGTATAATAATCTTTACATACCTTTCAAGAGTTGCAATAGCTCTCTCTTCACCTATAGACTCAGCTTTCAAATCTGCTCTTGTAGGCAGTTCAGCTTCCCCGACAGATAGGCCACATTGTCGTTTGCACATAGCCATAAAAGCTTTCAGATAATCTGTCAAGGCATCATCACTTTTGGTATCAAGTCGAGCTAGAGTTCTGAAGCGACTCCAACGAAGGCTTTTGGTAGTTGGATCAAATTCAACTCCATAGGATGCCACAGTCCGTCGAAATGCTTCTTCGTCAGCACGTGTCCAGCGCCATTGAGACACCTCATCTCTTGCCAACTGATCCATCCGTTCTCTTCGCTCCATCTTCTAGACGAAATTCAGTATTAATACAGGAAAAGTGTGTAACAAGCTTTTGCCTGCAGTTTGGCCAAGTGATTTTAGCCTATGTGTTATTTCAGACAAATTTTATCCATAACGTTTCACTCAGTAGCTTTTGCGTGAAAGAGTGATAAACATTCATTCCCCATAAACTACACTATATATAAATATTATTAGGATTTTAACCTTAAAGAAAACCCAAGCATAGAGCGTTCCAAAGCTCAATAAGCGTCGCGTAGTACAAGTGTCAAGCCGGGCCTTTTAAATAAATTATTTGGGGTAGCAAAAAAACTAAATTTAAAATAGAATAGCACCCGCTGCCTGTTTAGAGCTGTGGACAGTCATGTAGAGCTTTTAGAACCCACAGGTATAACGCACCTTTGCTCGCTGTTGCATCTTAAGTTCTTCGCGTTTATAATTCCTTTGATAAGCAGTTATTAATCTACGGAGCCTTGTATTTAGATCTTGCATAGAAGGCCACAAATGTCCGCCACTGCTGCTTTGTGTGCTGTCATCATCAGGTCGGGGGGAAGCCGCAGGAGAAGTAGCTCCGGCACCACTGGACACGTCATCTGTACAATCTTCATCGCCCGCAACACTGCCCCTTACCTTTCTTTCTTCACTCCTGGGAACATACAAATTGTCAATTTCACAAAATATTACTTTAACCAATTATTTCAAAGCAAACAAAACCAAATAGCAACGCAAATTAAAATCCAAACGTATTTGTTGCATATTTTTTAATTTTCATAAAAATAATGCAAATGGAGAACTGAGAAAATATATTAATAATAACGTGAGCGAGGCGAGCGCGAACTTTTTTGTTAATTGAAAACATAGGGCAAAAACGAGAGGGAAGCGGGCGCAAAATTTTTTGTAAGTACCTGCCTAATAACGGTGCTTGAAAACAAAGAACGGTAATGTAAACGTATGTGAAGTGAACTCGAAATTTTTGTTGCCAGTAATGAAAATGGGTCCGGTTGTCTATACCTACATCGCAAAAAACCTATGTAGTAAATAATCCACATATCATATTCTCTACTTCGCATTATGACTAAAACGCCTAATGACATGGTAGCAAAAGGCCTACTTTTTCAAAATAGGTACAGTTAGATACGAAACTATTTACACGAAATACTGGAAAATCTGTCTGGCTGGTTGTTAATATGTCATAGATACACACTGTCATGTTCATATTGGCACATTATAGTTAAAATGGTTAATATTTTTAAAGTTTATTATAATCAAAAGGGAAAACCGGCTCTTCTTTGTGATGGCCATCACTATAATTTTGCAAAAAATAATAAAAACGGGAGCCTGTGAAGGTGTATCAACAAGCATGAATATTCGGCGACTGTGACTTTAGATAAAAATAAAGAGAAGATTATCAGAAAAAGTGCTAGTATTGGTGCAAGTACTGGTGCGAGTACTGGTGCGAGTACTGGGGCGCATACTGGTATTAGTATAGGCGCGAGTATTGGTGCAAGTAAACGTGCTAGTATTGGTGTGAGTAAAAGTGCGAGTATTGGTGTGAGTAAAAGTGCGAGTACTGGTGCGAGTATTGGTGCCAGTACTGGTGCAAGTACTGGGGCGAATACTATTGCTAGTATAGGTGCAAGTAAACTTGCTTGTATTGGTGTGAGTAAAAGTGCGAGTACTGGTGCGAGTATTGGTGCGAGTACTGGTGCGAGTATTGGTGCGAGTACTGGTGCGAGTATTGGTGCGAGTACTGGTGCGAGTATTGGTGCGAGTACTGGTGCAAGTACTGGTGCGAGTAAAAGTGCGGGTATTGGGGCGAAATTCTTCACCAAACGTGATTAATTACTATATTTTTAGAGGTCTTATTTGTTTTGTTTGTTACATGGTATGTAGATTTTAAGTACTAGTATATAAAAAATGTCATCTCTCCTAGTGTTTTTTTTTCTCGGCTGTACCTTTGAAAAAGTAGGCATTTTGCTACCATGTCATTATGCGGTTTAGTCATAATGCGAAGTAGAGAATATGATATCTGGATTATTTACTACATAGGTTTTTTGCAATGTAGGTATAGACAACCGGACCCATGAAAATAAAGTCAAAAAGAGAAATAAAACGGCGAGTGAAGTGAGTGCGAGAATAGAAATAATGAAAATTGAAAAAATAGGATACGAAATAATCAAAACACACAGTGAGTGCAAAAATTTTTGTAGACATTTTACGCCACCAAGAAGATAAAAAATAGGTAACCTATTTGTAATTTCGGACTATGTATATATATTTCTGTGCATAATTCGTACAAATCGTCGGATTTCCTTTTATATCGCGAGACAAATTAAATTGTTTAAACAAAGGGTTTGGTGGTACTAATATAGAGCTGAATCCGCTGACCGCTGGGTGTAGACATAGCTATTAAAATCTAAAAATCTTAAGGAACAACGATTCATTATTAAACTCTACAATTTGAAGGTAGCCTTCTCCCCACACGAAAAATATTGCCTTCTTCATACACAATACTAAGTACATTTATTTACCGAATTACCTTAAAACAACAACAAAATATAGGTAAATAAAAATACACGCAGGAGTTCGCAAACTTTCAAGTCTATAGGTACATCGATTGGAAATTTTAATGCCCACCCTAGGATGTTAGGCTGCCGCGGTAGCCTGAAATCCTGGGGTGGGCATTAGACCATCCTGGGGTCCCCCCTATTATATACGCCTATGAAGCCATGAGTTTTCGTGTTTTGAAAACGCACGTACAATTTTTTTAGAAACAAAATGGTAAAAAACTGATATATATAGACATTAACCAAATTTCAAAATTTTGTAAACTAGCTTATTATGTGTCACAACCACACATGTTTACTGTTGTAATGATAGCAAAACGTCAAAAACTTGCGTTTGGAGGGATTGTATTAATACGTTCTTATTGGCTAGACTCCATTAAAAATTCTGAATGTGTATCAAAATAAATGTAACTATTTACATTTAGATATAGTTTTAAAAGTACTTACTTGATGTCTGTACATTCTGCATCATCAGGTGGTCCTAATTTGTCCACAAAACATAGTTGTGGATCAGATCGCATGGCTAAATAATTTTCATAACCATGTACGTAAGTCCCCACCAACAAAGATACGTCGCATTCACTATCCCACCAGAGCCGTGGTGGAGTACTATCCACGCCCCGAGGCACACGCATGCCCAACGAACTAAAAAACAAAACAATATACATATTATACTTGTAACTTTACTCAGATCAGAAATATCGAAAATCTAATCTTATTCAAACTAAACATACTAAATGTATTACTGATTTAATCAGTGAGCATAACGAGATGAACCCTTAGGTACCTTTACCTTTTAGGTTTTAATAAAGTCTACCACTGTTATTTTCGAGTATGTGTAGAGGCTTTTTGAAGACAATGGATTTACTGATTCAATAAACATACTTAGTGCCATTAATTAACTACTAATACTTAACTATATTCACACTTACCTAGCATGTACTCCGCTCTCTATTTGTGTAGCATAATCTCCAATTACTTCGTGTTTTATGTAATACATCATACGAACTCTGAGCAACACTCTAAACAGAAAATATTTAACCATATAATACTGACCTAATTAATTGTACACAGGGTGATATTTTTTAAATACAAATCCGGAACTGTACGGAACAGTCTCAGGACAAGTACACAAAATAATTTCGAAAGCTTGTATCATGCATGAAATTTATTTCTCTTTTTTTCTGTTTGCGCTACAAGCTTTCGAAATTATTTTATGTATAAAAAATATTATATGGTTTTATGCAAGATTGCTTTATAAACATTTATTCCTTTATATGAATAAACATTGATGTATACGTATACCCTCAAATAGCAATTACCAGCGTGGCCCTTGCATACAATTATTTTTATCGTTTTAGTGCAACTGCATTTTAGAACAAAAGCTTGTTTTTGAAAGTTTTGTGTTTTATTATAATTCTACTATAACATCTGCAGACCTTTACAAAAGAAGAATTTTGGCTTAAAGCTGTCGTATTCCGGTGCTTTCGAGGTCATATACCTTTTATTTCGAAGGAAAATTTGTTACGCATCCCTCCGCGTCGTCATGAGCGCGGCGCAGATTGTATGTGGCACTACAGTTTGTGGCTGGTTTTCGTAGGTTGAATGTCGATGTGGGCGCCTCCAACAACTATACTAACTCTCTCTTCTGATATATTTGTTTATATTATTTGATTTTATATGGACCATGTTATCTGAATTAAATAAGTAAATATAATAGGCTCATAATTATCCACATTGAGGTTGAATCTTGAGAAGACACAACGATCTCAATGTGGGTTGACGGTGCGGTGCTCTAATTATGAAATTACGAGTTACAATGTTACGGCGCTTCAATGTTAATGCGAACATTTATATACATTGAGCCACCTCGCGATGAAGATTTTTGGACTGCGTGAATTTTGCTTAAAAATACAAAAATTACAGTACAAACGTACTTACTTGTTGGCATGCCTATATAAATGTTTTTTGTAACTGTTCTCCAAATACGCTTCACAATCATATTTTTCTATTGAACTCCAATGATTTAAATCTTCCCATTTCTGGAGATCGTTGGGTTTAGGTAGATCCTTTGGTCTGTTCTTCTTTTTTGCATTTCTTCCACGAGGCACTGGGTTGTGTAATCCACTGTGATTTCTCGATATAGTTACTTCACCATTTTCACAAGGTTCAATAAGGTCCCATATAAAGTTTCTGATTTTTTCATCACCTTTATAATGTCGTAAACAATACAAAACCTGCAAAATAGTTTTCACTTAATTTTCATACTTAGTAGAGCTATCACTTAGGTGTTAGTTTTTTTAATATTCAGAAATATGAGTGAACTCAGTGAAAGTCTTATACTTCCTCGGTATTAGCATGGCAAATTCATCATGTGCTGTGACTGGTAGTTATAGGCCTATATTAACTGTACACATGAACCCTGTTGGGTATCAATAACACGAAAACTAAGATATACTTGGTCACTTCATAACAATCGCCAGATAATAAACAAACTTACGATTATACGAGCACAGTCTTCAATCACTGGCATTGTCCATCCCTTTCTAAACTGATTTTTGTCAACGATTTCTTCCCATCTTGCCCATCTACACAAAAAAGAATGTGATAAATGATACCTAACTATCTTTCTAAAAATAGAAAGATACCGGCCGCGGCTCCGACATCGCGTATTTCGGTTGTCGCGTTAACGCATTAACCTCTTTTTGCGCAGTCGGATAAAAACTATCTTATGGTCTTCCCCGGGCCTTAGCTATATACATACCAAATTTCATCCTGATCGGTTCAGTAGTTTTGGCGTGAAAACGCGAGAGACAATTACTTTCGCATTTATAATACCAAAATTGTATGCGCTCCAGCTGTTTCAGCGCCGGGATGCACCTCGCCGACTGTTTGCGAGGTCGCGAGTTGTGTGACGGCCCACCTAATAGTTCTAGCGGATTTGTATAGGGTCGCCCCTGAATTGAGACACCTTCTTGGTAAGGATAGTTGAGGGATGAATATTTGTCTGATGTATTTGCACCCAGCGCCGCGCGCCGTGGGGATGCGTGCGTGTTTCTATATTAGTTTCATCGAATTCTGAACAAAAATGAATATGTTCCGTGATATTAAAGGAAATAAATACTTTTCAAATCAATGTTCTGCCAGAAGGATCCTTTATTAATGTAAGGTTGGTAAATTCGATATTGGTCTCAAACTTAAGTTCCGTTTGAATTCTGTTACACTAATTATTTTTATTACATACATATCTGATCATTTACTGAATGTTAACAGAAACAGATTGCAAAAATATATTTCAAAAAAAATTTTTTTATCGCTCTTTGTTACATAAATATTTGAATAGGAAGAAGCCTACACCTAGCCGATTTGTTTGTGATTTTTAATATTTGGTAGGTTTGCTATTACTAAAATGACGTCAAATATTTCTAAAACCATATTTTGAAAAATAGATTTTAAAAATAAAATTACAAAATTTTATTCTATTTTTATAAAATCTATCAGAAACGTATTTAATTTTTAAATAGTTTTTTTTTAGCTTGGCCTGTTTGTTGTTGTTGATGTGACACATCAGGTGATTGAAATTTTACCCTCTTCCATTAGGGAAGATTTACTATTTTTATTTTTGCTTTAATTTGAATGATTTTTATGTATGTATCTATCCTAGGAGTATTTCAAAAAATACAAATTCTTCAATTTATTGGTAATAAATCGCGGTTCAAAGTCACAGTTCAAATTTAGTCGCCAAAACGGTTCCGATGTTCTAATGTAAGTCTCTCTGATCTGTCACTAGCTCATAACGCTGTGATTATACTCAGATGGATAGGTTTCCGTAAGGTAAGGTGATGTAAATCTGGGAATCTCCGTTTCATTTGATATGTCAAACACTGCAGAATAAGTTAAATAAATTTAGAATACCTATGATTCAGATTAAGTACCTGAATGTACTTTGTGAGTTTGTGGAGTTCAGTCCACACCTTGTATAACTTAAGTTACTAGAGAGTTAAGTATGATATGTTTACGGTGCATCCACACTGCAGTTACTTTTTGTTGAGCAACATTTTGCAACAAGGTAACATTAAATAACAATCTCTAACTTTTGAGACTAGTTGTTACTAATTGTTGAGTGCTCAACAAATGATAACAAAGAATAACTTTCGACAACAATCGAGCACGACATATATAGACACTGTTGAGGTAACGATTGTTAGACCAACATTGACTAACACGGCAAAATTTACTAACAATGAATAACTTATTGCTATCGAGTGTTGCTTAGTAACATTTGAAAAAGTTGCTCAACAATAAGTAACTGTGGTGTGGATGCACGGTTAGGTTTAGAATACATTTATTTTTCATAAGAATTAACATAAATTCATTTACTGAAAAAACATAACAACACATATTATAAGCATATAGTATTCTAACAGAACTATAGTATTCTACATTAACATCATTTATATATCAGTATATATCTGATATATATATATATCAGTTTTTAGATGTCTACCCACTTTCCAAATTATTTTAGATTGTATTAAATGATGTTAATAGAATACTATATGTATGATAAATTACTAGAGTCTGATGGACGTTTAAATAGCCTATGATATTAGTAATATGGCGTCATTGAAACAAAAGTCTGCTGGGTGTAGGTTTTGTCCTACTCAAATATTTCTGTAACTAAGGGTAACAGAGAAAAATATAAAATACAGTATAATAGAACTACAACGGAACTAAAGTTAACGGAAAGTAAATGGAACTAACAAAATCTCGTGTTCACCACCTCATATCAAAAAAGTATCACATTGGCTGTAGTTGGATTATAAAAGTATGTATGAATTTCCTTGAATATCACGGAACAAATTCAGTTTGGTTCAAGATTCGATGGAACTAATTTAGAACTAAATTCTAAACCACGCACACATCGCCACGACAGGAGATCCAACTGAATTTAGACATATATATTGGTACAATCACCGAGAAGAAAAATCTTAGAAAATAGGTTATTAATTGTAACTGTAATTTTATCACAATACGTACTTAAATAATGTTAAATGTCAGGGTTTTCTTACTTACCCGAATGTTAGCAATCCACGTTCTATTTTAAAACATTCCGACCTTGTCCAAGATCCATAAACAACTTCTTCATCTACCGGCAACCCTTCATGTCTAGGTATATAATCATCACTTGCGTATCGCCTTCCTTTCTTTCCAAGTTTGTCTTTCTTTTTCTTACTCCTTAAGCCTATCCCTATAATGAAACAATAGTAAGTTAAAGTATTTTTTTTAATTCTAAAAAATAACTGTCAAGGAACTCAACCTTTGTAGTGAATGTGAGAAGAATTCAGATGGATTAATGATTCAGATAGATTCAAACAATTTCTATTTCTAAGATAAAACTGACCTATGACTTTAAGACTGCTTACCTTCTTCATCTTCATCGGAATCTGGAGTAACTTCCATATCTGACATTTCCATTGGTCCATCATCATGGCCATATCTCTTTATAACTGTCCTCTTTCTAGGTTCTGTGACAATTAAATCTTCATCTTCTTTTTTCTCTGTTGTATCAATTTCAGCTTTTTTAGCCCATTTGTTCCAAAAATCTGGGTCTCTAATGTCTATGTCTGATCTTTGATCAGTAGCTGCAAAACTAGCTTTAGAAAATGTTGATCCTTTTTCAGATTCCATCTGAATAACTTGTGTTCTGCGGGCCAATATCATTTCTATGTCTTCCTCACAAAACTTGTCACCAGCATCTTCATCCATGACTGCTCCATAAGCTCCTTTTTTAAGTAAATCTTCTATTTCTTTTTTTGACAGTTGCTTTATTCCAGTTTCTTTGCCTTGACTCGTATTCATGCTTTGGAGGATAGCTTTATCTAATCCCAATTTCAGTGAAGCCTTATCAAACATCTCTCTCTCATATGTATTACGACATATTAATCTGTATATTTTAACCATTTTCTGTTGACCTATGCGATGACATCGAGCTTGCGCTTGCAAATCATTTTGTGGATTCCAATCACTATCATAAATGATAACAGTGTCAGCTGCGGTTAAATTTATACCTAGACCACCAGCCTTAGTACACAGCAAAAATACAAACCTATCAGAATCTGGTTTCGAGAATCTGTCAATTGCTTCTTGTCTCAAATTACCTCTAATACGACCATCAATTCTTTCAAAAGGATATTTCCTAAACATAAGATAGTCTTCTAAAATGTCTAGACATCTAACCATTTGACTGAATATTAAAACTCTGTGACCACCGGCTTTTAGTTTTGGAAGCAATTTGTCAACCAAGACCATTTTGCCAGAGGACTGAATAAGGGCTTTGTAATAAGCTTCTTTGTCTTCGCCATTAGCTTGTTTATAGTCAAATTGTATTTGATCTTCTGCACCATTCAACAAATATGGGTGGATACAACATTTTCTGAGCTCCATCATCGTATTCATTAAATTAGGAATGTTAGCTGCAGACGCAGTGCCTTTTTGTAGGAAACTGAAGTTTCTTTCTAATATGGCCCTATAGTATTTCTTTTGAATATTTGTAAGTTCCACTTCAATTATAGTTTCTTCTTTTGGTGCTAATGTCTTTTCAACATCTTCTTTCAATCTCCGTAGCATCATAGGTTTTAACAATGCTTGTAGTTTTAAGACTTCCGATTCAGTTTTCAACTGTCCAAATTCATTAAGAAAGGCGTCACTACTAGAAAATTGAGACGGTTCGAGGAAATTAAGCAGCGAAAATAACTCATTAACATTATTTTGTAATGGAGTACCCGATAGTAAGACTCTATGTTCCAAGTGAAGTTGACGTAAGCCCTCTAGTAGCTTACAATTACGGTTTTTAAGTCTATGTGCTTCATCTATAACGCATATACGCCAGTTAAATGACTTCAATTCTTGAAAATCGGTCACTATAATTTCGAATGTGGTGATTAAAACATTAAATTTTGTTATTTCTTTTATTGGTTCACCCTGCTCATTTTTATAATAGAATTCATATTCTTGTAGCATACTTTTACTTTGTTGTGAACCATGATACACAACTACGTTCATTTCAGTCCAGCCTTCAAATTCTCTTTGCCAATTAGGTATAGTGGACAATGGAGCTATAATTAAAAAAGGTCCTCTTATACCATATTCCCAAACCGAATTTACAAATGTCAAACTCTGTATAGTTTTTCCTAATCCCATTTCATCTGCTAATATACAATTACGATTATTGTGCCATGAAAAAAGTAACCAGTTGAGACCTTCAAGTTGATAAGGCCTTAAAGTATTACCGCCTCTATAAAGGGGCGATTCCTTTAACTGGACCCATTGGTCAGCAGCTGGTCTTTTTTTGTATTTCCATTTGTCTTTAGGTGGCATTTCACTGAACATTTTGTATTGCCTAATTTTTTCAACATCAATATCTTCTTCTAATTCCCACGTGCTGTCCTCATATTGTAAACTCTTCCATTTTACTAAGTAATGTTTAACAACGGTATTATTAGCTGGATCTTGATTTTCTGACATGTCCAAAATTCTCTCTACTTCTACATAATCAGGATTAAATGGTTCATCATCTAACAATTCAAAGATGTTCATTTGTTGAGCTTGTTTCTGTTTAAAACGTTTGATTTTAGAAAATATCCTTTTATCACCTTTATATAATTCATCTTCTGTTTTCCATTCACAATGTAAATAAGAAAAGTTTCTGTACTTAACAAAATATTCTTCTATTTCAACCATAACTGGCTTTTTATTTTTGATATCCAAAATGTCTTTAGAATTTTCCGAATTCTTTTCTGAATTATTTCTGTCTGGTGTGGACTCCACTGGCTTTTCTGGCTCTATCACTTCTTTTAGTTGATCTTTACTATCACCTGTTTCTGCAGGTTCAGAGGAAATACAAGAATTATTAGCTGCAGTGTCACCATGTTTTTCATCTTGTACACATGCAACAAGTGCCGGTTCGATTTTTAATTCTCTTTTACCTATTCTACAGGCTAAAACATGTTGTACGATCATAGCATCTTCTTCAGTCGTATTCACATAAATGTAATTT
The DNA here is from genome assembly GCA_936450015.1 of Meganola albula. Taxonomy (NCBI): domain Eukaryota; kingdom Metazoa; phylum Arthropoda; class Insecta; order Lepidoptera; family Nolidae; genus Meganola; species Meganola albula. The sequence goes on along the minus strand of OW388144.1, from coordinate 9,276,961 downwards.
GGTTTAGGTAAACTTTCGGGTCTGGTATTTTCCTTAATATCCAAATCCTCTAATTTAAAGTCTTTTTCGGCTTTTGGAGCTGACAAGTTGAATTCATCATCAGAAAGACGTAATATGACATCATCTGTATATTTTTTTCGTTGTGTATTTCTAGCTGATCGCCTTTTTAAACTATCGTCAGCTTCAGGCGGGGGCGATGGCGGAGGAGTTGACATCATATCATCAGGTTCACCATCGGAATCAGGTATTAAACCACCACGTCTTTTTTTTCTTCCTCCTATTGATTTCCTTAACGATATTTTCTTACAACTGCTTCCCGCAGACAAACGTTTTTTGGATCTCCTTTTGTGTGTTATTAAATCTATATCATCTTCCGTTCCTCCTTGATCACGTTTTGATTCAGCTTCATCTAACAAATCTTTGATAGCTATTTTAGAAACTGGTATGTCATCGAAATCAGTAACATTAGACTCTTCTAAAGATTCACCTTTTGGTATACTTGACTCCTCTGCAGTAGACAAATTTTGATTAAGCGCTATAATGTTTGTCTTATTAACTTTTTCGTCGCTCTCCATAAATTCATAAGTAGTGGTATCGGCCTGAATTTCATTTGCATCTTTCTTAGTATTACGCTTTCTTTTAGGAGCATTTGGATCCTTAGGTTCACGTTTTTTGCGTATTTTCACAGGTTTATCTCCTTGCTCCCTGATCTTTGGCTCTTTAGGAGTTCTTGGCTTTCTCTCCTTGGTTTTGCGAGGGCCTCTTTGTTTTCTTACTTTCCCGCCACTGACACCATCTGGAGGAATCACACTGCTATCTAAACTAGTCATACCTTCACTTATATCTAGGTCTAGTTCAGAATTACCTAATATCCCAGTCCCAGCAGTAACACAATCTTCAGAAACAGGTAACTGGTCTAATGATTGTGGTGTTGGTAAATTCTTTTCTTTCTTAGCTCGAGGCTTTCGTGGTTTAGAAGGGCCTTTACCGCGGCCACGTCCTGTAGTACTCGTGACTTGTGGACTTTCTACCATCTTTGTTCCATAAACTGGGTTTTGCAAAGTACAATTAGATCCTCCACTACACTTATCATTTGATTCATGTTGCTGCAACAAAGCAAGTCTATCTTGTAAGCACCTCACTTTCTCTTGATTTTCGTTAGAAGGAGGTAAACAATATATCTCTTGTATCTGCTGCTGTAACGACATTCTCTCTTGATGATGGGATACTGGATATATGTTGGGCATGTTAGAATGTGTCATTGGACTTGTTCCCAACATAATCATACTAGGATTCATACTATGAGTCATATTGGGTATGATATTTGATTGACTAGGGGGTATATTATGTAGACTTTGGACATTCATTGGTAATCCCCCAGAAACACTAGGAATATTTTGCGACACATTAGGCGCTCCTATCGGGGCCAAACCAGTCGGATGGTTATGAATATTTGATTGATGATTGCCTGGGATAGTAGGAGGAGGCATTGGTGGTAAATTACCAGGAGGAGCATTGTGAACTGCCATGCTAGACGATACGGTATTTGTTAAATTTGTAAGCTGTGTGGACTGAAGATTCGCTGGTACATTTGGAATTGTTTGTGTGATTGAATTACCCCCACTTTGAAAACTAGATGATACACTGTGTGAAGCAGGTTGCACTGTTGATGGAATACTAATAGGTAAGTTTGAAGTCATAACCTGTGGCAGCATGTTCGACGCGTTAGTTGTTCCAGATTGGATACTATAAGCAGGATTCCTTGAGGCATTCATACTTGACAAGTTTTCGTATGGATGTGTATTGCCAGAACTACCCAATTGCGTTAAGTGCACTGGTTGTGATTGCCTTATTATTGAGTTATCTCCTATAGAATTGTGAGGATTTGTGATATTTGGTTGTGGTGATTGGTCAGGTATAGCGCTATGCGCATTAGATATTTCGGCAGCATTATGATTGTTTTCAGGCTTTTGCTCATTAATATATGGCTTTGCGAAATCAGATTTTTCATCAACTTTAGGCATTATCGAATCCGAAACATTATCTGAAGACTGACTAGAAGAACCAAGCAAGCTTTCGTGTTTTTCTGTGTTCTCTACAGAATTATTCTGACCAACTTGCGAAACTGTACTTCCCGCCGAAGCCGATATTTTCACCTCGTTACTTTCGTTGGGTTGTGGTGCAATATTATGAGATATATTGTTATCTACTTGTCTATCGCTTCCGGAATCCGTTTTTTCTATATGTTTTGGCTCGGTATTTGTAACATTCAAAATAACATCTTTTCCAGAATCTAATTTAACTGATGGTATCGTAGGAGCAAGGTCAGTTTTAGCTGCCTGATCAATATTAGCCTCAATTTTCGTCACATTGCTCGGAGGGGTGATTTTGTTTTGATTCCAATGTGAAGGTGAAGATACAACATGCGTTACATTAGGGGAAGCTGGGGTCCTTTGATATGGGTATTCTGTGCCAGTTGGTAACACCATTTGTTCTAAAGCCTGAAGTGTATTCTGAGATGCAAATGGCCCAGGAGGAGTTGGTTGGCCAGGGGTGAGTTGCGGTTGGCTTAGATTTCGGGTACCATGAGGAGATGCACTGGGGCCCTTAACTGGAGACATAGTGGGACGTGGTGATAGTTGAGATTGTGTCTGTTGACGGGGAGAAATCTGTGCCCTAGGTGACATTTGGGGTGACAGCTGTGGGAAAGGTGGACGATATTGTGGACTCCCAGTTTCAATTCCAGCTGGTTTTACGGCACCGTATGGATTCGTAACATTAACATCTAACGGATGTTGGATCTGATGTGATTGGTAACTCATAGTGTGATGAGACGAAGCATAAGGTATTTGTGCTGGTACTGATGATGGAGGAACTGATGATTGACGCGGCACGTGGTGGAGCGGAGGAGCACCAGGATGATGTAAATGCACATTAGGATGGTTTTGTATTGCTGGGTTCATAGCTGCGCTATGGCCAGTCATGTTTTGAAGTGGTTGATGTTGAGGTATCCCAGCATGACTCTGTTGATTGTGTGGTATCCCATATTGATGAGGAGAAACATCCATTTGTTGGTGATAGGTTGAATGTTGGCCAATCCTTGAAGCGCCTGGTGGATGCATTTGTGTGTAACTAGGATAGTTCTGAAACAATTTTTAAACTTTGACATACTAGCAGTCGCCCTCGATCTAATAGGAGTTTGATGACCAATTTGAAAGAATACGCTGGTCAACGTGGTATACAGGAAATCTTTTTAACCAATCGCAAATGTTGAGAAAATAAATTTAAACAAATAATTAGAGTATAAAAGTTTTTTTTTAGTTTTTTTTTAAATATTTTTTATTTTATAGTCTTACAACAAAAAATCGAAGTAATCTCTAAAGAAACATGTTTACTATTTACACTGGTCACACTGTCACCGCGTGCTGTCGCATCCGTTGTGCGCTCTCTAGGGTCACTGACCGGGCTGGTTATAGTTTTCTGTATCACACTTCAACCCTTTTTAGTGTACCATTGCTGGGCACGTGTCTTCTCTCCAATTATCTTATGAGTTGAGAGTTTATTCCTTAATCCACTCACGCTGGTCATGTGCAGGTGGTGGATGTCATATGTCCCGGAATGATAAGTTCTTAGACATGCCGGCTTCCTCACGATGTTTTCCTTTTTTTGAGCAGCGGAGAAGAAACAATTCACACAAAGATGTGTGGGCACGACAAGGATTCGAACTCGCGACTTTATTTTTCTATGGCGAGGCCCGTACCGCTGCTCATAAATGTTTTCTGTATATACTTCATTAAATTATGTACCTGTTGTTGTCCATATATCTGTTGCGATGTAGGTTGGGAAAAATGAGGCTGTCTAGGAATGTATGCACCATTTTGAGCTTGCAAACCCAAACCCGATCCCTAGGAATTGAAAAAATATTGTTAAACTGTTGTAGTTCTATTTGCTATTTTAGACAAAAATGATTTAAAAATGTTGTATGTAAAATAATACCAAAGACTATAATATATGTATACATAAAACTTACTTGTTGAGGGGCATACTGATGCATTTTTTGATGTTCATAACCATGTCTATAACTTGGTGTTATGGGAGGGTATCTATTACCACCTGGAGATCCAGACCAAACACCCATTTCTCCAATCCCTAAAAAATTTATAATCTTCAACAGTTAAGTAATTATTCAATTACATGAGACATTACTTAACTGCCCCACTGAAGATATTCACAATTCATATTATCATTCATAAGCTTGTAGCAATTTATTATTAATTACCTGGTTGATCAGAAAGTGCATACATTGGTTCTGGTCCAGGGTGATACCCCGGGTATGAATGTGACGGATGCACATGATGTGATGGATGAAGTGGAGCATGTGGCGGTTGAGGTAAGCGTGGTCTCGGTGGGTAGCTACTATATTCATGGTATTCAGGAGCAGGAGGCCTAGACCCTGGGTTAGGCACAGTTTGTGCGCTGCTAGGTATACCAGAAGCAGAACCTCCAAGATTAGCCAGTTTTTGAATTGGCCCCTCCTGTGGCACACTACTTTGACTATAAGGTTGTCTGAAACTAAGATATATACTTTAATAGGAGCCAGTTAAAAAAAATAGTTTATAAACTATAGTTTTGAAGGAAGAAATATCAACAAACAGCTTTCGCCCACGGCTTCGCCCGCATGGTACTTGCTGGGATAAAAAGTAGCCTATGTGTTAGTCCAGACCATAATCAACCTCTGTGTCAAATTTCATTGAATTACGTCAAGTAGTTCTTGCATGAAAGAGTAACAAACATACATCCATGTATTCTTACAAACTTTCGCATTTTTAATATTAGTAGGACTTTATATATAACTTTTACCAGAATTGAATTTCTTAATTTAGGTAAGTATGTACGTGGTAAAGTTAAGTGAGTTTAAAAATGCTATGTTACCTATTATCTGATCCGTCTTTATTTTCTCCTGTTACTCCTGATGTGACACCACCTACAAAGCTATCTGATCCACCAAGATCAGTGAGTCCTTCCAACATAGCGCTTCCATCATCAAATATATTATATGAGTCCATCACTCAATTAAGAGTGAGTTATGATATATATGCCATCAGGAAATATCAACACGGCATTTAGGACCTCCATTTTACACTGTAACATTGAGAAATTTATTTTAAATAAAGAGGGACAAATGTGTTGGACATAGATTTAAGTATTCATAGTTATTTCATAAGTTTCACACACATAATATAGATGAATGTCCTGGTAAAATGCAGAAACAAAATATTTATGGATAAATTCTCTAACTTCTCGTAGATATCATAACCAATTTAGAATTCAAGAATTGGATAAATAACTTTATAAGAAACCAGACAAGTGCGAGTCAGACTTGTGCACCAAGGGTTCCATACAAACATACTTTTGCTTAACCTCAATGATTATAATAGTAATATAATAATAATAGCCCATGTTTCTGAACTGGTAATAGTCAATTTGGCCTGATATTTTATTTATAGGATGTCCCTCAGTTCAGTGTGTCTTTTGACATAGGCCTCCTCCAACTGCTTCCACTGCACTCTATGCACGGTCCCAATGTTAGGCGGATATCGTCTTCCCACCTTCTTAATGGGCGACTACGCAATGATTATAATAAATATAACATTATTCTTTGAATAAACACCATATTTTTATGATCTAATAACAAATGTATACTTTTCAGATTTTTTCTTAGTGGTACTTGCCAATTTCATAATGTTTTTTATGTTAACTTAGAAGTTTGATTTTATCACAGCTTCAATAGACTGTATATGATTTTAATTTTAACTCTATACCTCCATGCGTTCCAGAGATAAGGCTCATGACAACAAACTACACAGACTACAAACTATAACAAACCAAAATAAAAATTGATCTTATAAGGGTTCTGATTTTTTCCTTCAGAAGTATGGAACCCTAAAGAAGGAAAATTTCGAAATTAGTTATCATATATGTGAAGGTGGTGTAAAAAAAAAACTATAGAAAACCAAGAAAAAAATTGAGATTAACTACTTTAAAAAAGTAAAGAGAATGGATGTCAGATGCCCTAGTATTCCTGGGAACACTATAGGACTGATACTATAATTCACAAAATATTTATCATCCTCAAACACCACAGTGTTTTAGCATTAGCATGAAATGATAACTAATGCCAGTACAGAATTTAAACAAAATAAATAACCACAAGAATGCAACACAACCCATATTTGCCCAGTGTATGGAAAACTAATCAAGTTTTTATAAAAACCTTCATTAGATTTCTATACATTTTGGATATTATTGACTTAAGTCACAAAACATAGGTTTTTTTGTCTGTTTTAACCCAGATATGCCCAGAAAAGGTATGTATGGGTTAAAACTTTTGCTATAACTATAAGAGACAAACTTGTAACTCACTCTAGGATTACTTCTTTAAGAATATACAGATTTTTGTAAAAAATCAACCTACATAAATAAGGTACAGCACAAAAATTACACTAATACATGTTGATAAAGATTGCGAAAAAATGTGTGTATTCACTTAGTGTAATCCTAGAGAGATTTTAATCATAATTATACATCAATAATAAAATGTAAATAACCAAGGTCAAAGAAGGCTGCAGATCGCAACTGCATGCAACACTATGGCCAGTAGCTGCGTTTGACCGGTTCGATTTCACAGAGATTCATAGAAACTAGTTGTGTTGCTTGCAGTCTGCAGTCCATCTCAGACAAGTTCATTACACAGGAACATAGTATAGCTTAGACATGGCATACTGTTTTAGTCAACTGCCTAAGGGTTGAGAATTTAGTGTGTCTCTTGCATGTTTGTTAATTTATATACTACCCAATTCTTAGATGGATGCCAAGAATTAATTTAGCATTGGTTTCATCTTATAAACCCTAGTAGTTTAGACCAATGTTCTAAATAAGGCAATGTTCAATGTTATGGCTCTAAATGAGACTTACAATAATCAGTTAAATTTTTTGAAACATGTTAAATTATTTTTATTTAAATACACTGACAGTTAAAGTGAACTAGCCAAACTATTAATACATTTTTTAAATTTTACTTTATAGTAAGGTCCTAATGAATTTGAATAGAGTTTAAGAAACCCTTCTTCTTGTGTGACTTATATTAACACATATCATTATAATATTTTTACACTGATATTTAAGATTGCAGCTAACAGTGAAGGTGTGTAAAAGTGTATTAGTTAGTATTATCTTAGTATTTATTAGTGCATTAGTTGTAATTCTTTTAAGAGACTAATACTAGGCTATTCTAACATTGTTTTTGGCGGGTCTTTAACATACACAATAAGATTTGTTCAAAACAATTCTCTAGGATAGTAACCGACATTCATATTGCTTCTCCTTCATTAGCTCCAAAATCACCTTGAAAGCATCCTGGAGTAAATGCTACATAACCAAGGGGAAAAGCTATACGCTTATGAAATTAAAAGAAACATATAGCGATACAACTTCTCCCTTTCAGTTATACAGCAAATTTGGAATATGATGAACAGAAATGTCTTCTCAGATACTTAACTACACAGTTACACTCTTGTCCAAATGTGGATAAAGGAACCAAAATCACTATAAACAAGCAGTTACTTTCACTAAACATCAGCTGTGATAAATTTCCAATATCATAAACTACTTGCTCCGTGGTTATATATATCCACACAACATACATACATAAATATAAATAAATATTGGATATAAGGATAACATGTACAAAAACTTAAAACTAACAAACAATACAACACATGGCATAAGCTAGCCTAGAGCTGTTACAAAGCTTTCCCTATTAACAAGTCTATAATGCTTCTTTTCAATATGAAGTTGAACTAAGTATAAATAAATTTAGATTTAATCTATAAAGTTCCAACTAATTTATGATACAAAATGAACATAAGAACAAGGTTTTCAAAGTGTTTATTTAACAATCTAATACATAGGTAAATAGATACCTAGCAATATAAACTACCTTAGATTTCGGTTATACATCAGAAAAAATTAAATTAAATCTAAAAAATGTTGCATGGTTCCATTCCTAGTCTTTACTAGGCATCAGTAACTACCACAAGTCAAAATGTTCATACGTATTAAAACTTTTAAGTCGAAGAATTTAGTGCAGACATATTTAGGCTGACGGTAAAAGTATTACATTAATAAACGTAAGTATTTTGTGCTAGCTGCAGACTTTTTCCAGCGGTAGGGACATAATAAGCCGCTTAGTGTAACACCAAATTCAATCAAAAAATAAACACGGCGAAGATATTTAGAAGTAATCAACTAATGCACATTGCAATAGCAGGTCATAATGCATATTTTACTAGGTACATAATTGTAAAAAATACTCACGGGGTTAAAGCCACACACACAATAGGTTGTTCACAAAATGGACACCATACTCGAACAAAATCTAAAATGTCCATTTAGATTACCGATTCTTTACAAACGCACGTTGTTGTGAAATATTATTTATTACAACAAAAAGTATTACCATATAACTTTATCTCTGCAGAAATCCAAAGGCCCTGACGTTATCTCACATCACAAACAAAATTCGAAAAGGAAACACATCACTTAGCTATCAAATCAAACACCGTCCATTTTGTTTTGTTTCGATTCTTTTGACCGATTTGTTCAACTAACCAGTGTTACCAGATGAAAAATCACTAGCTTAAATTCTTCTGTTCTGAGAAAGAAAAAGCCTTGACACAAAGTGACGATATAAAACAGTTGAAAAGAAAGATATATTATGAATGAATACGGGAGTTATATGTAACAGAATCATATGTGTAAACAGGAAGTTCATCTTCGCCATTCATGCCCTTTGATTCGCGTTCGAAAACCGCTCCCAACGCGAATGCGTGAATTGCGAAGCGAGGCACGATACGAATAGCGCACTGTTTACATTAGCTTTACATAAACGTCTTTTTCTTTTTTTCGCCTCACCACACAGTGGTCTGAAAATCGAGCTCCCCTTTCATAGAAAGTCAATGTGGGATATTCATAAAACTAAAATATGGAACGTCTCAGGTATACATTCCTTTAATGCATATTTTAGTATGAATGATTTTAGTTACTCCGCGCCTGAGAAAAAAAATATTTAGTATTTTTTTGTATGGGAGAAATTACATAAAGTACATTTTCTTGCGACTGAATGAAACTGAAAGGCTGGTACTCATACGAGCTATTGCCGCTCTTAAGGCGATTACGCTGACATACCACTCGTGTACCTTTAGGTGCCGCTTCACACGTAGGATTTTTTTGAAATTTCGAATTTTCGTTATTGAATATTTTATGTTATGCCTTTGGGGTTGTTGTTTTCTTGCGAATTCCTTATGAAAACAACATTTTTTTTTATGGAAACAATCTCTAAATCGCGTAAAAATGTCTGCTGTTTCATACTAAAGTTCAATACCTGCTTGGCCGTAATGTATGAAACAGTTGTTTTCTTTTCCGTCATTTCAAGGTGGTTTCCATAAAAAAAGTTGTTTGTTTTTATGAGTAGAATCACCTCATAACAGGAAAGCAACGACCATAAAGTCACGCTATTTAAAGAAGGAATAAAACACTTATTTAACATTTTTTTCATATTTGAAAATTTAATACGATTAAAAACTGTACAATCAATTGTAAAACAAGTGTTTAAATATTATAACAGTTAAACAGCTAAAACTAATTTATTTATTTTTAAATTTAATCGAATAATTTAGAAAACTTCATTTGGTTAGTATGTACATTCCTCAAAATACTTCGTCTAAACCCTAGCCTTTGTTTGTTTAGTACTGAAAAACGTTATTTCTCTAGTATTAGAACATAAAATAATAATTACATCTATAACTAGAAAAAAACTGAATCAAAGAATACAAAAAGCTTCATTTGGTTAGTATTTACTTACATTCTTCAAAATACGTCTATATTCTCTTTGCTTCTTTAATACCAAAAATTCTTATTTATCTAGTCTTAACATTAAAATAAATAAAAATAATAATAACGTCGATATGTATAAAATACGCATTAACAATTATCATCAAAATCTTCTAATTCTGAATCCAGCATTGCGACACTAACATCAACAAACTCAATATTTTCTTTGTCCACACTTGTATTGTCTTCATTAATGAGAAGTGTTTTCATGTCATCAGAGACAGCTGTTCTGATTGACTTTCTGTGTACAGGTCTTATGCTGGATAGGTACGGATCTGACGATACAAGGAGTCCATTAAAAATATCTTCATTTGTTGCTCTACGACAAAATTCCGCGAATAATGTTCTCGGATTTTTTTGAAGTCTTTATTCCTGGCTTGTTGAAATGCCTGATAATTTCAGCACCATGCAGTAAAAGTTTGTGAACACTTGACGGCATATAATACCAACCATAGTGTTCCACATATCTTTCTGCAGTAAGGCGCGCAAAATTTGCAAACGCTTCAACATTAACGGGCTCCCCACATGCTATCACACCTAGAATTGTGGCAAATCTTTGGATTATAGTGGAATCTAATCCAGTGATGGCTGCCGTTTTTACAGGATTACTAAAAAATTTTCGGGCTGTACTGCCATCATTTGTAGTGCCTGCACCTGAAACAAAAACCAAAAACTTCACCATTTTGAGCAGAAACAAGGTATTTGGTAAGTAACGTTTTCAAAATCATTCAAATCAACTCGTTGCACTTCAAGACTCACCTTGTTTGATGATATCTACTAAGAGGCCCATTTCATCACGAAACTTCTGCTGGATGATTTGCTTTCTTGCCTTCAATAATTTTTTGCTGTCTGCATCCCTAGCTTGCCATGTTTTGAAATCAAGTCTGTAGGAAATGTGAAGCAAACATTCCATACACCTAATCCAAGCATGGAGAGTAGACAAACCATATTGGTATATTTCCGTTGACACTGGTTTTCTGGAAAACAAATAAATAATATATTTAAAAATAGGTATTCATGATTATCAGCCAAGAAAATTATAAAAGTATTCAAAACATACTCTGAGATCACATGTAATTTATTCATTTCAGATGGGGTTGCTTTACATATGTCACAAGTTTGGGTTGATGTTTCTGATAATTTAGAAACTATTTTACCATCTATCATAGTCATGAGCATTTTAACTTTAACTGCATGATTTCCCATTATAGAAGGCACCAGTGTAGCAATTTCAGCTTCAATCGTGGCTTGTTCTCTCTTGATGTCTAATTTGTTTTCACTTGCAAACTTGAAAAAAAGAGGCCTGCAAAACATTGTCGAAGACGGTTTTGGATTCTCCCATACATTTTCTTCATCACAATCTAATCTTACAGGTACAAAAGAACACATGAAGACGCTGGAATCATCTTCCTCCACCATGCTTTGCTTATACAAACTCTGCCCTGAAGAACCATCAAAGCCCCACTTACACAGAAGTGTTAACTCCTTGCCATCTAAAGTAGAGGGCAAACGTAGATATTTTCCAAGTCTTGACACAGTTTTATCCAAAATTGCTTGAAGTTTAACTCGTGCCCCATTTTCAGAAATGTCTATGCTATCCTTAGGTGGGTAACAGTCCTTTTTCGCTTCTAGGACAGTTGTGTATGAAGGAAATAGTGGGATTCCTTCTTCCTTTGCACAAGCTCTCAAAGTAGTATACTGCCACTTCGACAGCTTCAACGAAGTCAAAATACCTAAAGCTTTATCAGCAGAATATATGGGCACATTTTTTTTAGTTTTAAGTATATCTTTTATGTTTGTAGCCTCTTCGGGATTCTCTGTGACTAATTTTATTATGTCTGCTACATCTTTATTTTGCGCCTTCAAGCCAGTTGCATAAGCAAGACTTTCCGATGGATGATTTAAAAGCTCTTCTACTCTCCTTTTCTTCTGTAACGGGCTTAACACCGAAAACTCCTTTCTTTGGTTTCCAAGAGATGTTGAGGTTCCAACACTACAAGTCTGTGGTTGTGCGGATGTTGATGCACCTTCGTTTACGGGAAATTCTGAACTGGAACACTGTGACTGATCTATCGTTACGGAGGAAGTCATCTTTTCCTTGATGACTTCAGGCCATTTGATGTCTTCTTGGAGCCATGCTTCGTACTTTTTAATGAAAGTATGTCGTTTACGATTACATGAGATCCATTTCCTTTTCAATGCACACACATAAGTTTGGCAGAATTGTTTCAAGTCTCTCTTTTCATTTTCTGACAAATCAATACTATTCACAAACACATCAAACAACACATTGGGATCTGAGAAAGAAGTGTTGTTGGCCACAAACATGAAAATATCAAGATTGGTACCAAAACCTTCCATTGCAATAGAAAAATTGAAAGAACAGAAAAATTAAAGTTTACGCGCACAAGTGCTAAACGTTACTGACTGAGTCCATGCCAAACATTCTATTTATGTATAACTCTCTCACCGACCCTCATTAAGGGTCGGTACAAATTAACACGTAATAAAACTGAACTATTAGTAAAGTAATAAGTAATTCCCGTAATTGATAATGATAACGAACCTCTGTTATCATTAGGTATAGTAAAAATCATTAACACCCTCTTAGCTAATGAGGTTACTATTGTAAAAAGTTATTTGTTAAAATAAGGCAGATATTAGTTCAGTGCCCTAATTAGTATTCGCAAAAAACGAATTTCTAAAGTTAACTTATTTTTTGAGTTAAAGTAATTGAATCTATTATAACAGTTATTATAATATTAGGTGCGTATTTATTATAAATATTTAATTCCATATTCCTTACCAACCTAATTTAAATGCGTCACATACTTAAAATATTCAATGCCGAAAATTCGAAATTTCAAAAAAATCCTACGTGTGAAGCGGCACCTAAAGGTACACGAGTGGTATGTCAACGTAATCGCCTTAAGAGCGGCAATAGCTCGTATGAGTACCAGCCTTTCAGTTTCATTCAGTCGCAAGAAAATGTACTTTATGTAATTTCTCCCATACAAAAAAATACTAAATATTTTTTTTCTCAGGCGCGGAGTAACTAAAATCATTCATACTAAAATATGCATTAAAGGAATGTATACCCGAGACGTTCCATATTTTAGTTTTATGAATATCCCACATTGACTTTCTATGAAAGGGGAGCTCGATTTTCAGACCACTGTGCACCACTCGCCTCGCGGTTCGCACGAATGTGTAAATGCAACTTATGCTTTTTATGCTTTTTTATTTAGTTAGCGTTTATATGCTCTTTGGTTTAGTCACAGACTACTAAGAGAACCTAGCGGTGGTTTAGTTAGATTTATGATATTAGAGGGAGTTACATTATGCTAATCAATCAATCATTCATTTCATAGACGAATTACAAACAAGAAAGTCCCGTCTCTTAAATAAAACGTAAAGAAAGATAATTTTCTCTTTGGTTAAATCCAAAAAGCGCTGCTGCTAACTTGCTTGGCTTCGCGTCGTCGAATCGGTACATATTATTTACTTGACGGAATTTGTTTGTTTAGTCTGAAGTGCACTGATCGATTCATCCAGAAATTGAATTCTTTATATGCTTCTATTTGTGTGTTGTATCGTACCTATCTGTTCAGAAAATAACTACCTACTTACTAAAATATAAATCAAAAATTATGATGATCAAGTTGGTGGACCAAGTGGTTCGAAGTTTCAAAGTTGCTAAAGTGTTTCGAGAAAATACGGACAAAATAAACAGTATTGACTTTTCTCCCAATGGCGAGACACTTATATCCTGCAGTGAAGATGATCAGATAGTTATTTACGACTGTGAAAAAGGCACACAAATGATTACAGTGAACAGTAAAAAGTATGGGGTTGATCTTATTCATTTCACACATGCTAAAAATACTGCCATTCACAGTTCAACCAAAGTGGATGATACTATAAGGTATCTTTCACTTCATGACAATAAATATATAAGATATTTCCCAGGACATTCAAAGAAAGTAGTAACCCTTTGTTTATCACCTGTAGAAGACACATTTTTGTCAGGGTCTCTAGACAAAACATTACGCTTATGGGACCTACGATCACCGAACTGCCAAGGGTTAATGCACTTGTCAGGACGACCAGTAGCAGCCTATGATCCGGAAGGCCTAATATTTGCTGCTGGTGTTAACTCTGAAAGCATCAAATTGTATGATTTGAGATCTTTTGACAAAGGTCCATTTGTTACATTCAAGTTGAATCAAGAAAAAGAATGTGATTGGACTGGATTGAAATTTTCTCGAGATGGCAAAACAATGCTAATAAGTACAAATGGTTCTATAATAAGATTAGTTGATGCATACCATGGGACTCCATTGCAAACATTTACCGGTCACCTAAATAACAAAGGTATACCTATTGAAGCTTCATTCAGTCCAGATTCACAATACATTTTTAGTGGATCTACAGATGGAAGAGTACATGTATGGAATGCAGATACTGGTTACAAAGTATGTGTGCTGAATGGTGATCACCCTGCTCCAATACAATGTGTACAATTTAATCCTAAGTTTATGATGTTAGCCTCAGCATGTACTAATATGGCATTTTGGTTGCCCACAATTGATGATGTATAATGGAAATAAATATTTTAACCACATTAGTCTATACTTTAGATCATGAAAGATACTTTACACTTATTGTGATAGTAATGAAAGCTAGGATGCACTGTTATACACATAAAATTGTGAAATTAAGTGAATAGTAAATACACCATACCATATACCCATTGCTGGGCGAGGCACACTGGGTTCTAGATTATCATATTATTTGCCCTTAAACCACATATGCAGGCCAAGTACAGGTTGGTGGATGTCACGTCTTTGAAAGTTCTAAAAAAGGTTTCCCCATAATTGTAAATTAGCCCATGGCTTTATTGATTATTTGCAGGTCCAATAAAACTATTCGCACAAGCAATGGGTACACACTTGCAGTGCTGGTGTATCAGTCACACCAAAATGAGTATCATTATTACTTGATGTGTCACTGACTCTGGCAGAGCCACCATCAGGGATTTTCATTTTGAAAACACAAAAAAATTGTCGCTAATTAGTCGAAATTTGTCGCCAAATATCAGAATTTGTCGGTCACTGGTTCAAAAGATATAAGGGTTTATAGGTGGCCGATCTGGAGAGAGTCTCCCCAGCAGGGCCACATTTATATCTCAAAAACTAGGGCACCTAGCAAATATCTCTTTTCTCCCATAATTTGTCGCCAATTAGTCGGAATCAGTCGCCAAATATCAGAGTTTGTCGGTCACTGGTTCAAAAGATACAAGGGTTTATAGGTGGCCGATCTGGAGAGAGTCTCCCCAGCAGGGCCACATTTATATCTCAAAAACTAGGACACCTAGCGAAGATGTGTTTTCTCCCATATTTTGTCGCCAATTAGTCGCAATTTGTCGCCAAGTCACAGATTTAATCGGATCTTAGTTTAGGAGATATAATGAGTTCAATTAGTAAGGTATAGTCCAAGAGCTAGGTCGAAGAGTTCACGAAAAATACCAAGAAAAAAATATTTCTATTAATATGTGTAATATACTTCTAGTTTTATCGGTCTAAAGTCTTTAGAAATGTCCGAGAGAGATAAATTCTCAATTTAATTCATGTTTTTATGTTTTAAATTACTAGGTTAGAGTGGCTTAAACTTCTTTGAAAACATTAAACCTTGCTCTTGGTCTATTTGGTGAAAGATGTACAGTCGCATGCAACTGTTTTACCACTTTACAATGTTAAGCTCTAATTAACTTTAGAATAATAAATAAATGTCGTACCTTTAGTAAAATGTTTAAAATACTTAAACGTTGAAAAAGTATTGTCAATTGTAATCAAATTTTATTATATAAAAATGAATTTCCATAAAGTTCGTTTGATGTGTGTTGTGTTGGTGTGTATTTTGAGGTGATTGCGAGTGTTGTGTTGTGGGTATGGACGGGTTGAGTTTTTATTTTATCTTAATTGAGGTTAGAATAATAAAACTTCTGTTGTCGAAATATAAAATGATTTATTACCTTAAAATTATTGTACTTTCAGAAAATGTTACAAATAGGTATTTGTAACATTTATAAGTAGGTACTTATTCAATATTATTAACAGATACAGTTTGTGACTTTGGATGTTAGGGGTAATCTCCGGTAAAACTGATCCGATTTTGAAATTTTTTTCACTTTTAGTCTAGGCTAATAACATTATGACCGATAATATTATGACGTTATGACCAATAGGAGCGGAGCCTCAATGAAAAATGTTGCAAAAACGGGGAAAATTATTTCTTTGGCTCTATATCTCTGTGACGCAGACGAAGTTGCGCGGGTCAGCTAGTTAGGTACCTATATATGGATTATATCTCTCAATAAAAATTTCAATGGGTGTTTCTTCATTGGACGACTCTGCTTGAAACCAATACCTATGCCGATCGATACCTTCCTATCTATATTTTCGGAATACCTAGAGATAACAACACTCGAGTTCGTAACTATTCATAATAAGTTCCACTTTAATTAAACTGGCTGACTTCAACTTACGTGACGGGCAACTCGTTCGAAAAGCAGCTCATCTGTACACGCGCATCTATCTCTTTCTTACTTACCGTAAATGAAACGGAGCGCAGCGATCTATCTGCCAGCGACTAAGTGGTAAGTGCACATTGTGTTAGATAAATAATTACATAATTATATGTATTGTAGATTTGTTTATAGGTAATGAATACAGCTTTCCTATGGTGGGTTGAAATTATAGAATAAGTTTACATTTATTTAATTCGAAACAAACATTCCTCCATAAGACGTCATAGATACTGTCTAGAAACTACATAAAGTATTTTGTACTCGCTTGTACCACTGTATGGGGAAATTGAATTCTTTAATATCTTTTTAATTACACACCGACTAAATCTGTAACTTTGCGACAAATTGCGACTAATTGGCGACAAAATATGGGAGAAAACACATCTTCGCTAGGTGTCCTAGTTTTTGAGATATAAATGTGGCCCTGCTGGGGAGACTCTCTCCAGATCGGCCACCTATAAACTCTTGTATCTTTTGAACCAGTGACCGACAAACTCTGATATTTGGCGACTGATTCCGACTAATTGGCGACAAATTATGGGAGAAAAGAGATATTTGCTAGGTGCCCTAGTTTTTGAGATATAAATGTGGCCCTGCTGGGGAGACTCTCTCCAGATCGGCCACCTATAAACCCTTATATCTTTTGAACCAGTGACCGACAAATTCTGATATTTGGCGACAAATTTCGACTAATTAGCGACAATTTTTTTGTGTTTTCAAAATGAAAATCCCTGATGGTGGCTCTGCCAGAGTCAGTGACACTTACTTGATGGGAACTTTTTCCCAAACTGTAACACTTACATGTTGCAATACAGCAATTTTGTGGATTCCCATTAGTTCTCTGGATGGAAAAAATGTTGCAATGAGTAACAGTAAAGACAAATATTTTGACTGTCGCTTTTTAATCATCATCGTCATTCCCATTGCCTTTTACCCATTTCTATTGGGGTCGGCTCCCAAATTAACCTGAGCGGCTAATCAATATAATAGCTACCAGAATTATACGAGTGATTGCCATCAGACCTCAAAACCTGTAGGGAACCAGTAGCCAAGATGGTTAGACTAGGTGTCAGGTTATATTGGCTTCTGACTACATGTAGCGATTGTCATAGATGTGTTAAATAACAACCAGAACTGACAGCTTAACATGCTCTCCGAGGCACGGAGGGTAGTCCCTCAGCCAGCAACCAAAACAAATTTTTGTTGTTACACAAATTTTGTCCGGGACGGGAATCGAACCCGCGACCTCCCGAACACAGTATAACCCAATCGGACGTCTTACACCGCTCGACTACCGAAGTCGTCACTGTCGCTTCTCAATATATTTATGACTAGTGGCCCGCCCCGGCTTCGCACGGGTAGATATCGGTATTAGACAAAAATTTTAATCATCATACATTTTATCACACTTGGCACACTTTCCATGCTTAGAACACTCGATCAAAACTGCTTTGGCAAAAACCAATAATCGAAATCATTAGTAATAACTATGGTGCCGCAATCTATATTACTAATATTATAAAGTTGAAGAGATTTTTTGTTTGTTTGAACGCGCTAATCTCAGAAACTACTGGTCCGATTTAAAAAAATCTTGCACTGTTAGATAGCCTATTTGTTGAGAAAGGCTACTTTTTATCCCACAGCTGGGCATGATATGTAGTGCACGCGAGCGTAGCCGCGGCGGAAAGCTGTTAAAAATAAGTAAGCAAAATTACTGAACCTAGATAAATGTAAAGTGTATACCAATACATAATTTTTAACAAAAATTATTGGTATACACTTTAAAAAAAGGAAACTGTTAGCTTGGTATCTGTTATGACCTAAAACCTGCACATTAAACTCAATCTTAATATATATAAATCTCGTGTCACAATGTTTGTCCTCAATGGACTCCTAAACCACTTAACCGATTATAATAAAATTCGCACACCATGTGCACTTCGATCCAACTTAAGAGATAGGATAGTTTAAATCTCAAATTATAATCGCAATTTTAATTTATTGCTAATTATTTGTCTGTTATTATTTGACAGTCACAATTATCTGTTAACTCCAAATGATTCTAACAGATGTCGATACCTTTCGACTGGGTTGAGTAAGTAATCAATAGATGGCGCTGCTATGGTTATCACATTTGATGGAAATTGTTGAGTGGGCTGAAGCTACCCGGGCGAAGCTGGGACGGGCCGCCAGTAATCAATAAGTATCTATCTATATGATTGTTCTATAAATTATTTCAACCGCCTATAAATCCAATATCAGTTCCGACTACAATGTGTTGCGCGCTTTCTCCAAAAAAGTTCTCTTAGTAGTCTGTGCCAAAGAATCCCTTAAAGAAACCATAAGAGCCAATCAATCAGTCCGTTCAGATCTCGCTCGCCATATTGGCAGTCGCTACTCTCGCGCCACCTACGTCATCCGGTAATGACGAATGGTAATGACGGGCCGGTGGCGTGGTCGGTAAGATACTTGCTTTTCACGCCGCAGGTCGTGGGTTCGATTCCCACCCGAGACAAACATTAATAATGAACATTTGTGTTTGTGTCGAGTCTGGGTGTAAATATCTATTATAAGTATATATTTACAAAAGTAATTTGATTAGTCCCTATAACTTAATAGGAGCGTATCTGAAATCATACATAGAATATTAGCAAGAACTAATTTATCTTTACACCAATTGATATTCCTTTAGTCTTAGGAATATTTACTTTAATCTTTAACAGCGGTACTCTTCAAAGCTCCTTTATGCTTAGGTAACGTTGTTAAAACCGCTATATTCTTATACACTGAGCTGTCTGATTTGGAACTGTTTTGAGACTTAGACTATTTATGCAAATACACTCCTTTATAGTCGAGAGTAGTGCCTGTTCCAGTTCACCCCTTTATACTTAGGAAATGACTGCTTCAGCTCACTACTCTTACTCTAGGTAAAAATACACCCCTTTAGTCCAGAGTAGTGCCTGGTCCAGTTCACCCCTCTATACTTAGAGAGACTGCTTCAGCTCACTACTCTTACTCTAGGTGAAAATACACCCCTCTAGTCCAGAGTAGTGCCTGGTCCAGTTCACCCCTTTATACTTAGAGACTGCTTCAGCTCACTACTCTTACTCTAGGTGAAAATACACCCCTCTAGTCCAGAGTAGTGCCTGGTCCAGTTCACCCCTTTATACTTAGAGAAACCGCTTCAGCTCACCACTCTTACTCTAGGTAGTGATTTTCACTGTATATATCATGTCGTTATGTATTATAAAAAAAATATTCTTTTTTTAAATAAAAAAGAATTTTGAGAATCAGTAATCGGTTCATAAATAGGGGAAAAATAAGAAAAATACATACAGTGGAACATTAGTCCGGTCAAATTAGACCAAAAAATGAGAGTGAAGTTACATAAAGTCCCAACAAGCTGAATATCAGTGAAATTGTTCAAAACATAATTATAAACAATGTCTAGAAGTTCCCCATCATTCCCGTATAAGGAAAAAAAATTGTTCAAGGTCAAAGGATTTTCATAAAACGGTAAGTTTTATCATAAAAGCACCTCAGACAAAAATTGTAGTACATAAAATTATCTATAAAAAATGTATCAATACTTTTTTTCTTACGAGCCACCGTTTCCGAGATATAACTCTTCAAAAAGTTATAAAAGTTGTTATTGTCATAATATGCACACGTTTCCACGCTACCTATGAGGTAGTGTACTTAGCGCGGTTTTTTAACGTGGTTTCCCCAGTAGGCCTACTCCACGGGTCAGTTGTGATACTGTTTAATGTAAAACTATCGCAAAATAACGGAAATTTTCAAAGATTGGAAAAAATAAAAGCGATGTAAATTAAAAAAAAAAGTGTTGAAGTTCATTCGTCTTATTCGTACGTTTCAAATTCTTGTTCTTCTTCTTGATCTTCTTCTTGTTCTTCTTCTCCTGCTTTTTCTTCATCTTCATTTTGGATGCAAGTAAATTGCGTCAATAGCGATGTATCGCATGATACTTCGTCGGAGTCAAACAAATCCTCCATTGTTTGTGATTTAATATTAGAGCACGACCGACTTTGACAATTTGTGCATGCCAAAGAACAAAACAGTCCGACTTTTTTGCAACCACATTTAGCACTGCATCCCTTTTTGCAGTTGCAAAAAATAGTGTTCAGCAGTTTTACCGGCAAAGGTGGAAGTAAAGTTTGAACTGGCTCTAATATATTGTTGACCAACTTCCAACCCCAGTCTGTAGGGTCTAGCTTATCAGCTACAAGCCCAAGCTACACTTGAACTTGGTAATATACTCGAAAAATATGTTGGTGAGCAGCAACTGAGGTTGGAGGCAGACAAGCTAATTGAACTTGTTTTTTATTTTTAGTATTTTTAACGAAACATGCATATCGATGCTTATCTAAACAGGTAGTTTTTTTAGGAGCTCCGTACATAGAAAGAAGAAAGCGGATGCCGTTGGTAAAAACAATATATTAGAGCCAGTTCAAACTTTACTTCCACCTGCGCCGGAAAAACTGCTGAACACTATTTTATATATAACTAGCTGCCCCAGCGAACTTCGTACCGCGCAAAATTGTGAATCTAAACCATTCCCAGATCCCCTTGAACGTACACAAAAAATTTCATCAAAATCGGTCCAGTCGTTTGAGAGAAGTTCAGTGACATACACACTCAAAGAAGAATTATATATATAAAGATTTGAAACTTACGAATAAGATGAATGAACTTCAACACTTTTTTTTTTAATTTACATCGCTTTTATCTTTTCCAATCTTTGAAAATATCCGTTATTTTGCAATAGTTTTACATTAAACAGGATCACAACTGACCCGTGGAGTAGGCCTACTGGGGAAACACGTTAAAAAAAACGCGCTAAGTACACTACCTTATAGGTGGCGTGGAAACGTGTGCATATTATGACGATAATAACTTTTATAACTTTTTGAATCGTTATATCACAGAAACGGTGGCTCGTAAGAAAAAAAGTATTGATACATTTTTTATAGATAATTTTATGATCTACAATTTTTGTCTGAGGTACTTTTATGATAAAACTTACCGTTTTGCTGAAAATCGCGAAAAACTCATTTTTTTTACCTTTGACCTTGAATAAATTTACACGGAAATGATGGGGATCTTCTAGACATTGTTTATAATTATGTTTTGAACAATTTCACTGAAATTCAGCTTGTTGGGACTTTATGTAACTTCGAATGTCTAAATTGACCGGACTACGAACCAGTCTTTTTTTGAAAGTCTGATATATACCACTTGGGGCGCGACTAGCTTTCCTAATAGCCAATGGGCTGTCTAAGCATCTCTGTTCCTTAATTATATTAGAAACTAGCTTCCGCCCGCGGCTTCGCCCGCGTTGTGTTAGGATAAAAATTAGCCAAGTTACAGATCTTTAAGAAACCTTTATCATATTTTTTATTGGTCTTAAATCAGATCATGTTTGTTTCTTTTAATCGAAGACGTCTTACTCCATTTTGGAAAATTATTTTTGTACCATTTAAGTCTTGTTAAAATCTTTAGTACACCAAACTTTGTTAGGAATTTTAAAAGGGTTATTCCCGTCGGAAACCAATTAGGGTTATTCCCTCTAGGCAACATCCCCAAGGAACCCGTTTTATATAAAAATTATAAACAATTTTTTTTTTACTTTTCCCGAACGTTTGTGAATACTTAAGAAATTCTACTCAAAACTATACCCCACACGGTATACCGGGTGGATAGGACCGTCCTCCACAAACTGATAGAGTGAAAATATACGGATTTCACTCTATCAGTTTGTGGAGGACGGACATACTGAGATGATTGGTACATGAAATTAGGTCAGAAACTTTGTGGATATTCACTAATCGTGCTTTGTTTTGTAAAATTAGACAGAATATATCGATACCTTAGAAACCATCAAAGAAAACCGCCAACCTTTCCACTATGAAGTTAGTCATTTTACGCATCGTTCCTCAAACTAAAGCATTGATGAATGTTTTATTTTAGCTTTCATTCATTCAAATTAAGTTCCGCGTACAGAGTAGCATTGTAAATGAAAAAAAACAAATCAACATAATTTAAATAATTCGAAAAAAAAATCGTTGAAAAATCATTCTTCTTAAGCAGTTGAGTACCTACACCCTCTCAATTTATCGGTTCGACGGTCCCCGGACGGCTCACCGAAAAAGTCTGGTGAACCAATAGAGGCCCTTCCGGCGATTGGGTTAGGTCATCAGCAAAAAAAACCCTCTCAATTTGTACACAGATACATAGATATACGTTTCAAACTTATTAGATCCCTTTTTATGGGGGGTTAAAAACTCAACTTGATCGATTTATCTTCATTGGTTATTATTAACATAGCGCTCATTACTGTACCATCTGAAGATGAAGGCAGAGATGAATATCACCCACATTTTGTCGGCTATGTTTTAAGTCTCATACGTAAAATAATGGTCAATTGACGTTTAACGGACACTTTACCGAACTTCGAGCTGCTATCCTACAAATATTTATGTTTGGACCAACTACTGTCTAATCTACCGAATTAGCACCGACTTCAAATAACAGATGTAAAGAAACTAATTTTTAAAGGAGACGTTCAAAAAATGTATAGAGCCTGGGATTAAAATAATTGTAAATTTGAACAGCAATCTGAGTAACATAGGTTAATAGAGCATAATTAATTAAATTTTTTGGTGTATTTAAAATAATTTTACACCCCCCCGTTTTTTTAAAAATTGAAATTGAAAATAAGAATCCTTAATGCAATATTGCAATTGGCAACCCCATGGTCAAATGTCAATTGAGCAACCAAAAAAATCAAAATTATTTCGACGCTGTCAATCAAACTGATCAATGACAATGACATCATGACGTTTCCCGTAATTATATTTTTTTCCACGCGTTTTGTTATTACACTAATAAGATAACAAATATTTTTCGTCATAATTACATTAAGCTGCAGCTAGAATAATATTACAAGAGAAAAGTACTGTAACAGAATGCAATTGTTGACGTGATTGCAATATTTATACTGCTTAGGAAACGGATAATTAAAGGTAATGTGCGTTTTGTTTTTCTATTACATTTTTATGATTTTTACAAAAATGGTTGCTCCTAAAATTCGTGTTTAGTTAAATTCTAACAGCTTATTAAATAAGCTTTCCAATGAGGTATATCACATTGGTGTTCAAAATTCTAGCCCACTTTTGACCTCTCCTTTTATAACGCGGTCATTTTTTCTAAGAAGTTTTATTTTACATTTTTTTGTGATGCACCCCGTACTTTTCCCGAATTATTGTAAAACCTTATAAAATTCCACTACCAACGATACCCCGTACGGCATTTTTAATCATGGAAATAATAAAAACCTTCAACCCCTATGACAGACATTTAGGGGTTGATTTATAAAAAAAGAAGCCTATGTTTGAACCATAGTTTTAAACTATATCCCTACAATATTTTATCAAAATCGGTCCCGCAGTTTGGCTGTCAAAGTGTAAAGTAATGAAAACCTTCAACCCCTATTACAGACATTCAGGGGTTAATTAAAAAAAAAAGTAGCCTGTGTTTGAACCATAATTTCAAACTATATCCTTACAAAATTTCGTCAAAATCGGTCTCGCAGTTTGGCCGTGAAAGCGTAACAGACAGACAGTACATCGGTACATCCATATCGGCCCAGCAGTTTGGCTGTGAAAGTGTAAAGTAATAAAAACCTTTAACCCCTATGACAGACATTTAGGGGTTGTTTTATGAAGAAAAAAGTAGCCTATGTCTGAACCATAGATTTAAACTATATCCCTACAAAATTTCATCAAAATCGGTCCCGCAGTTTGGCTGTGAAAGTGTAAAGTAATAAAAACCTTCAACCCCTATGACAGACATTTCGGGGTTGTTTTTTGAAAAAAAAAGTAGCCTATGTTTGAACCATAGTTTTAAACTATATCCCTAAAAAATTTCATCCGTATCGGTCTAGCAGTTTGGATGTGAAAGTGTAAAGTAACAAAAACCTTCAACCCCTATGACAGACATTCAGGGGTCGATTTTTGAAAAAAAAGTAGCCTATGTTTGAACCATGGTTTTAAACTATATCCCTAAAAAAATTCATCCATATCGGCCCAGCGGTTTGGCTGTAAAAGTGTAAAGTAATAATAACATTTAACCCCTATGACAGACATTTAGGGGTTGATTTATGAAAAAAAAAGTAGCCTATGTCTGAACCATAGTTTTAAACTATATCCCTACAAAATTTCATCAAAATCGGTCCCGCAGTTTTGCTGTGAAAGTGTAAAGCAATAAAAACCTTCAACCCCTATGACAGACATTCAGGGGTTGATTTTTGTAAAAAAAAGTAGCTTATGTTTGAATCATAATTTTAAACTATATCCCTACAATATTTCATCAAAATCGGTCCCGCAGTTTGGCTGTGAAAATGTAAATTAATAAAAACCTTCAACCCCTATGACAGACATTTAGGGGTTGATTTTTGAAAAAAAAAAGTAGCCTATGTTTGAACCATGGTTTTTAACTATATCCCTAAAAAAATTCATCCATATCGGCCCAGCGGTTTGGCTGTAAAAGTGTAAAGTAATAATAACATTTAACCCCTATGACAGACATTTAGGGGTTGATTTATGAAAAAAAAAGTAGCCTATGTCTGAACCATAGTTTTAAACTATATCCCTACAAAATTTCATCAAAATCGGTCCCGCAGTTTTGCTGTGAAAGTGTAAAGCAATAAAAACCTTCAACCCCTATGACAGACATTCAGGGGTTGATTTTTGTAAAAAAAAGTAGCTTATGTTTGAATCATAATTTTAAACTATATCCCTACAATATTTCATCAAAATCGGTCCCGCAGTTTTGCTGTGAAAGTGTAAAGCAATAAAAACCTTCAACCCCTATGACAGACATTCAGGGGTTGATTTTTGAAAAAAAAAGTAGCTTATGTTTGAATCATAATTTTAAACTATATATCTACAAAATTTCATCCATATCGGTCCAGCAGTTTGGCTGTGAAAATGTAAATTAATAAAAACCTTCAACCCCTATGACAGACATTTAGGGGTTGATTTTTGAAAAAAAAAAGTAGCCTATGTTTGAACCATGGTTTTTAACTATATCCTTAAAAAATTTCATCCATATCGGTCACGCAGTTTGGCTGTGAAAGTGTAAAGTAACAAAAACCTTCAACCCCTATGACAGACATTTAGGGGTTGATTTATGAAAAAAAAAGTAGCCTATGTTTGAACCATGGTTTTTAACTATATCCTTAAAAAAATTCATCCATATCGGTCACGCAGTTTGGCTGTGAAAGTGTAAAGTAACAAAAACCTTCAACCCCTATGACAGACATTTAGGGGTTGTTTTTTGAAAAAAAAAGTAGCCTATGTTTGAACCATGGTTTTAAACTATATCCCTAGAAAATTTCATGAAAATCGGTCCAGCGGTTTGGCCGTGAAAGCGTAACAGACAGACAGACAGACAGACAGACTTTCGCATTTATAATATTAGTATGGACTAGCGGACCCGGCAGACGTCGTTCTGCCCGGTAAAGCAGTGCCATCTACCGGGTCTCAGACCTACCGAATATAACCAATAATAAATAATAGGTATCTAAGCCGGTTTTCGGCACTTCTTCGCTTTCTAAATTTTCCTTTTTTTAATTTTTCTCTGCGTAAGAACCATCCTCGTACTTAAAGGAATATTTAAAAAAAAGAATTAGCGAAATCGGTCCAGCCGTTCACGCGTGATGTCGTGACAACGGAAAACGGGTTTCATTTTTATATATATAGATAGATAGATATAGAAGTTGCGGAAACAACTGTTCGTTGCGCTTTCACAAAACTGATGAACTGATTTGGATGAAATTTGACTGTCTGTTAATCAACATTAATAAAGGTATACTGTTTTTCTTAAATTTTTTACGTTTTTGTAAATGCGGCGTTAGCCTATACTATGCGTTTCAAATAAGAATAGGAGTGGCAGTGTTGCCAGATTAAAATTTCAAAATAATAGAACAAAAATCAGGAGACTGACCTGAAAAATCAGGCAATGAATAAAATATTCATTTATTTTTACAATATTCTTAAACAATAACTAATATTTTTCAAACATTTTACTTTTTAGCTTTGTATTTAAAAATTAAAACAATTTTTATTTTTCAGTACAGCAATAACTGGTGCTCAATTAATTTCTCAATTTGGCTTAATTAATTTGTAAAAATATTCTTGCCACTGCGGTACTTTATTAAAAGCTAGCTGCATACTACATGCTTTAAATGTCTAATTTAACATGTCAAATAGTACCGCAAAAGATATCCATTCATATAAGTCGCGGAGCGTTGCCGCGCAGCTTTAAGTTCTGTCCCTTAAGCATGTACGATAAACAAACGATTTTTAAGAATCGGCGATAGATAGGTACAGTATACATTGCAATATCACGCTTTTCTTCGAATACTTACACTTGCCTGAATTCAATTAAAATATTAAATTGAGTGTGAATTCCGTAAACTAAATCTATGCTATTGAAAATTAGTAGGTAGGTCAGTCAAAAGACTCATACATTTTTTGTGCTTAGATCTTACACTGTAGATGTACATTTATTTTTATATCATTACTCAAATATCAGGAGATTTAATCATAAAATCAGTAGATCAGGAGAATCTCACACAAATCAGGAAATCTCCTGATAAATCAGGAGGTCTTCAAATCATAATTTTAAAATCCAGGAAATAATAGTCAGGAGACTGATCTGAAAAATCAGGAAATGAATAAAATACTTATTTATTTTTTACAATGTTCTTACACAATAACTAATATTTTTCATACGTTTGACATTTTAGCGTTGTTTTTAAAAATTAAAACAATTTTTATTTTTCAGTACATTTTTAGTCCTAATACCAGCAATAACTCAATTTGGCAGTGGCGGGACTATTTTTACAAATTATTTTAACAAAAATTAATTTGTATAAATAGTCTTGCCACTGCGGGACTTTATTAAAAGCTTACAATTGTAAAACGTCTTTAGTCTTCAGTCAATGCATACAAAAAACTAAACGACCTGCTGTAACATAAAAATTTTAAATGTCTATTATAACATGTCAAATAGTACCGCAAAAGATTACTACTTAATTTAAGTTCTTTCCCATATGCATGCACATTAATACAAAATGATCTTTAAGAATCGGCGATAGATAGGTACAGTATGCATTGCAATATCATGCTTTTTTAATTACTTACACTTTCCTGAATTCAATTAGAGTATTACATTGAGTGTTAACTCCGTAAACTAAATCTTTTCTATTGAAAATTAGTAGGTAGGTCAGTCATAAGACTCAAACGTTATTTTTTATGCACATATCTTACACTATAGACACACCTATACTTTTATTTTATAACTCAAATATCAGGAGATTTAACAATAAAATCAGTAGATCAGAAACTCACACAAATCAGGAAATCTGATAAATCAGGAGGTTTGGCAACACTGAGACTTACATCCCCTGTACATACTCGGAACTGTGAAGGAGGGGAAGCGCGGGAAACCTAAAAATTGGCTGACGCGGTTTTTTAGTGTTTCAGTTAAAAAATTATTTTAAGTAACTTTTTACCCAGGATAAGGTTTAAAATTAAACTCTTTATATGTAATTGTATGTATGTAATATAATTTTGTACATTTTTATGTAAATATAAGTATATTTATAAATTAGTGCCAGAAGAGCTTGGTAAGTTTTAGTATATAGTTTTTTATTACCATGGATCCCCCCGGGGATCCCGGGGGTACAATACCCGACATTGCCCACAATGTTACTATAGATTATAATGCTGAAACTAGCATGGACACAGATGCTTCATCCGTGTCATTAAGAGGCGACAAAAGAAAACGAATTGCGGCGAAACGGATTTGCAGGACGTGCAACAAAAAACATACAAAACGCAATAAAGATGGTAAAAAGATCGACGGATATTGCGGTTGTGGTTCCGACGTGGAAAAGCCTGTTCAGCCCCCAGTAGTTCTTCCCCAACAGCCACCAGTAAGGTCTTTGTTTACCAACAGTGATTCTGCCCCATATGTTGTACATATTGTAAAAGAAACACAGTCTCAAAATGATGGTACCACATTACACCCTGTTACATTTGGTCGATTTTTAAAAAAACACAACAAAAAAAATGTTATTAATGGTAGTCTAAAACGCATTGGCAGAAATCGCCTATCTATTTCCTTCAATCAGTTAAATGACGCCAACATTTTCCTCAGTAACACTGATTTACTAACCAGCAACCTAAAAGCATTTATCCCTTCTTTTATCATTACGAGAATAGGTATAGTTAGAGGGATCCCTTCGGATTGGTCTGAAGAAGAAATAAAAGAAAACACTAATATTCCTACAGGCTGCGGCCCCATTATCAAAGTGAGACGACTAAATAAAAAGGTAGTAGTTGATGGTGTTACATCTTTTAAAGCAACAGAAACTGTAGTTTTATCCTTTGATGGTCAGGTTTTGCCAAAAAGAATTTTTGTATGTTATAACTCATTGCCTGTAGAATTATACATTTATCCAACAGTTCAGTGTTATAATTGTTGCCGTTACGGACACGTTAAGGCTCAATGTCGTTCAGTTCCAAGATGTTTTCGATGTGGACAAGGCCATTCTGGCCATGGCTGTTCAGCTGATGAGGATGATGTGCAATGTTGCCTCTGCAACGGTGCACATCTTGCTATAGACAAGAAATGCCCTGAGTATGTTCGGCAAAGAAATATAAAAGAAGTTATGGCAAAATCATGTATTTCTTATCTAGAGGCTTCAAAATTACACCCTCCCATTTCTAGGGTCTCATATGCAGATGCTGTTCTTGCTACTTCATTTTCATCTTCCCCTGCATATTCGCAACCCACAGCCCCACCTGTTAATTTGATATCACCTGTAAAAAACACTTCATTTAGCTATAAAAAAACCACTTTTAGTAAACCTCGTCCTCCTCCTAGCCCTAGAAAGGGATATGACAAGGACACTCATAGAAAAATAATCAGCGAATATTCGATGCCTGAGCCATCTAATGGGTGTGCCATTACAAATAAAAGTAAAGAAAATGATACAGAAATTAACATCAATGATTTCCTTTCCTCCTTAATTACTTTGCTTTCCCAATTTCAAGTTTTACCGTCAAACGCTGCCCCACTACTTGAAGCATTTTCTTCTTTTATTAAAAACAATAATGGATCAGTCCGCAATAATTCAGTGGAATTGTCGTAGTCTTATATCAAAAAAATCTGATTTAATCCATATAATCAATAAATACAAACCATTTATCATAGCAGTCCAAGAAACATGGTTAAAACCTGAGTCCATATTCAGGATTCCAGGTTATGCATGTGTCAGAGAAGACCGCTCTGATGGTTATGGTGGGGTAGCATTGCTAATCCGCCACCCAGTATTATTTTCTCACTTTAGTATCCCACCTCACAACAATGATTACTCTATTATTGCAGTTACTGTTAAGAACATATGCTTTGTTTCTATTTATATTCCCCGTCCAACTAATGACATATTATCTGAAATAGACACAATCATAACGGCTCTTCCAAGACCATTTATATTAATAGGAGACTTCAACTGTCATCATCAAACTTGGGGAAGCTCTGTTTCAAATAGTTATGGCAATTTAATTTTAGACATAGTTGACTCCCATAATTTATGTATTTTAAACTCGGGCTCCCCAACAAGGCGTTCAGCCCCAACGGAGGGGCTCAGTGCACCAGACCTATCAATCTGCACTTCGGATCTTGCATCTTTGATTACTTGGAGATCCCTCCCTTATACATATGGAAGCGACCACTATCCTTTACTTTTAGATTTTGCTTTTGCGGTTGAAACTCAACCCAAACGTAAATCCCGTTTTAAATACAAACTAGATAACGCTAATTGGCATTTGTTCAAACAACGTTTAGATGACAAGCTGTCACAACTTCCCAATGTCACTCAGGGCTCCGAACATGAATCTGCCATTGCCATGGCAAATGTCATTATAGAGGTCGCGGATGCAACATTCCCGAAAAAGTCTAGCCATCATAATTATATTCCATCCCCTCCCTGGTGGGATAATGATTGCACTCAAGCTATCAGGGACCGCAAGCTGGCCGAACTAAGGTATAGGGAGTTTGCTTCAAACGAAAACTTTGAGATTCTTTGTAACTCCATCCGAGAAACTAGAAAGCTATTTAGGAAAAAGAAACAAGAAAGTTGGAGAGCTTTCTGTTTATCCTTATCCCCCCAAACTAGGCCGTCTGCTGTTTGGCAGAACATCAGGAGATTTAGATCTGCGTTTAAAGAAACATGCTCTGCAACGCTTCCATTACCTCTAGCTGATTCATTTTTGGATAAACTTTCTCCTCCCTCAGTGGCTGAGCAAATCCCTTTATTAATAGGACCACCGGTAAATACTGAAGATACACTAGGTTTCATTAGTAGTTTATTTACCCTTTCAGAACTCAAAGCCATAGTTAATAACTTTAGTAAAGAATCCACTCCTGGAGAAGACGGAATTCCCTATTCTTTTTTTTCTCATCTTAGTGACAGTTTCCTTTCTTACCTCCTAGATGTCATCAATAACATCATGATTACTGGTAATGTACCTTCTTCTTGGAGAGTACAAGAAGTCATACCGATTTTAAAACCTGGTAAAGACCCATCAGATGTTTCTTCCTATAGGCCAATTGTTTTATCTCCCGTTGTCACCAAAATCGTTGAACACCTAATTAAAATCCGGTTGGAGTGGTATATTGAGAGTAACCAGCTGTTAAGTCCTTCTCAATATGGCTTTCGCCGGGGTAAAAGCACTTTGGACAGTGTCAGCATATTAACAACTGATATTAGGTTAGCATTCTTATCTAAAAAATCAGTCGTGGCTGCTTTCTTAGATATAACTTCTGCGTATGATAATGTAGTATTAAGTATTCTATATCAAAAATTAAATGCTCTTAATATCCCTGTAATCCTGTCTAACTTTATTATTAATATTTTGTCCAGTAGATACATACATCTGCAAACTCCGAACGCCGACTCTTCAAAAGACTCTTTCCACACAAGGCGTAGTTTAACACGCATTGCGTGGAAAGGTTTACCACAAGGCTCAGTGTTAAGTCCAATATTATACAACATTTACGCTTATGATCTAGAATCCTCTTTAAATGGCCCTGTTAGTATTTTACAATACGCTGATGATTTACTTATATACTGTTCTCACCAATCAATCGAGTCCGCTTGTACTTCTCTGTCCTCGGCACTCAATAGTTTGAAAACTTGGTTAGATTATAACGGTCTTGAACTTTCTTCATCCAAGAGCTCCGTTATGCTGTTTTCCAGAAAACGTCTTCGCCCTCCTGTTCTCGTATATTATAATAGCCAACCAATCCCATTAAAGAGCCATGTTAAATTCTTAGGAGTAATGTTAGATTCCAAACTTTTAGGTGTTCCACACTGTGACTATTTAAATTCGAAATGCGAACGCCTTCTAAACATTATTAGATGCCTAGCAGGGGTATGGTGGGGTGCACACCCTTATACTTTAAAACTTATTTATAACGCGCTCATACGTAGTGTCTTAGACTACGGTACATTTTTATTGGCCCCTGGCAATATGGCTGCTTTTTCTAAAATTGACCGCATTCAGGCTAAGGCTCTCAGAATAGTATCTGGGGCTATGAAGTCAAGTCCTATCAATGCTCTACAAATAGAATGTGTCGATCCTCCTATGTTCCTTCGCCGTCAGTATCTATGTGATAAATTCTTGTTTAGAGCTTTTCAATTTTCTAACCATCCCTTATATGATAAACTTAAGGCTCTGTCTACTGTTATTGAAACATGTAATTCCTGGTCTCATAAACCACTTCCATGCACTGTTGTCAGTTTTCGTAAGTTTATGTCCTTACAAGCCCCCACGCATCGATCTCCTACACACCCTCTCTTTTCCAGCGACCTAGAATCTCTAGTAAGATCTATTGACATAACATATAACTTCGGCATAGATAAAGACACCTCCATGGCTAATGAAAGATTTAACATCATCTTAAATAATGATTGGAAAGATTACCAATACATTTACACGGATGCCTCTAAAAACTCTTCTTCAGGTAACGTAGGTGTTGGGATATTCCACCATCAATCTAAAATAGTTCAAAAGGTGAAATTCCCTCCGCAGACCTCTGTTTTTACCGGTGAATGCTATGGCCTCCTCAAGGCCGTAGAATTAGTCCTTTTATTACAGTTAAAGAAAACCATAATATTTTCCGATTCTATGAGTGCGCTACAAACGTTATCGAAGTTTCCTTTTAAGTTGAAAACCGTTTTCCCCATTATCATTAAGTTACGTCAGCTTTTAAACATGTGCAACATCTCGGGTTACTCTGTTTGTTTTGCGTGGATACCTGGTCACTGTAACATCTCTGGTAACTGTAGAGCAGATAAACTGGCCAATGAGGCTGTCGTCGATGGTGATATGTTTCCATATAAAAACTTTTGCCATGACCTTGGCTCTTTACCTACAGACTATCTTCAAGATTCTTGGAATAGCCTCTGGGCGGAGAGTTCTATGGTAAAGGGCAAATATTACAAAATAGTCCAGCCTTCTATCCCGAGCAAACCGTGGTTTTTCAAACAAATTTATAACAAACGTACAACTTCCTCACTTATACGCATGCGTTTGGGCCACAACAGCACACCGGCGCATCTTGCCCGTCTCAAAATTTTACAATCTGATGAATGCGAATGTGGCATCGGTGTAGCTGATATAAATCACATATTTTTTTCCTGCCCCCTCTATGATTCCCATTCATTTTTTAATAATTTGATATCTATTCCTGTCCCTTTACCTACATCTATCCAGTTACTTCTATCTTATAATAACCCTCGTATATATTCTATTCTAGCTGATTTTATAAACTTAAACACCAACTTAAAAATTTAATCCTTCCCAAATCCTATCCTGGTTTTTCCATCCGCTCTAAATTAAATTGTTTTAATGTTTTATAAGTTTCCCTAACTTTGTTATTGGCAAATGGTCTACAACCGAGCCATTTAAAAAAAAAAAAAAAAAAAAAAAACTGTGAAGGAGAGCGCGGGAAACCTAAAAATTGGCTGACGCGGTTTTTTAGTGTTTCAGTTAAAAAATTATTTTAAGTAACTTTTTACCCAGGATAAGGTTTAAAATTAAACTCTTTATATGTAATTGTATGTATGTAATATAATTTTGTACATTTTAATGTAAATATAAGTATATTTATAAATTAGTGCCAGAAGAGCTTGGTAAGTTTTAGCATATAGTTTTTTATTACCATGGATCCCCCCGGGGATCCCGGGGGTACAATACCCGACATTGCCCACAATGTTACTATAGATTATAATGCTGAAACTAGCATGGACACAGATGCTTCATCCGTGTCATTAAGAGGCGACAAAAGAAAACGAATTGCGGCGAAACGTATTTGCAGGACGTGCAACAAAAAACATACAAAACGCAATAAAGATGGTAAAAAGATCGACGGATATTGCGGTTGTGGTTCCGACGTGGAAAAGCCTGTTCAGCCCCCAGTAGTTCTTCCCCAACAGCCACCAGTAAGGTCTTTGTTTACCAACAGTGACTCTGCCCCATATGTTGTACATATTGTAAAAGAAACACAGTCTCAAAATGATGGTACCACATTACACCCGGTTACATTTGGTCGATTTTTAAAAAAACACAACATAAAAAATGTTATCAATGGTAGTTTAAAACGCATTGGCAGAAATCGCCTATCTATTTCCTTCAATCAGTTAAATGACGCCAACATTTTCCTCAGCAACACTGATTTACTAACCAGCAACCTAAAAGCATTTATCCCTTCTTTTATCATTACGAGAATAGGTATAGTTAGAGGGATCCCTTCGGATTGGTCTGAAGAAGAAATAAAAGAAAACACTAATATTCCTACAGGCTGCGGCCCCATTATCAAAGTGAGACGATTAAATAAAAAGGTAGTAGTTGATGGTGTTACATCTTTTAAAGCAACAGAAACTGTAGTTTTATCCTTTGATGGTCAGGTTTTGCCAAAAAGAATTTTTGTATGTTATAACTCATTGCCTGTAGAATTATACATTTATCCAACAGTTCAGTGTTATAATTGTTGCCGTTACGGACACATTAAGGCTCAATGTCGTTCAGTTCCAAGATGTTTTCGATGTGGACAAGGCCATTCTGGCCATGGCTGTTCAGCTGATGAGGATGATGTGCAATGTTGCCTCTGCAACGGTGCACATCTTGCTATTGACAAGAAATGCCCTGAGTATGTTCGGCAAAGAAATATAAAAGAAGTTATGGCAAAATCATGTATTTCTTATCTAGAGGCTTCAAAATTACACCCTCCCATTTCTAGGGTCTCATATGCAGATGCTGTTCTTGCTACTTCATTTTCATCTTCCCCTGCATATTCGCAACCCACAGCCCTACCTGTTAATTTGCCATCACCTGTAAAAAACACTTCATTTAGCTATAAAAAAACCACTTTTAGTAAACCTCGTCCTCCTCCTAGCCCTAGAAAGGGATATGACAAGGACGCTCATAGAAAAATTATCAGCGAATATTCGATGCCTGAGCCATCTAATGGGTGTGCCATTACAAATAAAAGTAAAGAAAATGATACAGAAATTAACATCAATGATTTCCTTTCCTCCTTAATTACTTTGCTTTCCCAATTTCAAGTTTTACCGTCAAACGCTGCCCCACTACTTGAAGCATTTTCTTCTTTTATTAAAAACAATAATGGATCAGTCCGCAATAATTCAGTGGAATTGTCGTAGTCTTATATCAAAAAAATCTGATTTAATCCATATAATCAATAAATACAAACCATTTATCATAGCAGTCCAAGAAACATGGTTAAAACCTGAGTCCATATTCAGGATTCCAGGTTATGCATGTGTCAGAGAAGACCGCTCTGATGGTTATGGTGGGGTAGCATTGCTTATCCGCCACCCAGTATTATTTTCTCACTTTAGTATTCCACCTCACAACAATGATTACTCTATTATTGCAGTTACTGTTAAGAACATATGCTTTGTTTCTATTTATATTCCCCGTCCAACTAATGACATATTATCTGAAATAGACACAATCATAACGGCTCTTCCAAGACCATTTATATTAATCGGAGACTTCAACTGTCATCATCAAACTTGGGGAAGCTCTGTTTCCAATAGTTATGGCAATTTAATTTTAGACATAGTTGACTCCCATAATTTATGTATTTTAAACTCGGGCTCCCCAACAAGGCGTTCAGCCCCAACGGAGGGGCTCAGTGCACCAGACCTATCAATCTGCACTTCGGATCTTGCATCTTTGATTACTTGGAGATCCCTCCCTTATACATAATGGAAGCGACCACTATCCTTTACTTTTAGATTTTGCTTTTGCGGTTGAAACTCAACCCAAACGTAAATCCCGTTTTAAATACAAACTAGATAACGCTAATTGGCATTTGTTCAAACAACGTTTAGATGACAAGCTGTCACAACTTCCCAATGTCACTCAGGGCTCCGAACATGAATCTGCCATTGCCATGGCAAATGTCATTATAGAGGTCGCGGATGCAACATTCCCGAAAAAGTCTAGCCATCATAATTATATTCCATCCCCTCCCTGGTGGGATAATGATTGCACTCAAGCTATCAGGGATCGCAAGCTGGCCGAACTAAGGTATAGGGAGTTTGCTTCAAACGAAAACTTTGAGATTCTTTGTAACTCCATCCGAGAAACTAGGCTGGAGAGCTAGTGAACCCTGGGAGTAACGGTCTCCCTGTAAGGTTAGAAATTTGTATACTTACGGTTTATGACATGCTAAGAGCAATAGCCATGACCTGGCAGGCGTCAGCCCTGCACGTCATCAGCCCCTTTATTTTTTGAACTGTTCAGTAAATTGAGTTTCAAAACTTGTTTCTGTAAATTTGAAAATTTAATAGGATAAAGTTTATTTATTGTACATCTTAAAAAAAAATTGACAGGCGATTACAATAAGCAGAAGTATATGACAGGTCAATTAGAAAACGTACAGTTGATGAGGTAAAATAAACTTTATCCTGTATACTTAAAATTTTTATATGTTTTCAAGTAAACGTCTCAGAGTAAATATATACAATGCCAGGCGTTTTTGAACAGCATAAGACCTTGACAGGCGAGGGGACAGCTGCTAAGGGCGTGCAAATAAGAAATGTTACATGAACGCATACAGTAAATGCAATGTATTTTATTGGGTTTTATGCAATCTACATTATTTTTAACATTCATTTTCTTCAGCATCATCCGAAATTTCGCTATCACTGTTTTCATCATCATCTGATTCTTCAACAATGTTTTCCTCATCTGCAAATAGTAAAAAAAAATATTTTAATGAATCAATAAGGTTGTTAAGAATTAAATATTAAGCTCAATTACATAGGACTGCGTATTAAATGTTACGGAATAAAATAGTTGTATGTTACCTGAAATGCATTCCTCAGTTTCACTCGATTGTGCTGTGGCAGTATCAGCAGGTTCTTGTAAAAGTATGTCGTATATAGAAGATGGAACCGTATTCCCCTCAAACCAATTAAATTCGTAACGACTATCAATTAAGTTCCAACCGTTATTTTCAGGTGTAAGAATTGTTGGTTCTTTTAAATTACAATTTCGCCATATATTTGTAATGTAGGCAGTTCTCAATAATTGTTGATGTAGTTCACGTTGGCAGGGTGGTAAATTCGATGAATCATAGCTTACTACTTTTTTCATAAACACTTTCGGATTATTTGTGTTGTACGTAGCAAGGAACTTTTCATAACGTGCATTGTTTAACTTTGAACATTTCAAACCATACATTTGGCATACAAATTTCTCTAGTATCGGGAAAATTTTTTCTTTCTTCTGTACTATTTCTGTGTTTCCTAATTCTTTGAATGCCTTCTGATATACACTCGATTTCTGCAATATTTGGAATGGTTTTTTTTTACCTCTTCTTGAAAAAGATGGATTGAAATCGCAACCGGTTAATGCATGAAATCCCGGTAAGCTTTGGCATATAGAAGGTCCCAATTTTGTATATAGTTCAGAAATATTTATCCATTTTTTACAATTATTAGTGCCATATTCCATATAGATTTTTAAATTATTATTGTGGAGATGGTCCATGTTTCCGAGCAGTAATATTAAAATGTCTGTGTCACATGTTTTTATTAATACGTCGGATACATCTTCATCCATTTGGCATGTATGGTATATTATTTTTGTATCAGCCTCTTCATGATGTTGGCACGATAAATCATCATTTATATCGACAATCACAGAGTTATTGTGGACACTATAAGTATGGCATTGTTTGTAATTTAAGTTCACTATGGTATTCCCGATAAACTCTATCATTTCATTTGTGCTCCAATGTGTAATTAAAAAATCTACGAAAGCTTCTTTAAATTGTATGTTACGAAGTTCTTTCATAAAATCAACTGGTCGAATTTGTTCTGGTCCGGTAATGAAATAATTTATGTTTCTTACTTCTTGTCGTTTGGCTCGTTCATAATCTTTAATTGACGGCGAAAAGTATTGGTCAAAAATGATATCTACTCGTGAGGCATGTGTAGCTGTTAGTAGCGACATAATTTTTTTGGAAATACCACCAAATGTTTTAGGGATATTTTTGAATGTATGCAGTAAAAAGAATCCATCAAAAATGACAACATCAAAACGTCTTGGTACCTCTTCACTGTTGACGTTTGCCTTTAAAATTTCAACCATTGCTGATTTCTGAGTTTTATGTATTGTACCATCTTCATGACACAATGACAATGGAACAGTTGTAATGGGGTATGATAACGTCTTTTCCAAATCGATGTTATGTTGTATTGACAGAGCTAACAGGCGACCAAAGAAATCACGTTGCACACGGATTTCATGAACCTTATCACCGACTTTGATTTTTTTCTTTTTTTTTTCAGAGGCAAAATTCATAATTTTCACTTGTGAAATTCTTTCTTCAAATCTTTTTCCATTCTGTGAACATTCAGTTATAAAATTCTCTTTCAATCTTTCTCCTGATTCTATAAAATTTAATAAGTAATCCTGTACTGCGATCGAAGCTACTGTACCATTACCGATGTTATACAGACAATCTTTGTTTAGATTCAACGTAAATGGATTTAGAAATTTCTCAAATGTATTTATGAACTTCCACAACTGTGCTGAATCTCTTTTTATTGCATATTCTTCCAGGTCTGCTGATACATCATTTTTTCTTCGTAAACCAGTAATGTCCAGAGTGTGAGATATGACTGTTGTTCTTATGTCGTGACTTCTAGCCCATCGCTGACGAGCGGAAATAGAATGTGTGAACTGGATTACACCAGTTAATCTTTTTCCCGCGTCGGCATTAATAGTTTGTTCAAGTACTAGATCTGTTGGTTGTCTAGAGAAAGATTTATCAGTACGTTTGATTCCAAGGTATCCATCTTTCATAAATTTTTCAATTGATGGATGTGTAAGACCAACTTTTAACAAATTATCATGGTATTTTATCAGCCATCGTGAATAATTAGGCTGATTTGTCATAAAAAATATATTTGCTATTTTTGACAAAATATATTTGTACAAAGAAAAGTTTCCAGTCCTTATGCTTCGACTCAGTAACTGATAGTGATGAACAAGATCCATATAAATAACATAAAATTGAGGCGTTTTACCAAAAGTTCCTTTTCTACATTGTTCTTTGTGATATTGGTATCGAGTCATCAATGTTGATATTGCTTCATTTTCTATGACGTTCACAAACGGTTCATTACCATCGATAAATGTAGAGAGATTATTGTAAACATCTTCGTCAATACTTATATCTTCTTTTTCTATGAAAGATTGAAAACATAATATTTCTAGTCCTAGTGCCATTAATGGATGCAGCCGCTTACATCGATTAAAATGTTTTCCTTTCAAAAATCCATCTACTGAACCATTTGCGATAATTTCACTTTCAACAGCTACATTCATTATTCCACTGTCGTCAATAAATTTTCCAATTGCTCTAAACAATGCTAACATGATGTGGAACGGTCCTAAATGAATAAATAAATTATCATAAACTGGTTTTTCTGTAGACTGTACCTGCATAGCAATTTTTGCTATAGCTAGATCATATGTTACATTAATGCAAGGTTGTCCAATTTCTGCAGCAATACTTTGACTTTGTTTCATAGTTTCTATTACAACTGGTATATTTGTCGGTGATTCGTTTATTGGTGTGAGATAACAAATTTTTTCTTTGTTATTATGAGAATCTTTGTTTAAATTATGATGGAACCCAACCCACATCGATGTTTTTTTAATTTTTAGAGCATGGCAAAGCATCCACAGAAACTTTTGCTGATAAATTATTTCTAGTGAAGCTGGTGTTGCTTCATTTCTTAAATTGTCAGATAAAGACAATAATTCATCATTCATCTTGGGTTTTTTTGAATATGGGACTAACTCTGGGATGATAGCATCAAGAGTCCTTCTTCTTTTATGTCCTGCATGAACACATGAAACGGATAGCTCGCCTGTGCACTCGCCATGTTCAGAAGGATTTTGGAGTTGCTCAGAAGTTCCCTCTGTTGATTCCTCATTTTCTAGAACTGTTTGATAGATTATGCCTACCGTATCATGTAGGGTATCTTTACCAGTAGCAGTATCAACATAACGATCGAAGTTGTCGAAGGCTACTCCTGTGAATAAATCTTGTCTTTTACAAATTTCATTTGGACAAATTTTAGAACGATTCAATAACGTAGTTGTTGCTGCAGTTTCCAATTCTTCAATAACATGATAACTACAACAATGACCATATTTATTTATAATTTCTACGATCTTTCTGCTGCTCGTCAAACTCTTCAATGTCATGCCCAGAGTGATGTGTTTTTTGGTTTTGACAGACCCATTAGTGACATTATAAATCAAATCTTCTGCCAATGAATTAGTTTTCCTTATACAACCTTCACTAATTCTCCGACGTCGTTTATGACCACCCAGAAGAAAACAATAAAAATCAAGTAATTGCTTAGGTATTTCACATTCGCCATTTAACAAATCAGCAGTTGTTATGTTTTCTGGTAATTCTTTCTTTGTCATTTTTAAAATAGTTTTGCGTAAAATTAATGCTGCTTTTTGCAATATCTCCGCATCTTCCAACAGTTCACATAATTTTGCATCAACAACAGAATCTTTTAATGTTACATATTTTTTTCTGTCCCTCTTGATAATTGTAATTTCATCGTAATTCTGTAACAATTTAGCTTCAAACCGCTGGATACTAAAATTAACATCAACATCTTCATCATTTTCCTCGAGTATTCCTTGTAATAATTCAAAGTAGTATTTACATAAGTATGTGAATGAAAATGTCCTTTTTTTATTTATTATTTCCTCGCTGATAAAAATTTGCATTTCATCAAAAGCCAGTTTGTGAAAATATTTCCAAGTCTTCTTCGGTGGTGATTTTGTCTTTGCTTGTTCTTGTAGAGTATATATGGCAATTGTTCGACAGCTATTATGATAAAAAATCAATGGGCTTGAATCTGCGCTAACTTTTTCATAAAATTCATTATTTTCGCCAAATTCTTTCAAAACTTGCATCAAACTTGCTCTTTCTGACGAGTGAAGAGGTTGGTACCGCCCTTTCACTCGTTTATATTTATTTTGACAAAACACACATAGCCTATCAGCATGGCTAGTTTTAGTAACGGGCACTTCAGCAGATGTTGATGCTCCGCTTTCTTCAGTAGCTATTGGAGGGGCTACTGTAACTGTTTCTATGTTTGTCGATGACATTTCTATAAAAAAAAAGCCATTGAGATATTCATATTTAATAATTAATAATAATTATTATGAATAATTTCCATTTAATATATACTTAATAATGGTAAAATTTGTACCACTTAATT
Organism: Meganola albula; assembly: GCA_936450015.1. Taxonomy (NCBI): domain Eukaryota; kingdom Metazoa; phylum Arthropoda; class Insecta; order Lepidoptera; family Nolidae; genus Meganola; species Meganola albula. The sequence goes on along the minus strand of OW388144.1, from coordinate 9,235,466 downwards.
AAATCAAAAATAAAGTTACAATTAAAGAATAAAGCCTAGTAAAAAATATAGAAGTTCATAAAAAATACCTGATGATGATGCTGGTAGATTTGAAGAAGTTGATGATTCACTTGTGCGATATTTTTTCATCACGGCAAGAAAGTTTTTATAACATTTTACATGGTAACCAGTATTGGCGTTAATTTCCTCTGGCAAAGAAATATCTTTAAATTTTAAATTATTGTCTTTTCTGATTTTCAATATTGATTTGCTTTTATTCAACGTAGTCTCTGTAAATCGTACAGTTTTTTCATCAGTTTCTTCGTTACAAATCACACAAACCACGTGCTCCAATTCCATCTTGCACACTATTTACTGAAATTTCAATATTAAGTACAACAATACACAATATCACTGCACAATTGATAATAATATAAAATTTGATTTTTTAAAAATTAGAAATCACTCAACATAAGAAATGTTATAGCTCAAAGCATCTTCACAAGTAAAAATCAGTGGCACAACTGACGAAATATTTCTCTGTACATTGTTGCTCGAGAGCAGGTATACGTCCCTTCGTATTAGATAAACGGTCTCACTCGCACTATAGGCATTCACGCAACACCTCTCACTCGCACGCCCTTAGCAGCTGTCCCCTCGCCTGTCAAGGTCTTATGCTGTTCAAAAACGCCTGGCATTGTATATATTTACTCTGAGACGTTTACTTGAAAACATATAAAAATTTTAAGTATACAGGATAAAGTTTATTTTACCTCATCAACTGTACGTTTTCTAATTGACCTGTCATATACTTCTGCTTATTGTAATCGCCTGTCAATTTTTTTTTAAGATGTACAATAAATAAACTTTATCCTATTAAATTTTCAAATTTACAGAAACAAGTTTTGAAACTCAATTTACTGAACAGTTCAAAAAATAAAGGGGCTGATGACGTGCAGGGCTGACGCCTGCCAGGTCATGGCTATTGCTCTTAGCATGTCATAAACCGTAAGTATACAAATTTCTAACCTTACAGGGAGACCGTTACTCCCAGGGTTCACTAGCTCTTGGACGTGTGGAAAGGTTTACCGCAAGGCTCAGTGTTAAGTCCAATATTATACAACATTTACGCTTATGATCTAGAATCCTCTTTAAATGGCCCTGTTAGTGTTTTACAGTACGCTGATGATTTACTTATATACTGTTCTCACCAATCAATCGAGTCCGCTTGTACTTCTCTGTCCTCGGCACTCAATAGTTTGAAAACTTGGTTAGATTATAACGGTCTTGAACTTTCTTCATCCAAGAGCTCCGTTATGCTGTTTTCCAGAAAACGTCTTCGTTCTCCTGTTCTCGTATATTATGATAGCCAACCAATCCCATTAAAGAGCCATGTTAAATTCTTAGGAGTAATGTTAGATTCCAAACTTTTAGGTGTTCCACACTGTGACTATATAAATTCGAAATGCGAACGCCTTCTAAACATTATTAGATGCCTAGCAGGGGTATGGTGGGGTGCTCACCCTTATACTTTAAAACTTATTTATAACGCGCTCATACGTAGTGTCCTAGACTACGGTACATTTTTATTGGCCCCTGGCAATTTGGCTGCATTTGCTAAAATTGACCGCATTCAGGCTAAGGCTCTCAGAATAGTATCTGGGGCTATGAAGTCAAGTCCTATCAATGCTTTACAAATAGAATGTGTCGATCCTCCTATGTTCCTTCGCCGTCAGTATCTATGTGATAAATTCTTGTTTAGAGCTTTTCAATTTTCTAACCATCCCTTATATGATAAACTTAAGGCTCTGTCCACTCTTATTGAAACATGTAATTCCTGGTCTCATAAACCACTTCCATGCACTGTTGTCAGTTTTCGTAAGTTTATGTCCTTACAAGCCCCCACGCATCGATCTCCTACACACCCTCTCTTTTCCAGCGACCTAGAATCTCTAGTAAGATCTATTGACATAACATATAACTTCGGCATAGATAAAGACACCTCCATGGCTAATGAAAGATTTAACATCATCTTAAATAATGATTGGAAAGACTACCAATACATTTATACGGATGCCTCTAAAAACTCTTCTTCAGGTAACGTAGGTGTTGGGATATTCCACCATCAATCTAAAATAGTTCAAAAGGTGAAATTCCCTCCACAGACCTCTGTTTTTACCGGTGAATGTTATGGCCTCCTCAAGGCCGTAGAATTAGTCCTTTTATTACAGTTAAAGAAAACCATAATTTTTTCCGATTCTATGAGTGCGCTACAATCGTTATCGAAGTTTCCTTTTAAGTTAAAAACCGTTTTCCCTATTATCATTAAGTTACGTCAGCTTTTAAACATGTGCAACATCTCGGGTTACTCTGTTTGTTTTGCGTGGATACCTGGTCACAGTAACATCTCTGGTAACTGTAGAGCAGATAAACTGGCCAATGAGGCTGTCGTCGATGGTGATATGTTTCCTTATAAAAACTTTTGCCATGACCTTGGCTCTTTACCCACAGACTATCTTCAAGATTCTTGGAATAGCCTCTGGGCGGAGAGTTCTACGGTAAAGGGCAAATATTACAAAACAGTCCAGCCCTCTATCCCGAGCAAACCGTGGTTTTTCAAACTAATTTATAATAAACGTTCAACTTCCTCACTTATACGCATGCGTTTGGGCCACAACAGCACACCGGCGCATCTTGCCCGTCTCAAAATCTTACAATCTGACGAATGCGAATGTGGCATCGGTGTAGCTGATATAAATCACATATTTTTTTCCTGCCCCCTCTATGATTCCTATTCATTTTATAATAGTTTGATATCTATTCCTGTCCCTTTACCTACTTCTATCCAGTTACTTCTATATCATAATAACCCCCGTATATATTCTATTCTAGTTGATTTTATAAACTTAAACACCAACTTAAAAATTTAATCCTTCCCAAATCCTATCCTGGTTTTTCCATCCGCTCTAAATTAAATTGTTTTAATGTTTTATAAGTTTCCTTAACTTTGATATTGGCAAATGGTCTACAACCGAGCCATTAAAAAAAAAAAAAAAAAAAAAAACTGTGAAGGAAATTTAAGGTTTTACTCGACAAGAAAAAGATTATTATGACACTAATACCGGATAAAACTGAAAAGTCTTGGCTTCGACTACGATTAAAAAATCAGACTTGGATTTGACCTTCTTCTTCTTCTTTTAATAATGGCCTCTGCAGAAACTATTCCGCAATTTTGCCAATGTCAAGTTTAAATACGTATACAACATAGACGTATATAATACTTCCATGGTATACAAGGTTTTAAAAGATTAGTAGTAAAAAAAACTAAAAAACTACGTTCTAAGACGCCATGATAACGAGCCTCCCTTATTTTAAACAACAGAACAGACATGGCATTAGCCATTTGGATTTGATAAATTAGACATTGCCTTTGGCATAATTATATATATTTTGATTGATACCCGAAAGAAAATAAAAATAAGACAAGGCTGTATGGTCAAAACATTTGCCTGCCTATTGGCGAATAATATTAATTATTATCAAACAACAACAAAGTAAAACAGTCGATTGTCGATGTCGCCGATTTTTAGTAGAGAGAATATTAGTAGTCTGTGATTATTGACATACTGTTGGCAATTGGCATATGAAACAGGTTCTCTTAGTAGTCTGAGTGTTGCCAGATCTCCTGATTTATCAGGAGATTTCCTGATTTGTGTGAGTTTCTCCTGATCTACTGATTTTATGTTAAATCTCCTGATATTTGAGTTATGAAATAAAAGTATATGTGTGTCTATAGTGTAAGATCGGTGCATAAAAAATAGCGGTTGAGTCTTATGACTGACCTACCTACTAATTAATTTTCAATAGAAAAGATTTAGTTTACGGAGTTAACACTCAATGTAATACTCTAATCGAATTCAGGAAAGTGTAAGTAATTGAAAAAAGCGTGATATTGCAAAGCATACTGTACCTGTCTATCACCGATTCTTAAAGATCATTTTGTATTAGGTAATGAAAGAACTTCAAGCTGCGCGGCAATTCACCGCGACTAATACTCGTATATGTACGGTACTTTTGCGGTACTATTTGATATGTTATATAATAGACATTTAAATTTTTGATGTTACAGCAGGTCGTTTAGTTTTTTGTATGCAACGACTGGAGACAAAAGACGTTTTACAATTGCAAGCTTTTAATAAAGTCCCGCAGTGGCAAGTCTATTTATACAAATTAATTTGTAAAAAGTCCCGCGCGCCACTGCCAAATTGACAAATTAATTGAGTTATTGCTGGTGTTAGGACTAAAAATGTACTGAAAAATAAAAATTGTTTTAATTTTTAAAAACAACGCTAAAAAGTCAAAAGTATGAAAAATATTAGTTATTGTGTAAGAAAAAATAAGTATTTTATTCATTTCCTGATTTTTCAGATCAGTCTTCTGATTTTTTTTCTATTATTTCATGGATTTTGAAATTCTGATCTGGCAACACTGGCTGTGTATGAAATGAAACACCACGTAGGTAAAATAAGAAGTGTGTGTGATTACGAAGGAGCAAATTAATATTTATTATTTAACCGCGAACCGCACTCATTGGGAAGGTAATTTGAGGTCAATCATCTGCACAGAGTGCTAATAACACAGAAAATCATCAGGTGTATCAGGGGAAACAGAACTAACACAAATCAGAAAGCTTTTCAAAACAACAATATTAAAACGCCTCTTTAATTTTGATCTACGTCTCTTATGTACTAGGTAGGTATACTACCTACACCAATGGCTAAGAAAGTTTAAGAGGCGTTACAATTAAAACTAGCAGCTGCTAGATTCTCGATTACCCCTTATCACTGACCGTATCCGACTTGTCTCTGACAGTTATAGGTACAATGGAAAGTCGAGCAGCAAAGTTGGCATTAGCACGACAAAAGGTTAGTAATTATTATGTATGTGGGTACTGAATGTGAGCACTTGAGTAATTCTTTTTTATAATAAATACATTAAGCAATATTTGACTACAAAGTGTTGTGAATATAGTTGTGTAATAATGTAAATCAATTTGGTCATTAGACAATTTAGTGTTATTTTAATACTGTTCAATTTCGTAACTAGACAATTCATATTGATTTCAGCTAAAAGACCACCAGGTTAAAAAGCTTAATCATGTTGAAAATAAAAGTTCTTTAGAAGATTTAAGCAATCTACAGTTGGATACTCATCACATACAAGATTTGGCAACTGTATCAAATGATTCTATTCCTAGTAATCATCAAACAGTAACTCCAGTTTCTATTCCTACAGTAAATGAACCTGAAAAGGTAGAAGGTAAACAATCAACAGAAGCTAATATTAGTATAACAGAGATGCTAATTAGTAACAAAAGAATTTTAGAAATACAGATATCTGATCTTCAAACTAAATTACTACAGCAAGAAGAGAGCCATGCAAAACTGTCTAGCGATTATAAGGAATGTTGTTATAAAATTAGTAACTTGGAGAATGAACTGCTAAGTATTAAAGATAAATATGAAAAAGCTGTTCATGAAATTTCACTTAAAACGACTTTTTTAAATGACTCAAACACTACTATATTAGCTTTATCAGAAGAAAACAGTAACTTGGGGCAGCAGTTAGAACTTCTGAAAAGTATAGTTAGTGCTAAAGAAGCAGAAAGTGACACACTTCACAGTCAGTTACACAATCTTCAGAGTCAGTATGATCTTGTTTTTCTACAGCTACAGCAACAAGCAAATGGTACTACCACTTGTGCATCTAATGATAAAGTTGCTGGAACAGAGACACATGCAGGCCTGGTGCAAAAAATATCAAATTTAGAACAACAACTTAACTTTTTACAAAAAGAGAAAGATCAATTAAATGCTCATTATGAACACTTTGTATCTGAGTTAAATGAACAGTTAAAGTCAGTAATGAAAAAGAATGAGGAGCTTACAAATGAAGTCCAACACTTGTCTATTAGAGAAAATAGTCTGATTGAACAGATAAGTGATATGGAGATCAGAATTCAGAATTTTAATACAATTAAGTATGAAAATCAACATGTAGTAGACAACAGTCCACAATTAAAAGACATACAAATGGAACTGCAAAAAACTGTGGTAAGCATAAAAATGTTATTTTTTGCATTTAATCTATTTTATTCCAAAGCTGACTATGCATTGTCTGGGCTGTCCTAGACAGCCAAAGATCCCATACCAAGTATGTATCCATACCAAGTAAGTTAGTGCTGCCTCTTGAAGGATGTCTGACTTTCCTTGTTTTCCAGTTTAAACAAAAACAGCTTAAATATAGACAACAATTAACATTTTTAGATGAGATTACTTTTTTTGCTATTTTTAATTTAATAGAATATAATTTGTTTTCATTTTAGAGTGATTTCAATCAATTACAACTGGAGCATCAAGAACTGCAACACAAGTATGCTTCTGAATTGAAAAATATTCAGGACTCATCATTTAAAGTTGAGCCTCTTTCCTATGATGAAAATATAAGTATGATAAAATTAACTGCTGATATGACTAGTGACAAAATAGCTGCACAAAGAGCTACTGAGCAGAATAGAAAACTAAAACAAGACTTGCAGGAACTTGAAGAGGCATTTGTGAAAATGGTAGGTGTTTATTTAATTTTATAAAGTCCTAATTCACTTTATGTTACCTAAAACTTTGTTATTATAAATTTCTTAACTTATTTGTTTTAGAGCAAAGATAAATTGGAGTTAATAGAAAAAGTAACTGCAGAAAAATATTTAAATAGAGAGTTGACTATTAAATTAGCTGAAATAGATGAAAATTCAAAAAAATTACAACTCAAATTGAAGGCCAAAGATGAAGAGATGATTAGATTACAGGCAAACTATAGAGAATTAGAACAGAAAATTGAAACATTGAATATTGAAGAGAGTGATCACAGCTGTCATACACATTTAGAAGTGTGTGAAAATAATAGTGATCATAGAGCAAAAGCAGACCAAAACTCAAATGTCCATGATGACTCTATGATTGATATTGTAGAAAATAAAATTAGGCTTCAAAAAGAAGATGCTATGTCTAAGCTACAAGAGCGATTCTTAAAAATAATGAGTGAAGTAGCAGATCTCTCTGACGAAAAACACAGACTGGAACATATTATTGTGCAGCTACAAACTGAAACAGATACTATTTGTGAATATGTTGCTTTGTACCAACAACAAAGGAGCTTATTGAAACGGCGCGATGAAGAAAGAAGTGTTCAGCTTAAGCTTTTCCAACAGGAATGTGGCAAGTTGGAGTTAGAGTTAGAGGAACTTAATAAAATACTCATAAGGTTGTCTCAAGATAAAGAACTTTTGCCTTATTTCCAAACAGTGACAAGGAAAAATGATTTGGACAAAGTTATGACATTATTGTCGAATCTAAAAAATAATTCTCTTATCAATCCTGAGAAGAAAGTTACAGAATTTAAAAATTTCTATCCCTGTCATTGTTGTTCTGGAAAGTTAATTGACGTATAAGCAGAGTACCTCCTAGGGTGGAAGAATCAATGTCGGAGTGGATCCAATTGAAATGGTCTTATGATTTATACATATATTTATGGTCACAAGAAAGTAGGGTACATCCTTCCATTGCCTTCACTGTGTCATTTTGATATTGACTAATATTTGAAGCACGACAACTGATATAAAAACTACGCAAGACCATTGAACTGGTTATAATTGAGTATTGAAGCTGTACATGGGAGGCCGTGAAATGGAACACAACGCGCATTGATTACAACATGCTCTCTCACACTACATCTGAAAAAATTGAACTTGTTTGTAGGTCAAAAAAAGTAAGAAAGAATTCTGAGCGTATTGTTGTAAAATGCCTAATAATCAGCCTATTCTAGTCTACTGCTGGACATAGGCTTCTCCTAAAGTGCGCCACTGAGCACGATCCGCGGCTTTCCTCATCCAGTTCTTGCCGACCGCCCAGCTGAGATCGTCACTCCAACTAGTCTGAGGGCGTCCTACGCTACATTTGCCAATTCTTATTCTTATTCTTTATTGTACACAAAACACTTATATATACAATTATAAATAGGAAACAACAATGTACGCAGGCGAGTTTACCCCAGCGGTTGTTAGTTCTGCGGCAGATATGACCGGCCCATTGCCTTACTAAGCCGGTGGGCTACGCCGATTACTTTAGTTCTCTGTCGGATCTCTTCATTGCGGATTCGATCCTTCAGAGAGACTCCAAGCATAGCCATTTCCATAGCTCGCTGAGAGACTGAATTTATGGACCAGTCCTACCGTGAGTGGCCACGTTTCGGCTCCGTATGTCATAACGGGTAGGACGCACTGGTTGAAGACTTTCGTCTTTACACGACTCTGTGGAATGGACGACGTGAAGACCTGACGTAATTTCCCATATGCTGCCCAACCCAGCTGTATTCTTCTATTAGCCTCTTTCTCGAAGTTGTTTTTACCCATTTGCAGTGATTGCCCGAGGTATATAGAGAGAGGAGAATAGAGTTCTTTACAGCAATTGGTCATGGAGACACATGGTCATTAAACATGACCTTTGTATTATCTAGGTTCATCTGGAGACCAATGCTCTGTCTCTCTCTTAAGCCAGGTCGTTCAGCATATTCCGCAGGTCCTGCAGCGATTCTGCCATAATGACAATGTCATCCGCAAATCGCGAGTGTGAGAGGTGCTCGCCATTAATGTTGATGCCCCGTCCTTTCTAGTCCAGCATCTTAAACATATCCTCCAAAGCATTTGTGAACAATTTGGGGGAGATCACATCCCCTTGTCTCACACCCCTATGCAAGGGGATAGGCTTAGTCTGCTGGTTCTGTATTTGGACGGACATAGTTGCGGTATTGTTTAGACATCTCAACACTTGGATGTATCGCCAGTTAACTTGGCATTGCTGCAAGGATTCAAGACCAGATCAGAATTCGATTGAGTCGAACGCTTTCTCATAGTCCACAAATGCTAAGCACAGGGGCCGATTATACTCTTCGGTTTTCTGTATAATCTGCAGCACTGTGTAAATGTGGTCTATGGTGCCAAATCCTCGCCGAAAACCAGCCTGTTCCGGTGGTTGAAATTCGTCAAGTCTTCTTGCAAGGCGGTTCGTGATAACTCTTGAGAACAACTTATAGACGTGATTCAAGAGCGAGATAAGTCGATAGTTCTTCAGAAGGGTCTTATCACCCTTTTTGAAGAACAGAACGACGGTACTCTTACTCCACGCCTCTGGGAGTTCTCCCATCGAAGAGGACAGCATTAAATATTTTTCGGAGCTCTTTTAGCATAGGTTTACCGTCTGCTTTTAAGAGCTCAGTAGTAATGCCATCCCCCCAGGGGCCTTTCCGCTTTTAAGTTGACCAAGAGCTATCACGACCTCGTTTTGACTTATTTCTGACAGATCTTCGGTAAAGTGGCGTGTTAATGTAGCCCTGGTATCCTCATTTTCGGGTTCGGGTGGAGATGCATGCGAAGCGTATAACCGACTGTAGAAGTCTTCCACTTCCAAAAGAACCTCCGGTATAGAAGACACGACTACTCCTTTAGATGTGGTTTACTTCGTCAGATGACTTCTCCCAAGAGATTGGACAAATACTTTGGACCCCCTGTTTGTTTCAATCGCCTGCTCAACGGAGCGAGTATTTGCGCGTCGGAGGTGACATCATACTAGTTTGCCAATCTTCTTGTTTAGATCTCGTCGCTCTGACGAAGTAACGAGTGGATTTAAACGTCGTTCGTCCATTAGTTCCAGAGTCTCCAGTGTTGACTTCCTGCCCTTACGCTGCATGCTGCATAATCTCACACCTTCCTCCCTGAGGATTCCAGTCAGGCTTTCGAGGGCCTGGTCTAAATCAACAGCACTTTTGGTTTTCACGGCAGCAAATCGGTTCTCCAGATTCAACTGGAACGTTTCGGATCCCATTACGGCTTCGAAAGTTGTTGGTCGGAGCCCGGCCTTCATCAGACGGGCCCGTTCAAGCTTGAAATTGATATTCAGAGAGCCTCGGAGAAGTCGGTGATCGCTTCCGGTATTAAACCTGTTGATCACTGAGACGTCTCTGAATAAATGCTTTTTATCCGTCATGATGAAGTCGATCTCGTTTCGTACCATGTTATCAGGGCTTCGCCATGTCCTCTTCCATTGAGACTGTTTCTTGAAGAAGGAATTTATCAAGAAAAGCCTCTCCTTCTCAAGGAAGTTGACAAGCATTTGCCCCCTATGGTTTCTTCTGCCGAATCCATAGGATCCTACTACCGACTCGCTGCGATTCTGTACTCCCACTTTGGCGTTAAAGTCCCTCATGACAACATTGTAGTAGGCTTTTGTGGTAGAGTGTAAAGCCTTAGATATGAAGCTCCTCGTACATATCTTCCACTACATCGTCCGAGTGTGACGAGGTCGGTGCGTATACTTGCACCACCTTGAGGCTATACCTCTTGGTGAGCTCGATAATGAGATACGCCACCCTGCTCGTAACACTTGAAACTTCTACAACATTGTCACGGAGGGCTTTGTGTACCAGGAACCCTATGCCACCCTGGGATTGCTGATCTCCCTCTCGGAAGTACATAAGGTGGCCCGATTCCAGGGTTATGGTATCCTCCCCCTGTCTTCGGACTTCACATAACCCTAGAAGGTGCCACCTTATCCCTTCGAGTTCCGCTTCAAGTTGCGCCAGGTGTTCATGCAGCCGTAACTTGCGTCCATTGTACGTCACCAAGGTCAGTTGGTTTTGGTGGCCAGCCGTAACCCAGGGATTCTTAGCACCCCCTGACCTACCGTTACTGTGACCGCCGCCGTGATCAAGAATATCAGGGCTACCGGGAACTGAGGGCCGTAGTCCGTTCTGATTTTGCATAGGAGGTTATGCCCATAATCGCCAGGCTGGGCAAGGCGATCGCAGGTCGTAGCTCCTCGCACCGATGATGCTGCTGCCCATCACCGGTCTACAGCATTTAGCTACGATAAATTTGAATGGTTATACCGCCATTTTCGGTCGTCAGAGCCTCGTTTGTAAATCAGCAGGATGCACCACGCGCAGGTTGACTGGGAGCACTTAGGTGTTGTTGTGCTCCCTTACAGCCCTATGTGCCATATGTTGCCTACGTATGTGGTATGATGCAGTTGTAATTTTCCGCAGGTTAACAAAGCACATTACAGTCAGGTGTTCCACTTCCAGGCCTTGTGACTGGTTGCTGACTCATACTCGCCTTTTAGACTGAATCATATTGAATTACTGGTAAATACAAAGCTTTAGGTGATTTCGACTCTTGTAATATGGCATCCAATATGTATTCGGGACATATACAGATTCTGTTAAATAGTTATTAGTGAGCAACCCATACGATACGAGTAAGGGCCAACTCACATGAGTTGACCATAGTGACGAACTAAGGTACTAGTCGCCGGTCTACGTACGATTAATTTTATCAAATTAGTTAATTCCCATTATTTCTATGAAAGTTCTGTATCTAAATAATTTGCCTTCCAGATAAGGTTTAAATGTAACCGTCAGAACCCCTAGACCTATAGTGGTGTTTGATGTTTAGTAAATGCATAAAATTAATTGGTTTAGCCTTTCTCGAGTTTTAACACTTGTGGTGCACATTCGTAAATAGGTACATTTTTATACATATAACCATAGAAGATAATTCACTTACCTAGCTGCTCTGACGAACTTCATACCACGTATTTCTTATATTTTTTTAACTTGCTAAGACCTATATAATTGTTTTAAAATCAGCCGAATCGGTTCAGACGTTCTAGAGTTCGAGCGAGACAAATAAACGTAATTCATTTTTAACCACTGAGAAAAAAGCGGGGTTTTGAAAGTTTGACGTGTGTATCTGTGTACAAGTTAGTTGCCACATAACGATTAAATGCGTTTTATAATATAACGTGTTAATTAATTAACGTGTCAAACTTTGCCAGGGTACATGGTATCGCCTTGTAGATTTAAAATTTTATGTATAGTCTCCTCGTCCCTCCCTACTCTACACACTATTAATATATACAGTGTGTCTGCTCTACACTCCATTAACGTCGTCTCTGCCGCTCGGCTCAATATAAAATTGCACTAAAATGTTTTTTTGAGAGAGTTGTTTATAATCATGAGCTTTACGAAGCGGTAAAGTATTTTACACTAATAATTACCAGTGCACAAACTGAGAACATAAACATTAACAAACAAATATAGTAATCGCTACCGAAAGATGTTAACTGATGGTACTGTCACCCGCGCGCCGCCGCGCCGTATCTGACTGTGCTCGCTAGGCTCAAGGATCGCTAATTTTATACCGCGCGGTTTTACATCGATATTATTACAAATCATTTGCTGAATTTAAGTCGAATAAAAAAAATATATTGAACAATTATTATTGGAAATGTGTGCTACTACTGAAACGGAACCAGCAAAAAAAAATGCGCACTGGTTTTCCTATATAATCAAAAACAAATGTCTATTAGAGTAACGTTCTACTGAAAAAAATAGATATAAAAAATATAAAGATTGATAAAAATTGATATGAAGATTGAAACAAAACTACTTACATTTTAACGGATTTTATAGCGGTTTATTTTAGATCCCGACGTTTCAAAGTCTTTTCAGATTTCATGTTCACGGGTGGACTGAGACTTTATTTCAATGTGTGATATTCGCGTAAATCTAAGACAATACTATGTTAAAGATGTTAGTGCAATAAAAATAAATATCTGATAAGATAGTTCAAATTAATTCAATTATTTGTTTTTCTAATAAAAATCTGTTATTAAAATGGTACTGAATACTTGTAGAGGTAAGTTAGGTGTGTAGTTATAGTTATAGTTTGGAGCGGGCTAATTTTCCGCAACTCGACGTCTCATAAATGTGCGTATTTTGCGTGATTGGGCTGGCGTCGCTATTGCCAGCTAGCCCAGCTCCAGGAGAAATCCAAGCAGACCCTTCACGTTGCCGATGGCCTCCCGGAGCGACCTCGGCGATCCAAGCTATTAGTTAGGTGTATTCTCAAATTTAAAAAGAAGTGTGGTCCAGACATTCTGGCGTCAAAATGTCTGACCGCTTTGTTTAATTTTTATGCTGTCAATCGAGGTTTCCAATATTTGAAGTTAGGTATCAAACTTTGGTGTTTACTAAACAACAAATATCGCTATCGGTCCAGGGGTTCAGACGCATACAGTTTAAAACCCTATCATTATAAATAATGATAGTAAAAATGTTTATTAAAAATAGAAGTTATTTAATAATAATGGATGTAATTACGTAATAAGAATGTCAATAAAAATATATATTCATATTAAGGACATATTTTTATTCAATGCAAGACAGTTACGGCAAAAGGGTTTGTTTGCTAAGACTAGTGGTTCGCCCCGGCTTCGCACGGGTAAGTATCGGTATTAGACAAAATTGTAATAATTATAAATTTTAACACACTCCCCCGTTAATGGTTGCGGTTGTGTCACATATAGCGGCAGGGCTTGTTCAGACTGGCGGGAATCGCGCGGTTTAGAATCACGCGGTTTGAAATCGCAAAATTGTGATGCTATTCAGACACCGCGGTTAGCTTGCGATTTTCGTGCGGGTATAGCGTCAGTTTCAAAATGGAGGTCGACGAAGAAGTGTGTTACTGTGGTTGCTCCTTAAAAAAAGAAAAGAAAAAAAAGGCGGTATTGGGTGCATCCAATATTAAGTAACCGACTAGTACATGGTCAGTTCGTAACTATTCGTATTTTATTTGAATAATCATCACACTGAATATCCCATATTGCAGGTCTCTTCTCCACCTCATCAATAAATAGTTCAGTGTCGAAACGATCCATGGCGAACTCACGAGCTGTGGACATGCTAACCGCGCGGTAGCCGCAATGCAACTGAACGCAAAGTATAGACCTCCATAGTAATAGAAACGCGCGGGAATAGCGCGATTCTATTTTCTGGCGGTTGGGTTGCGGGTTGGCTTGATTAACCGCGCGGGTATGTCTGAACGATTACATAATAACTCATACAAATAAGACCCGATTCGCGATTTCCTCCGATTTTAGGAATTGACAAAATCTGTTGCGACACATGTAACGTGTTAATGGAGTACATTTCTTGAGTATAAGAAACTTTCTAATACGCTGTATATTTTCCAAGTTACACGGGGGCCGAGCTGAAAACGTTTGGGTGGCTCGGCCACCTTCTTTTGCATATTTCTTCAATAGTAGGGCGTTACATTGAAAAAGAAAGCGGTACATATACTCCTGGAGGTGATTACGTTTTATTGGTATACACCTAATACGTAAATTCAGAGTGGCCGAGTCAGGCAAACGGTCATGAAAAAACTATCCTATGCCCTTTCCCAGGTTTCAAAATATCTCATACCAAATTTCAATATGTTTAGTAAGTACTTACTACCATAGTTCGAATTGGGAGATATCTCCTAGCTAGGATAAATAATAAACAACAAATTAAATGCTTTTGACTATTTAATTAATAATATGAAGTAGGTATAATTACCTCAATTTCACTAATGCCTAATGTGTAGGCATAACCTAAATATTCTGAAGGTTTCATCACTCATTGGAATAAAGAAATACTTTATACTTTTTTAAAAACACATCATAATTGATGAAGGTGATATTTACCTACTTACAATTAACTGAAAATTTCAATTGTCACTACGTTTAACATTATTGGATTTGGAAAATTGGCGTAGGTACAGTCAGCATCCTGAAGATAGCTATCAGTTTATTCAAGAATATAACAACATCTAAAATGATCATTAACATTGGCTCAACCAATATGATCAAACTGTTAGGGTCATCCGCCTTGTACTAATATAACGGAGCATCCATAACGACTAATACATGATGACATTCAAGGTGACATTACGCAAATTGTGGTCAAGCTCAATCCAAATCCAGAGTAAAAAAATTAGGCATGCACCTGTTTTTTTACATATTTTTTATACTAAGCATAGAAAAATCCTAAAGGCGCTAGTTTTAAACACAAAATGAGACGGTTAGGTATCCGACAAGTTTATTAATGTATATTTGCTAACTATCACAGTCGTAAATTAAAAGACAACTATTTCTAAGTTGGTATCATAAATAAATAATAAACTAATGATTGTCAGGCGTTAAATTTTTTTTTTTCGAAACGAGTTATTTTTTGACTCATTATTACAGGCCTTAAACTGCTTGTGGCCGGATGCAAGCTCGCTGGACCAGCCAGTGACGACCTCATGCGGACACTAAGTACCTTTATTTTGATGCCCCTCATAATTTTATTACAACAATATTGTCCTAACTTATTAATGGAACATTTAAAATCAACCTTCTATAATAAAAAATGTCTTTTGGAAGTAAATTTTTCTTCGGAAAAGCAAACACCTCTTTGGTTTGCCGTTATTTGGTGTTTGGGTGGGTCACCAGCAATATTTAAGTACCTGTAACAATAAAAAAAGAAGTATTTTAAAAAGACAATATTAATTCCACCACTTACAGGCCGTCATTTTAATTAAGGGTCAAATCACACCGAGATGGCTCGACCGACAGCGCAGCGGCGAGCAGTTTCAGTATTATAATTTCCAACCGATTTTAAAAATAAGGAGGTTCTCAATTTGATTATGTTTTTTGCATGTATCTTACATTGTTATGTAATAGATAGGGTTTTGTTTTGTTTCAAAGAGTATACTTTCGAGGTGGTTCCTTTTAAATTTTATCAAAATCGGTTGAGCGGATTTGAAGTATATTGATAAAACATTGAATTAGGTTGTTATTTTTTTTAAAAGCTATCATAAACTTTATCTTAATAATTATAAAATAATAATGCTTGAGAAACATGAAACGGTCATGCGACTGCTGGAGGCCTCTCGCAAATGCCGAGATCAAGTTTCTCTGGCTCAAATGAGCCAGAGAAATAGGTATGTTATTATTAATTAGATTTGAAATAAAAAAAATACAGTACTGAAGATAAAGTTTAAAATATTATGACACTGAAACTGCTCGCTGCTTAATAACAGCAATATATCTGTATACCTTGTTTTTCCTTAGGATGCATATTATAACAACAAATATGGCCGCCTCGTAACCAGAGACTATATTTTTAGGGTAGGGCCACCATGATTGAATACATTGAATGATTTGTTAAAAGAGTGACTGAATAGATTTCTAATCATTCATTATTCGGAACCAAGAAGCTTTACATTTAATAAAACACTGGAATACAATAATGCAGTCGTATCTCAAATAAATTGTTGAAAACAGGAAATATTATAAATGTTTAAAAAATATGGAAATATTAAAAAAAAACGTTTCAACGACTTCTTTGATATTTTTCTCTTTTTCTGGCCAGTCACCAAAATTAAGATGAGGGGTCAAACAAGCTATTTTGTTAATTTTTTATTAATCAATAATCTGATAGTGAATCTGAGTAGGTTAATGCGGATGCGGGATGAACTCTGTGTTAGTTAGGGAGGGAGGAGTCATGCGGTTATAAAAAATGAAAACGCAAGCGCATCGAAGTTATTTGTTGCCGCAGAAGTATCGTCTGCGGGCCGCACTTTGACGACCGCTGCTCTAGATGAATACCGATAAATTGACTACAACCTTACCATGTATTAAACTGTTAAGGACAAGATCTTTTAAAATAGGCAGAGCTGTTTTTTTTTAAACTTCCGTCCGAGTAACTTTTAAATCTAGGCACATAGATACATAAATTATCCATTTTGGTGTAAACGTTCTCAAGTAATGACGTGACCAAGGGAAGCACAGATTGATTTTATTTAAATGATCGTTTAGAACATTTGAATGAGTGACGATACGATACAACTAATTATATTTATTATGCACTCAATTTCACACAGCATCAGTTACATGGTTAAAAAACAAAATTTTCATATTTAAAGAAGACAGTAATAAAATAATTTAGGACAATACTTTACATTAAAGTACGATCTAAACATCACATTTTCATTTGACTGGATATCATTCACTTAGTTCTTCCTAAATCTATGGTTATCGAATCCATAAAAATCTATGTCCACACTCTAATTTAAAAAGTATAAAAATGTCAAACAGCCCGTGTCCTTGCATAACCTGTGGTCATGAATTTTGGAATGTGTTTAGAATTTTATCAATAAATCGTATTTAACTGGTTGATTTAAAACATTTTTCAGTTAATTTCATAGTTAAAGTGTTTACTCAATGGATTAAGACATTTATAAGTCGATACATAGTGTGGTTCATTGATAAAATCGTGATATTCTAAAGTGACACGAAAACTGAAGCTTTGTTTACCTTTTTGGCACGGTAAGGAAAAACAAAGAATAGGTATAGTTTAGTGTTTATTGAAAAGTAATTAGTAGTTATAGCCTAAGTAGCCACTATTAACTACAGCCTATAGTGAATGGGGACACATTCACTTCTGCCGATAGATTGATACTCCTTAACGATTACTAAGCGTGCGGGTCGTAAAATATAAGAACTTCATAAGGAAGTTCAACTAAACAGAAATGGATAGCAAATCTAAATCTAATGTAGTTTTTGAGTGACAGTTCGTCAAAAGTCGGCACGCATTTAAGGATTTCTTGTGTGCCATAACCATAGATCTAGGATAAATAGATCGGAAAAGCGAAAGAGATAGAGAATAGGATACTCATATGTTAGAGTGAGATAGATAGACGAGACAAAACACGTACACGCTACGGTCCCGTACTGTAAAATTGTAAATCGTGACCGGAACAAATAAGACTATATCTCTATAAATATTAAGTTTTAAAGCGAAATTTTATATTAAATAGACGATAGTTGTTATGGTTACCTGTTCTGTACTAGCATGTAACGCATCTAAAAGAGAAAACTCACAAAATTATACTTTTTACACTTCGGTAGGACTGATATGTTTTGCTCTCTACATGCCTTGTTTTAAAACTGCTACAAAAGTTTTATACATAATTAGATAGGAAAAATTATAGTGTTTTATCACATTAATACTATAAATGCTTAAACAGTCAATTTAAAATAATATCAAATACGTGAATTCCCGCTATTTTTAACACCACTTTTTGAATATAGAGTCTTACTATTATCGATAATATTTATCGATTTTTTTTATAGTGTAATAGGTAACCGGTAAGGTTCCATACAACTTTCGTGATGTTCGTAATTTTTTTTTAAGTTTTAACCGACTTCTGAAATATGAGATATTGTTTTGGGTTTCGGTTGTTATGTTATTTTTTTTTCGATGTATGTTCTCCGATCTCTCCGTCAATTGTGAACCGATTTTGAATATTCTATTTATGTTTGAAATAATATACTGCCATAGTAAAACATGGTGATCTAATGATGGACTTCGGGAAAATGGAAAAATATCTTCATATTATCACTACAGAACCGTTGCCTTCGCGACAGATAGTATTGCTTGGTTTAAATGTGTAGTCCATGGCTAACTACTAACTAAGGGAAAGAGAACCACTGAGGCAGTTTTAATGACAGTATATATGAATTGCATCATTTGGACCATAATGGTTATGCTAAGACTAGAACCACTTTTGTCTTAATTTTGGGTTAGAAGGTCCCAAACACGAATTAACTGTTCTTTCAATTGAAACATTTGTAGCATTGTTATGACTAGCTAATATTGAGGTTTATTTTGTGCATTTTAGTTGCATTTATTAAAAAATATCTCGAAACTAAAAAAATTCCAACAGAAATGACGGCGCTAAACAACTATCATGTGTCCACTGTTGGATTTTAATGAAATCATTTGGAACTGTTTTTGCGCGATAATTTTAATTGAAACCGCAATCTATGCCAAATGCTACATGACAATCGTTCAAATAAAAGCAAAAATTTACTGAAATGGCATATCTTATAAATTAACCAAAGCATTTCACTTCATAATTAACGAAATATTGATTTCCAAACTGTTATATTAACAAACTTTAAATATTGTAATGTGTCTTAACTTACAAAAACAATGTTGATATAAATACGAGTAGTGTGATATCATTAAATGATTACTAATTATATATTTTTTTATTCTTTTAGAATATAATCACTAGTCGTCAAACAGTGTTATCGATAATCGAAGTATCAGCCGGTGCATGGTGCAGCAAGCTCTATGCGCCACGCACACATTCACAAAACACGCGCACTACTGTAATTGGTTTTTGGTCTCGTCTTGATCACTACATTGCCAATCTACTGTAAGCGTCAGCTTACCTCCTAAATCTATGGCCATAACCGTCATTAGAAAACCCACGAAAGACTAATAATCATATTTGGTTGTTTCGCATCGCTTTAATACGCAGGTTGTAAGTCTATTCTGTGTCTACTACCTACACTAGGGTATTAAGGGCGTCACCATTAAAAAAGACGATTTTAGTAGGGTACTTAGTATGATAAGTCAATAGAATTGTTAGTTACGGTGTATATTTTACAAGGACCTTATAATAATAACAAGACTGCGCACCAAAATTTTTTGTTAAACTAAACTGAGATCTATTTTCTGAGACTTAGGGTAGATATTTTCTTAAAATCAGCTGCTAGCTAAATTCGATTCTGGCGAGAGGGCTCCTGGTGGTAGTGTGTCCTTGTCTAACATCTTGCCAGATTAAGAAATCTTTAACGTTTGGAAGAAATGGTAGAAAATTTTATATTTTACTTTTTTATGATTTACAGAAACAAACAGTTCTTAAAGAAATATTTGCAAAGTTTCTATAATTAAATATCAAATAGTTGTTTTTTATTTCGTTAATACTAAAAAAGAGTAGTATTTATTGTTTGGGCTTGGTAATACAAAATGTAAGATGGCGGTTTGCAATTTTTTTTCCACCGGAATTCAACCATGAATTTTGTCCGTCAAATATTTGTATAAAATCTCATCGTTGTAGACAGGTAGATATATACTCAAAGTATGTACCGATTGTCTTAAATCAAAACTGTATTGTTCAGCAATGTATGAAAAAAAATAACAAAAATTAATTAAAATTTCATTATTTTATATCTTGAAATAAAACTACTTTTTAACGGATTTTATCGCGGTTTATTTTAGATTTTAAATCCCGACGTTTCAAAGTCTTTTCAGACTTCATGTTCACGGGTGGACTGAGATATTTGACGTCCAAAAATATTAATCACAATTATTACTGACTACCTTCAAACATTAATATTTAAGTTGCGTTCCGATTTAAGCAAACTGAGCTCACAGTGTCTTGAATTCTGAGTTGATTTTGCTTGGGTTTTGGTACAAGTAAATTAATTACTGAGTCCCAAGCTGGTGGTATATTCCAACCATTTTCTCTGTTAAAATTAGGATGTTTTTTAATTTCAATAGCTTCGCGGATCATTCTTGGTAGGAACCGGTTTTCTTTGAAAAGGACCTGTGTTTTACCAAATCTCAAGTAACCCAAGCAAAATCAACTCAGAATTCAAGACACTGTGAGCTCAGTTTGCTTAAATCGGAACGCAACTTAAATATTAATGTTTGAAGGTAGTCAGTAATAATTGTGATTAATATTTTTGGACGTCAAATATCTCAGTCCACCCGTGAACATGAAGTCTGAAAAGACTTTGAAACGTCGGGATCTAAAATCTAAAATAAACCGCGATAAAATCCGTTAAAAAGTAGTTTTATTTCAATGTGTGATATTCGCGTAAATCTAAGACAATACTATTTTATATCTTGTCCTGAACATTGCATACGTTCATTTAGCCTAGCATTCATTTAAAAGTAATAATATATGGGGTTATTCTCTCATTTCACAAACATACCTAGCTTTATTGTACACACGGCTACACATCAATCTTTCGATTACCAGTATAAGCTGATCTCTTATTGTACAAAAATCCTATACAATGCGAGATCTTCACTATGTCAGATTCTTAACCCATAAGTAGAGTAAGTGATGTAGATTTAAAAAAATATATACACACAATGTTTTAGTAAAATTTTTTTTCATACAATAAATTAGGTATTCTCTATTTTTCCTTAGGATGCATATTATGTCAACAACTATGGCCGCCTCGTGACCAGAGACTATATTTTTAGGGTAGGGCCACCATGATTGAATACATTGAATGATTTGTTAGAAGAATGACTGAATAGATTTCTAATCATTCATTATTCGGAACCAAGAAGCTTTACATTAATAAAACACTGGAATATAATAATACAGTCGTATCTCAAATAAATTGTTGAAGACAGGAAATATTATAAATGTTTAAAAAATATGAAAATATGAAAAAAGCAAGCCATACGTTGTTACATAATAAATATAACACCTTAAAATTAATAATTATACATATGAATATTATCTGAAACTAACAAATAAATCGTCATCATAAAATTTATTTTATACAAATTGAGCCAAATGCTATTTTTTAACATTTTCTAATGCTATACATACTTAGGCGAGTGTCGAACGCTGTCGTCGCCACTGACCGCACAGAATTAATTTGCTTGGACGGTAAAGTGAGGCCGCGGTGCGAAGGTGCGCGTGGAGTACCCACTTTTTGCGATTTGGAACGATCCGGCTTGTCACTTGAAACGTAACGAGTTACTGCTATAACTCATAATTAAATCTTATCCTATTAACTACTATAGATTTTTATAAAACATTATAATAAACTGTTTAAGTGAATTGGAACCCCATGATATTGGGTAAGTTGTGCATTTAATATACATATTAAAACGTAGAAATTAAAACAAGTAGGTACCTATCTATTTTAGAGCTTGCCCAAACTACGCCTAGTGATTATATTTTCAGTGCTATTTACTTATGTTTAACTGTTAACTATCGCTTTCCTAGAATACTTAGCACTAATTACAATAAGTACTTATGCCGAGTGTATAATATTGAATTTTAGATTTAATTTAATAATGTGTGCCCTTCCGCTAGTGTTAAACCGTGACTGCATCATCGTAGATTGCTACTTGCTACTTAAATTAGACAGAATATTTCATCTCACCCCTGTCACATCGTTCGTCATGTTGCAGTCACGGTGTGAAATCGGACATCTAACTTAATGTCCACTCGTACTGATTCCAGGGTTTTAAATTCACCCTCAAAAATCGACGGTTGGATTTGCATCCTTAAGTTGCCGCTGTTATCCGAATATCCGAACATCCGTCGGATCGCCGACGAGTTTCATCGCCGACGAGTTTTATCGCCAGCGAGTCTTGTCGTGGGGTCTACGCCCTACGTTCTGCTTCGAGTATTGCGATCGTCTGGACTTACTTGAATAAGGGGAGTGAGATAATTTATGTCAGTGCAATATAAGACTATTAGGGCAAGGACCCACTTTCTTGTTATGGTGTTTTTTTAGTTTTTTTTTAATATAGATTTCCACTCATAAATTACAGTTTATTTATTTATTCCTTCTATTACACTTAGACGTAACAGTTGGCGCCCAATACGTGGTTTAGTCTGCTTTTTTCATTGCACTGACATTCATTTTTGTAGTTAGTTAGTTTTCTTCGGTGATGGTCGTATGGTTTATTCTGTGAAACGATTTTTGTTTCCGTTCAGATAATGTGTTTTCAAGACATCGAGTGACTTGTTGTGAGTTTTTCATTATATAATATAGTATTTTTTGGTTCAGAAAAAACATTATCTGACTTAATGTTAACTATAAACTGTCTATTCACCTTTCTACTTTTATTTCTAGTTTAATTCTTATATATAACCTAATAAACAAATTCGTTAAAGTATTCCTTTCACTTGTAACGGAATGGGCAATTTTTAATTATGTATATTTTTTAAATAAATTCGTTCGTATCATTTCCATTTGAGGAGTGACTTTTCAAAATGGCTTATTTCTGTATGGTCATTTTTTTCAGGACCAAGAAAAATACGAAAACTTTTCATATATGAATATTTTTAGTAACAAACTTCTATGTACATAATCTAGGTACGTTAATAGATCGTTTCACAGTGTATATATTTTTTTAATACTCTAAATTATGAGTTATTATCATATGATTTAAGGAAATAAGCCATTTAGTCGCAAACTCCAAGAAATAAGATGTTTTGTTTCAGCACTCCTAAGAAATAAGCCATTTTGTTTTTTTTTTTTTTCCTTTTTCTGGTGCCTGAATTTAACTCCTCCACGGTCTTATCTGCCATTATGCACCGTTAGGTATTTACTCAGAATTATTCGGATTAGCAACAAAAACACCAACGAGCAACGATACAAGAAAATATTTTTCACCTTGACACTCAGCCTTGACATGAAAGTATTGAGAAGTTGACAGCAAGGTGACACATGACGTTAAATATTTTTTTAATTGGCCGTAGTCAAATAAAAAGTGTTGCCAATGTATAAAAATATATTTGCGGATCCACTTCCAGATATTAAAGCTATCTTTCAACCCTCCAAAATAACCTGTGATACCATATTGATGTGTGATTAGAAATAAGCCATTTTGATACGTATTAACAAAATTTCCATACAAAATGTTCTAGAAATGAGCTATTTTGAAAAAACTCCTATCACAATTAGTAGGGCCGAGAATTAACGTGAATTAAGCTATTTTGTTGCGGAAAGCATTTTCTATGGCTATTTTTCTTCGAGATTAAAGTACTTTAGAACCGGACACTTCACGTCATATAATGTGAGTGTACATAAAGTCCCGATTGGCATTAAAAAAAAAAGTAAAATTGGGAACCCGAAATAAGCCGTTTTGAAAAGTCACTCCTCATTTATGGATGCACAATTTGTACGTTGTCATCATTCATCATCTCACTAGTACTAGTATACCTGTTAGTTGTATTTTTTTTTTGTTGTTGTATTTAACGTAGTTATATTTTATATTGACTGCACAACATACCAAATATTGCATTAGATCTTAGACTTTATTACTAAATTAGTTTGAAAAAAATCATGGCTAGAGAAATCAAATTTCTTTCTTTGCAAAAGTCAGAACTCTTTTATGAGGTTGAGATAAGAGGCGAAGTTCCATCCGAAAATGTTTCAGATCTTAGGAAACAAATTATGAAACAAGCGCGTAGCCTTCCTTCCGAAGACATACTAGAATCTCACCTCGAGCCTGCTGATGATATTAAAGGTGCCAAAGACAGCTTGGAAAAACTAAAAACGAATTTATCTAGCCTTAAAACAAAGTTTGATAAAAATTTGCATTCAAGATTAATAAACTTAGCTCACCATATTTATCATCGTCTTTCAAGAATACAACATGAAACTTCCGAGGAATCAGTGTTGCACAAAAAGTGTTCTCACGACTTTGAGGTTTTCTATATGAACCTAAACTCTCTCATTCCTTTGAGCTCCTCTAAGACTAATACTACTAATAAAAGTGATCAAGAAGTACCTATTTCTAATATTTCCGTTACTTCAACGACTTCTTTGATGTTTTCCTCTTTTTCTGGCCAATTACCAAAATCAAGGTGAGGGGTCAAACAAGCTATTTTGTTAATTTTTTTATTAATCAATAATCTGATAGTGAATCTGAGCAGGTTAATGCGGATGCGGGATGACTCTGTGTTAGTTAGGGAGGGAGGAGTCATGTGGTTATAAAAAATTAAAACGCAAGCGCATCGAAGTTATTTGTTGGTAATAACGAAAATAAAAGCGAAAGTTGGAAACAGCGCACAAATGCATCGCGAGCGGAGCGAGCGCAAAAAGTTTGTTGGTAGTAATACTGTAAAACAAAGGATAGGTCAATTACAGTGCGATTTTCGGCGCAAATCGAAGTGACCGCGGATATTTAGTTCATTAATGAAAACGCGAGCAAAGTAAGTGCGAAATGTTTCTTTGGTAAAACGATAAATAAAAACAAAAGTCATAATAGTGCGAGAAAAGCGAGCCAAAAACTATCGTTAGCAAAAAAGAAAATGGTAAATAAAATAAATAAATGAAAAAGTAAGCGAAACGAGCACTGAATATTTCGTCGGTGATAACGAAAATTGAATACTGGTGAACCACCTGACAATCAAATAATTTACAAATAAAGAATTTGATTTGATTTGATTTGAATCATATACTATTAAGATTATTTTTAAACTTTTCTCGCTAGTATTAATGAAAATAACAGACGACAAACGACAACGGTACACAGACAACAACGGTAAACTTACTCCTACTAAAATTATTTGGTTTGTCGCGGGCCGCAGAAATATCGACTGCGGGCCGTACTTTGACGACGGCTGCTCTAGATGAATACCTTACCATGCCTTACCATGTATTAAACTGTTAAGGACAAATTCTTTTAAAATAGGCAGAGCTGTTTGTTTTTTCAAACTTCATAGTAAATTTGAAATCTAGGCACATATATACTTAAATTACCCATTTTGGTGTAAACGTTCTCAAGTAATGGCGTGACCAAGGGAAGTACAGATTGATTTTATTTAAATGATCGTTTAGAACATTTTAATGAGTGACGATACGATGCAACTAATTATATTTAATATGCACTCAATTTCATACAGCGTCAGTTACATGGTTAAAAAACAAAATTTTCATATTTATAGAAGACAGTGTGTTATCCACTAATAAAATAATTTAAGACAATACTTTACATTAAAGTACAATCTAAATATCACATTTTCATTTGACTGGATATCATTCACTATGTTCTTCCTAAATCTATGGTTATCGAATCCATAAAAATCCATGTCCACACACTAATTTAAAAAATATAAAAATGTCAAACAGGCCGTCTCCTTGCATAACCTGTGGTCATGAATTTTGGAATGTGTTTAGAATTTTATCAATAATTCGTATTTAACTGGTTGATTTAAAACATTTTGACGTGACAACGTCTTAAATTAGGTTGCGGCTGGGAGGCACTTATGAAAAAGTGTAACGCTCGGTAACGTTACGATGAGTCACCGAACGAGAGAGAGGCCCGCCGAATGCCTTGCGTCTCTCTCCCACTCAACTATGTTTCATCCTTCTTCCTACTATACGAATGAATATTCACATTAAAATTATTTTACCACTCAAAGTCGTTGTCACGTAAAACTTTCGCCCGTATACCGAATTTACAGGCAACCAATTTTTTCAATTAATTTCATAGTTAAAGTGTTTACTCAATGGATTAAGACATTTTTAAGTCGATACATAGTGTGGTTGATTGATAAAATCGTGATATTCTAAAGTGATACGAAAACTGAAGCTTTGTTTATCTTTTTGGCACGGTAAGGAAAAACAAAGTATAGGTGTGGGTAGCGTAGTAATGTAGCCTCAATTAGAATATTTAAGCAATATGTCCTGTGTTCTCTGTGATCATGGTCACTTCATTAGAAAGGGACACACCACCAGGAGCCCTCTCACGCCGACCGGATCGGACCGGATTTTCATCATAGTGTACTGTCTTGTTGTTATTAAGTATGTCTTTGAATTTTTACTTACTGTTTTTTCAATCTTCTTTTTTTGGACTTTCAACATTTTGATCACTATTAGCCTGTAAAAATATTAAATTGTAAGTAGTTGCTAAATACACACAGTTAATTTTAAGTGGACATGAAGCAACTAAGGTGTAATAAGTTTAGTTAATAGCATTAATACGGCTAAAGGTCGTAGCCCACTTATACAGCACCGCACCCACCCATGTATCATTTAAACATGGACGTTCAGATCGTTGTTCTTTAGATACATTAAACATAAATGGGCAGACAGCTCGCTGTATGCGACTGCTAGCTGTCGGCGCGTGGACAGCTGGGTGCTTACTAGTTAAGGACGATGTTGGTGGGATCGGTATATTTATTTCACTCCGGCGCGGCGCGCGGCTGTGCTGAAGCTACCAGCATCGGAGAACAGTTCTGAGTTAATTCGCGACTTATAAGGAGTGTTAGCATTGTTTGTTTTTTTGTTTATATCATTACAAAGCCGTACTTTATGGCGCCTAGTGGCAATTTTGCTTGTTATATGGCAGTATCTTTTCAACTTTTAATTGGAACAATAAGTTAAGGTGCTATTAAAATGTCTTACCTCAAAATATCTATGGTAAAGTACTACACCATACACACAGCCAACTGACACCAATATTTGAATGACTAGCCATACAATAACATTACAAACTTGAGCTTGACCAAATAGTTCTTTGCCATTCTTAATACATAACATCGACTCTGTAACCATAATAGCTCCATATACCCAACATTGAGTTCCGACTCGCTTACAGTTTGGGTCTGTGACGTAGGTGTAATATTGTCTGAAAACAAAGCATTATTTATAGGTACTTACTTCGCGAATGTGCTTTTGCAAGTTTCCTATGCAGGGTGGCGATGACCTAATCACAATCAATCATTCTGTGTATTCTATACCCTATTCTAAAAACTTATGAAAAAAGAAACAGTCATAAGACCATAAAAGCGGCGCCCCGCCGCCCGCGTTTTTGCCGCTCGCTGCCGCAGCTTCTGGTGAGTGTAAATGTATTATAAAGGGGGTGTTTTATTTCAGGCCAATTTTTACGCTACTCGTTTAGTTTGAAATGCGTTAATTTTAATTAAAATATCTTTTCAGTAACTAGTGGATGCTACTATAGTAGTTATTGTGATAAGTTCACCGCCACACTGTATATTCAGTGTTGTTTCATTTCATTTATCACTCGACATTTGCACTGCACAACAAAACATGATACAAGCACAGTCTATCTCTTTCTACTCATCTCTACACGTTAGAGATAGTCAGTGCTTGCAACATTTTTTGTTTTGCATTTTAAGCTAGTGGAAACTAGCGTAAAATGCAAAACAACTGGGGTTATACAAACAAAAACGTTAGGTAATCTGAATTCCGCTACTCTAAAATCAGAATAATTCTGCTATAAGTCAGTTACTCCATTCAATAAATACTGCACATACCTTACAGATGGCGCCACTATTACACCAACTAAACAAAGTCGAGCAATAACAAGAGGGTGTGATGGTGGCATCTCGAATATGTGTTTTAAAAAGAAGGTGTTAAGCTCTGATATTTGCCAAAATACCACAAGCTGACTCAATGCACAGAATCTCATGTATGTGCTGTTTGGATCTAGCCATCGAACAGGAGTCCACTGTACTGGTGTAAACTGCAATATTGCTCTCTTTATTTTGCCGGTTGTAGATGAAATGTCCCTAAAACAAAGTATTAGTTACGTAATAAAACTCCAAACATGCAAACTTCTGCCGAAATAGAACTTCTAATTGTTCAGCTATGGTGGTCAAAAATTTGATAACTACTCACGCACATGAGATACTAAAGTTTTTCGCTCTGAGTCCGCTTTCATTGAATAATGTCTCCAAAGAGTGCTTTACTTGATCAAAGTACCATCATTGGAGGAGGAAATACATATTATATATTACAATCACATAAGCTAATAAAAGAATGCATTATTTCTCACCTTATACTAACCCACTTGTACTCGCGCATTTCCAAGACTTTACAGATTTTAAGCCCACACCATATACCGAAACCATTGCATAGTAATACATCTAAAATAATTGAGTCCCACCAACACTCCAGAAAATTAGGAAGTAGATGTGCAAATGCTATTTCGGTAATTTCCCACATAATAGATATGGCCCATAATAATCCTGCATGTCTAAATAATAAAGCTTTGAATAGCCACCCTAGAAAGTGACCCCAAGCAAATACGTCTACATGCGACCAGATTTTTCCTATACTTATGTCTGAACAGTTAACAGCATATTCCTGAAAATAAGTTGTTAAGTTAATGTAAGTAGGGTAGACAGTTATCTAGACTAGACAATTACATTAAGTGCAAACTAGGTATATACTTAAATTATAATGTAGCAGTAGGTTAGTTAGAATTTTTGTTTTGGGTTATTTGACCATGTGATTTTAGTAGAATTCGTTTGAGTACAATTTTTCGAATTCATCTAACTGAAAGGTGCCCAAAAATTAGTATGTTAACAGACATACTTCATTATTTACAGCATACCCACTACATAGAACAGACAAAACTAAAAATAATATAATTTAAATAAAGTAGGTAACATGCATTTTATCCTCATACCTTGTCCATGTCTATGTGAAAGTTGCGAAGATTTGGATCAATCCAGTACATTATCGCATACACTGTTGAGTAGCTTTGAAACAAGAGGAACAATAATGCTAGCAAATACAGCACAGACATGCCAAACACTATCCTCCAAACTGCTGGATGTGGTCGAGTGAAGGGTCCATTTGGGAATGTAAGTACTGACACAATCAGAAAGAAAAATACAACGCAGCATATTCCTGACCATATATTGTCTTGTGTACTTGATTCATCTCTGAAAATAATATAAAATAGTCATCAATTTACACATTTATATATGTCACAAGTACAGTGTTTCTACTAAGTGTTTCTGGGTGAGAATTCTCATAGGGAATTCCTTATGAAATTTGGTCTAACTCAAGTTAAGAAAAACAGGGAGACAACTCTAAAAATATTAATAGTTTTGTAAGAACCAATCAGGTACTTAACAACTTATCTAATGAAACATGCAGTTACTTATCTACTTCTAGAATTACACTTGCAAAGGTTTAAGATGATATGTTTATTTCAACTTATATGTATATTTTTTTATTTATTTATTTCATAACAAGAAGATACAACTTTTATCTTAAAATTAAGGCCTGCCAAACTGCGCAGCAGTTTATCGGCAGCGTTCTCCCGGGTACATTCTTATCCTCCTGTATACCAGTTATAAAGTTACTAGCGACCCGCCCCGGCTTCGCACGGGTGCAGTGCTGATACTAAATACATTGAGGTACATTTACAAAACGTCCCTATAAACAACGTTTACAGCTTTTCTGCCATTAGACAAAAGAAACCACGCGCCGCGCGCGGCCGGGCCGGTACCGTCGCACCGCTATTTTAAATCTGTAATGTGCAATACTGTAGTATATATATATCGATACACCTCGCAGGGTTCAGCCAGCGTTTGCAACGCAAGCACAAAAAATGCGTTAATTTACAACACCGCGTCAGAAACATCAAACAATCAGTGTTTCTCCACTATATTATGCATGTATATAAACCTTTCTCTTGAATCACTCCATATGACAAAAAAAGAAACCGCATGAAAATCGGTTGCGTAGTTTCAAAGATTTAAGCGCACATAGGAATATAAGGGACAGGAATGCGACCTTGTTTTATACTATGTGGTGATTATTATCGTTATTATCTCACTAACAGTGGATAAACACAAACTGGTATTAGGTGTTAGGTACTGATTGCACGCACATAGTTATATACGGTGAACCGTGACATTGGTGTTACGTTATGGACACATACTTAGGTAGTGTTTTATCAACAATTTTTTTAATCCAAATTTAGTTAGTGTGTCTGTAGGTAGATTACTTGGCAATTCATTTAGTAAAGTGGGAACGAGCATTGTCTAGTGCGTTGCCCATAGTAATTATTTAGTTTTGGTACCTTAATTTTTTTTTAGATTTTTTGCTTTGCGGGTGGCTTGTTTGTAAACATTCTGGATTTTGTAATCCGCTTTGTTATGTTGTTTTACTAAAATTGATGTTTTAACTTTTTTGTTAATCGGTAGTATTTTGTGTATTTTAAATAATTTATTGTATTCTTTGTTTAAGTTATTTTTAATTTGTTTATTTGATAATAATTTTAAAAGTCTAATTTGTTGTAGTATTTTGACTTTGTTAAGATGAACGGGATTTAGAATACTCATTCACATTCAATCTTCACAATTCAATCTTAGGTCCCAATTATAAAATTTGTGAAATGATTTGATGTGATCTCCACTCCCAATAAAAATAATTGTTTTGAGATATTAAGAAAATATTTTTTCTTACTTCCTATCCCTAACTGAGAAATAGGTATTCATTGAATAACATTACTTTTCAAATTTTGAATTCTTTTTTCATTTCATAACATTGTCATATTCGTAAGATTTCCTGAGAAATTATCAGGAGAGAGAGAGAGGGAGAGGGGGAGGGAGGGAGAGAGAGAGAGCGAGAGAGAGAGAGAGAGAGAGAGGGAGTGAGAGAGAGAGAGGGAGGGAGAGTGAGAGAGAGAGAGAGAGAGAGAGAGAGAGAGAGAGAGAGAGAGAGAGAGAGAGAGAGAGAGAGAGAGAGAGAGAGAGAGAGAGAGAGAGAGAGAGAGAGAGAGACAGAGAGGGAGAGACAGAAATACTGTTCAGCTGTTTTCCTAGACATAAGCCAAGCTTTTTATAGCGTCTTGCATTAGATGAGAACACCTTCATTGCCACATACGCAGATGATACCGCCATAATATCAGTAAATGGGGAACCGAAAATTGCTTCGGCAAACCTACAAAACCACATAAATGAGATCGAAAAATGGCTAAGTTTATGGAGAATAAAGGCCAACCAAAGCAAGTCTCTTCACGTCACTTTCGCTCTGAGAAAAGGTGACTGCCCTCCAATCTCACTAAATGGAAAACAAATCCCACACGACACATCCGCGAAATACCTAAGCATGCACTTAGACAGAAGGCTGACGTGGCAGAAACATATTTGGAGTAAACGGAAGGCACTAGACACAGAACTTAGATCCATGTATTGGCTCATTGGACCAAAGTCGCAGCTGAACAATGAAAGTAAAATGGCAATCTACAAGACCATACTGAAACCACTTTGGACATATGGTATAGAGCTCTGGGGAACAGCAAGTAACAGCAACATAGAAATTTTAGAACGGTTTCAAACCAAAGCTGTAAGACTGATGTTCAACATACCAAAATGTATCAACAATAAGTACATATTGCAAGACTTGAGACTGAACACAGTGAAAGAAGAGATTTCTAATAGCAGCAAACGCTACCAAAATAGACTGACCACTCATGTTAATGCTTTGGCTGCAAATTTATGAGGTGCTGGAAGTGTAACTCACACAAGACTGAGGAGGAATAGCATCCTAATCTCATGTTACAGTTCTCCAAAGATTAGTGTGAGTTTTTCAGTGGAAAAATCTCACTGCATATAACACCTAATATTATACAGACAAGTTCAGACAATAGAGTGGCTAAATGTCGACTAGACAGATCGCTATGTTGAGCAGACAAAAAAAAGTTTAAGTCTATACAATACGTAAAAGATAAGGCAAATATATATTGGGTATGGGAAATCCTATTATGGAGTTAATATAGGCTTTCTGGTAATGTTAATGCAACTTAGAGCTAACCCAGATACAAAATTGGATAAGGCTTTATAGTAATGCTCTACTAGGTGCAGAAAATGAAGTATTGTTTTTTTTTGGTGACAGTTTTTGCATAACAAGTACCTATCCTTAGTGTACTAAATGTGTCAAAATCTATTTAAAGCTGAAAAAGAACCTAAAAAATTTCAAGCCTGTTAAGCATTAAATTTTTCATTTTTTTTAAACTAATACTGAGCCAATTTACTTTATATTACTTCTTTTACTAGCAAAGCATCTATATACTTTATCAAACCATTAACACAAAGTCAGCTATGAAGCAGCATTCTATTTATTTTTTTAAATGGTTATGGTTTATACAAATTATTTCTTATTCAAGTATTTGTGTCAACATATTCACAGTTCAACTAACCTAGCTATATTATAATAATAATATTCTGGTCCCAAGTTTGTATTATGGAAACCAGATAACTGGTATATATTGTACATACACTACTTTTTTTTTTGTAAATATCTACATATAATATATAGTTACACCAAGACTCAAGAGAAACAGACATGTTCATCACACAAATGCATTTCTCGGGTGGGAATCGAACCCAAAACCTGTCTTGTTGACCAGCTCATCAACCATATAAACTAAATACAAAAGAGCTCTAAAACATATAAACTGGTGAGGATTTTTTATTTTTAATTAGCTTCAATGTAGGTTCTCAATTACTCAGTTTATATGAAAATTATTTTCTTCATTTCAAAGGACTAAACAAAAACTACTAGCTAACAGAATGAGGGTTAATATAACAATATTATATGTATATTGAAGTCAGCAAATATTTTTTTAAAAGCTAATTTACCTACTATCATTTAGGTTATAGAAGGTTAAGTATTGAGTGATGTACCTAACTGCTACCACCTAGTTGTTAAAAAAATAAGTTATCTTTCCAGTAGAGACACATACTTAAACACTAGTTGTTAATGGGAGTATACAACAATCCTGAGAATAAAATATTACCTTACCTTACAAATGCAGTATATATGACTGATGCAATGGAGACAAGCAGTAATGTAATAGTATGTGGTTTGTAAAAGAATTCTAAGGATATATCATCAACAGGCCTCTCATTTATGGAACTAAATGCATCCACATAGTCATTAGAAGCCATGGTACTGCTTCCATACACTGCGTTTTCTTTAAAGTGTTCCATAATTAAGACATGAAGGTATCTTAATAAACTTATGGCAATACCATCTAGACGAAGAATTTCTTTTTATATAACTAATGACTAGTTATACGTGTTGTTGGCAGTTTGGCAGTAAAATGAAAAGCAGGCAGTAATGAAAATAGCCTGCCTGCTAGATGAAAACCTCCAACTTAAATAAAATTAAATAATGTACATTGAACTCAAAGAACCGACCAACCAACCAACTTAGAGCATCACGCCTGGTATTGGTAGGTAAAGCTCTAAAAAAAATGACCGTACGATATGTCAATGCAAAATTAGAAAAATGACAGTTACGCGTCTCCAACTTCATTCTTCACCCCCGCTAGAGGATTGACACACTCTTACTCATGTCACTACTTGATAGCTGTCAGGGGTGGCGCGTCTGAAACCATTTACCATACTTATACCATAGACTATACACTTATTCTTGAATATAAACAGTATGGTGCTCAGATTTTTTGTAGACACTGTACCCACCATAGATCTAGCATAAGTAGTTCGGAAAAGCGAAAGAGATAGAGAATAGGGTACACATATGTTAGAGTGAGATAGATAAACGCGACAAAACACGTACACGCTACGGTCCCGTACTGTAAAATTGTTAATCGTGACCGGAACAAATAAGACTATATCTCTTTATATTAAGTTTTAAAGCGAAATTTTGTATTAAATAGACGATAGTTATTATGGTTACCTGTTCTGTACCAGCATGTAACGCATCTAAAAGAGAAAACTCACAAAATTTGCTCTCTACATGCCTTGTTTTAAAACTGCTACAAAAGTTTTATACAAAATTAGATAGGAAAAATTATAGTGTTTTATCACATTAATACTCTAAATCCTTAAGCAGTCAATTTAAAATAATATCAAATACGTGAATTCGCGCTATTTATAACACCACTTTTTAAATAAAGAGTCTTACTATTATCGATAATACTTATCGATTTTTTTGACGTGACAACGTCTTAAATTAGGTTGCGGCTGGGAGGCACTTATGAAAAAGTGTAACGCTCGGTAACGTTACGATGAGTCACCGAACGAGAGAGAGGCCCGCCGAATGCCTTGCGTCTCTCTCCCACTCAACTATGTTTCATCCTTCTTCCTACTATACGAATGAATATTCACATTAAAATTATTTTACCACTCAAAGTCGTTGTCACGTAAAACTTTCGCCCGTATACCGAATTTACAGGCAACCAATTTTTTTTATACTGTAATAGGTAACCGGTAAGGTTCGATACAACTTTCGTGATGTTCGTAATTTTTTTTTAAGTTTTAACCGACTTCTGAAATATGAGATATTGTTTTGGATTTCGGTTGCTATGTTTTTTTTTCGATGTATGTTCTCCTGCCATAGTAAAAAATGGTGATCTAATGATGGACTTCGGGAAAATGGAAAAATATTTTCATATTATCACCACAGTAACGTTGCCTTCGCGACAGATAGTATTGCTTGGCTTATATGTGTAGTCCATGGCTAACTACTAACTACGGGAAAGAGGACCACCGAGGCAGTTTTAATGACAGTATACATGAATTGCATCATTTGGACCATAATGGTTATGCCTTTTCTAAGACTGAAACCACTTTCGTCTCAATTTTGGGTTAGAAGGTCCCAAACACGAATTAACTGTTCTTTCAATTGAAACATTTGTAGCATTGTTATGACTACCTAATATTGAGATTAATTTTGTGCATTTTAGTTGCATTTATGAAAAAATATCTCGAAACTAAAAAAAATTCCAACAGATATGACGTGGCCACTGTTGGATTTTAATGAAATCATTTGGAACTGTTTTTGGGCGACAATTTTAATTGAATCCGCAATCTTTGCCAAATTATTTTTTTATTATACTGGTGGCTAGGTGACAATCGTTCAAATAAAAGAAAAAAATTACTGAAATGGGATATCTTATAAATTAACCAAAGCATTTCACTTCATAATTAACGAAATATTGATTTTCAAACTGTTATATTAACAAACTTTAATTGTAATGTGTCTTAACTTACAAAAAAAAAATGTTGATATAAATAGTGTCATATCATTGAATGATTACTTATTATATATTTTTTTTATTCTGTGAGAATATAATCACTAGCCGTCAAACAGTGTTATCGATAATTGAGGTATCGGGCGGTGCATGGTGCAGCCAGCTCTATGCGCCGCAAAACACGCACTCTACTGCAATTGGTTTTTGGTCTCGTCTTGATCACTACATTGCCAATCTACTGTAAGCGTCAGCTTACCTCCTAAATCTATGGTATATTATCTATGAATGATACATGACCGTCTGAGCCGCTAGGTTCTCTTAGTAGTCTGTGTAGAGCATGCATAATCTATTGTAGTCTTTGCTTAGAGCAAGCAAGTCTAGGGATGTGAAAAATGATCGATTTTTATATTAATCTATTATTAATTAATAAAGTGAGTTTAGATACTTTTATAGTTTAAATGCCAACCTTCATGGATTGTTTTTGTCAAAGTTATGAAAAAGAAATCGATACTTATAATGTCAGAATTTAAATTATTATGAAAATAAATTCTTTGTTGGTGACATTGTTGTGAAAAACGCTAACGCTGTTAAATTTTTTATTCATTCTCACGGACGTTGAGCTAAATTTCAACATTCTTTTCGTATAAACGATTTTCATACTGGGCTTACTAAATATTTAAAATCATTTTTTAATATATTATAGCGCGTAGCAACACTGAGGCTCCGATTACCACCGACATTTACGCGTCAACATTATAGAGGTAGGGACACGGTATCGAATAAAAACTGTCGATACTGTACTCATGAGTAGTATCGATAAGAAAGTATCGTACTCGTAAAAGAACCAAAGTATCGATACCTCAAAGTATCGAGTATTTTTCTCAGGCAAGGCCTATGCCATACGTTAAACTAATATTTTGTGTTTAGTATTGTCTGTAACTTCATTCAGTAAGAGAAAATGAAAATATAACAAATGGTACATAAATATAAGATAAATAAAATCAACCTGTAAGCCACAATTTTTTAATCAAAAGTATTATAAATCCCACTCCTCCTCCGTACAATCGCAAGACATACCATTCAAAAGTTTTAACCCCGACAAAAAAAAAAGGTTTTATGGTTGAGATGTATTTTGTGTATCTGTGTACAAGTTTGTTGCCATGTAGCGCGGATGGGCCGATTTTAAAGCGGTTTTTTAGTTAGAATGCTGAAGTGATAGAGATCATTCTTAACAAAAAAAAATGTGTCAGGGACTCAGGGTTAATATTTTTTTAAACAAAATTATATCTACAACTGAATAAAATTATACCTGAGTGCATGCGTAGGTAGGTACAAATGAAGACTACGATGACTAGAGGTTTTTACCGACCGCTCATTACAATTGAACAAATCTAAGAAGTAACTTTTGACGTTTCACTGTTTTCTATTAAATTAGCTTTATAGAGGCGTAATTCACACTATTTTTATTAGCTTTCCTGTAAAATAATTGAATGAAGCTCTTTTTATTTTATCATAACATAAACAATTTTCATACAAAAAATAAAATTCTAAATGTACTACGTTTAGAACTGTCAAACGGTACTTCTTAGATTTGATTTGATTTTTATTATTAGTTACCAGCTTTCCACCCACGCGTATGTCGGTTGTCCCGCAAAATTATTAAACTCTTTTTACGCGGTCCGATAAAAACTATCATATGTCCTTTCCGGGTCTAAACTATTTCCATATCGGATTTCATACAAATCAGTTCAGTAGTTTAGGCGTGAAAGCGTATCCGACCGACAAACACAGACAGACAGTTAGTTTTGAAAGGAAGTATTCTTCATGGATTCTTTTGATTGTTGTTTAGTAGTTACTTAAGGGGGGTTACACATAGACAAATATCACGAAGTTTTGCCCAAAAACCCAGACAGTTATATCAATTTGCACAAAATTATCTCCGAAACTATAGCAGATAAAAAAACGCGAGTTAGACCTAAAATATTGTTTTTTTTCTGACAACGCCCATGACAAAATACACAAAATATATACACTTATCACAGGAGGCACAGAAAAATTTACTATTATCGATAATACTTATCGATTTTTTTATAGTGTAATAACCGGCATACGTTCCATACAACCTTCGTGATGTTCGATTTGTTTAAATTGTAACCGACTTCTGAAATAGGAGATATTATGTTTTGTTTCGGTTGTCATGTATTTTTTTCAATGTATGTTCTCCGATCTCTCCGTCAATTATTGTGAATCAATTTTGAAAATTCTATTTATGTTTGAAATAATATACTGCCATAGAACAAAATTGTGATTTAATGATGTACTTCGGGAAAATGGAAAAATATCTTCATATTGTCACCACAGAACAGAAGACAGTTAGAAGTAATATGTTGATACGCAGGTTTACAAGGTGTAAGGATGTGAATGTCTCGTTGTTCAAGGCTTACTGCACAACATTTTATACTTGCAGCCTGTGGATCGACTATACTAAGAAGACTTACAGCGTCCTACGTGTCGAATATAATAATGCCTTTAGGGCGCTGATGGGACTGCCACGTTACTGCAGTGCGTCAGGGATGTTCGCCGAAAATCGTGTGGATGATTTTTACGCCAAGTCCATCATTAGATCACCATTTTTTACTATGGCAGTATATTATTTCAAACATAAATAGAATTTAAAAATCAGTTCACA
Source organism: Meganola albula (assembly GCA_936450015.1). Classification (NCBI taxonomy): domain Eukaryota; kingdom Metazoa; phylum Arthropoda; class Insecta; order Lepidoptera; family Nolidae; genus Meganola; species Meganola albula. Next base: position 9,197,491 of record OW388144.1, on the reverse strand, counting down.
ATTGATGGAGAGATGGGGGAACATAAATCGAAAAAAAAAAAAAAAAAAACATAACCAAAACAAAAAAAAAACTCATATTTCAGAAATCGGTTAAAACTTAAAAAACATTACGAACATCGCGAAAGTTGTATGGAACCTTACCGGTTACCTATTACACTATAAAAAAAAATCGATAAGTGTTATCGATAATAGTAAGACTCTATATTCAAAAAGTGGTGTTAAAAATAGCGGCAGAAAAAGCGCGGGAAACTTCATTGGCGCCGGACGTATTTTTAAATTAGAAATTAATATTTTTATAATATTGGTTTCGGTGCATAGATATACCGTAGTATCTTTTTATATTATACTTTATTTATTATTTATTCTATAGATAGTTGTTAAAGAAGATAATTCGGTAAGTTTTTATTTTATTGTAATAGCCGTAATGGATCCTCCGGATGATCCCGGAGGAGGGAGTAGAATATTTCCAGGTCCTGATGTCGGCCACTATATAACTGTCTCAAATAATGAATCGTCAGCAATTGACACTGATTGTTCTACCGTTGGCTTAGGACTCAATAAAAGGAAAAGATCTTCTGCACGAACATCTGTGTGCAAACACTGTATGAAAGAACGCAAGCGTAATGGCGGGAAATGTAAATGCCAATGCGATGAGGACAATCTTTCCCTAGTTCAGCCTTCTAATAATGGTTCAGATCTTCAACAACCTAATTTAGTAGATCATAATAATATTAATTTTGATTCATCAATGCGGCCTGCAGCTTCAGTTGCTAGGACTTTTTATACTTCCACTGATGCTTCTCCTTACGTAGTTCACATTCAAAAAGAAATAGTTACTGAAAATGATAACGTAACTTTACATCCAGTTACTTTTGGCCGTTTTCTTAGATGTAATAACTTTCGCAATATAATTAACGGTAGTTTAAAAAGAATAGGGCGTAATCGCCTTAGTTTAGCATTCACAGATTTTAATGATGCAAACTCCTTCATTACTCATCCACATTTAGCCACAGAAAAGTACAAGGTTTTTATCCCGACTTTTACAATTACCCGCATGGGTGTTGTTAGAGGCGTACCTGCAGACTGGTCAGATTCAGAAATAATTGAAGGCATCTCTGTGCCAATAGGATGTGGAAACATTTTAAAAGCGAGAAGAATTAAAAGAAAAATAGTAGTAGATGGTAAAACAGAGTTAAAGAATACTGAAAGTGTAATTCTCACATTTGATGGACAAATATTACCTAAATGAGTTTTCCTATGTTATACAGCATTATCTGTACATTTATATATCTATCCAACTATACAATGTTACAACTGCTGCCGTTTTGGTCATGTTAAAAATGCGTGTAGGTCTAAGCCTAGGTGCTTCAGGTGTGGACAAGGTCACTCAGGAGACTCTTGTTCTATTCCTGAGGATGACATTTGCTGTTGTCTGTGTAAGGGCTTTCATGAGGCTACAAGTAAAAAGTGTCTAGAATATGAAAGACAAAAGTCCATAAAAGAGTCTATGGCTAAGAGTGCAATTTCATACCCTGAAGCATCTAGATTGCACCCACCAATTTCAAAAATATCATATGCTGATGCCTTAATCTCCACACCTATGAAAATCCCCACTATATCATCTCCACCACCAAACTATTCCACTCCTAAAAACCAATCATATAAAAAAATGGTTACCTTGAAAACAAGGTCTCCTCCAACTCATTCCAAAGGTTATGATCAGCAAGCTCACCAAGATTTAATAAAAGATTACAGTATGCCACCCTCTTCACAGAATGGTAGTGTTCTTAATTCCAATGATAATAATAAAACTTCAATATCTGATTTAATCATAGCTTTAATTCAATTATTAACTCAATCACAATTGAAATCACCGTCCCACGCCGCCCCTGTACTTAATACAGTTGCACCCACTACTATTAATAATAATGGATCAATCATCCCACAAAGTAATCCAGTGGAACTGCCGTAGTGCAGTATCTAAAAAACATGAAATTACACATAGGTATTATTAATAAATATTGTCCTTCAATTTTCGCTATTCAGGAAACCTGGCTTAAGCCACTTTCCTTATTTAAGATACCAGGTTATGCCTGTCTTAGAGAGGATCGTTCTGATGGGTATGGTGGTGTTGCCCTACTTATTAAACATCCTCAACCCTTTTCACATTTCTCTATTCCTACTCATAGCAATGACTTCTCTATTATTGCAGCAGTTGTAAATAGTATTTGTTTTGTATCTATTTATGTACCCAGACCATCTACTAACATTTTTCTTGAACTTGTAAATATTTTCTCTCTTCTTCCCAAACCATATATTATTTTAGGCGATTTTAATTGCTATCACCAGTGTTGGGGTAGTTCTATAACTAATAGTATAAGTGTTAATCTTTTAGACTTAATTGATAATTTTAATTTGTGTATATTAAATACCGGCACACCAACAAGACGTACAGCTCCTCACGAGAGTGTTAGTGCACCTGACCTGTCCCTATGCTCTGCTAGTCTTGCTGTCTCTCTGTTATGGGAGGTAGCCTCATCTACTTATGGTAGTGACCACTACCCTATTATAATACACTTTCCTTTTAAAAATAAAGTATTTACTAGAACTCCACGGCTAAATTACAGGCTTGCAAATGTTAACTGGTCTTTGTATAAGGATCATGTAGCTTTGGGTGTAGCTGACTTACCCTCATTACAATTAGGGGATGAAAACTATTGTGCAGAAGCTTTTGCTAGAATTCTAATAACTACAGCTGATAAATTGTTTCCAGTTAAAAATATGTCCAAAGTCAATATTCCATCTCCACCTTGGTGGGATGCAGAGTGTACTGCTGCAATAAAGAAAAGATAACAGGCTAAAATCTTGTACTCACACAACTCTACAAATGAAAACTTTGACAAACTAAATAGAATTCTTGTTGAAACACGCAAACTTATTAAACACAAAAAGTATGAAAGCTGGAAGCGTTTTTGCCAAACTATTTCACCTGATGTCAAACCATCAGTTGTTTGGAGTCATATTAGGCGATTCAGGTCTGCTTTTAAGGAATCATCCAGTCCTATAATTCCATCTGTTATTAAAAATCAATTCTTAGATAAGCTTGCCCCTACTTTTGTCCCTGAAGAATCAGCTATTTACCCATCACCCTTAAGGGGTATTGAATTTACTGGACTTAACAGTCTTTTTAGTATGTCTAAACTTGAAGGTGTTCTTAAAAACCTTAAAGATTCTGCTCCAGGTCCTGATGGAATCCCATATTCTTTTATAGCAAAATTAAATGAGAACTCATTGTCCTACTTCCTTAATCTTATTAATAATATAATGATAACAGGCAATATTCCCTTGTCTTGGAAAAACCAGACAGTCCTTCCATTCCTTAAGCCCAATAAAAATCCATCTGAACCTAGCTCTTACCGCCCTATAGCACTCTCATCTGTATTATTAAAAGTCACTGAGCATTTAGTTAAAAATAGATTAGAATGGTTTATTGAAAGCAATAGTTTATTAAGCAATAGTCAGTTTGGTTTCAGGCGTGGTAAAAGCACGACTGATAACCTTAGTATACTATAGCTGTAATACCCGGCTTCGCTCGGGAGTTGATATGAGGTTACGTGGTAGTTGAAATAAAAAAATAAACTATGACGTAAAAAGTAAAAAATATATATATATTGAAAACATATATATTTACATGTATTTACATTATCATGGACATATATATTTACATGTATATTTAAACATATATATTTACATGTATTTACATTTTCTCATTATTTATACTACTTGTTTATAAACAACATTTTTCATTTTATTGTCCGGGGTATATATATATAAATTTTTCGAATTTCCTACTCTTGAGCAAGCTACATAAAGCTGACCGTGAGAGAAGCAGGATTCTTTGAGGTTGATGCCACAATATTTTAAAGTTTGCCCTTGCGCTTTGTTAATTGTAAAACTAAAGGCTAATTTAATTGGAAACTGCAATCTTTTAAATTGAAATGGCAATTCAGAAGAGATCAGTGGTATTCTAGGTATAAATACTGTGTGTCCTTTGTTCTTTCCAGAAATAAGTTCAGCTTCAATGATATTATTCGATAGCTGTTTTACGATCATCCTCGTTCCATTACATAGTTTTGGGGAGTTGAGATTTCTAAGTAGTATGATTGGAGATCCAATTTTCAGACGAAGGCAGTGTAATGGCATTCCTGGTACTTGTAAAGAGTTTAGAAATTCAGTAGGGAAGTTGACACTTTCTTCAATGGTTACCATCGTGTCGATCGATTTATATACTTTCTCTTCACCAGGTATTTTCTTTAGAATATTAAAATTGATATCGTCAACAATATTATTTTTAGTGGCCAAAATTGCTCTTTGAAATAACCACTCTACGTTGGTATAGTTCTGAATAATATTTGGATAAATTTTGTCGATTAGTTCGTTTTCAGTAGTGGCTATGTTACAGAAATCACTATTGAGTTCAATGAGACCGGTCGTTTGGTCAGTAGGATATGTACCTTCGCCTATTTGTAAAAGCATTTTAGCAAAATGTGCTGTTGTTTCATCTTTTGATAATTCAACCCTCATGTTTTTTGTTAATTGCAGTATTTGTACTTCTGGCCAGAGATGTGACTTTTTTAAGCATGCATTGATCTCGTCTGCTGGTGTTGACTTGGGAATAACTGGAAGTGTTTGTCGAAAATCTCCTGAGAGTATGAGTAGAGCTCCTCCCATTATTTCAGAGTTTTTTCGCAATTCTTGTAATGTTCTGTCCATGGCTTCTAGTGATTTTTTATGGGCCATGGTGCATTCATCCCAGCAGATAATTTTAGCTTGTTTTAGAAGTTGACCCCGTCCAGATGCTCCTGAGACTTTACATACCGGGAATTGTTGTTCGGCTATATTCAACGGTAGTTGTAAGGCAGAATGAGCAGTTCGTCCTCCTTCCATAAGTGTGGCTGCAATGCCGGATGATGCTAGTGCCAGTGCGATGTGTTTTTTAGCACGTATTTCCGCCAGTATTAGATTTATTAGAAACGTTTTACCGGTGCCTCCTGGTGCGTCCAAGTAAATAATTCCACCAGTGTTGTTATTTATTCGGTTCATTATAACGTTGTAAATTGTTTTTTGATTGTCATTGAGGAGTGGTTTATTGTGAGCAATGTATTCAAGTAGTTCATTGACGTTGTAGCTTTTTTCCTTTGTAATTTCGTAGTTTAGCATACTGAAAGCATTTCTTTGTGGTGCTGGCATTCCAAGTTCTACTAAGGTCCGGTTATTTATTGCTAAGCATTTATCTTCTAAGCGAATGAGTGTTTCATTGAAGATGTTGTCACTGAATTCTATAGTCAGTTTTGGATTAGCTTTTCGGATTTGGTACAATATATCATCACTCATACTCCTTTTGAAAGAGTCCCATAGCTGTTTTGGGTTTGATGGGTTACATGTTGTTAGAATTATGGCGAATAACTCTCGAATTTGTTCAGCTGAAGCTGTGAGTGTGGCTTCTTGTAGTGTTAATTCCCAGTGGTTATCGTTTTCCAATAATCCTAAGCGTTGACATGCTTCTCTGTACGTCTGGCATAGGTAGCCGTCAATAGTCCTGAGATCTGTGAAACTTGTTGGTCCTCGTATTTCGTGTAACAACATCCGGAGATAGAAACATTCGGCATTGTTTGGATGTACAGTGTATACTCGACCTATTGTGTTAGTTTTCATTATTTCTGGATGACCCTCTTCTGGCATTCCTTGTTTTCGTCGTTGAAAAATTTTTCTTGTTTTGTCCCACGTATAATAAATAGGGACGTCGACATACAGTAACGTCTTTGCGAATGGATCCGTTTGGCAAAGTTGGAAAAAAGCTGTTAATGTTGTGTTCTGAGGTGGTTCGCTTGCAATTTTTCTAGCCGAGTCTTTTGTGAAGTAAACTCTCTGTCCATTCTCCAAATGTACTGCTAGATGTTGCACAGCTGGTTCGCGTTCGTGTATGGGAAAACTAAAAATCCTCCACGCTGCTTCGTTACTGTTGATGTATCTTCCCATTTGGTACATGAGTATCTCATCATTTCTGTTATTTTGTTCGCTATTTTGGACTATTTGAAATACTGCCATATCACTACCTTTGTTTACGTACTTACATATATATTTAATAGATTTTACTGAATTGCAATATTCAACGTTTATGTGTGCTTGGAACATTTTAGAAAGTAGTGGGTTATATGGTACTACCCATTGATTATCTATTTCCAGTTCATCTCTGCCTTGTATTCGTATTTTTGCTGTGAAACCACCGTTTTTCGGTGATCGTCTTCTATATTTGGGATAGCCGTCATCTTCAGTTTTTGTATCGTCTACGTATGGTTTTGGATATTTTTTTGTACATTTTCCATCACGCATGCATGGCGCATTAAAGTTTAATGGTCCACATGGTCCGTGAATCATGTTTTTCACTACTATGCTGTATAGTTCCGGATCTTTTTGTGGATTGGGAAATTCAGCTTGGATGATTTTGTCGATATCCGTGAGATAAATTTTATCGTGTAGCCATATGAGATTGTGTGAGTGAGGTAATCCTCGTTTTTGCCACTCGATTGTATACATCCAGCATCTAACGGTTCCAAAGATGTGGTATTTTGTGATGACTTCAATAAATCTTATTTGTTTTTGTCGAAAAACTCGGGCTATTATGTCGTGTCGATCCATGGAGGTTTGTCCATATTTTAGTTGTTCTTTGATTTCTGGCCATGATGAGTTGCATGTAAATGTTATGAAGAGATCAGGTCGTCCATATTTTCTTACGTAGGTCATGGCATCTTGAGTATATTCGTGCATATGTCTTGGACTTCCTATGTATGATGAGGGTAAGATTACCATTGTTCCAATATCGTCAATATTGCCGTCATTTATGATCGCATCTCGAAGGTGGATGTATTCTTCTGTGCGTAGTTTCTTCTGATTCAGTCTTATGTAAAGCATCCGTTCTGCTTCTATTTTTGCGTACATATCTACCAGAAATTGTTGGAATAAACGGCGAGTGTTGAGAATGTGATTGTATATTTCATTGTCTCTGATCATTAAGCGGTAAGCATAGAACTCCTTGGAAGTGACTTTTTTGTTTGTTTCTATGCCTGTTTCAGGATGAATTTGTTTTATATTGAAATGATAACCGTCCTCTCCGTGCAGAAATATTAAAGGATATTGAAGAGAATCATATGAACGGTGTGTCTCTGCAATGCGTTGTAGTCCTTTTCTTCTTCGTTGTAAAATTATGTCACGGCTTGTATTTTCATTGTCCACAATTACGATGGCGACTTCATCTATCTGAGGTGCATTAAATCTACGTTCGTGTTCTCCACGTGGTCTTTTATCGGCTCGAATCACAATTTTATAGTCATCAGAAATCATGCGATCTAGTGTTGTTTTGAATATGTAAATCAGTTGATTGTATTTGTGTAAGATCCTCTGTACATCTTGGATTATTTCGCGTTTCAATCCATTAAAATGTGTACTTCGTTGATCAATTTCTTGTTCTTCATTTCCAATGAAATATACTTGCAGAAATTTATAGTCATCGTTAGGCATTGGTAGTAACGATCCTATTTTGTGATAAATTTGCCCTTGAATTGAAAATACATATTCAAATTCATCTCTATTAGTGTTAGTCGAAGTAACACCGAAAGAAGTCATTTGAAAGCAGGAGTTGTATGATCTTATATTTTGAAGAAAGTGTTTTGATTCTGGTGTTTCCCCGGTCATGTAATGTAGAAATTCCTGCGGAGGTGCTTCCAGTGGTGGTAATCGAATTTTTCCATTCATGCAACAGAGACCTGGTGTTTCTTTACTGAATTTTTTCGCGTGGCAAAATTGGCAAATGTTATTCATTTTTCCGATCACAACATATTTATGATTGTAATATTTCTTCGTCGATTCGTAGTGGAATGCTTCCTTTGTTAGATTATCTTTTAAAATTCTCGATTCTTCAATAGTTTTATTTTCGCTTCTTTCTTCGCTTTTTCCGCTTCTCAGGGTGCTCATTCTGGTTCGTTGATTTTGTAAACGTGCTTCGCGCTGTTCTTCCGTTTCATTTCTTCGATATTCTTTTTGTTTCCGCCGTTTCGCTGCAGAACTGGCAAGATCTCCACCTCTTTTACGTCTAGGCATTATATTCTGTAAAATATAAATTAAATGAACATTTTATAGACAAATATATTATTACGTAAACGTGGGGCACGTTGAGACAAAGAAAACAAAATTATTTAATCTTCAAGCGGTCGCGCGATATTTTGTTTACGGCCAAAGTATATCGATTCAACGCCGCGCGACTACTTGAAAGTTAAGGAAATTACAATTAAAAGAAAAGAAAAAAAAACCATTAGAATTAATTAAATACATTATTAAAAATACTCACATTTAATATTTCACAATAAAGGCTCACAGATAACTTTTTTTTTTCTTCACTTCAAGATCATGAATTAATTAAACACACTATTAAAAATACTCACACGTGATACTTCAAAATAAAGGCTCACACAGGTAACTTCTTTCTTTTTCGTTTCGAAGTGGCTTGTTCCGCTGTTCAAATCGAATTAATTCTGGCGGGCGACACCGGGCTCTTATATATTCAGAAAGCTAGGCTCTAGGGTATTCCAGAAAGTTGGCTTTATGGAGACTATACACATGAAGTGTATAGTTGGCTCTAAGATATTCGAGAAAGATGGCTCTAGGATATTCAAGAAAGTTTGGGAATATTTACTTTCTCACACCTTCTAGGTATAGAATGTTCTCGACGTTATCGTTCGCCGTAACAATAGGTTTTGCAGCTGTAGCATACGCAGTAAAGGCGCGAAATTTAAAAACTTAAATTTTAAAATGTTTTCAGAAGTAATTTGAATAACTAAAATGATATCGCTTTAACTCCAACATATAAGTTAGCTACTGCTGTATAAATACACAAAATTTAATAACTTTATTATGGTAACAAATGTAATTTAAGACTTTATTGAAATGAGAATTTTAAATTTCGCGCCCCAAATAATCGTTCTTTTAAGTCCATATTGTGTACAATGAATGAAGTTCAACTATTTGACAACAGATGGCGCGACTACACTTACTTTCCAAGTTGAAGGGTTGGAAAAGCCCTTATATCTTTAAAAACACACCCTTTAGGTTAAAACGGGAACTTTCTTGTTCGAGGGGGGATAAAGGGTTATGGTAACAAATGTAATTTAAGACTTTATTGAAATGAGAATTTTAAATTTCGCGCCCCAAATAATCGTTCTTTTAAGTCCATATTGTGTACAATGAATGAAGTTCAACTATTTGACAACAGATGGCGCGACTACACTTACTTTCCAAGTTGAAGGGTTGGAAAAGCCCTTATATCTTTAAAAACACACCCTTTAGGTTAAAACGGGAACTTTCTTGTTCGAGGGGGGATAAAGGGCTATCACACTATATAAGTCCCTTTATCGTGATGGGACTCCTTTTTAAGTTTTATCGGCACGCACATTTTATCAACTTAGTTTTATTATATATAATGATTAACAGACATCAGACTAGCTTTTTCAAATAATCATTCTACTGTTGCTGCTTTCTTAGACATCCAATCTGCATACGATAATGTTCTTATTTCAGTTCTCAAGTACAAACTACAACAATTAAAAGTCCCTTTTCTTTTGATAAATTTCATACATAATATGTTATCTGAAAGAAACATCAGTCTTCTATTAGATGATTCCACATATGAATCGAGATCAGCATGGAAAGGATTACCGCAAGGTTATGTATTAAGCCCCATTTTATACAACATCTATACTTACGATCTAGAAGTATGCATAAATAAAGACATAAAAGTTCTCCAGTATGCAGATGATCTTTTGCTATACTGCTCTAGTAGCTCCATTAATACTGCCTGCTCACTATTGTCCAATTCGTTAAAATTACTAAATAATTGGCTTGATAAGAATGGCCTGGAGCTATCCGCTACCAAAAGTAGTACATTACTATTTTCTAGGATCCGGTGTCCTCCTCCGTTATCTGTTTATTATAATGGTAGCTTAATTCCAGAAGCTAAAACTTTTAAGTTTCTAGGAGTGATTTTAGACTCTAAGTTAACTGGTATTCCTCATTGTGAATATTTAATTGATAAATGTGAGAAAAGAATCAACATTCTACGCTGTTTGACAGGTGTTTGGTGGGGTGCTCACCCTTACTGTCTAAAACTCCTTTATAATGCTATAATTAGAAGTATATTAGATTATGGGACTTTTCTGCTCGAACCTGGAAACATTACCGCTTTTAAAAAAATAAATCTTGTCCAATCTAAAGCCCTACGAATTGTGACAGGAGCTATGAAGTCTAGCCCAATTAACGCACTTCAGGTCGAATGCGTAGATCCACCACTCCCACTACGTCGCCAATTTTTAAGTGATCGATTTTTATTTCGTGCGTTACAATCTCCTCATCATCCGTTAAATGACTCACTCCCATTGCTCTTAGGTTCAATTGAATCCTCCAGTTATTGGACACACAAATCTTTACCATGCATTATACAGAGTAATAAAAAGTATAATTCACTTCAATCTCCTGTTTATTATTCTCCTATTATTCCACTTTTCACCTGTAACTATGAATCTCTTATTCTAGTCCCTAATATATCCTTTTCTTTAGGTATTTGTAAAACTGATAGGAACGCTAACTGTTTATTTAATGAATTACTAAATAAAAACTGGGGGAACTGGAATCATATTTATACAGATGCTTCTAAGCACTCAGTGTCTGGTAATGTAGGTATTGGAGTATACTACTGTCAATATAATATAGTACAGAAAGTTAAGTTTCCCCCGGAAACTTCAATATTTACAGGAGAATGCTATGGGCTTTACAAAGCGGTCGAATACGTTTTATTAATGAAACTTAAAAAGACTGTTATTTTTTCAGATGCTTTGAGTTCTCTTCAAGCACTCAAGGCCTTTCCGTTTAAATCTAAAGTTATTTATCCCATCATTATCTCTATCAGAAAATTATTACTTAAATGCACCCAATTGGGTTTTGATATTAATTTTGCATGGATTCCTAGTCACTGTAATATCACTGGTAATATAAGAGCAGACAGACTAGCGGCTGAAGCTGTAGACTGTGGAGATATGTTTCCATATCTGAACTACACCCATGATCTTATTAGCTTACCAATAAAATATCTTCGTAATTCATGGGAAGAGAGCTGGTCAGTTTCATCTAGGACTAAAGGCAAACATTACTCTTTTGTTCAACCTCATATACCTATCAAGCCATGGTTTTATAAGTTACGTCTCGGTAAAGTTCCTACTAGTTGCATTATTCGAATGCGTTTAGGACATAACTGCTCTCCAGCTCATCTTGCCCGAATTAACATAATTACTAGTAATGAATGTGAGTGTGGTGAGTATGGAGATCTGAACCATATCTTTTTTTCTTGCCCTCTTCCAAATCGTTCTGCCTTTATTGATTCATTAGTAGATCTTAAAGTTCCTTTCCCAACGTCTATTCCAGTGTTACTTGCATCCTGTAATCCAGCTATTTATAGATGTATATCACTATTTATCTCTTCCAACAATATCCGTATATAGACATTTATTCTATTTTCCTTTATTATTATTTTATTATTTTGGTATTTATTTTTGTTATCCTTTTACATTATTACCCTAACCAATATAACCATTCCAAATTCCGTTTCCTAAAATCTCCCAATATGCAGGGAAAATAATATGCAATGTTTCCTTAGTTTTTGTTTGTGGCCTATACGCCAACCGCGTCTTGCCAAAAAAAAAAAAAAAAAAAAAATAGCGGCAATTCACGTATTTGATATTATTTTAAATTGACTGCTTAAGCATTTAGAGTATTAATGTGATAAAACACTATAATTTTTCCTATCTAATTATGTATAAAACTTTTGTAGCAGTTTTAAAACAAGGCATGTAGAGAGCAAAACATATCAGTCGTACTGAAGTGTAAAAAGTATAGTTTTCTCTTTTAGATGCGATACATGCTGGTACAGAACAGGTAACCTTATTAACTATCGTCTATTTAATACAACATTTCGCTTTGAAACGTAATATAAAAAGCGTTATAGTACTATTTGTTCCGGTCACTATTCTCACTTTTACCGCATGGGACCGTAGCGTATACGAGTTTGATCTGGTCTATCTATCTTACTCTAACATATGCGTATGCTATTCTCTATCTCTTTCGCTTTTCCGATCTATTTATGCTAGATCTATGGTTATGACTACCTACCTAATATTGAGGTTCATTTTGTGCATTTTAGTTGCATTTATGAAAAAATATCTCAAATCTTAAAAAAAAATCCAACGCAAATGACGGCGCTAAACAACTATTATGTGGCCACTGTCGGATTTTAATGAAATCATTTGGAACTGTTTTGGCGCGATAATTTTAATTGAAACCGTAATCTTTGCCAAATTTTTTTTTTAAATATACTCGTGGCTACATGACAATCGTTCAAATAAAAGCAAAAAATTCTGGAATGGCATGTCTTATAAATTAACCAAAACATTACACTTCGGAATTAAGGAAATATTGATTTCCAAACTAGAATTTAAGCAAACTTAATTGTAAAGTGTCTTAACTTACAAAAACAATGTTGATATAAATAGTGTGATATCATTAAATGATTACTAATTCTTTTTGGTCTCTTCTTGATCACTACATTGTCAATCACTACATAGTATAAAACAAAGTCGCTTTCCTGTCCCTTATATCCCTATGTATGCTTAAATCTTAAAACTACGCAACCGATTTTCATGCGGTATTTTTATCATATAGGGTGATTCAAGATGAAGGTTTATGTATATAATACATGCATAACATAGTAGAAAAACACTGATAAATTTTAGATGTTTCTGATGCGATGTCGTAAATTAAAGCAGTTTTTGTGCTTACATAGCAAACGCTGGCTAAACCCTTCGAGATATATCAAAATAATGTACTACAGTATTGCACAACTTAAAAAGGTCAACAAAAAAGTCCGCAATGGTGTATGTCTATCTCTTAGGGATAACCCACAATAACCATTTTTTTATCTTTTACCTTCAACCAAAAGTAATGGCTTATTTAAGAAGCGATTTTAAGCAATTTTGCATTAATCCTTATCTAATTAAATACCTTAAATACATTGTCTATTTAATATAGATCAATATGGTCCTTTACAGCACATCATTTAAATGAATATTTCCGAAGATATTACAGATTTAAAATAGCGGTGCGGCGGTACCGGCCCGGCACGCGCAGCGCGTGCTGTTTGTATTGTCTAATGGCAAAAAAAATTGGTAACGTTGTATAAAAGGACATTTTGTAAATATACCTCAATACATTTAGTATCAGCATTGCACCCGTGCGAAGCCAAAGGCGGGTCGCTAGTCTACTATAAAAGCCAGTTTACATCCTAAATCTATGCTTAAATCAAAACTGTATTGTTCAGCAGTGTATAAAAAAAAGTAACAAAAATTTATTAAAATTTCATTATTTTATATTTTGTCCAGAACATTGCATCACGTTCGTCTAACATTCATTTAATAGTAATAATATGTGGGGTTATCTCTCATTTCACAAACATACCTAGCTTTTTTGTACACACGGCTACACATCAAGCTTTTGATTACCAGTATAAGCTGATCTCTCATTGTACGAAAATCCTATATCATCATCACTTCAGATACACCCACAAGTAGAGTAAGTGATGTAGATTTAAAAAAATATTATACATACAATGTTTTGGTTTAATTTTTTTACATACAATAAATTAGGTAGCTGTAGGTAGCGTGGTATTGTAGCCTCAATTAGAATATTTAAGCAAAATGTCCTGTGTTCTCTTTGATCATGGTCACTTCATTAGAAAGGACACACCACCAGGAGCCCTCTCACGCCGACCGGATTTTTCATCATAGTGTACTGTCTTGTTATTAAGTATGTCTTTGATTTTTTACTGACTGGTTTTTCAATCTTCTTTTTTAGGACTTTCAACATTTGGATCACTATTAGCCTGTAAAAATATTAAATTGTAAGTAGTTGCTAAATACTAGTTAATTTTAAGTGGACATGTAGCAACTAAGGCGTTATAAGTTTAATTAATAGCATTAATACGGCTAAAGGTCGTAGTCCACTTATACAACACCGCACCCACCAGACAAATAAGAATTATTATGTATCATTCAAATATGGACTTCAAATCTTTGCTTTTTAGATATATTAAACATAAATTGGCAGACAGCTCGCTGTAAGCGACTGCTAGCTGTCGGCGCAAAGACAGCTGGGTGCCTCCTGGCTGTCGGCGCAAGGACAGCTGGGTGTCTGCTAGCTGTCAGCGCGTGGACAGCTGGGTGCTTACTAGTTAAGGGCGGCGTTGGTGGGATCGGTGTTGGAGCAGTGGGCGTCGTGTAAGTGGGCTATGACATTAACGCTATCCGTACATAGTCGATTTTCGAACGGTCGCAAAATCAACCATAAAAATCGACGTTGTGTAGTTACCGTAAAAATACTTCTAAATTACATAAGTATTTCGTCGATGTCACATTATCGGTGTCGTTTTCGAGTTTATCAAGTAGATTATACAAATGACATCTTGTTTGATATCCAAGACGGCGGATGACATTTTGCAAAAAATATTATAGGCATCTTTTATGGGATGAACGAGGGTGGAGAGTACGAATATAATAAATCTATTTCTAATTTTTTTCATGGCGACGTAATTTTTAATCACACTCCTACATATAAAACATGGTGTTGTTGAGAATTATATAGAATGAGAATTAAACTGCTGAATACAAATATAACATTTGCAACATTGTATAATAGTCCATATTACTACAGACGGGAATCGTTTTCAAGACTTCTAAAGATCAAATTACCTACTTATAGGGTTATAGTGAATCTTAGGTTACTAATGATGTGAACTGAAAATGTTAAAAATTAAATATTTTTAGTTCACATCAAGTCGTGGCTGGCAGCGACCTCAAAAAGTATATGGTGTATGAACCCATTTAGGAGACACACGGTATGGTTATAATTTCACCCTTTTTTGAAGTCAGATAATTTTTTAAAATTAGTTTCATTAATAGCTGGAGATTGGGTGATTAAGTATTTTTACTTCACTCCGGCGCGCGGCTTTGCTGAACCTACCAGCATCGGAGAATAGTTCTGAGTTAATTCGCGACTTTTAAGGAGTGTTAGCATTGTTTGTTTCTTCGTTTATATCATTACAAAGCCGCACTTTATGGCGCCTAGTGGCAATTTTGCTTGTTATATGGCAGTATCTTTTCAACTTTTAATTGGAACAAAAAGTTGAGCTGCTATCAAAATGTCTTACCTCAAAATATCTATGGTAAAGTACTACACCATACACACAGCCAACTGACACCAATATTTGAATGACTAGCCATACAATAACATTACAAACTTGAGCTTGACCAAATAGTTCTTTGCCATTCTTAATACATAACATCGACTCTGTAACCATAATAGCTCCATATACCCAACATTGAGTTCCGACTCGCTTACAGTTTGGGTCTGTGACGTAGGTGTAATATTGTCTGAAAACAAAGCATTATTTATAGGTACTTACTTCGCGAATAAGCTGTTGCAAGTTTCCTATGTAGGGTGGCGATGACCTAATCACAATCAATCATTCTGTGTATTCTATACCCTATTCTAAAAACTTATGAAAAAAGAAACAGTCATAAGACCATAAAAGCGGCGCCCCGCCGCCCGCGTTTTTGCCGCTCGCTGCCGCAGCTTCTGGTGAGTGTAATTGTATTATAAAGGGGGTGTTTTATTTCAGGCCAATTTTTACGCTACTCGTTTTGTTTGAAATGCGTTAATTTTAATTGAAATATCTTTTCAGTAACTAGTGGATGCTACTATAGTAGTTATTGTGATAAGTTCACCGCCACACTGTATTTTCATTTCATTTATTACTCGACATTTGCACTGCACAACAAAACATGATACAAGCACAGTCTATCTCTTTCTACTCATCTCTACACGTTAGAGATAGTCAGTGCTTGCAACATTTTTTGTTTTGCATTTTACGCTAGTGGAAACCAGGGGTTACACAAACATTACGTAATCTGAATTCCGCTACTCTAAAATCAGAATAATTCTACTATAGGTCAGTTACTCCATTCAATAAATACTGCACATACCTTACAGATGGCACCACTATTACACCAACTAAACAAAGTCGAGCAATAACAAGAGGGTGTGATGGTGGCATCTCGAATATGTGTTTTAAAAAGAAGGTGTTAAGCTCTGATATTTGCCAAAATACCACAAGCTGACTCAATGCACAGAATCTCATGTATGTGCTGTTTGGATCTAGCCATCGAACAGGAGTCCACTGTACTGGTGTAAACTGCAATATTGCTCTCTTTATTTTGCCGGTTGTAGATGAAATGTCCCTAAAACAAAGTATTAGTTACATAATAAAACTCCAAACATGCAAACTTCTGCCGAAATAGAACTTCTAATTGTTCAGCTATGGTGGTCAATAATTTGATAACTACTCACGCACAAGAGATACTAAGTTTTTCGCTCTGAGTCCGCTTTGATTGAATAATGTCTCCAAAGAGTGCTTTACTTGATTAAAGTACCATCATTGGAGGAGGAAATACATATTATATATTACAATCACATAAGCTAATAAAAGAATGCATTATTTCTCACCTTATACTGACCCACTTGTACTCGCGCATTTCCAAGACTTTACAGATTTTAAGCCCACACCATATACCGAAACCATTGCATAGTAATACATCTAAAATAATTGAGTCCCACCAACACTCCAGAAAATTAGGAAGTAGATGTGCAAATGCTATTTCGGTAATTTCCCACATAATAGATATGGCCCATAATAATCCTGCATGTCTAAATAATAAAGCTTTGAATAGCCACCCTAGAAAGTGACCCCAAGCAAATACGTCTACATGCGACCAGATTTTTCCTATACTTATGTCTGAACAGTTAACAGCATATTCCTGAAAATAAGTTGTTAAGTTAATGTAAGTAGGGTAGACAGTTATCTAGACTAGACAATTACATTAAGTGCAAACTAGGTATATACTTAAATTATAATGTAGCAGTAGGTTAGTTAGAATTTTTGTTTTGGGTTATTTGACCATGTGATTTTAGTAGAATTCGTTTGAGTACAATTTTTCGAATTCATCTAACTGAAAGGTGCCCAAAAATTAGTATGTTAACAGACATACTTCATTATTTACAGCATACCCACTACATAGAACAGACAAAACTAAAAATAATATAATTTAAATAAAGTAGGTAACATGCATTTTATCCTCATACCTTGTCCATGTCTATGTGAAAGTTGCGAAGATTTGGATCAATCCAGTACATTATCGCATACACTGTTGAGTAGCTTTGAAACAAGAGGAACAATAATGCTAGCAAATACAGCACAGACATGCCAAACACTATCCTCCAAACTGCTGGATGTGGTCGAGTGAAGGGTCCATTTGGGAATGTAAGTACTGACACAATCAGAAAGAAAAATACAACGCAGCATATTCCTGACCATATATTGTCCTGTGTACTTGATTCATCTCTGAAAATAATATAAAATAGTCATCAATTTACACATATATATATTTCACAAGTACAGTGTTTCTACTAAGTGTTTCTGGGTGAGAATTCTCATAGGGAATTCCTTATGAAATTTGGTCTAACTCAAGTTAAGAAAAACAGGGAGACAACTCTAAAAATATTAATAGTTTTGTAAGAACCAATCAGGTACTTAACTACTTATCTAATGAAACATGCAGTTACTTCCAGGATTACACTTGCAAAGGTTTAAGATGATATGTTTATTTCAACTTATATGTATATTTAGAATACTCATTTCTGTACACTTGCAAGTCAATTTCACAATTCAATCTTCACAATTTCGAATTCAATCTTAGGTCCCAATTATAAAATTTGTGAAATGATTTGATTTGGTCTCCACTCCCAATAAAAATTATTGTTTTCAGATATTAATAAAAAATATTTTCTTACTGCCTATCCCTAACTGAGAAATACAGACTCATTTAATAACATTACTATAAAAATTTTCAATTCTTTCTTCATTTCATTACATTTTCATATTCCTAAGATTTCCTGAGATATATCAGTTGAGAGTTTAAGTCTATACAATACGTAAAAGGTAAGGCGAAGATATATTGGGTAAGGGAAATCCTATTATGGAGTTAATATAGGCTTTCTAGTAATGTTAATGCAACTTAGAGCTAACCCAGATACAAAATTGGATAAGGCTTTATAGTAATGCTAGGTGCAGAAAATGAAGTATTGTTTTTTTTTGGTGACAGTTTTTGCATAACAAGTATCCTTAGTGTACTAAATGTGTCAAAATCTATTTAAAGCTGAAAAAAACGCTAAAAAAATTAAAGCCTGTTAAGCTTTATATTTTTTTCATTTTTTTTAAACTAATACTGAGCCAATTTACTTTATATTACTTCTTTTACTAGCAAGGCATCTATAGGTATACTTTATCAAACCATTAACACACAGTCAGCAGCATTCTATTTATTTTTTTAAATGGTTATGGTTTATACAAATCATTTCATATTCAAGTATTTGTGTCAACATATTCACAGTTCAACTAACCTAGCTATATTATAATAATAATATTCTGGTCCCAAGTTTGTATTATGGAAACCAGATAACTGGTATATATTGTACATACACTACTTTTTTTTTGTAAATATCTACATATAATATATAGTTACACCAAGACTCAAGAGAAACAGACATGTTCATCACACAAATGCATTTCTTGGGTGGGAATCGAACCCAAAACCTATCTTGTTGACCAGCTCATCAACCATATAAACTAAATACAAAAGAGCTCTAAAACATATAAACTAGTGAGGATTTTTTAGTTTTAATTAGCTTTAATGTAGGTTCTCAATTACTCAGTTTATATGAACTGATTCAGAAAATTATTTTCTTCATTTCAAAGGACTAAACAAAAACTACTAGCTAACAGAATGAGGTTATGTTAATATAACAACATTATATGTATATTGAAGTCAGCAAATATTTTTTTAAAAGCTAATTTACCTACTATCATTTAGGTTAAGGAAGGTTAAGTATTGAGTGATGTACCTAACTCCTACCACCTAGTTGTTAAAAAAATAAGTTATCTTTCCAGTAGAGACATACTTAAACACTAGTTGATAATGGGAGTATACAACAATCCTGAGAATAAAATATTACCTTACAAATGCAGTATATATGACTGATGCAATGGAGACAAGCAGTAATGTAATAGTATGTGGTTTGTAAAAGAATTCTAAGGATATATCATCAACAGGCCTCTCATTTATGGAACTAAATGCATCCACATAGTCATTAGAAGCCATGGTACTGCTTCCATACACTGCGTTTTCTTTAAAGTGTTCCATAATTAAGACATGATGGTATCTTAATAAACTTATGGCAATACCATCTAGACGAAGAATTTCTTTTTATATAGGTAACTAATGACTAGTTATATGTGTTGTTGGAGTTTGGCAGTAAAATGTAAACACAGACTACTAAGAGAGCAGGCAGTAATGAAAATAGCCAGCCTGCTAGATGAAAAACTCCAACTTAAATATAATAATCTCTGGTAACTGTAGCTGTAGAGCAGATAAACTGCACAGACTACTAAGAGATAAACTGTCCAATGAGGCTGTCGTCGATGGTGATGTTTCCTAAAAACTTTTGCCATGACTTTGGCTCTTTACCCACAGACTATCTTCAAGATTCTTGGAATAAAAGCTCTGGGCGGAGAGTTTTACGGTAAAGGGCAAATATTACAAAACAGTCCAACTTTCTATCCCGAGCAAACCGTGGTTTTTAAAAACAAAATAATAAACGTTCAACTTCCTTACTTATACGCATGCGTTTGGGCCACAACAGCACACCGGCGCATCTTGCCCGTCTCAAAATCTTACAATCTGACGAATGCGAATGTGGCACCGGTGTAGCTGATATAAATCACATATTTTTTTCCTGCCCCCTATATGATTCCCATTGATTTAAAAATAGTTTGATATCTATTCCTGTCCCTTTACCTACTTCTATCTAAATACTTCTATACCATAATAACCTTCGTATATATTCTATTCTAGCTGATTTTATAAACTTAAACACCAACTTAAAAATTTAACCCTCCCAAATCCTATCCTGGTTTATCCATCCGCTCTAAATTAAATTGTTTTAATGTATAATAAGTTTCCCTAACTTTGTTATTGGCAAATGGTCTACAACCGAGCCATTATTAAAAAAAAAACTGTGGTGTCATTGTCATCCATTGTAATCCGTCCGTCAGTCAATCAAAGTAGTCAATAATGTCAATTATTTCTACCCCACGTCCCCACCCCACCCTTAAAAGCATTAATCAAAGCAAGTAAAGAAAACAATTTGTTTTAAAAGATTTTATTTAAAACGTGCGAATTTCCAGGAATATAACTTTATATTACTTATCGGAAATGGCCAAAAATACGTCGAGTTCTGCTTTTCGTAAAATAGATATTGACCAGTACAATGAAGATAACTTTCGAGAAGATGAAGCAGAACAATCAATTCCTACTGGGCCCGACGAAGGAGAAGTTTGTGCATTGCTCAATCAATATCCTTTTCAATATTAATAGATGGTGAAAATTCGATTCATTACATTTACATGTCGGCTTTGGGCGATTAAAGCTTCGTGCTACTTGACGTGATTACTAGTAATCGAGGTAACTAATACCGCGCCTCTATCAAGTATTGTTCATCGCTTTTCGTGACTCATATAGTCACAACATTTATTTCTCAGGTACATAATGTAAATTTTTTCCATCAAAATAGTAAATCATATTTAATTTTTACTTTTTGCTTAATATTTTAAACTTAATTCAATTGAACCTCGAATTGTATTTTGATTATTATGTTGTCCTGTTAGTATTTTGGTGATAATAAAATGACCTTGACTTGATAACACAGGTCGGTATGTTGATGCACTAAAACTTGTATTGAATAATGCTCCTGTGGGGTCTTCAAACCAACACATTAAAGTGAGTATCTGTCTAGTATTTCTTCTATAACTGGTAGTATGTTTGTCCTCGATGTTACTTGATAGTAAGTGGCAATGAAGACAAAAATCATACTTATGCAGCCAGTAAATGGAAATAACAGTTTTTTGAGGCACAATAAGCACTGTCAATCAGATCCATTTTAATTCAAAGTTTCTCCTGGATATATTTATATACTTGAAATACCTTATTATGGCATAATATTATTAGTATATATAATTTTTTACTGTATCATAAATTTATCATATTATATCATTTTAGGATAATGCCTTGGCCCTCACCTTAAAAGTATTACTTGCTATAAAATCTACTCAAATTGAAGATGCTGTTGGCAATTTAGCTCTGGATGACATTGATGTTTTGATGAAGTATATATACAGAGGGTTTGAATGCCCTTCTGAAGGTTCGAGTGGCCATCTTCTGCTATGGCATGAAAAAGCATTCAATGTTGGAGGCTCTGGATCCATAGTTAGAGTTTTGTCTGATAGAATGAAAGTCTAAAATACATAGAGTAAATTTTATTAAACAGTAAGATTTGTGTTATTATTATCTCATTAGCACTGTTGTCATGGTTGCCAGTTTTCTTGTCAAATCACTATATTTACTGCTAGCAATTCATACATGCATTTTAGTAACTTTCCTTCAGTGTCCATATTTTAAGCAAGTTCAGAGCATGTAGTAGTGTTGCAGTTTTGGAGGGTCCAGGAAAATGAGTAGGTATTGAATAAGTTAATGGAACATAGATCTAGCATAAATAGATCGGAAAAGCGAAAGAGATAGAGAATAGGATACGCATATGTTAGAGTGAGATGGATAGATGAGATTAAACTCGTATATGCTACGGTCCCGTGCGGTAAAAGTGAGAATCGTGACCGGAACAAATAATACTATATCACTTTATATATTAAGTTTCAAAGCGAAATGTTGTATCAAATAGACGATAGTTATTATGGTTACCTGTTCTGTACCAGCATGTAACGCATCTAAAAGAGAAAACTCACAAAATTATACTTTTTACACTTCGGTAGGACTGATATGTTTTGCTCTGTATATGACGCGTTATAAAACTGCTACAAAAGTTTTATACATAATTAGATAGGAAAAATTATAGTGTTTTATCACACTAATACTCTAAATGCTTAAGCAGTCAATTTTAAACAATATCAAATACGTGAATTCCCGCTATTTTTAACACCACTTTTTGAATATAGTCTTACTATTATCGATAATACTTATCGATTTTTTTTATAGTGTAATAGGTAACCGGTAAGGTTCCATACAACTTTCGTGATGTTCGTATGTTATGTTATGTTTTTAAGTTTTAACCGACTTCTGAAATATGAGATATTGTTTTGGGTTTCGGTTGTTATGTTTTTTTTTCTATGTATGTTGTCCGATCTCTCTGTCAATTGTGAACCGATTTTGAAAATTCTATTTATGTTTGAAATAATATACTGCCATAGTATATTATTCTCCCTCATCAATTGAACACATTTGTAGCATTGTTATGACTACCTAATATTTATAAAAAAATATCTCGAAACTAAAAAAATATCCAACAGAAATGACGGCGCTAAACAACTATCATGCGGCCACTGTTGGATTTTAATGAAATCATTTGGAACTGTTTTTGCACGACAATTTTAATTGAAACCGCAATCTATGCCAAATGCTACATGACAATCGTTCAAATAAAAGCAAACATTTACTGAAATGGCATAATGTTATAAATTATACTTCGTATCTCTCCCGAAGATGATTACAGTTTACATGCAGCAGCACGCGAGATGATGCTGTCCTTATCACACTTTTAAAGTTATAAAAAACTTTTGAATTAATTAAATAATTTAAAAGAAAATTAGATATTAAAGAGTATGTTTACTGACTCGTTGCGTTCGCCAGATCGCGACAGTGCGCTTCGACCTCCATTTACGTGATTTTGTGTTGTCCGAGTCACACGGAACATATTTCGTTCTCAAAAATATCTATTTGAAATGGGAAAAAGGAAGTAGCCTGATTAAAAGATAGTGATATAGTTAAAAAGTGTTTCAAAAAAGTAAAAAGCTAGGTATATAAAAAAGCGTAGGAGATCTTCGTCATCCATCAATGATAACGCGCCATCGTTGTTTCCCGCGCATTTTAGTGAACCGGCTCTCGACATAACCAGTGATCCCGAACCAAACGGTACGTAATCTTTTAATTATTATTAAGCGGCATTTATGCGCAAATAGCATCCGAGTTTTATTTTCATCTACCGCCAAATTGAACAAATTATTCACAAATCAGTTTATTACATACTGAATCTATGTTCACAATAATGTTTTTTAAAATTATATAGAATCCCGACGTAAACCGTGTGTGGACCCTTTCTTTTATTAAAGTCTGTTTTTCCTTAGGATGCATATTATATCAACAAATATGGCCGCCTCGTGACCAAAGACTATATTTTTAGGGTAGGGCCACCATGATTGAATACATTGAATGATTTGTGAAAGAGTGACTGAATAGATTGCTAATCATTCATTATTCGGAACCAAGAAGCTTTACATTATTAAAACACTGGAATACAATAATACAGTCGTATCTCAAATAAATTGTTGAAGACAGAAAATATTATAAATGTTTAAAAAATTTGAAAATATTAAAAGAATACAAGCCATACGTTTCAAAGACTTCTTTCATATTTCTCTTTTTCTGGCCAGTTACCAAAATTAAGATGAGGGGTCAAACAAGCTATTTTGTTAATTTTTGAAGTTATACTTCTTTAGGCGCGTTATGAAAAAATGATGAAAGTGAAATTTTAAGATGCGCGCGCATCTGTGACACAAAATTAACAGTATGAAGCTGTCTGCTTATTTAATGATGCCAAAGAAGTATAACTTCTCACGCGCGTACATAAGTACACGCACATTTTTTTTTGTAAATCAATAATCTGTTAGTGAATCTGAGTAGGCTAATGCGGATGCGGGATGAACTCTGTGTTAGTTTAGTAGTTTAGTTAGTCTTTAGTAAAAAAATAAAAACGCAAGCGCAGCGAAGTTATTTGTTGGTAACAACGAAAATAAAAGCGAAAGTTGGAAATAGCGTACAAATGCATCGCGAGCGGAGCGAGCGCGAAAAGTTTGTTGGTAGTAATACTGTAAAACAAAGGATAGGTAAATGACAGTGCGATTTTCGGCGCGAATCGAAGTGAGCCCGGAAATTTTGTTCATTAATGAAAACGCGAGCAAAGCAAGTGCGAAGCGAAATGTTTCTTGGGTACAACGAAAAATAAAAACAAAAGTCGTAATAGTGTGAGAAAAGCGAGCCAAAAACTATCGTTAGCAAAAAAGAAAATGGAAAATAAAATAAATAAATGAAAAAGCAAGCGAAGCGAGCACTGAATATTTCGTTGGTGATAATTAAATACTGGTGAACCACCTGACAGTAAAATAATTTCAAAATAAAGAATTTGATTTGATTTGATTTGAATCATATAAAATAACAGACGACAAACTTATCATTAGCATTTTTTTTGTTGGACATCGAGGTTGTTATCTACTAAAATTATTTCGTTTGTCGCGGGCCGCAGAAATATCGTCTGCGGGCCGCACTTTGACGACCGCTGCTCTAGATGAATACCGATAAATTGACTACAGCCTTACCATGTATTAAACTGTTAAGGAAAAGATCTTTTAAAATAGGCAGAGCTGTTTTTTTTTTCTTCTAACTTCTGAGTAAATTTTAAATCTAGGCACTAAAATACTTAAATTACCCATTTTGGTGTAAACGTTCTCAAGTCATGGCTTGACCAAGGGAAGCACAGATTGATTTTATTTAAATGATCGTTTAGAACATTTTAAAGAGCGACGATACGATACAACTAATTATATTTAATATGCACTCAATTTCATACAACATCAGTTACGTGGTTAAAAAACAAAATTTTCATATTTAAAGAAGACAGTATTTATCCACTAATAAAATAATTTAAGACAATACTTTACATTAAAGTACAATCTAAACATCACATGTTCATTTGACTGGATATCATTCATTCAGTTCTTCCTAAATCTATGGTTATCGAATCCATAAAAATCTATGTCCACACTCTAATTTAAAAAGTATAAAAATGTCAAACAGGCCGTGTCCTTGCATAACCTGTGGTCATGAATTTTGGAATGTGTTTAGAATTTTATCAATAATTCGTATTTAACTGGTTGATTTAAAACATTTTTCAGTTAACTTCATAGTTAAAGTGTTTACTCAATGGAATAAGACATTTTTAAGTCGATACATAGTGTGGTTGATTGATAAAATCGTGATATTCTAAAGTGATACGAAAACTGAAGCTTTGTTTATCTTTTTGGCACGGTAAGGAAAAACACAGTATACGTCATAAATGATGTTAATTAATGTTTTATCCCGACGTATACCGTGTGTGGATGTACAGAATTTGTCATAAAATGATTTCAATCATTGGGCTATCCCAACGTATATCGTGTGTGGATACTATGACCACCGAACGAGTTTATGCATTTACGGTCAATCTTATGAACCCTTATGCAGCTCGCTTGCTTATTTTATAGCTACAACCTACGTCATTACAGACGCGATCTTTTGAAGCAGTAAATGCTAAAAATTGCACCCTGAAAGTGCCACTATTATATAGTCCCCGCTTTTTGAAAACAATGATAGGAGAGATTCCTACAGCGAGCAGGAACAAAACCTAGCTGTATTTCAGCAACTGGCAAAGCACTAAACTTAGCTTTATCAAAGACTGAGATTGTCCCACAAGATATCATGATGTAACTGACGCAGGGCGCTTGAAGCGACACACATTACAGGGAATCTCTTTCAAGACGTTTTACTATTATAAACTCTGAGTAAACAAAAGCGAGAAATAATAAAAAACGTATATTGCACGACAATTTATTCGGTTGCAATTTATCAGATTACTTATAATCAAATAGGGCTATATCTTCGCCTGTCGCAGAACTCAGCAGAGTAAACAGCCTAATATTTCTTGCCATTTGGAGCTTTAAACGCATGGGGGGGCACCGCGAGCACCGGCCGCCGAGCCGCGAGCGTGTGTACCCCAACCAGACTCGGCGCCCGCCGCCGCTGCCACCGCTTGCGCCGCCGCCGCGGGACTATTGCCGCGCGCCTGCCATGCGCTCGCAGATAGCCAACGCGCAACAACATCGGCGACGATGATTCATACGCCTTCCCTTCATCACAACAGTAACATACCTGTAGATGGCAGACTTTAATCTTATGTTTCACGAATGGCTTCAAAACAAATTAGCTATAAGCTATATGATTTCACACTAAACCGTATCAAACAAATTATTCTACTAAACATCTTTCTACTAAAGAAATTACCAAGATTTCTTTAATAAATAAAATTATTATTATTATCATAGTAGATGAGTGCATTTCGGAATTATTGGAATCTGGGTTTGTTTCTCATACGCATAAGAAATTATTTCACCCAACTTTACTGTCCCTAATAAACCAAATAAAAAACAGGGGGTTTATACTAAATTTAAGACATTTAAATAAATTCCCTACCGTCAATCACTTCTAAATGGAAGATTATCATACAGCGTTCAAATTACGTCGTAACGCTTTTAAGGCAACGTTCGATTAAAGGAAGCTTATTTTATATTGCCCATAGCTAAATATTACAGGATTTACCTCAGTCTTGCCCTAAAGTTGGAACGATTTCACTAACAATTGTTCAAATTTAATGTCTCACCTCTTGGACTATGTACCGCTACATACGTGTTCGTAAAATTATTGCAGCCGGTCTTATACTAATATTTACGCTCATAAGGATTCGAATCCGATTATATTTACAAGAAAAATCGTTTCTATTTATATTAAATATTTACAAAAAAAAAAAATTACATACCAAAAAATGTTAAATTAGAGAATCTTCTAGATACATTATTATTTTTAGCATTATTGTTGTCAGCTGTCCCCCAATGGCTGGTTATACACCAAGCAATTCGAAAGACAAAATTTCTCGCATTACGCTACTCCATATAATAAATATATAACCCTTCCAAAAAAAAAAAAATGATTTTGTTTGGTGAAGACATCATATAGTCACTGTGTGTTTTATTGGCCACTTTAATTACAATGACAGCTGTCTTTAAATATATGCATAGTTCTGTTTTCAACAATAGTTTAGGGAATAGCTTAAAATAACCAAACCGCGCACGGACACTAGGACAGCTCACAAACGTAGTTACTTATAAAACATTAACTACCCTCGAACGATTAACGGAGTTCTACGAGTTAAAGATAAAGTCTAGCACTTAAAAACTTGCAGTATCCTGCTCAGATTAAATACAACAGCTATTGTGTACATTAACAAAATGGGCAGGATTCAGTTCACGCACTACAAAATTGCACGTGACTTATGGCAATCATGTGAAAAACTCAACTTAATTATTTTTTGCTCCACACATCATGTTTAAGAACGCAGTAGCAGACTTCAAGTCGCAATAAATAGCCAACATAGACGCCGAATGGCAGTTGCTGATTACGATTACGCATTCGCACAATTATTCGCGAGTTCGGCTCGCCTGAGTTAAACTTATTTGTAAGCATTTAAAAATACAAATGTGAAATTAGACCGAAATTCAAAAATCAACGTTTCCATTTAGTTAAAAAAAAAAAGAATCCTTAAAGTATTACACAAAATTTTAATAAAAACTAGACCACACTGGCCAACGCAACCCTGGTCACCTATTTGGTCAAACTCATCTTCTAGTGCCAGAAGTGTTATTTTTCGGGCCTAGTAATTTTTTGCTGTTTCCCCTTTCAGGGACGTGTATCCCCTGTATGCAGGGGGAGATTATCAGAGAGTCACTTCTAAGACGCGGAATCCCCGAGGCATCGTTTTCTTATAACACCCTATGCCAATATAATAGCTCGCTAAAACCAGGGTGATTGTACTGTAGTAATAGAATTCTTATCAGAACACTTTAATTCAGGTGAAATTTACGGCTCAGCTAAAAGCTATCGCTCAGCATTTTGTTAGGACAGGAAATTACCTGTAATGATTCTATAAATAGATTTTTCAAAGCAGTTTACCATAAGAATCCCCCTGTCCTAAAATATGATACCACCTGGGACCCCAAATTAGTACTCAATTATTTATTAAATTATTTTCCAAATGATTGAATTATCTTTAAAGGAGTTATCTTTCAATACTGTCACCTACTTGCCTTAACATGGGCACAAAGAATGCAAACCTTAAGTCTAATCAAAATAAAAAATATAAATATGACATTCGACTCAGAGAAAATCATAATCAAAGTAGAAACCTCAAGTCCCGGATGCTATTATCCCCTGATTAAACTACCATATATTAAAGAAAACCCTAGCGTTTGTCCAGTTTTAACACTACATATTATTATAAGCACATTTAAACATATCGGACACGCCGGTGGTGGCGTGGTCGGTGGGATGCTTGCATTTCACGCCGCAGGTCGTGGGTTTACTTTCCGCCCGGGACAAACATTTGTGTGATGAACATGTCTGTTTGTATCGAGTATCGAGTCTGGGTGTAAATATCTATATTTACAAAATAAAATAGTATAAATATAGTTTAGACCAGTTATCTGGTTTCCATAACACAAGCTCTACTTAGCTTGGGACCATATATAAAAATACCGTCAATGAAGAATCTCTATTTATTAGTTTAGCGGCATAGACCATGTCTTGCTATGCTTTGTCTATGGGGTGCTTGACTATCTACGTGCGAGAGTTATGAAAACATAGTAAAAAGTTATGAAAATACTAGCTGCCCCAGCGAACTTCGTACCGCCAGCGGACAAAATTGTGAATCTAAACCATTCCCAGATCCCCTTGAACATACACAAAAAATTTCATCAAAATCGGTCCAGTCGTTTAGGAGGAGTTCAGTCACATACACACGCACACAAGAAATATATTAAGATAGTAAAATGCACCCCAAGTTTTTTACTCTGAATTGAATTATTCTCCTAATAATTTAAAAATTGTTATAATTTTATTTTGAAGTAATTAGTTATGATTGATTGTCCGATCTTTTACGACTGAAATATAAACTCTTTGTAATTAAAAATTATTTTCTACTTTTAGTTCGATTAGCTATAAAAGCATGGCTATTTAGTTCTTTTTTTTAAACTATAATTTATTGATAATGCTCAATTTATATATTTATAATTAGTATCATTGCTTCATTTAAGACAAGATTGCTATATATTATAGATATTATAGTATTCTTTGAAATTATTTTTGAACTTAATCTATTATAGCATCTACGATTTGATCGTTACCTAGTATATTTTATTTCACTGTTATGTGTTACTATTTTTTTTTTGTTCTGATGCTCTTAACATCTGCATGTAAACTGTAATCATCTTCGGGAGAGATACGAAGTATAATTAAGAATCAAACGAACTTACCTAGTGAAGTTTGATGTCTAATTATACGAGTGTCTTGACCGAAGATGATTACACTCCCACCCAACCCATACAAAAAAAATATATATATATATATATATATATATATATATATATATATATATATATATAAATAATGGAGGTCGAAGCGCACTGTCGCGATCTGGCGAACGCAACGAGTCAGTAAACATACTCTTTAATATCTAATTTTCTTTTAAATTATTTAATTAATTCAAAAGTTTTTTATAACTTTAAAAGTGTGATAAGGACAGCATCATCTCGCGTGCTGCTGCATGTAAACTGTAATCATCTTCGGTCAAGACACTCGTATAATTAGACATCAAACTTCACTAGGTAAGTTCGTTTGATTCTTAATTAACCAAAGCATTTCACTTCATAATTAACGAAATATTGATTTCCAAACTGTTATATTAACAAACTTTAAATATTGTAATGTGTCTTAACTTACAAAAACAATGTTGATATAAATAGTGTGATATCATTAAATGATTACTAATTATATATTTTTTATTCTTTTAGAATATAATCACTAGCCGTCAAACAGTGTTATCGATAATCGAAGTATCAGGCGGTGCATGGTGCAGCAAGCTCTATGCGCCACGCACACATTAAGAAAACACGCACACTACTGCTATTGGTTTTTGGTCTCGTCTCGATCACTACTATGCGTTTCAAATAAGAATAGGACTGGACTCGCGGCTAACTTCTTACCAAAAACCAAGCAAAAGTAGCGCCAGCACAAAATGTCAAAACACAGACAATAATATTATTTTGAAATGTATGGAAAAGTGATTTAAGTGAAAACTTTACACAAGTATGTAGTTACAATGCAGCTACCTATCTAAGTAAATTTACGCGCTAGGATACTACAAACTTGCACACAAATTCATATACACGGACAAAAACACACGTTCTAACTTAAAACTCCGATTTTTGTCCTCGGAAGTTAATAAAATATGTTCGTATCTAAATTTCCGAATCCAAATGTCCAATCTTACTCAAAAGGCAATAAGATTTGCGCATTTTTATTTTTTTTTCATCTAGAAGTGATATCAAACAAACATTTTTGCTCACTGTACTAAAAATGTGAAGTTGTTGCGTATTCCAGTCCAAGATGGCGGATTTTCAATCCTATTCTTATTTGAAACGCATAGTACATTGCCAATCATGTCCGTAAGGATTGAGGAGCCGCTTCAGATTTAAGAAGGAAGCTCGCATATTAGGGAAGAAAATAATTTTGTAGGCTGAATGCTGAAATTTGTAGTAAAATATCTCTAAAGTTATATCAATGTGAATGTGGCTCCTCGATCCAAACATCTGAATTGAGGAGCCACCTGAAACACGGAAAGTATTTTTAAATAATTTTGAAAATGTTGTATCATTTAGTAGCAAGTGTGTATAGTGTCTACAAAAAAACTGAGCCCCATACTGTTTATATTCAAGAATGTACAATACTTTTAATGTGGCTCCTCAATCTATAAACAAGAGCGTGAATTGCCATGAAAGTTATTGGTCAATTTATATTCCACTTTAAAGACATTTAGTAGTAACTGTGTTCGAATTTGTAGCATATGGACAAAGTAGTAGAACTGAGTGAATTTAATAAATAAACGCATTTCATTTGGCTTCTCAATCCTGACGGCTACATAATAAATAATTGACTGTACCTACCTGAGATCAAAACGGAAGAAAATACCAGAGACACTAACATTTAGTAGAAATGTCTACTGAATACATAAGCACAGATCAACATTGTATATTTTCTGTATCTGAAAACAAATTACTTCTGAATATTTCTTACGAATTCGCTATTAAGGGTGACCACGTTTCTTGAGTTAAAGTAGGATGATTCATTTTTTTAAATTAAATTTTTCGACAATATTCGGTACAAAGATTCTTGATAAGTTTGGACAGATGGATTGAACATGTAGTCTGGTGCCGGAGCTGGCATATTCAATAGAGTATGCTTCTAGTCAAAGCGTGGGTAGTCTTTTAGGCGGAAGCATATGCTAAGGAGAATCTATAGGAAGACAAGGAATCAATCTATACTGATTCTTAGTGATAGTCTAGTGTATGTCAAATCGCTGATGTCACCAAAGATTGAATCAGACTAATCCTACACTGTGTTAGATCCCTGCAGTCCTCTTGAAGTATTCATCAACGGCGAACCTGGCAAAGACAGCTAGCAACATAGTCTTTGTTGTTTGTGAGCCCGAATATGGCTCGTTAAACCGAGGTTGGTTTTAAATGTACGTACACAGGAAGCACAATAGAGTTGACCTTCACCATTCTAGGTGTAAGTATAGGAAGGTTTAGGACGGAAGGTTTTGCCAACGCTTTTCTTCGTTAGATGCCTAAATACTTTGGGGAGATACAACAAGGCCGGAATAGCCAGGGCCCTAGATAAAATCTGCAAAACATGGATTTATCTGAAGAAATACATATATACGATTTTAACAGGTTTAACTTAGATACTCAAGTGAATTAGTATAAAATAAATAATGACCCAAAAGTTAATTGTTACGAAGTACCTAAATGAAAGTTGAATTTCACTAAAACGTCTGAACTGAGGGCCCAATAAAAAAAAATTATTCAGCTTTATTGAGACAGGCTCAGACTTTATTGAGGCTCAACCTAATATATAACCTAACCTAACCTAAACGAATTAGAGGATTTTTTACTATTTCTTAATTAAATCTTAATCTCAAGTTACAAATTAAAGTATGGCATTTAGAAGAACGGAGCTACCGTTCTTCTAAATGCCATACTTTCAGAGAAAATAGATTTTCAGATTTTTATAAGAGAAACATTTAAAGTGTGAACATAATGTTCATACCTAGTAAGTACCTGTACATTAATTTTGTTATGCGCAGTCGAAGTCAAAATTTTTGTAGCTAAAACTGTTTGGCAACGCGGTCACCGGGCATCACCCCTTGCCCGGCTGGAAGATCTTCCCTTTACAAAATTGTTTAAATTCGCTTCGTAAATAAGCCATTATTTTTGGTTGAAAGTAAAAGATAAAAAAATGGTTATTGTGGGTTATCCATAAGAGATAGACATATACCATCGCGGACTTTTTTGTTGACCTTTTTAAGATGTGCAATACTGTAGTACATTATTTTTATATATCTCGTAGGGTTTAGCCAGCGTTTGCAATGTAAGCACAAAAAATGCGTTAATTTACGCATCAGAAACATCTAAAACTGTCAGTGTTTTTTCTATTATATTATGCATGTATTATAGGTATACATAAACCTTCCTCTTGAATCACTCTATAAGATAAAAAAAACCGCATGAAAATCGGTTGCGTTGTTTTAAGGATTTAAGCGCACGTATAGATATACGTATATCTTGGAACTTTAATATCAAACAATGGCAGCTGTGAAGATGAAGAAAAACGACGTATGGCCATAACGAGAACTGCGATGGATAAGTTAAGGAAAGTGTGGGGAAATCGCAATATCACTAAAGCCACCAAAGTTAGACTTGTACGAACATTGGTGTTCCCCATTTTCCTTTATGCGGCAGAGACATGGACAGTGCGCGAGTTGGAAAAAGAGAAGATAGATGCCCTAGAAATGTGGTGCTGGATAAAGATGCTTGGGATATCTTGGACAGAGTTCCGTACTAACGTATCCATACTCCAAGAGCTCCAAATCACAAAGCGTCTATCGACGGTAGTACTACCGTCGATAGACGCTTTATGACTGTACAGTCGCGCATACTACAGTATTTCGGACATGTCTCTAGGCGAGATAACGACTCCATTGAGCGGCTGGTTGTGCAGGGAAAGGTGGAGGGGACGAGATCACGCGGCAGGTCACCTATGCGCTGGACTGACTAGATAAAATCCGCCACAAAAAACAGTTTACATGATTGTGCCAGACACTCTACCAATAGGCACAGATGGCGGGAGATCGTGCGAAGAGCTGTGTCCACTTCTGTAACCAATGTGACCACGACCACTCTTACAAGAGCGGAACGACAAAGAAGAAGATAGATATACGGGACAGGAATGCGGCTATGTTTTATACTATGTAGTGATAACATCTTTAATTCACGAAGTTTTTTCTATTTTTAACTAATCCTTATTCGTTAACTTATTTCGTTTCGTAAGGTTTGCAAAAATGGGCCCTCAATCCAGATGCATATGGATACAAAGCTAATATAATTAGAAAAAAAAAATTAAAGTATATATTTCATGTCTACTGCCTCCGCCCGCGTGGTTTTGGGTAATAAGTAGGTACATAACCTATGTGCTTATTCAGATAGATTACCTATTGGCTATTGTACCTAATATGTCTCTGTGAAAAAATTACATCCAAATCCAAAAATAGGTACCTCAGTAGATAGTTTTTGTGCGTAAGAGTAGGTAACTAATATCCATAATAACTAATATCCTTATATGCACATCGATGTGCATATATGTAGGTACATACAAAGTTTCCTATTTATAATATTTAGTGAAGTAAGAAATAATATTAAGTAGGTACCTACTTAACACCTTTAATATATTTTGTTTATGTAGTTTAATGCGAGACTTTCTTTTACATACCTACTCCAACCGCATGGTATTCGCAACTGCGAGCGACTGATGACCGCCTGTTAAATTTGAAGAAAGTAAATTGGTCGATCTGTAGCAAACGCCTTTCTCGATATCTGAGGGAGTTTGCTATATAAAAGCTTCTAAATAGAGAGGTGATTCGATAGTTTTTTAACAGCGCTGTCGACGTACACTCAAGTGCTACAATGGAAATTCCGGTTAGTTACATACCTTGTTTTTTGTTATGGTTGTGATAAAAGTGTTTTTGTATTTTTTTTGGACTGCAATGTAATATCTTACATAATATTACTTCCTGTTATTGCACTAACCATAGTTTGTTACGTAGAGACAGATAGTCATCATCTACATGCAAAGCCAACTATATACCTATGTTTAAGAAACTTTATTTTTACAGATTCTTCTAATACTCCTGTGCTGTTCATACTACACCATAGCGTCGCACGATGTTTACACCATTCCTGTCGAAAACTATGAAACCGAGTTACAAGATCTTGGTGAGACGGTGGATATACCTGAAACCCCTGTTAGGGTAGTTAAGATTACTAAAACGGTAGCTGTAAAAGTACCAGTGCCTTACCCGGTGAAGGTAATCGAAAAAGTGCCCTATCCAGTGCATATAAATAAACCGTACCCTGTGCCTGTCCCGCAAATAGTAAAGGTCCCACATAACGGTAAGCACATCCATGAGCACGAGGGCACGAATGAGCACCATCAGCATGACGAAGATGGTAATTCTTACCAAGTGAAAGAAATATATTCTCCAGATGCGGCGTCTCATGAATCATATAGGCCTGAAATTCAATCATTTAATGGGGACAACTCTGGTCATCCACATTCTTTCGGCGGCTATCAAGATTCTTCTGAGGGTTCGTACGTAGCTCCATCGCATAGCTACCATGGCAATCTCGCCGCGGGTCAGGATGCTGATTCGTTCGAGTCTCAAAGTTATGATCAAGCTATGAGAGATTACTTACAAAAACATAATTCAGGCGGCAGTAACGATGGACAAAACTATAAACATTTTTAAGTAATTGTAGAACCCTGAATGTGTTCTTCATTAGTAAAATAAATCCTGTACATATTATTAAAAATTACCGTAAAATTATAATTAATTAAGTGTTGTTTGAATGTGTAAATGGTGAGATTTGTTAAAACAGTAGAGGTAGGTAGGTATTAAGTATAAAACCTACCTCCTATTGTATAATTCTATTTGTTGGGATTTCTTAATAAGTGATTGAAATGAATAAATTATTACCAAACATTATCTAAAATTATTTTATTCACCAGTGTAACTATGAACTGCTATCACATCCAGTAAAATAAAACTACTAAGTACCTACTTATTAAAACTGTTAGCTATTTTAAAGAATTAAATACTAAATTAATATAGAATTACCCAATATACCATTATTATTAAAATAATACAGATCATGTTCAATTATATCATGTATCCAATACGTGCGTTGCGCGTTGTCACGTCACATTCGGTTTACATTTCAAATCTCGACAAAAAATGGAGGTGTCAAGTGTGATGCGTGTATCTTGTACATAGTTACCACGTAATACCCAAACGCATGAATCTTATTGGTTCCTTTTTTTCGAAAGAAGCAGTGATAAGAGATTGTTGTTCTCTGCTGAAAGAAATAAGCGTGCGCTTTATTATATTTTGTAATTTAGAGCTACTTAGCAATGTTTGGTAAAAATTATAAAACTATAAAATAACATTTTATGAAAACCCCGACCCAATTAAGACTAATCTCGATCACTTCAGCTTCCAAATAAAACCGTATAAACCTGACTTAATCTGACTAGTATCTTGGCTACGCTTCTGGTGCGAGGCTCCTTGTACCAAAGTACCTAATTCTTAATCATGGCATACGAATTCATTCAGATATTCAATAAGTAACAACGGAACAAAAACAGTTTTTTAAAAAAGCGCAACTACTTACTTATGTAAGTTCTCTTTTAATTATACAATTTGAGGCAGATAATAGCAACGTTGCAAGTCTCTAGACTTACACGGGCACAATAGGCCCACATTGGGCAATGGTAACTGAAGAAGGAGTTATTGTTTTCCCTTGCGAGTCCAACGGTACAAGGGAAGAAGCTTTCTTAACTTGGCATGCCACACGTACCTAAGGACTGACAAAAAGAAAATTCTGGATTCCGGATTGAGAGAGTCAAGCTGGCTAAGTGCGGGTTGGTGGATGTCACGTTCTCAAATGATACCTCTTAGACATGCCGGTTTCCTCACGATGTTTTCCTTCACCGATATATGGTAATAACAACATTTTAACTCCGGCGAAGTCACAGTGTTACGCTAGTTAGATAAAAAGTAGCGCATTATTTCTATCTCTGTGCCAAATTCGTCCACTAGTTTTTGCGTAAATAAGTAACAAAAGTTCATACACACACCCAACTATCGCGTTTATCACACAATCACATTCATTCGTTTACTTGAACCAACGACTAGTTCCTTGGAATATTTTATTTGAACAAAATTATTTTTTACACCTCCTGGAGTTTTGTGAAGTTAAAGTTTTTAGACTAAGTTTTAAAAACATCGAACCAAGGGATAAAAATTACTATGGAAACTAATTAAAGAAAAAATATTTTTATATACCCGCTGGGGGTAGTTTTGGAAAAATAAAAAAACACGTCATTCATTATAGTTAAGGGTTTATTTTAAGAGGATCTGAAAGTTCTAAGTTCTTTATTTAAATTAAAGGTTCCATAATTTAAATAGTCACTTTACACACCCGCTGGGGTCAGTTATAGACAAATAAATAGCGTTTTTCATTATTTGTATATGTACTTAAGGTTTACCTATTTTATGAGAATCTGAAAGATCTATTGTTTTTATCTTATTTAAAAAAAAAAATTACACACCGCCCGGGGGTAGTTTCGTAAAAATAAAAAACACGTGTTTGATTATTTAAAGACCTATTAGAAGCGAGTCTGAAAGTTCTATAGAAATATATTTTTTTTCAAACAAAATTCATTTTAGATGCCTCCCGAAATAAATCAATAATAAATTTTTGGTAAAATAAAAAACACCTGTTTTATTATTTGTTATAAGCTCTATTTATACCGAATTTGAAATGAATCGAACCAAGGACTAAACAGTTCTAGCAACTTTTAAACATATAGGCTTAGCCTATATCCTATTCTAGTCTACTCTACCTACGTTTTGAATTTCATCATAATCGGGTTAGTGGTTATGGAGATTATGTGGTAACCAACAGACACACGCACACGCACACTCTCGCATTTATAATATTAGTATGTTGAGAATATTATTACTAGGTTGAGTTAAAGATATTTGAATTAATTTAAGAATTAAGAAGGAAAGATTGCAAGGGGGCTGGCATGGTTTGTAAGAAAGGCATCAAGGCTTTATGTTTATGTGCTCTGAGGGCCACTCTCTCAGAATTATTTGAAAACATGTACAAGATTTAATGAATATTTCCAAAGAATTGTGAATATTAGAACCAGATTTTATGAAAATTAAATAAGAGGGTATCAAAGTTGGACCCTCAGTCCACACATAGAGGATTGAGGGTCCACTTGTACCGGATAAACGGTAAAATATAAGCTAACGCCAAAAAAAAGTTGTGGAAACAAGAAATTATAGTAAAACTGTATTATTTTGTATATCTCCGTTCAAAATGGACCTTCAGGAAATTTTACTACTCTAATAATAACAAAACCATTATTATCTTTTGGTTACACTTTGAAATCCTGATAATAAATAAATTGTGAAATTTCGTGATAGCAATAACAGATCACGGTACATTACGGTTAAAAAATTATCGCCTTGCTAAAATTCGGACCCTCAGTTCTCCACTTTTTTGTATTCGTTTTATTACGCTAAATGCATGATAGATAAGTCGACTACAAAATTATCTCTATTTGTAAAAAAAATGTGAGTCATCTCAAGCCTCGCTAATCCAAAAAACGATAGGTGCCTATATTTTTTGCTAAATGTAATCCTCCATCTTAGATTTCAAAATAGATGTAATTTTTGTAATCTCGTAAACTACCCATAATGTAACATCAATGAACTAAAATCTTAAATTTGTCTAACTCAAAAAACGCTGAACCGATTTTGATGCTACTCTAATTCATCCCTACGTTGATACGTATTATATCTAACAAAACAGAATCATCGCAATCCAATGGCTAGTTTTAGCGTAATCTCTATACAAACAAACAATTACAAAACTTATAAAACTTGGTATAAGTGTTTAGAAGCCCGCATAGTCTGTTTTCTGCGAATTCGGCGCAATGCCGACAATATTACTTACTTAAATGTCGAATTAAAAAATCGCTCTTTTAAAGTTGTGAAAAAAACGTGTAAATAACAACTTCCAGAAATGTCAAAGTTAGTTAAAGTACCTACTTAATGAGGACTCTGTGTCTTCAGACAAGTCTTCTCTAGTTGAGAATTGGAAAGGAGAAGGTAAAGACGACGATACAGCTAAAATAGTAAAACAAATTAAACATATGCAAAATGGACACTTTTGTTCTACAGTTGAAGTGAATAATAGACATAAAAATTATAACTACTTGGGGACTAGATTCTATGTGTTTCGGTTATAT
The DNA here is from genome assembly GCA_936450015.1 of Meganola albula. Lineage (NCBI taxonomy): Eukaryota > Metazoa > Arthropoda > Insecta > Lepidoptera > Nolidae > Meganola > Meganola albula. The sequence continues at coordinate 9,158,744 of OW388144.1, read as the reverse complement.
TCAAAATCAATATATGAAAGATTCGATTGTCATGTTCAGCCCTGAATTACTCTGAAAGTACATTAAATGTTTGACAGGTGCAATGATAAGTTGCAATACGTATAAAATCCGAGTAGATTTAGTTCACAAGTTTAATAATGCTTGAGGACTAAATCTGCTCAGTCTCATTTACTACAACGAAGCGTTAACGGATTTTGTGCATCGATTTCAATTGAAAGATAATTTTCTTTCCTACCACTCAACTAAAATTTTACAAAAATCATGTGTTCTCAGACGAAGGACAACACGAGTGATAGAGGTATGGAAATATTCGCATAAATGAGATACAAGCGGTAAAAAGTAACATCTAGCACTAATAAGGTTAAGTGCGCACTAATAACGCTAAGTACGCACTGACAAACTGGCTTTAGGCAGTCAATGCGTACTAGCCTTATGGACCGTTACCTACGCTACCTACTTAGTCTACATGAAGTAAATTTAAATTTGGTTTTTGCAATCTAACTTACGCTGTATGAAAATACAATGGAAATATATTTTTTAAATTGTATAAAAATAGGAGGAAAAAAAATGTTAAGCGAACTTGAACAGCGTTTATTAGATAACTCTCGCCTCGTGGATATTGCCACCTAGTGCCAGCAAACCGGCGAAATCGCAATAAACAAAATTACAGCATGACGTAAACCTTCAGTTTTATTGAAGTACCTACTTACTAGCGACTCGCCCTTGCTTTGCACGGGTACACGCAGATACTAATTATTTCAATTTTACTAAAATGCTGCACGCTGCTGGTGGCGCTAAGAGGCCGTATCCACGAACAAATGAATCGCAGCGATATTAACGTCGTGCCACGTTACGTCACATACACTCTCTGCGGGGTCGTCTCCACCAGCGATAGAATCGCGTTCCAGATAATGTATGGCATGATGTTTAACATTTTACGAGTTAATTACAATTCTAAGGTGTGAAAGGCTATAACCATTATGTACATTAAATGCTGGTAAGTTAACTACCACCTTTACAAACGTAGCATAAGCTAAGAATAGCTTATTTTATATTACAGTATTACAAAGAATATTAAGGAGAAAACAATTTTTAAACATAAGGCCTTAAACTAAATGAAAAAAATAAATGAATAATTGCCATTTAATAAAACTTATGACATATCTTAAGGTTCGCTAAAGTATGTTTTCACAAAAAGAATCTCACTACAGCGAGCCTTTAGATGCATTATGTTTTATGAATAAGGTTATGTAAGTACCTATTTAAATTTATAAGGACATAATATCGTAATCAAAATAAATAGCTTTCTTAACTCCACATTAAACATTTAAATTGTAATGGAAAGCTCTACAAAATAGGTACTATACACATCCACACATCTATATGCCACCGCCAGTGCAGCAAAGAAGAAAAAATCCATCAAGGCTACAACTACATTGTTTTCTTATACTTTTTAAAAGACATCGCTTTAAATTAAAGCTTTCAGTCGGCTTAATTTGTTCCGGCATTTTGAACTATTATTGTCACTTGTTAGGTAACAAAACGGACTACTTTTGTGGTTTATTATTCTCGAATAGATTGCCATGGTCCAGGATTGAGAAAAATGAAGAAATAAATCATATTTCAACAAATTAACACTAGCAGTATACTTCTTCTGTGGCATTGGAATCCGTTGCGTAGTTTAAAAATCTACCTAAGCGTTCAGAGGGACAGACATTGGCGACACCCTGTTATATACTATGTATAAATGGGACATAACAAACACAGACACGATTTTACTCATCTAAACTATCAACTGTAGGTACTGAACCCTTACTACGAGTCGTCATTACGAACAAAAGTTTTAGAATACTATCGATATCCTGTCAAGATAATAGGTTAAATTTTTCAGCAAAATCTACAAATTATTTAACCTATTCTATTTCCAATTTATTTTAACTATATCTAATGCCTAATCCTTTTTATCAAAAAAAAAAAAAAACAAAAAAAAAACGTATTAGAAAACGCATTTTGACGAGTTCAAGATAGTACTATTTAGGCACTCGAAAACTGTTTTCTTACTGACAAACTCGTACTAGGGTTACAGTGACAAACCTGCTTCTATCTACTTAAAATAATCTAAGACCTACTTCCTTTTTAGAACGGTGGAATGTATTGAATTCGCGGGCGTTTCTCAATAATGGCGCTGTCAGAATCTACCAAGGAGAGGTCTTCGACGAGAGGGCTTTTCTTAATAACAGGTCGCACAAGGTCCTCCAGCTTCTCATCTTCATCCGACACGTACATCCGAGTCAAATCAGATGCCACTGACGCCGTCTCACATGCACTGTACATAAAACGGACGTAACATTATTACTACCTGTAATATTATCTGATTTTATACTGCCTACTATATATTATACTGCATAATGCCGTACATAATATGTACTACCACTAGTGTTGTGACTCATTAACGGCTCGAGTCTCTTATGAAGGCTCGAGCTACGCCTCCAGCTTTATTTCGAAGGCTCGAGCCCAGACTCGAACCCTAGTTCAGAGGCTCGAGTCGCGACTCGAGCTCTGTATTAAAGGCTCACTACACAACATTACGCTCCAAAATAAATCTAATTAATATGTTTTTAAAATAATGTATTTTTATTTACAAACTAACTTCACTTTATAATAACTTATTTTTATTATAATTTTGTACCTCCTCCTCTTGTGTTTAATGTTTAAAAATGTTTAAAAAAAGATCACGTGATTAATGGACAGCCGCCTCTTAGAGATGAAAGTTTCTTAAATTTACAAAATGAATGAGGAAGACAATTTAACATCGGAAGCCAACGTGTTTGATACTACTGATACTTCGCTTACAGAAAATGATGTTTCAGCATCTTCTATGGTGTCGAAAAAGCCGCGTATTAGTTGGAAATGGTGTCATTTTAAGAAAAAAACCAACAAATTGATGTGCGAAGAATGCAGTCATACATTTTTTATTAGAACATCGCACTCCATTTTGAAAAGGCATCAATCGCGTCATGGTGATGTTCATTCTATACAGATTGAACAAAACGAAAGGGTGTCATCTGGGTCCTTAAAATATAAAAATCAACAAGTGGACATCAATGACCTTTTATTAAACCTTATTATACACGGCCAGCATTCTTTCCGAATAGTAGAAGAATCGGACTTTGTATCATTTTTATCAGGTATATAAATAAAGCTCGAGCTTCGACTCGAGTCCTTCGTTTGAGGCTCTTGAGCCTTCAAGGCTCGAGCCTCAGAGCTCGAGCTTTGAAGACTCAGTAGCTTCGACTCGGAGCTCGAGTTTCCGCCTCGGAGCTCATTTCTCACAACACTAACTACCACACTCATTCTTACAGTCCTCCAAGAGGTTAGGTGGATGTGGCACCTATTATAATACATTGTACTCGGTACCCATCATTGAAAATTAAATAATTGCTGCGTCACCAATTTTTTTCGCGAGGGGTTAAAATAGTAAGTAAAAACTATTCAGAATTTGGCAATTTCAATAGCCTTCACTCACACGTTATGGACCTTATAGCTGCGAATTGCTATTACATAAACTTAATTAAGCATGTCTGTATTACTTAGGTGTTAGTCGAAAAATTTAAACCTAATAAACAATTTACTATTATTATTAATTCTCAAAAATGCCTCAATCAATGGACGCCCACTTGCATGGGCAATTTTCAAATTCTTTTCATTCGTATTTATTGGTCGTCTTTTAGGTCAATGATTGCAAGTCTAGCAACGATTACAAACGACACATACAACCTGTGTTTACCCATAACTATAGCACTTCACCCACGAATTTGGCGGTTATAGTTAACGTGATTAGTTACGTCATTTTGAACATTATTTATTTGGTGCAACCCGTATTACGCCTAACCGGTGCGCCAGTCGAGGTGTTGGTTATAGTTGTTAGTACGTGCAACCTACCCTTAGTGTAATAAGTAGGTAACAATGACAGAATCACCACATAAGCTAAGTTATTATAAATGGTACTTACTCGGATTCTGCCACTTGAACGTTGAACACCGAAGCCTCCTGTTCGATGGTCATGATAGGAGGCATTATCAGATCGGAAACGTGGAATGCATTGGTGCTGGGAGTAAAAGCATTGGCGGGTCCTAAAAATGCTGACGAATTATCAGCAAAAGATGTGGATGCCCCGGTAAAGGAAGTATTGATATGGAATTGGGAGCTAGACCCAGCAATAGGCAATGAGGCAGCTGGGAGCAGTGGAGGGTCAGGCCCTTGTATCCCCTTTGGTGACATCTGTTGCATTGCAATGCCGAACTGAGCATTTTCATCCTGTTCCATTGCTTGACTGAAACATAAGAAAAATATTTTATTAGCTTTCGCCCGTGGCTTCGCCCATTTCACGCCCTTAGGTGGTGTGGTTTCATTCATTCCTAGTGCACTAAATAAATAAATATTCTGGGACATCAACACACACGGTCAACTGGTCCCAAGCTAAGCAGAGCTTGTGTTATGGAAACCAGATCACTGGTATATACTATACATATAATACATTTCTTTTGTAATTATATACATATAATAGATATTTACACCCAGACTCGACACAAACAGAAATGTTTATCACTAATGTTTGTCTCGGGTGGGAATCGAACCCACGACCTGCGGCGTGAAAAGCAAGTATCTTACCGACCACGCCACCGGCCCGTCCTAGACTAGTTTGCCTGTGCGTTGATATGTCAGTCAGTCAGTTTCTTCTTTTAATATTTAGATAAGTGTAAAGTAAATAATAATATAGTGGGGAACAACCAAAAATAATTCGTAATTACCTTCCTAAGTTGAGTGAAAGTTTGTAATCTTGAGATTTCTGTACGACCTCCAACCAGTTTTGCTTTTCACCATCATGTTCATCCGAATTGAAAATTGACCCAGGTCTAAAATATACAAAATATATTTGAATTTTGTACTTTATGTCTACACATCAAGCTATACATTTCCAGTATGTAATCAGCTAATCTCGCATTGTATAAGATTTCCGTAAAACGAGAGGTCAGCAGTATGTAAAACATAAAAATTATATTATGATTATTCTTAACAACCGATATATACTCACGTTGGTGTGTAATTCACCATGATGGCTAAGTGTGTCTGCTTATTTATCTGATAATCGTTTTCCGGTGGTTCAGACATAACTATGTCTTTTGTAGGAACAATTGTTAGCACAGGACTGCGTCGGAATCTTGTATTTATGGAGTTGTCAAATATATCCTTCAATGGGAATTTTAACTTCGCTGTAATACAAAAATCAGGCATTAAACCGTAATCAAAATACCATTTAATGACACTCAAATTAAGCCCTTTAAGTTTAATTAGGCTTTTAAGTTTAACTTACATGTATCAATTTTTAATATTTTCGCGGCAATATCATACAAGTAGTCTGGAGTCCAAAAGTTGGGTATTCGTATAAACACCTTGCCAGAGTCCACTGGCATATGGAATCCGAGTTTGTGTAACAACTGAAGAAACTTCAAGTCTTTACAGATAGCAGCTTGCTTGCAGTTCCACGGCACCAGTGGTACAGACTGGTGAAACACTAAAATATCGGTCACAACAACATTATATGTCTATAGTTAATTTATTTGATAATAACTATAAACAGTGCTTAAGTTGTAACGGAAGACAAACATGTAATGGTTTTGAAGCAAGAAAATAAACTGTATAAAATTGGTGCCTCTTACTAAATATACGCAATTTATACAATAGATATTTTGAAGATAACTTACGAAGAGAGTGATATGACACCGGTGATACAACTTCCAAGTCATCAGCTTGTCTAGATTTAAATTTGGTTCTAATTTTACAAGAATTATCTAAATGGTTTTTGTTACTCTTGTTAAGTTTTTTTTCCAAATATATTTTTGCAAAGCAAGTCTCTAATAAAACTCTCTGGACCCAATCAAGAAATTCAGACTTTCCATCTTGAGCCAGTTGCTCACACAGTTTTCTGATTTCGTGGTCTCTCATTTCTTTACTGACTGGTACAGTTTTTGGGTTTTTATCACTGTCTCTTTCTAATAGTTCTTCGTATCCATCCTTGTCGATTATTTTCTGCGTAAGCAGTGCGTTTATTACGGATTCCTTGGTCTTTACTACTCCCTCCTCTTTGTATAGCTTGACTATCTCCCCGATTACATCAGATTGTGAATTGCATTGCATGTACTTCCAACTTAGTGATGACGATTCAAGCTCGGTCCATCTAAAATGTTCATAAATATTTTAACAGAAGTATCGTGTTTATGTGTGTATCTGATATAGAAAGTGTCGTGTTTGTCTAATATAGAATCAAAATTGGCATTAGAACAACGGGGCGAAGTGAGGGTAGGTCTATTTTGCCAAGTTTTGCGCACGTGAATACATTTGTATGAATATTGACTACTGCGCAGTCAAGACGGATTACCAAGTTATATGCCGGCTACTATATACATTTTTCTTTGGGCAAAAACCTTAAAACGATAATAGTATAAGTTTAATTTAATCTGGAACTAGAATCAAGGTTTTTCCATGGCGCTTGCAACTTGCTTTTTATGTGATGATTAACTATAAACATAATAATAAACTAATACATAATATGTTGAAAGTTACCACTTACACGTCTTTCGAAGAGCTGGTTTGATTGCGAGCAGAGACTTTCTTAAGCTCGTCTGCAGCGATAGGTTTAGGCGGCTGTGGTATGACGAATTTGCCAGCATCATTGTCGTTGTCAAAGATTTCTAATTTTAGTGGGAAGTTTGTCGAACTTTGAAGAGAATGAGGCTTTTTCACAAACGTATTTATCACGTATTCTATAAGATCCGACCAGTCCTGAAACGTGGTGAAATAAAAAATACAAACGTGTACAACCTACTATCTAGAAGCATTTAGGAATTTTGTCGGTGCTTAAATTGCGTATTAAACTTTATTCTATCGGCGGTTTACGAGACAGAGAGACAATGAGATTTTGTTTCGTGTATTATGATACAATCGGATCGGATTAACAATCACAAGCGTCACATTTAAAGAATATTTCTGTACATTATCAATAATCCCATATATTTATAGCGATGTCTCCTATCGCACCCGTTATCTTTAGAAAGTAAATTACTTATTATAAACTTACGTCACAGATTTCAAAATCAGATTTCCAAATTGAAGTAAACGTCTTGAGTATCTTGGGTTGAAACAAAGCTATCAAGCAATTAAGTTCTCCGCCCACGTGGTGCATTATTGTAAAAATACAGTCATTTACAAACTCGCCATTATCAGGGTAATCTTCTAACAATGACCCATATTGATGCATTATTTCATTAGTAGCAAATCTGGTAAGCAAAATGGATTGTTATTGATTTGACTAGTCTCTTAATTCCTCTAAACTCTAACCTCTTAATTTTAACAAAAGTTTAGGATAATTTACTGATATTTCTTTGATCACAACATATTATAGTTATGTGCATCATTGCTTAATAACAGGCAAGTTGTGGTCAAGCGCAAACCTATTGATGGATAAAAAAATGTTACATAGAAATGTATGTAATTGTAATTGTAATTTAACTACATTGATACTTACTGTAGGATGTGGTCAAACATTTTAGCGCTACCCTTATATTCTGGCATTTTAATTGCGTTGTCCAAGAAAACCAGCAATATATGGTTCGTCACAATCAAATCCTAAAAACAGAACGTATAACTTATGTATGTATGTCCAATACCAGAAAATAACATTTAAATTTTAAATAAATAAATTTTATAACTTGGCCTACTAAAGTCTAAAGTCGACTTAGCCGTGAAAGTTTTCCTTTTAAATTCATCACATTTAGTAGCGTGACGATTTTCATTTACACTAGACTGTAATTAAAATTACTATAAAGCTTCACTTCAACCCTATTTAGTGTCCCACTGCTAGGTACGTGTCTTCTCTCAGCTATTTTACGAGTTAAGCGAGTTTAGGCCTTAGGTGCTTAGGTATAGACCAGCGTGTGTGGTGGACCCACGCTGGCCATGCTCGGGTTGGTGGATGTCACATGTCCTCGAATGATTAGTTCTTAGAGTTCGGTTTCACAACGTCTTCCTTCACCGATATGGAGCAGAGGCGATGAAGCATTTCACATGTGATGTGCGGGCACGACCGGGACTCAAACCTGCGACCTTATATTTCTAGGGCGAGGCCCGTACCGATGCGGCACCGCTGTTCCCATAAAACTTAATATTTCGTAAATGGAACCCTCAATCAAAAACTGTAGTACTGTCAAAAACTGTAGCTCCAAGAATCTCTAAGCTAACCCAGACGCACACGGACGGACAGACGGGCATAAGGACATGGCGAAATTATAAGGGTTCTTAGTTTACTACGGAACCCTAAGAACTGCTCGTTTCTCAATTAAAATACGAATAAGGTAATTTTATGATTACCTGTAAATATTGCTTCGACTGGTACTTGGGATTGAAATGACGCAAAAGCAACACCATGAGATTGCGCAGCTCTTCTGTTTCACACATTTTAATCTGCAGCTGGACAAGTGCTTCTTGATCATCTTTGCACAAATGTGGAATCTTCTTATACACCTCGACGGCTTGTATAATTTCTCTTATAGCTGTTACGATCTGAAACATTTGTAACCTATATGTTAACTAGGTATCTACAAAAAGCTGTTATTAGATAGTTCATTATCAGAGAAAGAAACCAGCGAATAAGTCTATAAATGCTTGTTTTACACAGTAAAACCATCTATTGCGAATAAAAACGCGCAAATAACCGTCTGTCTCTTTTACGCTATAAATACTAAGTAAACCGATTTGTATGAAATTTAGTACGGAAATAATTTGAGACCCACGAAAGGACATAGGATAATTGGTATCCGACAGCGTAAAAAGGCGTTGATGGTTTTGCGCGATAACTGACATAAACGCGGGCGGAAAGCTAATTAGCGATAAGTATCTTACCACGTATACCTAGCCACATAGTATAAAAAATACTAAACAAATATTTACTTACCAAATGAAGTCTTCGTATATTCGGCTTTAAATCATTACCATCCAATTTAATGGCAAGCTCAAACTGTTCACACAAGTTGACTCCTTCTGCTGTTAAATACGACACAATGTCGTAGGACAATATTGAGCACACATGCTCCAAGTCAAGTTCAATTTGTGCGGCGAACTTTAAAAAATACGTAACCAGCCAGAAGAAGTGTGATGTATCGACCTCAAGCTGAAGATTTGTTAGAATCTGGCTGTGCAGTGTTTCTACCAGCGAATTGTACCCTTTTAGAAGGAAGTCGACTGTAAATTCTTTTAGTACGTTAGATATGTCATCATCTGTCGGTGTTTTATGTGAAAGTCCTTGCACATTTATACTGAAACAAAAGTTTTATCAAAATACATTTCATACAATTTTCACACAGATTGAAAATAAAATTGATAAATGGTTAAAAAATATAGTTATGATTAATTGAATTACGCAATATACTAACATATTTGATTTTCCTCTCTTGACAATTTTTTTTCTTTTCCGTTCTTGAGCGTTTGTACTGGAGCGAGTCTTGTTATTAATCCTCGGTTTAGGATTATGCGGCTTTTGGTGATGGGGCTTTTTCGCAGTTAGTTCGTCGTCGTTACTAGACGTAGAAATAGATTCTTGATTTTCAATTTGAGTACCATATCCACAGTCAGAAGTTTCGGATATCATTGTCTTTTTTTCTTGATAGTTGTTGCCATTGGAACTCTCGCATCGATCACCTATTTTGGAATGGATATCACGGGTGGCAGATGTCGGATTTTCCTAAAATTTATTAATAGTCTAATAAGTCATATTTAATTTTTAACTTAGATTTTAAATAGCTAAAATAGGGTTTTAATTCGTTTGTCCTTGTCTGTCATCTTGACATTTATACTAGTAAGAAAGAGACAGTCCATTTTAACTAGTCTTATATTTTTTTTATGAATAAGATCGTAATGGACGCTAGAGTTTACCAAAGATTATCCATTTATTTTATTTACGAATAATAGTGAAATAAAGTAGCAACTGGTTAGTGATGTAGGCATACCACACTCTGGAATAGGAGACCAAGTTTTTGGGAACATGTTTAATTACAAAAGTCTTAACGTAAAGTAAAGTCTTACCTATATCTTAAAATTTTACAATTTACAACATTATTTGGATAAATAAAGAAATCATTATCATTATATATAATAAAACTAAGTTGATAAAATGTGCGTGCCGATAAAACTTAAAAAGGAGTCCCATCACGATAAAGGGACTTATATAGTGTGATAGCCCTTTATCCCCCCTCGAACAAGAAAGTTCCCGTTTTAACCTAAAGGGTGTGTTTTTAAAGATATAAGGGCTTTTCCAACCCTTCAACTTGGAAAGTAAGTGTAGTCGCGCCATCTGTTGTCAAATAGTTGAACTTCATTCATTGTACACAATATGGACTTAAAAGAACGATTATTTGGGGCGCGAAATTTAAAATTCTCATTTCAATAAAGTCTTAAATTACATTTGTTACCATAATAAAGTTATTAAATTTTGTGTATTTATACAGCAGTAGCTAACTTATATGTTGGAGTTAAAGCGATATCATTTTAGTTATTCAAATTACTTCTGAAAACATTTTAAAATTTAAATTTTTAAATTTCGCGCCTTTACTGCGTATGCTACAGCTGCAGAACCTATTGTTACGGCGAACGATAACGTCGAGAACATTCTATACCTAGAACCCTTCAACTTGGAAAGTAAGTGTAGTCGCGCCATCTGTTGTCAAATAGTTGAACTTCATTCATTGTACACAATATGGACTTAAAAGAACGATTATTTGGGGCGCGAAATTTAAAATTCTCATTTCAATAAAGTCTTAAATTACATTTGTTACCATAATAAAGTTATTAAATTTTGTGTATTTATACAGCAGTAGCTAACTTATATGTTGGAGTTAAAGCGATATCATTTTAGTTATTCAAATTACTTCTGAAAACATTTTAAAATTTAAGTTTTTAAATTTCGCGCCTTTACTGCGTATGCTACAGCTGCAAAACCTATTGTTACGGCGAACGATAACGTCGAGAACATTCTATACCTAGAAGGTGTGAGAAAGTAAATATTCCCAAACTTTCTTGAATATCCTAGAGCCATCTTTCTCGAATATCTTAGAGCCAACTATACACTTCATGTGTATAGTCTCCATAAAGCCAACTTTCTGGAATACCCTAGAGCCTAGCTTTCTGAATATATAAGAGCCCGGTGTCGCCCGCCAGAATTAATTCGATTTGAACAGCGGAACAAGCCACTTCGAAACGAAAAAGAAAGAAGTTACCTGTGTGAGCCTTTATTTTGAAGTATCACGTGTGAGTATTTTTAATAGTGTGTTTAATTAATTCATGATCTTGAAGTGAAGAAAAAAAAAAGTTATCTGTGAGCCTTTATTGTGAAATATTAAATGTGAGTATTTTTAATAATGTATTTAATTAATTCTAATGGTTTTTTTTTCTTTTCTTTTAATTGTAATTTCCTTAACTTTCAAGTAGTCGCGCGGCGTTGAATCGATATACTTTGGCCGTAAACAAAATATCGCGCGACCGCTTGAAGATTAAATAATTTTGTTTTCTTTGTCTCAACGTGCCCCACGTTTACGTAATAATATATTTGTCTATAAAATGTTCATTTAATTTATATTTTACAGAATATAATGCCTAGACGTAAAAGAGGTGGAGATCTTGCCAGTTCTGCAGCGAAACGGCGGAAACAAAAAGAATATCGAAGAAATGAAACGGAAGAACAGCGCGAAGCACGTTTACAAAATCAACGAACCAGAATGAGCACCCTGAGAAGCGGAAAAAGCGAAGAAAGAAGCGAAAATAAAACTATTGAAGAATCGAGAATTTTAAAAGATAATCTAACAAAGGAAGCATTCCACTACGAATCGACGAAGAAATATTACAATCATAAATATGTTGTGATCGGAAAAATGAATAACATTTGCCAATTTTGCCACGCGAAAAAATTCAGTAAAGAAACACCAGGTCTCTGTTGCATGAATGGAAAAATTCGATTACCACCACTGGAAGCACCTCCGCAGGAATTTCTACATTACATGACCGGGGAAACACCAGAATCAAAACACTTTCTTCAAAATATAAGATCATACAACTCCTGCTTTCAAATGACTTCTTTCGGTGTTACTTCGACTAACACTAATAGAGATGAATTTGAATATGTATTTTCAATTCAAGGGCAAATTTATCACAAAATAGGATCGTTACTACCAATGCCTAACGATGACTATAAATTTCTGCAAGTATATTTCATTGGAAATGAAGAACAAGAAATTGATCAACGAAGTACACATTTTAATGGTTGAAACGCGAAATAATCCAAGATGTACAGAGGATCTTACACAAATACAATCAACTGATTTACATATTCAAAACAACACTAGATCGCATGATTTCTGATGACTATAAAATTGTGATTCGAGCCGATAAAAGACCACGTGGAGAACACGAACGTAGATTTAATGCACCTCAGATAGATGAAGTCGCCATCGTAATTGTGGACAATGAAAATACAAGCCGTGACATAATTTTACAACGAAGAAGAAAAGGACTACAACGCATTGCAGAGACACACCGTTCATATGATTCTCTTCAATATCCTTTAATATTTCTGCACGGAGAGGACGGTTATCATTTCAATATAAAACAAATTCATCCTGAAACAGGCATAGAAACAAACAAAAAAGTCACTTCCAAGGAGTTCTATGCTTACCGCTTAATGATCAGAGACAATGAAATATACAATCACATTCTCAACACTCGCCGTTTATTCCAACAATTTCTGGTAGATATGTACGCAAAAATAGAAGCAGAACGGATGCTTTACATAAGACTGAATCAGAAGAAACTACGCACAGAAGAATACATCCACCTTCGAGATGCGATCATAAATGACGGCAATATTGACGATATTGGAACAATGGTAATCTTACCCTCATCATACATAGGAAGTCCAAGACATATGCACGAATATACTCAAGATGCCATGACCTACGTAAGAAAATATGGACGACCTGATCTCTTCATAACATTTACATGCAACTCATCATGGCCAGAAATCAAAGAACAACTAAAATATGGACAAACCTCCATGGATCGACACGACATAATAGCCCGAGTTTTTCGACAAAAACAAATAAGATTTATTGAAGTCATCACAAAATACCACATCTTTGGAACCGTTAGATGCTGGATGTATACAATCGAGTGGCAAAAACGAGGATTACCTCACTCACACAATCTCATATGGCTACACGATAAAATTTATCTCACGGATATCGACAAAATCATCCAAGCTGAATTTCCCAATCCACAAAAAGATCCGGAACTATACAGCATAGTAGTGAAAAACATGATTCACGGACCATGTGGACCATTAAACTTTAATGCGCCATGCATGCGTGATGGAAAATGTACAAAAAAATATCCAAAACCATACGTAGACGATACAAAAACTGAAGATGACGGCTATCCCAAATATAGAAGACGATCACCGAAAAACGGTGGTTTCACAGCAAAAATACGAATACAAGGCAGAGATGAACTGGAAATAGATAATCAATGGGTAGTACCATATAACCCACTACTTTCTAAAATGTTCCAAGCACACATAAACGTTGAATATTGCAATTCAGTAAAATCTATTAAATATATATGTAAGTACGTAAACAAAGGTAGTGATATGGCAGTATTTCAAATAGTCCAAAATAGCGAACAAAATAACAGAAATGATGAGATACTCATGTACCAAATGGGAAGATACATCAACAGTAACGAAGCAGCGTGGAGGATTTTTAGTTTTCCCATACACGAACGCGAACCAGCTGTGCAACATCTAGCAGTACATTTGGAGAATGGACAGAGAGTTTACTTCACAAAAGACTCGGCTAGAAAAATTGCAAGCGAACCACCTCAGAACACAACATTAACAGCTTTTTTCCAACTTTGCCAAACGGATCCATTCGCAAAGACGTTACTGTATGTCGACGTCCCTATTTATTATACGTGGGACAAAACAAGAAAAATTTTTCAACGACGAAAACAAGGAATGCCAGAAGAGGGTCATCCAGAAATAATGAAAACTAACACAATAGGTCGAGTATACACTGTACATCCAAACAATGCCGAATGTTTCTATCTCCGGATGTTGTTACACGAAATACGAGGACCAACAAGTTTCACAGATCTCAGGACTATTGACGGCTACCTATGCCAGACGTACAGAGAAGCATGTCAACGCTTAGGATTATTGGAAAACGATAACCACTGGGAATTAACACTACAAGAAGCCACACTCACAGCTTCAGCTGAACAAATTCGAGAGTTATTCGCCATAATTCTAACAACATGTAACCCATCAAACCCAAAACAGCTATGGGACTCTTTCAAAAGGAGTATGAGTGATGATATATTGTACCAAATCCGACAAGCTAATCCAGAACTGACTATAGAATTCAGTGACAACATCTTCAATGAAACACTCATTCGCTTAGAAGATAAATGCTTAGCAATAAATAACCGGACCTTAGTAGAACTTGGAATGCCAGCACCACAAAGAAATGCTTTCAGTATGCTAAACTACGAAATTACAAAGGAAAAAAGCTACAACGTCAATGAACTACTTGAATACATTGCTCACAATAAACCACTCCTCAATGACAATCAAAAAACAATTTACAACGTTATAATGAACCGAATAAATAACAACACTGGTGGAATTATTTACTTGGACGCACCAGGAGGCACCGGTAAAACGTTTCTAATAAATCTAATACTGGCGGAAATACGTGCTAAAAAACACATCGCACTGGCACTAGCATCATCCGGCATTGCAGCCACACTTATGGAAGGAGGACGAACTGCTCATTCTGCCTTACAACTACCGTTGAATATAGCCGAACAACAATTCCCGGTATGTAAAGTCTCAGGAGCATCTGGACGGGGTCAACTTCTAAAACAAGCTAAAATTATCTGCTGGGATGAATGCACCATGGCCCATAAAAAATCACTAGAAGCCATGGACAGAACATTACAAGAATTGCGAAAAAACTCTGAAATAATGGGAGGAGCTCTACTCATACTCTCAGGAGATTTTCGACAAACACTTCCAGTTATTCCCAAGTCAACACCAGCAGACGAGATCAATGCATGCTTAAAAAAGTCACATCTCTGGCCAGAAGTACAAATACTGCAATTAACAAAAAACATGAGGGTTGAATTATCAAAAGATGAAACAACAGCACATTTTGCTAAAATGCTTTTACAAATAGGCGAAGGTACATATCCTACTGACCAAACGACCGGTCTCATTGAACTCAATAGTGATTTCTGTAACATAGCCACTACTGAAAACGAACTAATCGACAAAATTTATCCAAATATTATTCAGAACTATACCAACGTAGAGTGGTTATTTCAAAGAGCAATTTTGGCCACTAAAAATAATATTGTTGACGATATCAATTTTAATATTCTAAAGAAAATACCTGGTGAAGAGAAAGTATATAAATCGATCGACACGATGGTAACCATTGAAGAAAGTGTCAACTTCCCTACTGAATTTCTAAACTCTTTACAAGTACCAGGAATGCCATTACACTGCCTTCGTCTGAAAATTGGATCTCCAATCATACTACTTAGAAATCTCAACTCCCCAAAACTATGTAATGGAACGAGGATGATCGTAAAACAGCTGTCGAATAATATCATTGAAGCTGAACTTATTTCTGGAAAGAACAAAGGACACACAGTATTTATACCTAGAATACCACTGATCTCTTCTGAATTGCCATTTCAATTTAAAAGATTGCAGTTTCCAATTAAATTAGCCTTTAGTTTTACAATTAACAAAGCGCAAGGGCAAACTTTAAAATATTGTGGCATCAACCTCAAAGAATCCTGCTTCTCTCACGGTCAGCTTTATGTAGCTTGCTCAAGAGTAGGAAATTCGAAAAATTTATATATATATACCCCGGACAATAAAATGAAAAATGTTGTTTATAAACAAGTAGTATAAATAATGAGAAAATGTAAATACATGTAAATATATATGTTTAAATATACATGTAAATATATATGTCCATGATAATGTAAATACATGTAAATATATATGTTTTCAATATATATATATTTTTTACTTTTTACGTCATAGTTTATTTTTTTATTTCAACTACCACGTAACCTCATATCAACTCCCGAGCGAAGCCGGGTATTACAGCTAGTATATAATAAAACTAAGTTGATAAAATGTGCGTGCCGATAAAACTTAAAAAGGAGTCCCATCACGATAAAGGGACTTATATAGTGTGATAGCCCTTTATCCCCCCTCGAACAAGAAAGTTCCCGTTTTAACCTAAAGGGTGTGTTTTTAAAGATATAAGGGCTTTTCCAACCCTTCAACTTGGAAAGTAAGTGTAGTCGCGCCATCTGTTGTCAAATAGTTGAACTTCATTCATTGTACACAATATGGACTTAAAAGAACGATTATTTGGGGCGCGAAATTTAAAATTCTCATTTCAATAAAGTCTTAAATTACATTTGTTACCATAACCCTTTATCCCCCCTCGAACAAGAAAGTTCCCGTTTTAACCTAAAGGGTGTGTTTTTAAAGATATAAGGGCTTTTCCAACCCTTCAACTTGGAAAGTAAGTGTAGTCGCGCCATCTGTTGTCAAATAGTTGAACTTCATTCATTGTACACAATATGGACTTAAAAGAACGATTATTTGGGGCGCGAAATTTAAAATTCTCATTTCAATAAAGTCTTAAATTACATTTGTTACCATAATAAAGTTATTAAATTTTGTGTATTTATACAGCAGTAGCTAACTTATATGTTGGAGTTAAAGCGATATCATTTTAGTTATTCAAATTACTTCTGAAAACATTTTAAAATTTAAGTTTTTAAATTTCGCGCCTTTACTGCGTATGCTACAGCTGCAAAACCTATTGTTACGGCGAACGATAACGTCGAGAACATTCTATACCTAGAAGGTGTGAGAAAGTAAATATTCCCAAACTTTCTTGAATATCCTAGAGCCATCTTTCTCGAATATCTTAGAGCCAACTATACACTTCATGTGTATAGTCTCCATAAAGCCAACTTTCTGGAATACCCTAGAGCCTAGCTTTCTGAATATATAAGAGCCCGGTGTCGCCCGCCAGAATTAATTCGATTTGAACAGCGGAACAAGCCACTTCGAAACGAAAAAGAAAGAAGTTACCTGTGTGAGCCTTTATTTTGAAGTATCACGTGTGAGTATTTTTAATAGTGTGTTTAATTAATTCATGATCTTGAAGTGAAGAAAAAAAAAAGTTATCTGTGAGCCTTTATTGTGAAATATTAAATGTGAGTATTTTTAATAATGTATTTAATTAATTCTAATGGTTTTTTTTTCTTTTCTTTTAATTGTAATTTCCTTAACTTTCAAGTAGTCGCGCGGCGTTGAATCGATATACTTTGGCCGTAAACAAAATATCGCGCGACCGCTTGAAGATTAAATAATTTTGTTTTCTTTGTCTCAACGTGCCCCACGTTTACGTAATAATATATTTGTCTATAAAATGTTCATTTAATTTATATTTTACAGAATATAATGCCTAGACGTAAAAGAGGTGGAGATCTTGCCAGTTCTGCAGCGAAACGGCGGAAACAAAAAGAATATCGAAGAAATGAAACGGAAGAACAGCGCGAAGCACGTTTACAAAATCAACGAACCAGAATGAGCACCCTGAGAAGCGGAAAAAGCGAAGAAAGAAGCGAAAATAAAACTATTGAAGAATCGAGAATTTTAAAAGATAATCTAACAAAGGAAGCATTCCACTACGAATCGACGAAGAAATATTACAATCATAAATATGTTGTGATCGGAAAAATGAATAACATTTGCCAATTTTGCCACGCGAAAAAATTCAGTAAAGAAACACCAGGTCTCTGTTGCATGAATGGAAAAATTCGATTACCACCACTGGAAGCACCTCCGCAGGAATTTCTACATTACATGACCGGGGAAACACCAGAATCAAAACACTTTCTTCAAAATATAAGATCATACAACTCCTGCTTTCAAATGACTTCTTTCGGTGTTACTTCGACTAACACTAATAGAGATGAATTTGAATATGTATTTTCAATTCAAGGGCAAATTTATCACAAAATAGGATCGTTACTACCAATGCCTAACGATGACTATAAATTTCTGCAAGTATATTTCATTGGAAATGAAGAACAAGAAATTGATCAACGAAGTACACATTTTAATGGATTGAAACGCGAAATAATCCAAGATGTACAGAGGATCTTACACAAATACAATCAACTGATTTACATATTCAAAACAACACTAGATCGCATGATTTCTGATGACTATAAAATTGTGATTCGAGCCGATAAAAGACCACGTGGAGAACACGAACGTAGATTTAATGCACCTCAGATAGATGAAGTCGCCATCGTAATTGTGGACAATGAAAATACAAGCCGTGACATAATTTTACAACGAAGAAGAAAAGGACTACAACGCATTGCAGAGACACACCGTTCATATGATTCTCTTCAATATCCTTTAATATTTCTGCACGGAGAGGACGGTTATCATTTCAATATAAAACAAATTCATCCTGAAACAGGCATAGAAACAAACAAAAAAGTCACTTCCAAGGAGTTCTATGCTTACCGCTTAATGATCAGAGACAATGAAATATACAATCACATTCTCAACACTCGCCGTTTATTCCAACAATTTCTGGTAGATATGTACGCAAAAATAGAAGCAGAACGGATGCTTTACATAAGACTGAATCAGAAGAAACTACGCACAGAAGAATACATCCACCTTCGAGATGCGATCATAAATGACGGCAATATTGACGATATTGGAACAATGGTAATCTTACCCTCATCATACATAGGAAGTCCAAGACATATGCACGAATATACTCAAGATGCCATGACCTACGTAAGAAAATATGGACGACCTGATCTCTTCATAACATTTACATGCAACTCATCATGGCCAGAAATCAAAGAACAACTAAAATATGGACAAACCTCCATGGATCGACACGACATAATAGCCCGAGTTTTTCGACAAAAACAAATAAGATTTATTGAAGTCATCACAAAATACCACATCTTTGGAACCGTTAGATGCTGGATGTATACAATCGAGTGGCAAAAACGAGGATTACCTCACTCACACAATCTCATATGGCTACACGATAAAATTTATCTCACGGATATCGACAAAATCATCCAAGCTGAATTTCCCAATCCACAAAAAGATCCGGAACTATACAGCATAGTAGTGAAAAACATGATTCACGGACCATGTGGACCATTAAACTTTAATGCGCCATGCATGCGTGATGGAAAATGTACAAAAAAATATCCAAAACCATACGTAGACGATACAAAAACTGAAGATGACGGCTATCCCAAATATAGAAGACGATCACCGAAAAACGGTGGTTTCACAGCAAAAATACGAATACAAGGCAGAGATGAACTGGAAATAGATAATCAATGGGTAGTACCATATAACCCACTACTTTCTAAAATGTTCCAAGCACACATAAACGTTGAATATTGCAATTCAGTAAAATCTATTAAATATATATGTAAGTACGTAAACAAAGGTAGTGATATGGCAGTATTTCAAATAGTCCAAAATAGCGAACAAAATAACAGAAATGATGAGATACTCATGTACCAAATGGGAAGATACATCAACAGTAACGAAGCAGCGTGGAGGATTTTTAGTTTTCCCATACACGAACGCGAACCAGCTGTGCAACATCTAGCAGTACATTTGGAGAATGGACAGAGAGTTTACTTCACAAAAGACTCGGCTAGAAAAATTGCAAGCGAACCACCTCAGAACACAACATTAACAGCTTTTTTCCAACTTTGCCAAACGGATCCATTCGCAAAGACGTTACTGTATGTCGACGTCCCTATTTATTATACGTGGGACAAAACAAGAAAAATTTTTCAACGACGAAAACAAGGAATGCCAGAAGAGGGTCATCCAGAAATAATGAAAACTAACACAATAGGTCGAGTATACACTGTACATCCAAACAATGCCGAATGTTTCTATCTCCGGATGTTGTTACACGAAATACGAGGACCAACAAGTTTCACAGATCTCAGGACTATTGACGGCTACCTATGCCAGACGTACAGAGAAGCATGTCAACGCTTAGGATTATTGGAAAACGATAACCACTGGGAATTAACACTACAAGAAGCCACACTCACAGCTTCAGCTGAACAAATTCGAGAGTTATTCGCCATAATTCTAACAACATGTAACCCATCAAACCCAAAACAGCTATGGGACTCTTTCAAAAGGAGTATGAGTGATGATATATTGTACCAAATCCGACAAGCTAATCCAGAACTGACTATAGAATTCAGTGACAACATCTTCAATGAAACACTCATTCGCTTAGAAGATAAATGCTTAGCAATAAATAACCGGACCTTAGTAGAACTTGGAATGCCAGCACCACAAAGAAATGCTTTCAGTATGCTAAACTACGAAATTACAAAGGAAAAAAGCTACAACGTCAATGAACTACTTGAATACATTGCTCACAATAAACCACTCCTCAATGACAATCAAAAAACAATTTACAACGTTATAATGAACCGAATAAATAACAACACTGGTGGAATTATTTACTTGGACGCACCAGGAGGCACCGGTAAAACGTTTCTAATAAATCTAATACTGGCGGAAATACGTGCTAAAAAACACATCGCACTGGCACTAGCATCATCCGGCATTGCAGCCACACTTATGGAAGGAGGACGAACTGCTCATTCTGCCTTACAACTACCGTTGAATATAGCCGAACAACAATTCCCGGTATGTAAAGTCTCAGGAGCATCTGGACGGGGTCAACTTCTAAAACAAGCTAAAATTATCTGCTGGGATGAATGCACCATGGCCCATAAAAAATCACTAGAAGCCATGGACAGAACATTACAAGAATTGCGAAAAAACTCTGAAATAATGGGAGGAGCTCTACTCATACTCTCAGGAGATTTTCGACAAACACTTCCAGTTATTCCCAAGTCAACACCAGCAGACGAGATCAATGCATGCTTAAAAAAGTCACATCTCTGGCCAGAAGTACAAATACTGCAATTAACAAAAAACATGAGGGTTGAATTATCAAAAGATGAAACAACAGCACATTTTGCTAAAATGCTTTTACAAATAGGCGAAGGTACATATCCTACTGACCAAACGACCGGTCTCATTGAACTCAATAGTGATTTCTGTAACATAGCCACTACTGAAAACGAACTAATCGACAAAATTTATCCAAATATTATTCAGAACTATACCAACGTAGAGTGGTTATTTCAAAGAGCAATTTTGGCCACTAAAAATAATATTGTTGACGATATCAATTTTAATATTCTAAAGAAAATACCTGGTGAAGAGAAAGTATATAAATCGATCGACACGATGGTAACCATTGAAGAAAGTGTCAACTTCCCTACTGAATTTCTAAACTCTTTACAAGTACCAGGAATGCCATTACACTGCCTTCGTCTGAAAATTGGATCTCCAATCATACTACTTAGAAATCTCAACTCCCCAAAACTATGTAATGGAACGAGGATGATCGTAAAACAGCTATCGAATAATATCATTGAAGCTGAACTTATTTCTGGAAAGAACAAAGGACACACAGTATTTATACCTAGAATACCACTGATCTCTTCTGAATTGCCATTTCAATTTAAAAGATTGCAGTTTCCAATTAAATTAGCCTTTAGTTTTACAATTAACAAAGCGCAAGGGCAAACTTTAAAATATTGTGGCATCAACCTCAAAGAATCCTGCTTCTCTCACGGTCAGCTTTATGTAGCTTGCTCAAGAGTAGGAAATTCGAAAAATTTATATATATATACCCCGGACAATAAAATGAAAAATGTTGTTTATAAACAAGTAGTATAAATAATGAGAAAATGTAAATACATGTAAATATATATGTTTAAATATACATGTAAATATATATATCCATGATAATGTAAATACATGTAAATATATATGTTTTCAATATATATATATTTTTTACTTTTTACGTCATAGTTTATTTTTTTATTTCAACTACCACGTAACCTCATATCAACTCCCGAGCGAAGCCGGGTATTACAGCTAGTATTTTATATAATTACAAATGTAAAAAGCTAATTAAAATTTTTGGAAGCCAGAGATGCGACACGAGAACATGTAACTGGCTCCTTCTTTATCCAGTCCTTGGGCGTGGTTTTCATCAACTTGTCAAGCTGTAATAGACGTATAAAATAATAATATGTGACTTACATTACCAGTCTTCATCAGATTATTGTTACAATTTTGAGTGAAATTGCTTTTTTCTTTCTCATTTTCTGCTTCGTTCAGCAACTGTGACTGTTGACTATTGTTATCATTGCTGTTATTTACTTCGGAGGAAGAGTCCCAACATTTATTTATTGAATTGGATCCATCGTTGCTTTTGCCGCTAGCTCCCGTGTCTGATGAATCTGATGTTGGGTCCGAAGTAAACGTAGGGGAGGAATGTTCACTCCCTAGAAATTAAAAATGAGTTGGTACGTTTTGTTAGATACCCCTACAGTTATTATAAGTTGCAAGTAACACTAAATATAAACTTAGAAAACTAACAGATTTTTCACACAATCAGCCATCAATATCTCGTACTTATCTAGAAAACTTTATTAATGTATGAATAAGTACGAAACAATGATTTTTCTTATGATTCGTAATATGTGAGTTCATAGATACGTCACATAAGTTTGTGTGAATACTGACTGTTCAAACGTTTAGAATGGATGTAGTGGAAAATCGACAAAACAACAAAAAATCTTTCATTAAGTTGCGAAAACTGACGGATTTTTCGAGAAACAAAATGAAATGAAACAAAATATTAAAAAAAGACAAAAACCATGTGTAAAATTGTTTCTAGCATAGATTTAGGATGTAAACTGATGTTTACAGTAGATTGGCAATTTAGTGATCAAGACGAGACCAAAAACCAATTACAGTAGTGTGCGTGTTTTGTGAATGCGTGCGTGGATAATAGAGATTGCTGCATCGTGCACCGCCTAATACTTCGACTAACGATAACACTTTGTTTGACGATAATATAATACTTACCTAGTGATTATATTCTAACGGAATAAAAAAAAAATAATTTAATGATATCACACTATTTATATCAACTTTGTTTTAGTAAGTTACGACAGTAATCCCAATTTAAAGTTTGCTTAAATTCCAGTTTGGAAATCAATATTTCGTTAATTACTAAGTGAAATGCTTTGGCTAATCTGTAACAGATGTACCAATTGAGAAGATGCACTTCTTTATTTATGCTTTCTTTTGAATGATTGTCATGTAGCCACGAGTATATTAAAAAATAATTTGGGAAAGATTGCGGTTTAAAGGTGACAATTAAAATTATCGCACCACGAGATGAACCTCAATATTAGGTAGTTAATTAAAAGCAGAATTAATTTGTGTCTAGGACCTTCTTCTGACCCAAAATTGAGACAAAAGTGGTTCCAAGCTGCAAAAAGTGATAACCATTATGGTCCAAATGCTGTAATTCATATATACTATCATTAATACTTTTTTTATCCTAAATAGGTTTGCGCTTGACCACAACTTGCCTGATGTGAAGCAATGATGCAGTCTACGATGGAACGCGCTTACCCAGTAAATACAGATAGACTCGTGACTGCCTCGGTGGACCGTTAGTAGTTAGCCATCAACTACACGTATAAAACAATCAATACTACCTGTCGCGAAGGCAACGGTTCTATTGTGAATTATGAAGAGTTTTTTTCGATATCCCCAAAGTTCATCAATAGATCACAATTTTTTTACTATGGGAGTATATTATTTTAAATATAAATAGAATTTTAAAAATCGGTTCACACTTGACGGAGAAATCGGAGAATATACATAGGAAAAAAAAGTAAGAACCGAAACCCAACATACCACCTCTTATTTCTGAAGTGGGTTAAATATTAAAAAGTCTTAAAACAGCACGAAGGTTGTATGAAATTCATGCCGTTACCTAGCACAATATTAAAAAAAATCGATAAATATTATCGATAATAGTAAGACTCAATGAAAAAGTGATGTTAGAAATAGCGGAAATTCACGTATTTGATATTATTTTAAATTGACTACCCATGTATTTACAGTATTAATGTGATAAAACACTATAATTTTTCCTATCTAATTATGTATAAAACTTTTGTAGAAGTGATAAAACAAGGCATGTGGAGAGCAAAACATTTCAGTCCTAACCTACATATGTGTGAAAAGTATAATTTTGTGAGTTTTCTTTTTTAGATGTGTTACATCCTGGTATAGAACAGGTAACCATAATAACTATATATCGTCTATTTAATACAAAATTTTGCTTTAAAACTTAATTTGTTCCGGCCGGTCACGATTGACACTTTTACCTCACGGTACCGTAGCGTGTACGTGTTTGGTCTCGTCTATCTATCTCACTCTAACATATGCGTATCCTATTCTCTATCTCTTTCGCTTTGCCGATCTATATATGCTAGATCTATGGTTTCTAGCATGTTTTGCGTAAATGTTCGCTAGTGCAAACTCACGGCTAGATGTGACAGAACAATAGACAAACATGTCAACGATTATAATTTTTGGACAGTGACTGGGCGTTTGCACTGCACAATCCTATCTCACATTATACAAGCACAGTCTTATCTCCTGCTCATCCCTGAGTGATAGAGATGGACAGAGCTTGCAACATGTTTTCTTGTGAAGTTTCGCCACTGGAAACTAGGGGTGAGAACACAGACAACTACAAATCCTAAAATCTGTCAAAGTTTTTACATTATTTTCTTGAATGCGAACGTAAACTAAACAAAACAAATTAGGCGATTTATTTCCTATTACTAGTTTCAAAACATTGCATGTTTAATGTTTCTTGGTACAAACTAGAGGTTACGTTTGTCGCACCGCACAAAAGTACACTCCGACACTATAAATCTTCGCCTGCCATGTAGACAAGAATATTGCGCATGCCTGTAGATGTTTTTAGTGCGCCAACGCGACACGAATCTTCGCTCGCTCATGTAGCCCCAGCATAAGCAGTATTGCCATTCTGACTGTGTCGCATGACATAAGTAAATGAACATTTATTTGTTTCACTTTTACAACATTCGAATAATATTTGCAACACGTCGAGATTGTTATCTGTATTGCCATATGAGGTGCTTTTTATCACGATAATATATGTTCCGCTAAAATCCTATCAATATACTTAAAAAACAAAAGTCTCGGGCGGTAGTTAGTAGGTACAGTCGTGTTGATAAATATGTGGGTATTTCCAAAGATTCTAAAATAATTGTGCTTATAGAGTACAAAAATACGTAAACTGGTTGAACATCAAAAATATGTATATGAACGGTTTTCTTAGGATTTTTATCTAAGCAACCCTTCAATAATATCTAAACAACTGTGTGTTCAAAATCTAGTATCAGGGCCATTCAACATTATTTAAAACAAGTCGATATTTATAAATATCTGTACAAACAAAACAAATTTGGGAACTTGAGATCACTAAATGCTCATATATTAATGAACTCGACTGTACCTACCTGATAATTTACCTCTATCTGGTGGAGTTGTGTTACTCTCATTGTCTTCGGAACTTTCAGATAATGATGCTTCCAACCAAAGATTTATCAACTTATGCAAAATAACTGCATGTTGGTCTTTGTACAATAGGGCTATCAGTTGAACCATAGTTACAGCCCATTTGCTCTGGAAGGGAAAAAAAATACAAAACACACATCTCGACCCTTAAACTACGGTTTGGTATCTTGTAGATCAACTAATCGAAACTCAATGTACGCAATAACAATTATAATCATGGAAACGCATGTCTCTAGTTAGCAAATAAGTTTAATACAATACCCGTTATTAATTGTACCTATATGTCGATATGACGGTGGATGTGGAAGCCACCAACCGATGGACAGTTTATGGTGAAAGCGGCTATAAACTATCGCCGACGTGGACTTTAGTATCAAGAGTTAACCCGATCTCGACATTTGAAAATCGAGAATCAGGGCAGGGAAATATTTTAAAAGCCGATAGTTCAAGAAAATATCTGCCACGACCACCATCATGACCACTGTGACCATTGTCGGTGCAACTAGATCAAAACGTCAGCCATACAAAAGGTGAGCGGATCAATTGCCCGTTAATTATGATTATTAATAATGCAACCTGTAAATTTAGAAGTTTATATAAATTGTAAATAAGGTAATAAACATGAAAATGTAACATTTAAACAGTCCCTCTTAGTGTTTTGGTAGTGTTTCTTAGTCAATACATGCTATATACTTGAAATAAAAAAAAATGTTTTTATGTAGATCTAAAATTTAGACGATATTCTTAAACTTTGGCAGTCTATAGGTGTGTGCATATAATTTTAGTTGACTGATGTAATGGCACTGTCATTTTTTTAACACTATACTCTACCTGAATTTACCACGGAGTTCCTCTGGACTCGTACTTAGGTACCTATTTCGAGAATCTACTAGTATTAGTCACCACTCACCAATGGTAACTTATCAAGTAAGGTTCTAGTTGCACGGGCATTGAAAGCTGTTTTAAAATTCTCTACTATTCCACAGACTGATATATAGACACCGACAAGAGATTCTACACATTATATTCGTTTGCATCCCTGGAATACACTCGATTTTTTGCGAAACTGCAATAAATACTTTCCGAAACTGATTGAAGCAAGTTAGAGCATTATATACCCAATTCCAAACAGTTGCACGTTCTGCGATACATACACGCCTTTTAATCAGCAATTATTTAATCAAATAAAATTAGCAATGTGATCAAGTAATTTTGTTCATTTCTTAGGTAAATTGGCAAGACTTACCGCATCTGGAATAGTCATCAACTTAATAAGAATTTTATCAATACTGTGGCTAAACATATTCCACAGTATTTGATTTTGCACAGTATGAGTAGAGCCATTATAATTAGGGCTCTGGTTACTTGTATCCTCGGGTATATGCAGTATGTTTCTTAGCAATAAAAGACCATTACATATGTTGGTACACTGGCTCACTGTTAATTCAGATTTTAAATCGAACTCGACATTTTTCTTCAAAAAATCGATTATTACTTTGGTTGTTCTATGGTCTGTAAATGCTACCTTAGTAGATGCAAGCAAATTGTTTATTTCAAATATAGTATGTCTTCCAAAATCATTTTTGGCTGTTAAATAGACGGACAATAAACATTCAATGGGAATAGTTAAATTCACCAGTATTCTTATTAAAAGCTCTATAGTTTTATCATCTTTGGTGTGTATCAATAGTGGAATTAGGTCTTTATTTATATTTTGTCCAAAACTTATACTTCTACGGTATGTCCTGAGGAACTTGTCTTCTGTTAAAATATTGTGTAGGATAGTCTCCAGGGCAGCTAAAAGTAATAAAGATTAATACATTTCAGTGAAGAGAACAAAGATATACAGGGTGACATATCCTATAGTGATATGATGTACCTACAACTTATTATAATAAGTTAACCACTTTTTACCCCTCCACAAACAATCACACGCCTCCTCCAAGTTTACGAAAGCACAGTAGTATTTCTTTTTGAAATAAAACTAGTAGGTAACGGATTATATTGTGGTATAATTTTGTTAAAAAAAATCGGCAATAAAGTTTTACTTATTTCAATGTGTACCTACCATTAACATAAATATAGCAAAAAAAATCTTGTGCTTGGAATATAGTAGAAAGAGTTTGAAATAAGGACTTATGACTTACCATTGCAGTTTTCATTTATGTGATATACGTCTCCATGTACATATCCAAGGTTGCTGAATGTACTGTGAATTTGTGGACTTCGTAGAACCCATTCCATTTTCTGTCTGCAAATACAATAGTTTTATAAATCATCAGTACCGAAAGGATAACTAGTGTAACATTCGAGGACATGTGCTATCCACCAACCCGCTTTTGGCCAACGTAAAGTCAAGGGCAGTAATATGTAGGTATACACCACAAAATCTAAAAAAATAACGTCATCATTGATCATAAATTAAGGATCGTCAAAAGGTACATAATTATTTATAGGTTGTTTGAAATATAATAGATAGCGGTCTTATTCATAACAATCTTAAAAGACTCTTTAGATAAAATGGACTTGGTCTCTTTTTTTTTACTACTATAAATGACAAGAGAGCAGCGGTGGCGCAGCGGTACGGACCTCGCCTTAGAAAAACAAGGTCGCGGGTTCGAATCCTGGTCGTGCCCACACATATTTGTGTGAATTGTAACATCACCGCTGCTCCATATCGGTGAAGGAAAACATCGTGAGGAAACCGGCATGTCTAAGAACTAATCATTCGAGGACATGTGACATCCACCAACCCGCACTTGGCCAGCGTGTGTGGATTAAGGCCTAAACTCTCTCAACTCAAAAACTAGTTGAGAGAAGACCCGTGCCCAACAGTGGGACACTAAAAAGGGTTGAAGTGAAATGACAAGATGACATACAAAGACAAAAGAATTATGAACCTATTTTAGCTATAATAAGCTTATAAGACGTTTATGAATACGGGGGTAAGTATATAAATAATAATAATAATATTTTTCAAGTTTATATAATGCACAAAATTCGTCTGTGTGCAGTGAAAACCTTGTACTTGCTTAAAACACAATTTTACAGGAGAAGAAAAAGCCGTCTGGTGAAAAACAAAGTATAATGTCAACATTTATAAATTAACTTACGTTAAATTCCTATTATGACTATATATATCGGGCTACACTAAAAGACTGGGTTCAATTCCCACCCGAGACAAACATTAGTGATGAACATTTGTGTTTCTGTCGAGTCTGGGTGTAAACATCTATTATAAGTATATATTTACAAAAGAAAAGTATTATATGTATAGTATATACCAGTTATCTGGTTTCCATAACACAGGCTCTGCTTAGCTTGGGACCAGATGACCGTGTGTGTTGATTGCACCTCAACCGCCATAAACACTAACTGGCCAGAATTTAAAAAGTTTCACATTTACAAATTATAGTTTAACTTTATGTTATAGCAAACCTTAAAGTACTAATAATCATGCGTTTCATTTAAATAAAATTCAGTAAATATGTAATATTCTCAACAATTCCTTCTTTGATCTGGACATACATGAGGAAGATCATTGTAAAACAAAAGAATATGTCGAGCCAGATTTTAAGTTCCTATAGATGAATATGTATATTTGGTTTAAGGTATAATCTTGAGTCATAGGAGCAATGATTTCTGCGAGAATTAAATTAGGAATGGAATCGACTTGCGAAATCTTCGTAATATCGAAATCTTATAGAATTTAGGTATTTGCTTAAATCTCTTGAAAAAGCTGTGTTCGAGGTATTCTACAACGTTTATTCTAGTCACCTACTCAAGGTGCCAGTACAGCAGACCTCCAAGTTTTGGGAATCTTTTATTATAACATGCTCTATACTTTGATGGTAGACACCTTTGACTGATTTATATCATGCACAGCTTAGTTTCTATTTATTAAATAGTGAAGTTATGCAGTTTAAGCTTTAGTTATTGATTCTATTTTTACTATTAATCACTTTTTAAACGACTTCTAAAAGGAGGAGGTTATCAATTCGACTGTATGTTTTTTTATGTTTGTTACCTCTGAACTTTCGAATGGGTGATCCGATTTTGATAATTTTTTTTTAATTGAAAGCTGATGCTTCCCGTGTGGTCCCAATTCAGTTTGGTTTAGTTCTGAGAATGGCATCTACGAAGTCGGTTTTTCTTGTTAATATTTTAACTTATATTATATCAATTTAGTTGCAAGAGCGAGCGCGTGCAGGGGCTGCTTTAACTGACCTTTTCTAAATAGCAGGCTTCGTTGATTCGCAAGGTTTTCATTTCGTATGATATAAGGCATTAGTGTTCACTAATCACTGATTATCTAGCGTTGTTTATGTTTGATCTAACGGTGCGATACGTTGAAATAAAACTACTTTTTAACGGATTTTATCGCGGTTTATTTTAGATTGTAGATCCCGACGTTTCAAAGTCTTTTCAGACTTCATGTTTCAAAAATATTTATCACAATTATTATTGACTACCTACAAACATTATTATTTAAGTTGCGTTCCGATTTAAGCAAACTGAGCTCACATTGTCTTAAATTGAGTTGATTTTGCTTGGGTTTTGATACAAGTAATTTAAGCACTGGGTCCCAAGATGGTGTCATATTCGCATATCTAAGACAATACGGTGCGATACGTGCTTTTCTTCCTAATAATGCAATAGAATAAAAAATCGACTTTTTGTACAACCGAGGTTTTCACTACACATCGACGTGGCGTGTTTTTTCTTACAAATATTACAGTAGCGCTAAATATTTGCATAACCAATACAGATCTTGTTTAAAATTCGAAATCTACTTTTTATGGCTAGGATAGCCATAAAAAGTAGATTTCGAATTTTAAAACATGACAATCAAAACAAAGGTTTACTGAAACTGAGTTCGATGCTGCTAACAAACCTCGTCGAATTAAAACATAAATCGAAAACAGCAGAAATAAGTAAGAAGCGGCTGCAAAGACGGACGACAATGACGGACATCCGATTCGACAGAAATTAAAGAGAAAGATTGCAGTCATGACGTCACGCTCAAAATTAAAAGAGACGGGTTATTCATCTGACAGGATGGTACTTTTTATTAGACTGCGTAAAATAAAGTTAATTTAAGGTTTTGCGCGATAACCACAACCGCACATACGCACAGGCGGAAAGCTTGTATATTAAATAATGAGTCTCGCCACGCCATCATCTGGTTCACGTTGAAATGAAATTTGTTGATCGTAAGTAGGTACAACATATTATCTGTAGTAAAAATGTTAAATCATAATTTAAACTTTTCCAATAATTAAATAAATCAATAGGGCTTAAATTATAATTATTTTAGTCATCGTTCAATAACTTAATTTTTTTCTACAAAGAAGATATACAAAAAAATGATTTTTCTTTAATTGTTTTGAATATTAACATACCAATTCGTTAATTTATTCAAACTTAAGGTTAAAGAACAAAATCTATTAAATTATTAAATAACATCTTATGAAAAAAGCTTAACTGACTTCTGAAAAAAAGCAAGAGCTATGTTCGGTTGTAGTATGTAACCAGTAACTAATAACTTCGTCAATTTTATTGTGGACCGAAATTGTTTATTTTATTATTGAAACTTTTTTTTATTTTATTATTTTGCGAAATAGGTAGATTAGACAGTACTTAGGACGAAAACACGGTTTTGTAAGATATTAGCACCGACTTCAAATAACAAGGCATCATTTTTCTTTGATTTTTTGTGTATAGTATAGGTAGGAAGTGATCCCTAATATTATATAAGTATTTTATAAATCGACTAGGTAGGTATAATTTAATCAACAATTGCCTATGTGTACCTACGTACCTTCTTGTTTTGTTTCAATTGTTAACTTCACTCACACTCATTTTCAACAACTAAAGAACACGTAAAACAGTTATTTTTAACCGTACATCAGTATTCAACTGGTATTTAATTGGAATTAATTAAATGTGCAGATTTAAATAACACTTAACACACTACGCAACAATACGCAATGGCTAAAATATTAAAAACGTAAAATATAGGTATTATCCCGCAACGTGACCAATGAACGTCGTTATAGATACAAGCACCAATAGTAGGTCACGCTCACTCACTAGTCGCGTGTACACTGCACGTGCAAGTTCAATTCAAAATGATTCAACTCTCGCAAGGCAAGTAGCGTCACAGAATTGAAACCTCAACGTACGTCGTGTCGTTACGTAGATTGTTCCTCGATTGGCAGGCCAACGTGGTTCCTACGATATTGCGTAGTTGTCGCTACTGAGTACGCATGCGACAGTTTTCAGGCTTCCACACCAGAGGGTAACACGGCAACAGAACCCTATCACCACAAAAAACCGGTCAAGAGCAAGTGAACCTCGGACGAAGAGGGTTTCGTTTTAGCAGGGGAGCTGGTAAATAGTCTTTCCTGTGACTACCCTGTCCGTCAGTCACAAACCGGTTTGCTTCATAACTACTGATTGAGTTGTAATTTGGTACACTTTTGTATTTGGTGCACAATGAAGGATGTAGTCTGCAGTAGTAGCAAATAAATTAATTTTAAACATGGATGCCACATTTTAGGGTTACCCCTAATGTGACATCCATGTTTAAAATTAATTTACTTTTTTTTTCTAAGCACAATGTGTAGCTTATCAAATGAAAAAACTTGTTGTTTGAAACTAGGGAGCACCTTAACAGATTGCAGTTAAATTAACTTTATTTTTAATTTTCCCCACAAAGAAGCCCCCTTCGGGTCATCAAAATTCACAAATATATCAAATTTCAACTTAATCGGTTCATTGGTTTTGGAGCAAATCGGCCGTGACAGACGGATAGGTAGACAATGGAGTGATCGTATTAGGGTTCTATTTTCACCTTTCGCAAAAAAACACTAAAAAAACACTCTCCCTCGAATAAGTCAATTTTACGATTTTTATATGATTGCACGCGGAATTGCAACTTATCGTGTTATACTAGCGTTCATATTTTGTTGGGACCTAGAGAATAATTAAGTTTGGGTTAATCAGACGACCTATGCAACGGTACACCAACCCCGTACGTTAGTGTGTACGAAAAGTGGGTAGCGACCGAAAATATAATATTTCAGATTTTTTTAATTACTTTTATGGCAGTGTAATACATACATAATATGACTCATACCATTCAAAAGAAATGTTGATAGAATACAATTTATCAGGTTTGCTGATGATCTCCGGCTTTAGCTGAGAGCAGAGATCAGCTAGAAAAGCTCATGGACGCGATAGACTACGTTTTTAGGTTATTTGAATTACAGATCAACGTATTTATGAAAAAAATATTAGTAACTTCGGACAGATGCCCTCATAGCATGGCAGAACATAGCGCTATACGGCTCAAAAGTGTGGACTATGACGTATGTGGTGCTGGAGAAAAATGAAAATAATAAGCTGGACAGAAAGGAAAAATGAAGAAGACTAACAGTCTCTGCACTAAACCGCCAATTATGCGGTCAGACAGGCGGTAATGGGTTTCAGGACTACGAGATCGTAAAAAGCGAAATTAACTTAAACGTGTTCAAACCTAAGTTATACCGACATAAATATTTCGTTACTTTTACTAAAATTATTATACATGCGTTACGTCAGAAAGGCTGAATTTATTTGGATGAGTTTTGCACAATAATTCAAATAATTGTTTAAAATAGCACATCAATTATTTTCGTAACCGAATGGAGCCCTGTTACTGTAACTCAGGTGCCCGTGTTTATTTATTGTTTTAAAAACATAGAAGCCAAAGGAATAAGAAGCCACCAAAGTCACATTTTATTTTTACAAAACTTTGTTTCAGTGTTGTTTTACTCCCCTTTGACCTAAGCTTGGAAGTTGGTGATAAATTCTACATTTATTTAGTAAATATGTTGTACTAGGGTCAACTGAGAATTATCGAAGGAACTGACTGACTGACATATCAACGTACAGCCCAAACTGCTGGGCCTAAAACAGCGATCGTCACACTTTTCTAGTTAAGGGCCATATAGGACAATGTGTGCTGCCCCAATAACTTTTGAAGCACACATAGGATTGATTAGGATTTTTAAAACTTTATTTGTAATGGTAAATTCCAGCTCTCCACCAATATTTGGCTTTTCGGGAATTTTTGTTATTTGACCACTATTTTGATGTCTAAATGGACCGGACTATAGCTATAGAAAGTGTAAGGATGGGTGAGTCGAGTCATTTATTTATTTATTTAAAAAATAGAAAATAGTGGAGATAATTATTTGAAAATTAAAACAAAGGATAAATGTAGGCGCTAGCGAAACGATAGCGAAAATTCTGTTGGCAATAATAGAAACCTAAAAACAAGGGTTAATCTGCCCTGATATAGCAAAAGGCGGCTACGTGCAGAATGTTGATTTCGAGAAAAATGCAAAAAGGTGGGTGGGTACGAATCAACTTAGAAATATAATTCCAAGATAATTAAGTTAACACTATAGAGCAACATATGAGAGAGTGTAATATAGAAGTCAATGGTATACCTGAACATCAAACTGAGAACTTACCAAATGTAATTATCCAATTGAGCAAATCTATAAATTGTCCCTTGCAGTCCGAAGATATAGTGCATGCCACCAGAGTGGCCAAGCTTAACCATAAAACCGATCGCCCCCGTTCTGTTGTTGTCAAACTACGAACTCGCGCTGTACGCGACACAATTATTGCCACAGCTACCATATACAACAGAAATCATCCTGATGACAAAATATCAACCCATCATTTAGGCATTGGTGGAAAGCGAGGTCCAGTTTTCGTCTCTGAACACTTAAGTCCAACCAACAAACATTTGCATGCGGCGACAAGACTAAGGCAAAAGAGTTCAACTATAAGTATGTTTGGGTGCGGGATGGTCGGATCTACGTGAAGAAGAACGATGGATACCAAGCCATACAAATTCGTAGCTTAGAAAGTATAGATCTGTTAAAATAGAAACAACTGGTAACCAAAAATGTTTGCTGCAATAATTCATAAAATTCAACTCCATATCTATTTACTATCAAAACGTTCGGGGACTACGCACTAAGACTAACGAAGTGTTCAAGAATATTCTTAAACATAATTACAATATAATAGCATTTAGTGAAACTTGGCTTAACTCTCACATACTAGACCGAGAAATAATAGACGATAGATACATTGTTTATCGAAGAGATCGAAATCTTAGGATGACCAACAAATCTGATGGCGGGGGTTTACTATTGGCAGTGACGAAACAATTGTCTTCACGTCGCATTACTACTTGGGAAACTGACGGCGAAGACATGTGGGTGATAATTGAAAACACAGAAAACAGTATGATTAAGAAAATCGCAATATGTCTTGCATACTTGCCACCACCAGTAAAGTTAGATTCCTTAAGGACATTTTTAAATAATGCTAGTGCAATCTCTGAAAACGTGCAAAATGTAGTGATCATAGGTGACTTCAATTTAGGTTATGTTAATTGGAATAATTTTAACCCCTGTTTAATCCTGGGAAATAGTCCCCAACAAAGAATTACTTTTACACTCTCAGACTTTATGTCATTAAACTGTTAGCAGCAAAAAAACAATATCGGTAATAGGGACGGCAAGATGTTGGACTTAGTTTTGACTAATATTGATTGTGAAGTTATTACATCTGAAGCCCTAAGCAAAATTGATGCATACCATCCTCCACTAGAAATTGTTCTTAATGTAAAACTGATAGCTAAGACTGTACCATCATCTCGTGACGATCCTAATTTCTTTAAAGCCGATTATGATAAAATAACAGCTGCTTTGCGGCGGGTGGATTGGTCATCATGTTTTGAATTGTGTAATAATGTCAATGAAATGGTATCAAAATTTTACTACGAATTAAGATTAATCATCAGAGATTGTGTTCCAAAAAGGCGAGTTCGGTGTAAGCGTTCTTATCCTCTGTGGTTCACGCGCAAACTTATAGGTGTTTTGAGAGAAAAAGAGAAACTGAGAGCTAAAGTCCGTAAATACAAGAACCCTAGAGATAAGCTTGAATATGAAGCTCTTAGAAAGAGAGGTGACAAGATATTACACGACAACTATTCCAACTATATACAGTCTATAGAAAGCAATTTAAATCGTGATCCAAAGTTCTTCTGGAGTTATGTTAAACACTTGAAATCTAGTACCAGTATATTGCCTACAACAATGCATAGTAACAATCAGACCGAAGCGTCCAATAGTCTAGATATTGCCGACTTGTTTGCTTCTCACTTTAAGTCAGTTTATGCCGATCCAGATACAGCTACTAGTATGCCACTGCCTATAATCGCTACAGGTAGTGACTTGACTGCTTCTTGCTCAGACAGTTTGTCTGATTTGCATGTGTCTGAAAATGTAGTCAGAACAACTTTAAAGCGTTTGGATCCTAATAAGAGTGCGGGACCAGATGGGATTCCTCCTGTTTTTGTCAAGCGTTGTGCTTTATTGCTGGCATACCCGCTAGCGATAATAATAAACAAGTCCTTGTCTAGTGGTACTTTTCCAGGTGAATGGAAGCGAGCTAGAATAGTTCCAGTTTACAAAAAAGGTGATAATACCAATGTAAAAAATTACAGGCCGATTTCCATTCTGTCTTGCTTTTCAAAGGTTTTTGAATCTGTAGTCTGTCCAGTTTTAACAAATCACACCAGGTTTCAGATTAGGCCGGAGCAGCATGGGTTTCAGGCGGGCAGATCGGTTCAGACCAACTTAGCATCATATATAACACCTATTATGGAAAGCGTAAACAACTCCAATCAAGTTGACGCAGTGTATACTGATTTTGCAAGTGCGTTTGACAGGGTAGACCACAAACTCCTAATCCAAAAGCTTTTGGTTCAGTACGGAGTGTGTGGAAGGATGTTGGATTGGTTTGAATCATATCTCGCTTGTCGGGAATACGTGGTAGCAGTTAACGGTCTCGAGTCCAATAAATTCTCTGCCAACTCTGGCGTCCCGCAAGGCTCTCACCTGGGGCCAGTTCTGTTCTTGCTCTTTATAAATGACATAGTGTCACAGGTTCATAACTGCCACTGTTCTCTCTTTGCGGATGACATGAAAATCACCAGACAGGTTGAATCTGGGACAGATGTTGAGTTGTTGCAAGCTGATCTTGACCGTATCCATGAGTGGTGTAGGGACAACAAGATGGCCTTGAATGCACCAAAATGCCAACACATTCGTTTTACAAGAAAAAGAAAGCCCTTACAGACTCATTTTAACATTAACGGGGTCTTAATTGATGTCGTTCAGCAAGTGAGGGACTTGGGAGTAATCCTGGACAGTAAACTTAGTTTTGTTCCCCACTATGACAACATAGTGGGCCGCGCTGCCAGGACCTTAGGCTTTATTAAACGCAATACCAAAGCCTTTAGGTGTGTTTCATCAAAGATAGTGTTGTTCAATGCTCTGGTGCGAAGTACCTTAGAGTTTGGGAGTGTCATTTGGAATCCGCAATATGCTGTGCATTCACAACGGATTGAATCAATACAACGTTCTTTTACTAGACACTTGGCATTCGTGAACCCTGGAATCAGTATTAGGTCTTCCTATGATGATCGACTTGCATATTTCCAAATGAACACCCTCAAGGAAAGACGTAAGGTGTTGGACATACTATTTCTTCAAAAAATAGTAAAAGGAACATCCCAGTGTGATGGGCTTTTGGATCGCATTAGAATAGGTGTCCCTAAATTGAACGCTAGAAACAAGTCGGTCCCATTCTTCAACGAACCAAAACACAGAACTAACCTGGGATCTCAGACCCCCGTTGCAAGACTCACTGCGGCGTACAACCAATGCTGGTGTAGGTTTAACTTAGACATAACAAATGACCACCCCACCCGCTTGCGGATGAAATTATTAAAACACAATAATCATAAATTATAATTATACCATATAAAAGCACTGAACAGTAAATAATGCGATTTATTAAATTATTCGTTATTGTAAGTATTTGTATTGTAATAATTTTTATTATAAAAAATAATAATTTTAATGATAATGTTGTGCATGTCTATAATTGGCGTAAGCACAAGCCCTTGTACTTGCCAATGATTTTATTGTAATGTTGGTGCTTTATACTGTTGACATGCCTTATAAATAAATAAATAAATAATAACTCATATACTGGTTATAATAACTCATTTTCGTAAAAATGACGTTTAGCAGTCTTCTTCCATATCACGGCAGTAATAGTCTGTGCGAGCGAAACAAGCGCGAAAATTTTATTGGAAACTAGCGACCCGCCCCGGTTTCGCACGGGTGCAATGCTGATACCAAATATAATAAATAAGGTATATTTACACAGCTTTTTTGTCATTAGACAATAGAAACAGCACGCTCCATGCGCGGTCGGGCCGGTACCACCGAACCGCTATGTCCCAGCATTTTAAATCTGTATACTTAATCCGGGTTGATGAAATATGTGAGATTATGTAGTTTAAGTTCAGGCAGGCCAAAAACGGGTGGTCGAATTGCTCTTATCGATGACATATGAATTTACGGAGGACTTGGTTGCCAATCTTTCATATAACCGTAAAATGTACAGTCACATTATGAAATGATATCAGCATCGAACACTTACACACACGAACTGAAGCCTGCCCGTTCACACACGACACAAACAAACACATACACACACATACGCACACACATACACACACACGCTCATATACTCTAACATTGTTTGAGTAAAGATAAAAGCTTTAATTTTCCTCATTTTTTACTGTAAATTGTAGAATCGTTTATTTCTTCACGGTCTCATTTTATAAATCTACTAGCTTCCGCCCGCGTAATTAATCACACTAATCTTGTTTCTCCATACAAACTTTGGAACCCCGTTTCACCCCCTTAAAGGGTGAGTTTTGAAAAATCCTTTCTTAGTGCACCCCTAGACCCCATAAGGAACCTGTGCCAAATTTGGAGTCTCCAGACCCAGCAGTTTGGGCTCTGCGTTGATATGTCAGTCAGTCAGATTCTTCTTTTATATATTTAGATTTGTAAAAATTATCTGGATCATCAAGATACAGGACATGTTCCTAGTTTGAGGTCCGTTGTTGCTTTTGTTTACATTGTAATCTTTTGGCAATAAACGGTTTTTGTTTTATTTATTTTTATTATTTATGTAACAACTTTGGAAATATTCATTTGAATTAAAATTATGCTGTAAATGATCTTTGTTTAAGGCCTCCGCGAACAAATTATGGTTAAAAAAGTATTCTTGAGAGTGCTCAACATTACAATAAATTACCTAATAACATAAAAGAAGCTATACCTCACATTTACCTCACAACTTAAAAAAAAACATATTTTGAAAGGATTTTTCAATATAAATATAAACTAATTTAGTTATCAGACATATGTAAATTACATAATATAGGTGGTGTACCTACTTATCATTTGCTGTAAATGCATGTCGCGATTTATCTTGAATATATTGTTTACACGAGATTTGTGTTTTTGCTACTCATCTGCATTTTTGTCACTGTGTTATATATAATACTAGTATTCTGCCCGCGGCTTCGCCCGCGGATGTCGGTTATCGCGCTAAACCATTAATCTCTTTTTTCGCAGTTGGATAAAACTATCCTTTCCCGGGTCTCGAACTATCTCCATACAAAATTAGTTCAGTAGTGTAGGCTTGTAAGCAACATTTTGAAATCGGCAAGCACCCATAGGTATATCCATAAATCTATAGGGGTTTCTTAAAAAATACTACGGCTCTTAGACCATGATTATTGTAAGGTTTTCATTCAATATTTGAGAAGAAATAAAATTTAAATTTCGAATTCTAATAATCGGACTGAGTTATCAAACGTCATTGTGTCAAAATAAAAAGTAATTTAGCTAAAAAGCACGAAGGAGTATTGATATCAACTTCAAAGAAATCTCCCTCAGAATAATTTCTCAGGCTTCACCCACGTAGTATTAGGATAAAGATAAAAAAAATTGGAAAAATAAAAAACACGTGTTTCATTATTTGTCTTGAGCTATATTTATACCGAATTTGAAGTGAATCGGACCAAGGACTGAACAGTTCTGGAATATTTAATTTTTCCAAAAAAGCTCATTTTACAGTCCCCCTGGGGGTAGTCTTGGAAAAATAAAAAACACGTGTTTTATAATTTCTTTTAAGGTATATGTGTGCCGAATTTGGAGTGAATCGGACTTGAGACTAAAGAGATCCAGAGAAACTTTAGGTTTTACCAATAAAACTCATTTTCCACACCCTATGGGGGTAATTATGGAAAAATAAAAAACCCGTATCTCATTATTTGTCTTAAGGTTTATGTGTACCGAATTTTAAATGAATAGGACCAAGGAATAAAAAGTTGCATACAAACTTCACCTCTCTATTTAACCCTCTTAGGGGATGATTTTTGGAAATATTATTAGCCTATGTCCTATTCTAGGGTATACACTACCTACGTTTCAAAGTTCATTAACATTCGTTGAGCGGTTATGGAGATAAGCGGTAACAAACCTTCACACACACACACACACACACTTACTTTCGCATTTATAATATAAGTAGTAAAAGTAGTAAATAGTATAGTATAGTATTTAGTAGGTTAGGATAGGATAGGATACTACGCACAATTCTCAGACCTATTGAATATAGATATAAGATTCCATAAAAATCAGTCAAGCCGTTTCGGAGGAGATTCGTTTTTTTTTAATTTTTCTCTGCGTAAGTACAATCCTAGTACTTCAAGGAATATTCTAAAAAAATAATTAGCAAAATCAGTCCAGACGTTCACGCCTGATGGCGTGACCAAGTGAAATAGGGATTCATTTTATATAAATAAATACATAATACATTTTACGCTAGTTCATAACTAGGCCAAACCGGCATCGATGTATAGTACTGCCGTGATATGGAGGAAGGCGGCTAACGTAATTTTTACGAAAATGAGTTATTATAACCAGCATACTAAGTAAACGATTGCGCATCTAACCATCTTGCAATTATTTTTCTAAGTTGATTCGTTCCCGAGATACGTAAGCTATTTAGCGGCTAAATGCACATTTTTTAGGGTGACCCACCCACCTTTTTGCATTTTTCTCGAAATCCACTTTCTGCACGTAGCCGCCTTTTGCTATATCAGGGCAGAGTATATACCGTGACTTTTAAATGGTTGCTTTCCCGTGGCAAAAATATTTGCCATCAACACTACAATACTAAAATATACCTAGATTTAAAAAAAAACTTTTTTTTTATTAACAAAACTTGAAACTAATACGTTGTTTACTCGAAAGCGTGAGAAATAATATTAGGCAACAAAAGTAGATAATTTTACGACGTAAAATACTTGTAGGCATGTAAAAAGACAAGTTGCGTAAGCAAGTACCGCTTTTGTTCACAGCAAAATAATCTATCGTACGTAGAACTTAAAGCGTAAATAGCGTGCACGTTCACTTATCTTAAGGCCAGGTTTTAGTGAAAATCCGCAAAAACATGTATTTTGAAACACTTTTTGAAGCAGTGAAAAGCAAAATAAAAATCTGAAAAAAATGTATTCATATAGTCGAGAATATAATCTAAGGAATACCAGGACTGGAAACACGATTTGATAAAGTTGGCTCGATAGAATAAATTCATGAAGATACCTCTTCTTCTGTAATTTAATATTCTTTTTTCGGTTTTATTTCCAAAATAAGTGATTTGATATCATGTTTTATTTTTTAAAATAAAGTTTACAGGTACCTTTTGGGATATATCAGAATCGATTTTTCCTACTGCATTTATAATTTTTTAAATCGATCTTTTTAGTGATTTTTGATTCGTTTGGCTCTTGCCAGCAGTGTTGCCAGATCTCCTGATTTATCAGGAGATTTCCTAATTTGTGTGAGATTCTCCTGATCTACTGATTTTACTGTAAAATCGCCTGATATTTGTGTCATAAAATAAAAACATAGGTACGTCTATAGAGTAAATAACAAAAATAACGTATGAGACCTACCTACTAATTTTCAATAGAATAGATTTTTTTACGGAGTAAACACTAAATGAAATCCTCTAACCGAATTCAAGTGTAGGTAATTAAAAAAAAGCGTGTTATTGCAATGCATACTGTATCTATCTATCTAAGGCCTAAACTCTTTTAACTCGTAAGATGGTTGAGAGAAGACCCGTTCCCAGCTGTGGGACACTAAAAAAGGGTTGAAGTGATAATAAAGAAAAGTGTATTTCTTGGACATCGCGGTCAAAAAAGATACACAAGGAAATAAATTATTTAACTTGATAGGAAATTAGTATTGTCTTAGGAATTACTAAAAAATAGAAAAAATACTTAATTTAACTATTTAAATCACATAATTACTTTTGCGGTACCATTTGATATGTTATAATATACATTTAAATTCTGCATGTAATAGATGTCGTTTAGTTTTTTGTTTGCAGCAACTGGAGACAAAAGACGTTTTACTATTAGCTAGATTTAAATATAGTACCGCAGTGGCAAGACTATTTTAACAAATTAATTTAATATAGGCCAAATTGAGAAATAAATTGAACACCAGTTATTGCAGAAATTAGGTCTAAAATTGTACTGAATAATAAAAATTGTTTTAATTTTTAAAAACAAAGCTAAAAAGTCAAATGTATGAAAAGTATTATTTATTGATTATGAATATTGTAAAAGTAAATAAATATTTTATTCATTTCCTAATTTTTCAGGTCAATCTCCTGATTTTTTTTCTATTATTTCCTGGATTTTGAAATTTTGATCTGGCAGCACTGCTCGCCAGTGTCCCGCGGGACGTTACCGAGGTGAGACTTATGCCAAATTTCTCTAGCGCGCGCTTTTATTTCGATAC
The DNA here is from genome assembly GCA_936450015.1 of Meganola albula. NCBI lineage: Eukaryota > Metazoa > Arthropoda > Insecta > Lepidoptera > Nolidae > Meganola > Meganola albula. The sequence goes on along the minus strand of OW388144.1, from coordinate 9,116,138 downwards.
GTACTTACCACAGTATAAATAACATCAGTAGGTGTAAAAAGAAAAAAAATAAAATGGTTGTACTCAATTTCTGTAACTCAGTGCCGCGTTGATGAATAAAGTTGTTTATGCTTTTAATATACCTACTATAGTCCGGCAAACGAAAGAAGTCACTCGAAAACCGCGGCAAATTAAAAAAAACCTCGTCTGCAAAAGGGTTGCAACCCTTAAATTCAAAGCATACTTGGAGTGGACTAGATTGATACTTTGATTTTATCATATACTTTTATTCAATTTTATAGTATTAAAAAAAGAAATAACAGTTAAAATACATCTATTCTATAGCTTTCCGCCCCGTGAATTTTACTGATATTCTACCTCTTTGTGCACGAGTTTCTTACATTGCCTTATATTATCATCCTATGTCTAGTACTTTCAGAGATTTTTAATAGGTACATGAGTAAATGACAGGGTGAGAGACCTTTGTTTTTGAAAAAGAGTGGCCTTCTGAATGAAATATATTACTCCATCTATAGTAAGTATATTTATTCCCACTCTGCTTAGTTTTATTTTGACGATGGACCGAACTCGTAGAAGTTGCAATAAAACCACTCGGTCAGACAGAAGAGAGAGGCACTTATAGGGAAAGGAAAATGAGGCGAGAATGAAGAAATTACTGAGTGGTGACAAAGAAAGAGAGTTCAATACTAATAATAATTAAGTAAAACCTGCGCCTGACGTGGGTTACTCAACCTGCGGTTACCTTATAACAGGGTTTTATTTTTGTTAATACTCATATAATGAGTTTTATTTGTGAAAATCTTGCCAAAAATTGTTCTAAAATTTCTCTTACTCATCATGTAGTTTTAGAAATGTTAACTTTATTTTACATGTTTTTTTTTACTTGACTTTTTAACTTGATGTTCAGCAATGATGTAGTCCATAGGACGTGTCTGCCTAATATACTGATCAACTCGTGATTACGAGTGATTTTCGGTGAGAAAGTGGCGGGCTCCATATGGTTAAAATCCAAAAATGAGTAATAATTCAAACCCACCCTCTGAAATGGTGTCACCAGACATCGCACCGGAACACGGCAAGGCCGCTTAGCGGTGCGGCTTTGTCTGGTGGGTGGTTACTTTCCACGGCCGAAGCCTACCAGTACATATTTACCAGTTGATTGATTGTTACCTGATTTGCAAACGTTAAAAACGCAATCGATGGATAGATTTATCTTTATTGATTAATAACAAAGCGCTCACGCCTGTATTAACTGAAGATGAAGACAGAGGTGAATGTCACCCACAATTTGTGGGCTATGTTTTAGGTCCCATACATAAAAATGACCTATTGACATTTAACGGCCACAACCACAAACTTCGAGCTGCTATACTACGAATATTTATTTTAGGTACTGTATCTACCGATTTAGCACTGACTTCAATTACCAGATGTGAAGAATTAATTTTTACTCACATATAACACTCGCAGATAAACAGTAGAAAGCCAAGGTGTATTCTAATTGGTTTTAAAACTAATACATAAATTTGTATTTTTTACTCTGTATTTTATTTACCTTAAAAACGATTCCTAAACTTATCATCAATGTAAATGAAGTTAGACCACGAAAATAATATCTAACGTGACGTACAATACCTTACCTACTACGTGTCTACACTGTGTCGCAATACGGACCATGCCATTGCGTGCGTGATTGAAAGAACGCTAAATGCCTACTTTTCTCGAATAAGGCAGCCTTAATTGTATGCCGCCACTGCTGCCGACAAAAATCTAATTATGTTAGTGTGCGTTACACCCCTCTGGTACCCCGCATACCGCTGTCGCCCACCGACTCAAGCTATGTCGCATGTGTGTGCGTGTGGCGCGCGGCGCTACTTTTGCGTCGATCTTATTTAGTCAAAAGTATGAGTTTAGATGTAACTAAGTTATTTTTTTTTTATATTGACTACTTCCAAAACAATATCATTCTGTCGCAGGAAAGCAACCATTTAAAAGTCACGGTGTATAAATACCTATTGTATTTTCTTCTCTGTAAGTGATTTTTGTTAAATCTTCTGAGAAAATAAATGTCTCAAACAATGTATTAATGCTGTATTGCTTAAAATCACTTTGTAAATTAACCATTCTTTAGAAATTTTCAACCGAAAGCGAGCGAAGCAAGTGCGAAATTTTACTTTGGTAAAACGAAAAATAAAAACAAAAGTTATAATATGCGACCAAAGCAAGCCCGAAATTATCGTAGGCAAAACAAACAATCAAAATGATCCGTTTTAAAGCTAATATACCAAACAACTCACAAAGAGACACCCAGACAAATGTCGCGTTTGTGTCACATTTAGTTCCCGTAACATAAATTTGTCTTCTATGAAACTGTACTACATCACTTTACTCTAATTTTTATTTTTCACACGATGGATTACATTATCAAAGTACTTCGATAATGTAACCCATCGATTCGAAGTACCTATTCAAACAGATCCCGAATTTATAATTTATTTTAGCATAATATAATACTTATAACCAATTTACTTGGTAAAGATGTAGCTTTCTAATGGTGCAAGAATTTTTAGTTATTGAGCCTATTCGTAACAAATAAACAGACTAACAATCAAATCTTTCCCCTTTATAATGTAGGTGACAAAAGGTGACAATTGCTTTATTATTCTTTTTATGTATGAAGTGTCTTAAACTCCCAGAAAGGAGTTTGTATATTTAAAGAGTTTGTATACCTTTTTCTATACTATAATATAATAAAGAGGAAAGATTTGATTGTTTGTTTGTTTGTAAGGAATAGGCTCAAAAACTACTGGACCGATTTCAAAAATTCTTTCACCATTAGAAAGCTATATCTTTAATGAGTAACGTAAGCTATATTATATGTTAAAAAAATTAGGGATCCGTATGAAAACTTCGATAATGTAACCCAAGATGTGAAAAAAATGACGAAGAAAATCATTATATCGCAAAGTGGTGTACTACAGTTTTATAGAGGCTATAAATATCTACAAAAAAAGTCCGGGGTACCATACATCTAAATATTTTATTTACGTCACAATAACTACTTTTTCATCTTAAAATATGCATATGTAACGCCGGTACAAATTAGACTCAATTATTCGTACCTTGATATTAATCCTTATCAAAATAAATCACTTAATATTCAACGGTATATCAGTACCTGTAAATAACTTTTTGAATTACATATTTAAATTGGACATACCATTCAAAAGTTATCATGAGTATAATATTTATCAAAATTGAAATTTAAGAAACAGAGGGTCTATGTCTGTGACTCTAATGGATTTCAACCCCGACAAAAAAGATAGGTGTTATAAGGTTTAGACGTGTATCTGTGTACAAGTTTGTTGTCATGTAGTGCGGATGGGCCGTTTTTAAAGTGTTTTTTTTATTAGAAAGCTGAAGTAATAGAGATCATTCTTAAAAAAAATGTGTCAGGGTTAATATTTTTTTTAATTCATTGAAATATATCTACAACAAAAATTGGCGAATGGTTCCTTTAAGTGTAAATAAATGTAACACCACGATTATATCCCTCACGGGGTAGACAGCGCCAAGAGTGTAGGTATGTAATGATGAGAAATCTAGCTTGGTCTATTACTTCTTTCCGGGTCTGCAAAGAGTGTGTTAAAATTTATATGAATCCTGCATGTGTAAATGAATGTAACATCACATTTGGGTAGGCAGAGTGCCAAAGGTGTATGTGGTCTATTAAATAAGAGCTTTCTTTTGCCGATTTTAACTATAGGTACATAATTGCCTGGGTAGCCCAAAAACAAAATATTACAATACAACCCATAATTTTTTTCAACAAAACTGACTTTAAAAAGTAAACCAAAAAGTAAAAAATAAATTTACTTAGCTTAAAGTAACTCCATTTTGATTTAGTTAATCAGAAATGATTTGATAAGTATTTAATATCATTCGATTGCGGTGCCAAGTAAGTAGGGCTGCAAAGTTCAAAGTAAATTTCACCAAAATAGTGTTAAGCCATTTGAGTCCTGAGGTGTTGATATAAATAAAACATCAACTATGGTTATTTAGTTATCACACCAAAAAGTTATGAGCTTAGCTTTCACTTGTGCCTTCGTTCACGGGGTATAAGGATAAAAAGTAGCTTATGTGTTATTTCAGACTATAATCTCTGTGCCAAATTTTTATCCAAATTCATCCACAATCAAGTTTTGGCATGAAAGAGCTTAGAGCATTCTAATCACTTCAACCTTTCCTGTCCCACAGCTGGGTCTTCTCTCAACTATCTAACGAGTCGAGAGAGTTAAGATGATCGAGTTTAGGTCTTAATCCAGTCACACTGGCCAAGTGCAGGTTGGTGGATGTCACATATCCTCGAATGATTAGATATTAGACATGCCTCATTACTCACGATGTTTTTCTTCACCGATATTGAGCAGCTGAGATAAAACAATTCACACAAAGATGTGTGGGCACGAATGGGAATCGAAACTGCAACCTTATATTTGTGAGGCGTTAGTAGCAATTATAATAATTAATAGAAAAAACATGGTCACAAAATTTTAATTTTTAAAATTTTCCGTAAGTTTTTTTTCACTTTTCTTTTATCTTTTGATACAGTGAATTTAAATCTACCAGCCGTTTCTATCTATCAGCTTTTATTTTCCGTATAAAGCTTTTGGTATTTTATGTGAGGGTAGGTGCACCTATACAAATTTAATACAGTGTTAATATCAATTAAGATAAAAATTTATATCAATTAAGTTTTTAAAAATTATAGAAAATCGGTGACAGATTTCGTAAAAACCGCGTATACCAACTATTTTAAAGTACAAGTGTGTAATACTGCGTATACCGACTATTTTAAAGTACAAATGTGTAAAACTTCATTATTTACACTCTCATCTGGACCACTTTCCTGAAAATCTTAGCCACTTTAGTGATGAACAAGGAGAAAGATTTCATCAAGAAATTCGCACCATGGAGGAACGATATAAGGGCAGATGGGATGTGCATTTGATGGCAGATTATTGCTGGAGTTTGAAACGAGACCTACCACAAGCATCTCATGCAAGAAAATCTTTAAAACAGATCATTTTTGGCTGCTTTCGAAAATTTAATATTTTATATGGTATTAATTTTTTGTATTTTTCTACAAAATTCCATACATGGCATATCTCCAAAACTAAAGCTGATGATGAAAACGATTTTTATTTTCATAATCAGGATGCCATCCGTCTACATGAAAGCTAATTAACGGTCTGGAAAAAAAACATTGTAATTATGTGTAATCAATGTGAAAGATATACAAACATCCACACCTACATACATTCATAAAATCTTTCGCATTTATAATATTAGTAAGAACACCATGAGTGACTAAAAAAAGTGCTCAACGCCGATAAAGAAGTTTTCACTTCAAAAATGGTTGCACTCCGGGAGTGCCGGCAGAAGTGAAAACTTGATTATTAACGTTGAGCATAGCTGTCTACTCTCCATCCGTCTTACGCTTTTTCGATCAGGTCACGTGTCCTGACGCGAGTTTAACATTTTATACCCATTACAGAAAAAGTGCTCAACGCCGCTAAAGAAGTTTTCACTTCAAAAATAAACTCAAATAAATATGTATGTGACTCCTACCTACCCGTGGATGAATCTGGAATTCTACCAGGAAGAGGAACAGTCGTACAAATGCATTAACTAAACTCCACTCACGGTCACGATTATTTAATATATAGATTCGTCTATACAAAAATATTTCGTGGATTTATCTATTCATTTTATCCATAATGTTAAAAGTCAATGTTCTTCACAGTATTATTATTGTGTCAACACCACAGACTACTAAGAGAACCTAGTCAACACTGTGTCACTGTCAACATTCTCTTCTTCTACTTCTTTTATTTAATTATGGCATGGAAGTATGAAACCTATGGAAATGAAACGTCAACAAAATATGCGTGCCACTGTGACGTCATCTGGCCGCTAAACATGGCGGTTTTAGTGCTGCCCAGAAGATTTTAATGTTGTTAGGTTTTATCGATAAACGTTCCTGGCTCACTTTATTTTGAATATTATTGAGTATTAATTATTTTTAGAATTTACGCTTTAATAGGAAGTAAGTATATTGTAATGTGCAAAGATACTTTGATTAAGATGCGTCAAATCTAAGACAAGTTCCTGGGTTCAATTTTGCCAAGTGAACGATATGACGATTTTTAAAAGATGCTTCACTGGTTTTATAAAGTTGTCGTTTGACAACTCGGTGACCGCATAACATAAATATTTGGCGTAGTAGGTACAGTGCCGTCTACCCATCTAGCATGCTAAATTTTATCGTCGTTTCAAATGTTGCCCTCTTTCTCGCACTTGCGTATATGCCGTAAAGGGATGGAAGCTTTACGTCAGCGATAAAACGTTAGCATGCTAACTACGCTACTTTTGGATTTCAAAGTAACAGTACGTGTTTTTCTTAGACTACTTACCTCTCTATTACAATCTATTTTACTTATATTGCTGACCTAAAGTCCGTAACACATTACCGCAAGGCACTTCAAGATAGGTGCGCCGCACCATAAGTGAGAGTGATTTAAATTTTAAACTTATACAGGGACCGCATGATAAAAAAGAAACACCTTCAGAATATTCATTTAATTACAAACGTCATTCCTTATGACTTCGGCTCTATGATCACTTAATTATTACAAATTTAACGAATTTACTATAGTTATATTATTCCTGAAGTACCAGCAACAACATGAGGAGCAATATATGTGCTGGTATTGAATAACTCAACTTTTAGAGGGACCTGTAAATAAAATTGTGGTGTAAGATAATAGTTTACATGATTGATAATAAATTTCCATTTATGGTAGTCAAATATAAATTATATAAGCATTTACCAAGGTAGAGGTGTCGCCACCGGCGAAATCAGGTCTTTTTTTCCTACTGATTTTCTTTAAATATGCCAGTTTTATGTTGGCTGGCATGTTGCTTCAAAATATTGAAATATAAGTTTAGAATAATTGTGTCCACGGTATTTTTTTCATAAAGTTTGCTTAGATCGTGACATTATCATTAAAATTGGGCGAATACGTTTCTTGGATGGAATTGCAGCCACAAAACCCATAAGTTTTTCTAAAATAGTTATATAGAATGTGAATGACATTTAACTTACTCTTATAAATTTGGAGGGCACGGCATCATGTCGTAGTCAAGTCACATCCAAAGTTTTGTTGAGACATTTATCATCAAAATGTAGCGAGCAAATATGAATATTTTTTACATTTGGCTCTATATTTTTCATTCCAGTGGCTTCCAGATACTTTTTCTTTTTAAGCTCATATCTTGGATTCTATAAAATATGATTTGATTATTATTTTTGTAAGTTTTAAGCGGGTTAGCATGATAAAAAAAAAGACATTTTATAAAAGCAATCATATTAAATCGATAACAAAGTCGATAAATAATGTCAACCCCTAGCTAGTAAATTAACATTATTTAAGCGTAAAAATATAGTTAAATAAGTCAAATTCATTCATGACCTATAACTGCACTTAAGAAGCTTGCTAATTATAATGTAAATCTTTCTCTATTTTCCCGGCAACATTAACAATAACCAATATTTTTAATGTTATTTATAGCGTACCTGCGTATGGTTAAAGATGGTTGATTTAGTGTTTTTGCTAAGCCGCACCCTATTGCACTATACACTGGCATATTTGCGACGTAATTATTTACATTCGGCTTCAATTATTTTAAATCACAAGCTAAATATTTAAAGATAATTAGTTATTTTGATTTATACCACGACTTTTTGACAAGACAACTACCGGCTGATCTGACTGACAATGACATTTGGTCCGCTAAACATGGCGGATTTTCGACCTCATTAGGTATTTACGCATAATCATGTTTCACTTTATGTACGCACTGAAATACTGTTATACTGTTTTCCTGCGAGTGACAGTGCTGAGTAAGAACGAGACAGATATATGTTTATGTGTGTGCCTTCAAAATGGATGCTATTTGTATAAGCAATTGTATGTATAGAACAATATGTCGCGTCCCTATTATATACGTCTATGAATTATGGCCTCTGCAGAGTTTATTCCGCAATTTTGCCAGTGTCAAGTTTAATTATGTATACACAGACTACTAACTAAGAGAACCTAGCGGTTCAGACGGTCATGTTTCATTTATAGATAATGTACCGTTGCAAAGTTAGAAATTGACAAGTAATGGTTTTAATTAAGGACTCTGGCTCTGGCTACTTATGTCTATTGAGCCTGAATTTAGTCTGTACAATAATGTTGCCTGTAAAAATAAAATATTAGCTTCGCCCACAATAATGTTGCCAGTATTGAAATTAAAATATTTAGTTTTTAACCATAGCCTTATTTACTGGAAGGAATTACAAAAAAAACAAAAAAAGATTATTTACTGAGTTTCTTTTAATTTCTTTTTACATTTGCATTATACCCTATTATCAATTGATGCAGTCTTATTAATTTCAATAATTAAGGTTCTTCACAGTAAAAATTTTCTGAAAGGAACGCTGATGTCGTACACTTTGATAACGAATTTCTTTTCTCACATAAAATCAATGTTATGTTGCGTCCTGTTGCTAGAATACACATTTAATTTTGAGAACACACAGTTATTTCTTGTTGTTGTATCACAATATTATTAAATGGGTTGATAATAATGTACAGAAATTAATAAACGCAAATACTTCAATACAACACAAACCATAAAAATAGGTATCCGAAATCTATGACACAAACGTCAATAATGGCAGTCATGCATAGATAAGTAATTAAATGAGGGGGGGGGGGGGGTAGTCGGATTTTTACTCTTTGGTAACCGGGAACGGCTTTACCTACCACAAACTATTTAAATGTACCCCACACACAATAGTGAGAAAGTACGTAAATAGTACTCTATGGTATCAGGCGCGCCACCCCCTGACAGCTATCAAGTATTGTCACTCTCATGTCAATGAGAGTGACAATACTTTAGCGGGGGTGAAGAAGGAAGTGGGAGAGGCGTTACTGTCAGTTTTCAACTTTGCATTTACATATCGTACGGTCGTTTTTTTTTTCTAGAGGTTTACCAGGCGTGACCGAATGACACTTGAAGTACTCTGTTACAAGTAAACAAACCCGTAAAACAAAATGGCAACCGGCCGATGGGCGGGTCGATGTGACGTCATCTAAAAAGAAACTCGTTTTAGAAAACTGACATATTGTTCTTATCTTTTTTTACACATGCAAAAACTTATTAGAAAGAAAGAGATGTATACATTATTCGTATATTGCCTTCGATTTGTGTGATATTTCTATAACGAAATTTTATATAGATCAATAGGGCAAATCTATTATTATTCCTTTATCTAAGCTCTAGCGGGGGTGAAGAAGGAAGAGGGAAGGGCGTAACTGTCACTTTTTAGCTTTGCATTGACATATCGTACGGTCGTTTTTTTTTTCTAAAGCTTTACCAGGCGTGCGGGGAATGAAAGAAAACGCTGACTTTTTGGCTAGACGTACAGTTGACGTGAACACTGACAGTATAGAGATGCCAACCCCTAGTAACAGTATTCATCAAGTTGCCATGCCATACACAGACTTTTATTCTATCATAAAAAGAAATTAAAAGAAGAATGGAAATCATATTGGATAAGTATTCTAGAAGAAGGTAAAGGCCTATGGTACGCGTCAATAAATTCAGACATTCCATCCATTCCTTGGTTCTCTCGCAATAAGGACTTTATTAGTAGACAATTTTATTCTATAATATCAAGACTCAGATTTGGCCATTATCGTCTAAATGCACACCTCGCTAGGAAAAAAATTATATCATCATGATCTTGCAATTACTGCAACCCTGATTATGACCAAACTGCAGATCACATCATTTTAAACTGTCCTGCTTTTACAATAGAAAGATTGCTGCTGATTGAAGATTTAATTAATATTTATGGAGAATCTGAGAGCGTCTCGCGTGCCCTCCAAGATATTATACGAAATGTTAAGACTTACATACCCCTGTACATACTCAGAACTGTGAAAGAAATTTAATATTTTATTCGACAAGAAAAAGATTATGACACTAATACCGGATAAAACTGAAAAGACTTGGCTTTGACTACGATTAAAAAATCAGACTTGGATTTGACCTTATTTTAAACAACAGACATGGCATTAGCCTATTGGACTTTGGAAAAAACAGTCATGGCGTTAGCCTTTTGGATTTGATAAATTAGACATTGCCTTTGGCATAAATATACTTTGATTGATACCGGAAATAAAATAAAAATAATACCAGGCTGTATGGTCAAAACCTTTGCCTGCCTATTGGCGAACAATATTAACAACAATCATAGATCTAGCATAAATAGATCGGAAAAGCGAAAGAGAAAGAGAATAGGATACGGATATGTTAGAGTGAGATAGATAGACGAGACAAAACACGTACGTCGTACACGCTACCGTCCCGTACTGTAAAATTGTTAATCATGACCGGAACAAATAAGACTATATCTCTTTATATATTAAGTTTTAATATGAAATTTTGTATTAAATAGACTATAGTTATTATGGTTACCTGTTCTGTACCAGCATGTCACGCATCTAAAAGAGAAAACTCACAAAATTATACTTTTTACACTTCGGTAGGACTGATATGTTTTGCTCCCTACATGCCTTGTTTTAAAACTGCTACAAAAGTTTTATACATAATTAGATAGGAAAAATTATAGTGTTTTATCACATTAATACTCTAAATGCATAGGCAGTCAATTTAAAATAATATCAAATACGTGAATTCCCGCTATTTTTAACACCACTTTTTCAATATAGTCTTACTATTATCGATAATATTTATCGATTTTTTTTATAGTGTAATAAATAACCGGTATAGGTTCCATACAACTTTCGTGATGTCCGTTAATTTTTTTAAAGTTTTAACCGACTTCTGAAATATAAGATATTGTTTTGGGTTTAGGTTTCGATGTATGTTCTCCGATCTCTCCGTCAATTGTGAACCGATTTTGAAAATTCTATTTATGTTTGAAATAATATACTGCCATAGTAAAAAATGGTGATCTTATGATGGACTTCGGGAAAATGGAAAAAATATCTTCATATTTTCGCCAAAGAACCGTTGCTCTCGCGACATATAGTATTGCTTGGTTTATATGTGTAGTCCATGGCTAACTACTAACTAGGGGTAAAGGACCACCGAGGCAGTTTTAATGATTGCAGTATTTGGACCAAAATGGTTATGCCTTTTCTAAGACAGGAACCACTTTTGTCTCAATTTTGGGTTAGAAGGTCCCAAACACGAATTAACTCTCCTTTCAATTGAAACATTTGTATTATTGTTATGACTACCTAATATTGAGGTTCATTTTGTGCATTTTAGTTGCATTTATGAAAAAATATCTCGAAACTAAAAAAATCCAACAGAAATGACGGCGCTAAACAGCTATCATGTGGCCACTGTCGGATTTTAATGAAATCATTTGGAACTGTTTTGGCGCGATTATTTTAATTGAAACCGCAATCTTTGCCAAATTATATTTTTTAATATACTGGTGGCTACATGACAATGGTTCAAATAAAAGCAAAAATTAACTGAAATGGCATATCTTATAAATTAACCAAAGCATTTCACTTCATTATTACGAAATATTGATTTCCAAACTGTTATATTAACAAACTTTAAATATTGTAATGTGTCTTAACTTACAAAAACAATGTTGATATAAATAGTGTGATATCAATAAATGATTACTAATTATATATTTTTATTCTGTTAGAATACAATCACTAGCCGTCAAACAGTGTTATCGATAATCGAAGTATCAGGCGGTGCATGGTGCAGCAAGCTCTATGCGCCACGCACACATTCACAAAACACGCAACTACTGCAATTGGTTTTTGGTCTCGTCTTGATCACTACATTGCCAATCTACTGTAAGCGTCAGCTTACCTCCTAAATCTATGCTCTTAATAGTCTGTGTATGTCAATCAATCAATGTTAACATGTCTGTCTGACGCAACACAACTATATAAACGAATCTATGCAGATTGTGCGAAAAATAAAAGTGTCATTTTCTTGATGTCACTGCATTTTCTGAACTACTTTGACATATAAACTTGTCTCTGTCTTAGAAGAACATCAACGTCATTCTCTTATTATTTCTTCTCTTCCTTCATTGTTGTTATAATTACCATCTGCCACCGACGCCAAATTATTTCAAACGAAAATAATTAAATTATACGTTTCAAACTGTAAACCAAGCGCATTTTTCTGAATTAATGATTAATACAGTGTAAGTGAAGCGCGTTATAGTAAACCTGAAATTTATCGGAACCGGAATAGAATCCTGAAGAGCCACTTGTGTCCCTTGATCCACTGCAATGTAATGTTGTTTTGTGTGCATGCTTCCGTCAGGGCCTGGAAGACACTCGTGTATTAGTCCTGACGTTGTTGTAGTGCAACTAGAAAAGTTGTAGTTAGTGCCTGCAAAACAGATTTACTGTCAGAAAGAATACGTACCTTTTGGTCTTTTACCTCTCTAGCCGAAATTGCCTTAATTGCCATTATGATTCCCGTGCATTCCACTTGATACACAAAATCAAGACGAATATTACAATTTACGATCTTTAGTAAGCAAAGTCTAGGACTTAGATAATAACAGTTACTTTTAGTATCAGATCATATAGAAACGAGAAATTTATTTTCAAAATTCACAAGTTTTAGGTTACAAAGCAAATAGATAATTTAGCTTATAAATAAATAAACGTAACATTTTTCTATTGAAGAGAAGTGAGGTAGTGAGGTGAAGGAGACTAAACACACAGCCATCTCGTGAGTTTTTGAGTAATTAACCGGCAGTACTCTTGTAATAGAGGCACCTACAACCAGTGCTACCAGATCGTAGGTAAAATGTTCCCCCACTTTTTTCCATATTCAATGTGTTTAGACGAGAGTGTCCTACAAAGTGGGGGGTCGGTTACCCACGGTCTGGTAGCACTGCTTGCAAGTAATTGTATGGTTAATACAAAAACAGAAAAATCGAATGTCGATTTTAAAGGGTCATGTATCGATCCAATGAATCGATTCAATACTACATATCGATTTAAAAGATCGATTTTCTTGGCTCGAAAAATCGATTTTTCGATTAATCGATCTCAGATCGCCATCCCTACGCTGCTCATGGAGGTTGGTTGGACGTTGCTAACCAAGTTTTTTTTTTTTTTTTTAATGGTTCGGTTGTAGACCATTTGCCAATATCAAAGTTAAGGAAACTTATAAAATATTAAAACAATTTAATTTAGAGCGGATGGAAAAACCAGGATAGGATTTGGGAAGGATTAAATTTTTAAGTTGGTGTTTAAGTTTATAAAATCAACTAGAATAGAATATATACGAGGGTTATTATGATATAGAAGTAACTGGATAGAAGTAGGTAAAGGGACAGGAATAGATATCAAACTATTATAAAATGAATAGGAATCATAGAGGGGGCAGGAAAAAAATATGTGATTTATATCAGCTACACCGATGCCACATTCGCATTCGTCAGATTGTAAGATTTTGAGACGGGCAAGATACGCCGGTGTGCTGTTGTGGCCCAAACGCATGCGTATAAGTGAGGAAGTTGAACGTTTATTATAAATTAGTTTGAAAAATCACGGTTTGCTCGAGATAGAAGGCTGGACTGTTTTGTAATATTTGCCCTTTACCGTAGAACTCTCCGCCCAGAGGCTATTCCAAGAATCTTGAAGATAGTCTGTGGGTAAAGAGCCAAGGTCATGGCAAAAGTTTTTATAAGGAAACATATCACCATCGACGACAGCCTCATTGGCCAGTTTATCTGCTCTACAGTTACCAGAGATGTTACAGTGACCAGGTATCCACGCAAAACAAACAGAGTAACCCGAGATGTTGCACATGTTTAAAAGCTGACGTAACTTAATGATAATAGGGAAAACGGTTTTTAACTTAAAAGGAAACTTCGATAACGATTGTAGCGCACTCATAGAATCGGAAAAAATTATGGTTTTCTTTAACTGTAATAAAAGGACTAATTCTACGGCCTTGAGGAGGCCATAACATTCACCGGTAAAAACAGAGGTCTGTGGAGGGAATTTCACCTTTTGAACTATTTTAGATTGATGGTGGAATATCCCAACACCTACGTTACCTGAAGAAGAGTTTTTAGAGGCATCCGTATAAATGTATTGGTAGTCTTTCCAATCATTATTTAAGATGATGTTAAATCTTTCATTAGCCATGGAGGTGTCTTTATCTATGCCGAAGTTATATGTTATGTCAATAGATCTTACTAGAGATTCTAGGTCGCTGGAAAAGAGAGGGTGTGTAGGAGATCGATGCGTGGGGGCTTGTAAGGACATAAACTTACGAAAACTGACAACAGTGCATGGAAGTAGTTTATGAGACCAGGAATTACATGTTTCAATAAGAGTGGACAGAGCCTTAAGTTTATCATATAAGGGATGGTTAGAAAATTGAAAAGCTCTAAACAAGAATTTATCACATAGATACTGACGGCGAAGGAACATAGGAGGATCGACACATTCTATTTGTAGAGCATTGATAGGACTTGACTTCATAGCCCCAGATACTATTCTGAGAGCCTTAGCCTGAATGCGGTCAATTTTAGCAAATGCAGCCAAATTGCCAGGGGCCAATAAAAATGTACCGTAGTCTAGGACACTACGTATGAGCGCGTTATAAATAAGTTTTAAAGTATAAGGGTGAGCACCCCACCATACCCCTGCTAGGCATCTAATAATGTTTAGAAGGCGTTCGCATTTCGAATTTATATAGTCACAGTGTGGAACACCTAAAAGTTTGGAATCTAACATTACTCCTAAGAATTTAACATGGCTCTTTAATGGGATTGGTTGGCTATCATAATATACGAGAACAGGAGAACGAAGACGTTTTCTGGAAAACAGCATAACGGAGCTCTTGGATGAAGAAAGTTCAAGACCGTTATAATCTAACCAAGTTTTCAAACTATTGAGTGCCGAGGACAGAGAAGTACAAGCGGACTCGATTGATTGGTGAGAACAGAATATAAGTAAATCATCAGCGTACTGTAAAACACTAACAGGGCCATTTAAAGACGATTCTAGATCATAAGCGTAAATGTTGTATAATATTGGACTTAACACTGAGCCTTGCGGTAAACCTTTCCACACAATGCGTGTTAAATTACGCCTTGTGTGGAAAGAGTCTTCTGAAGAGTCGGCGTTCGGAGTTTGCAGATGTATGTATCTACTGGACAAAATATTAATAATAAAGTTAGACAGGATTACAGGGATATTAAGAGCATTTATTTTTTGATATAGAATACTTAATACTACATTATCATAGGCAGAAGCAATATCTAAGAAAGCAGCCACGACTGATTTTTTAGATAAGAATGCTAACCTAATATCAGTTGTTAATATGCTGACACTGTCCAAAGTGCTTTTACCACGGCGAAAGCCATATTGAGAAGGACTTAACAGCTGTTTACTCTCAATATACCACTCCAACCGGTTTTTAATTAGGTGTTCAACGATTTTGGTGACAACGGCAGATAAAACAATTGGCCTATAAGAAGAAACATCTGATGAGTCTTTACCAGGTTTTAAAATCGGTATGACTTCTTGTACTCTCCAAGAAGAAGGTACATTACCAGTAATCATGATGTTATTGATGACATCTAGTAGGTAAGAAAGGAAACTGTCACTAAGATGAGAAAAAAAAGAATAAGTAATTCCGTCTTCTCCAGGAGTGGATTCTTTAC
Organism: Meganola albula; assembly: GCA_936450015.1. Taxonomy (NCBI): domain Eukaryota; kingdom Metazoa; phylum Arthropoda; class Insecta; order Lepidoptera; family Nolidae; genus Meganola; species Meganola albula. Next base: position 9,100,315 of record OW388144.1, on the reverse strand, counting down.
TAAAGTTATTAACTATGGCTTTGAGTTCTGAAAGGGTAAATAAACTACTAATGAAACCTAGTGTACCTTCAGAATTTACCGGTGGTCCTATTAATAAAGGGATTTGCTCAGCCACTGAGGGAGGAGAAAGTTTATCCAAAAATGAATCAGCTAGAGGTAATGGAAGCGTTGCAGAGCATGTTTCTTTAAACGCAGATCTAAATCTCCTGATGTTCTGCCAAACTGCAGACGGCCTAGTTTGGGGGGATAAGGATAAACAGAAAACTCTCCAACTTTCATGTTTCTTTTTCCTAAATAGCTTTCTAGTTTCTCGGATGGAGTTACAAAGAATCTCAAAGTTTTCGTTTGAAGCAAACTCCCTATACCTTAGTTCGGCCAGCTTGCGATCCCTGATAGCTTGAGTGCAATCATTATCCCACCAGGGAGGGGATGGAATATAATTATGATGGCTAGACTTTTTCGGGAATGTTGCATCCGCGACCTCTATAATGACATTTGCCATGGCAATGGCAGATTCATGTTCGGAGCCCTGAGTGACATTGGGAAGTTGTGACAGCTTGTCATTTAAACGTTGTTTGAACAAATGCCAATTAGCGTTATCTAGTTTGTATTTAAAACGGGATTTACGTTTGGGTTGAGTTTCAACCGCAAAAGCAAAATCTAAAAGTAAAGGATAGTGGTCGCTTCCATATGTATAAGGGAGGGATCTCCAAGTAATCAAAGATGCAAGATCCGAAGTGCAGATTGATAGGTCTACTGCACTGAGCCCCTCCGTTGGGGCTTAACGCCTTGTTGGGGAGCCCGAGTTTAAAATACATAAATTATGGGAGTCAACTATGTCTAAAATTAAATTGCCATAACTATTTGAAACAGAGCTTCCCCAAGTTTGATGATGACAGTTGAAGTCTCCGATTAATATAAATGGTCTTGGAAGAGCCGTTATGATTGTGTCTATTTCAGATAATATGTCATTAGTTGGACGGGGAATATAAATAGAAACAAAGCATATGTTCTTAACAGTAACTGCAATAATAGAGTAATCATTGTTGTGAGGTGGTATACTAAAGTGAGAAAATAATACTGGGTGGCGGATAAGCAATGCTACCCCACCGTAACCATCAGAGCGGTCTTCTCTGACACATGCATAACCTGGAATCCTGAATATGGACTCAGGTTTTAACCATGTTTCTTGAACTGCTATGATAAATGGTTTGTATTTATTGATTATATGGATTAAATCAGATTTTTTTGATATAAGACTACGACAATTCCACTGAATTATTGCGGACTGATCCATTATTGTTTTTTAATAAAAGAAGAAAATGCTTCAAGTAGTGGGGCAGCGTTTGACGGTAAAACTTGAAATTAGGAAAGCAAAGTAATTAAACTAGGGACAAGATAATAGGTCACTTTTGACAGATGTCAGTTTTATATTCATAGTGAGGTGACCTGCTTAAAAACATCGATTAAATGAATGAATCGAATGAATCGATACAGACTTGAAACATATGTGAAATTTAAAAATGACCATGCGAATCCCTGTCCCATTATTATTTTTTCTTTCATAAATTAAAGGAGCAAAATAAGACAAGTACCTACGTAATTTAACAAAAAAATTGCTTTTATTCACTTGAACTATCGGAACTGCTATCTTCATCACTGCTGTCAGCACTCAGAGATATTATTAATTCATTTTCAATAATATTGTCTATTCTCACATCTCGTTCAAAATCTTGTAAAATTATTTTCTTTGTCTTCTCCACGACTTTTCGCCAGTCTTCTGTAGTGACTTCTGCACATGCAGTTTGTAGCAGAGTCATCATTTTAGCAGTACTGAAGGGTGGTTCAGTATTGTTCCGCGCTGCATGACCCTTTATTTGTGCCCAAATAAGCTCGATGGCGTTATACTGGCAATGGTAGGGAGGCAATCGAATAACTTCGTGTCCATGTTCTAGGGCTAGTTCATCGATTACATAGCGGAGCTTGGACGGCTTAGTTGCTTTTACCAGATTTAACAACTCAACTTTTAATAAAGTTGGACTTGCCTCCACACCATTTCTTACCAGCCACGAGACAATTTCTTGCTTTTTATTTGCTTGAGTTGGTGGTTTATCAACTTGTACAGAATGATACGGAGCATTGTCCATTATAATTTTCGAAGGGTTTTCTAAGCTGACTAGCAGCTTCTCAAACCACTCTTTAAAAACATCAAAGTTCATTTCCTCATGGTAATCTGTTGTAGTTTTAGAGGCGAATGCGAGGAGGCAGTCTGGAATAAAACCTTGAGAAGCTGATCCCGCGTGACATATAATAAGTCGGGCTCCTTTTCCCGATGGAACTTTTGAGGTGGAGGCCGCTGTATCATCGGTCCATGTCCGCGCAACCGTATGGTTCGCATTCAACCATGTTTCGTCAATAAACACGACATTGTCCCAATCCGTAATTTTATTTACCTGACGTAAGAATGATATTCTCTTCAAAATAATATCGTAGTGTTCTAGCAGGATTTTCCGCTTGTCGGATTTTTTAAATCTAAAGCCAATCGATTTCAAAACCTTTGATAGAGACGATTTGCCTCCAAAAAATAAGCCTGCGCCTTTTAACTGTGATGTGGTGACCCAGGAGTGAAATAATACGCGTGAATGTTGGATAAACACTGACTGTATTAAATCAATACATGCCTTTAAATACATAGAGTTACGTACTAAGTCCCTACATCTCATCTCCTTCCCTTAAAGAAAATAAAATAAATGGAATACATTTTATTTTTTTTTTAGTGATTATAACATTATGCTAACATACGTATCCACAATGATAAAGGTACTCACATCAATAATATATTTATAAAATACAATTTTAGTCTTACATATTATGTCTATCATTAAACACTTGGAAAGTAACGTTTCGTCCTATTTTTATGAACAAGATAACTTTTATTGTCTTTAACAATTTCAACATTAGGTGGACATTCATTTAACACCTTATATGGACCTGAATATAGACTTTGAAACTTATTTCCCGTTTCATTTTTTAATAAAATCAAATCACCTGGTTTATATGTCACAGGATTAATATTACGATCATACCTGGACTTTCTATTTATTTTACTTGCAATTAAATTATCGTGTGCTTCTTTTTGTGACGTCTGAATTCTAAACTTTAATTCTAAGGGGTAGTTATCGAAACTGTACAAAGGAGCGATGTATCCTGAATTTAAATTAGATGGTAATGTACATTTTTTTCCAAATATTAACTCAAAGGGAGTAAACTTGGTCTCCGAATGCACAGCAGTGTTATACGAAAAACACCAAAAGGGAAGCCATGTGCTCCATGCTTCTGGGTGATTTTCGGTTTGTATACGTAAATAGTTACCCATGTGTTTGTGTGAGTTCTCCAAGGCACCTATACTTTCATGGTGGTAAGCCGTAGACTGTAATTGATTAATATGTAAAAGCTTACAAACCTCCTTCAGTGTAGTGGACAGAAACTCTGTCCCCCTGTCTGTAGCTATCTCCTTTGGGACACCATATCTGAGAATCCAATTATTTACAAAATTCTTAGCTACGTCGTTTGAACTTTTTGACTCTAATGGATAAGCCTCGATGTACTTACTCAGCTCACATTGTATAGTTAGAATATATTTATAATTATAACAATCCCTGTCCAAAGGTCCTACTATGTCTAAGTATATTTTTTCACATGCCGAATTCGCAGTAGAACTAATCGTCATTGGCTCTTTAGTATGATGTGATGAGTGCTTTTGTTTTTGGCATTTATCACATCTTTTCACAAATTCAATTACATCAACTTCAAGGTTCGGCCAAAAATAATATTTCTTAATATTATTAACCATCCGTCTTATGCCCGCGTGGCCACTTGTGGGCAAAAGATGGAAGTCATTTAAGATTACTCGTTGCTCGTCTTTATCAACAATTCTTTTCGTATCATTTAAAATACATACTCGTGGTCCTGACCAATCACCTATATTTTTTATCTCATTGACTAATTTTCCAACGAAAATATTATTCTTATCATTTTTTATGAAGTATACTTCTTTTAAATCGATTTCTTTACAAAATATATTTAGCTCTCTCACAAATTCGCCTGGCGTAAATTGTGATCGAGAAGCCAAATTTATAAAAATCGTATTTATTGAGGGTATATAACTCAAACATCTACTTTCATGTTTAATTTCATTTAAGTTACGATATCGATTTAATTCATAAGCGCTTATAAAACGTAATTCAGTGAAATTTCTCGGTTTGCTATGTATTTCTACAACTTTTGGGTGATCAAGCCAATCGTCATTAGAAATAATAGCCTGCCGTTCTTGTCTAGCTTTTTGTCCTCGCGTCATTACATTAACTATAGTTTGATTAATTTCCTTTAACTCTTCTGACGTAACGTGTAATCGCGAAAGTGCGTCTGCAGCACCATTATTTTTACCTTTTAAGTATTCTAATATAAAGTTATACTCCTCTAATATAATTCTGAATTTCATCAACCTACTAGACGGATCCTTCATTCCAAATAAATAAATAAGTGGTTTATGGTCAGTTTGAATTTTGAACGTTCTGCCATATAAATAAGGCCGAAAATGTTTGACAGCCCACACAATCGCAAGCAACTCTTTCTCGATAGTTGGGTACCGTTTTTCTGCTTTATTAAGACTTCGACTGGCATATGCTACTGGCCTTCCATCACCATTGCACAGCACTGCTCCTACACCATAACCCGATGCATCTGTTTGTAAAATAAATCGATTTTGCTCTGAGAAGTCTGGGTATTGTAATACAGGGTGAGAAATTATATTTTGTTTCAATAACTCAAAAGATTTTTGACAGTCTTCATCCCATTTAAAAACTACATTTTTTCTGCATAAATTATTTAAAGCATGAGCTTTCGTAGCAAAATTTGGAATAAATTTTCGGTAGTAATTCACAAAAGCTACAAACCGTTTCACTTCATCTACTTTTGTAGGAACCGGGTAATTCTGAACAACTTTTATTTTGTCAGTATCGGGTATGACACCTTCAGCTGATACAATGTGACCCAAATAGAGTAGTTCTTTCTGTAAAAAATTACATTTTTGTGGATTTAATTTTAAATTAACTTTACGTAATCGCTCAAATATACTTTGCAAATTCCTAATATGACTCGATAAATCTCTGCTAAAACAGACCAAATCATCTTGGTACACTAGGCATTTTTCATAAGTTAATCCAGTCATTGCCATCGTCATCATGCGAGAAAATGAACTTGGGCTAGTTTTAAGACCCATGGGCATTCGCGTCATTTGGAACTGTCCCGAACAAAAAGCAGTGTACTTGCGACTGTCTGGATCTAAATTGACATTATAATACCCTTGATGTAAGTCTAAATGAGAAAAATACATACAACCCGACAACGAGTCTAATATTTCCGTAATATTTGGAAGTGGAAATTTATCGTCCATAATGTTATTATTAAGTTTTCTGTAGTCAATGACCAAACGCCACTTTTTGTTTCCGTTTTGGTCACTTTTCTTTGGTACTAGCAAGATAGGGCTAGACCACTCACTTTGACAAGGTTCAATAATATTTTCTTTAAGCATATGGTCAATCTGATTCTTAATTTCATTCTTTAAAGCATGTGGTAATCTATACGGTTTCGAAAAAATTGGCTGTGTATTAGATTTTAATCTAATTGTATGCTGATAAATATCCGTAGTTGACAACTTGTCCCCTTCCAAATAAAAAATATCTGAGTATTTCGCACACAAACTTTCAATACTAATCTTTTCTTCCTTATTTAAATTAATTAAATTTAATTTTGAAAACAATCTTTTAACTCGCGATGCATTTTTCTCACTTTTATCAAAATTACAAATATAATATTCCCTAGAACTTTGAATATCGAGCTTTAGTTCTGATAAAGTTAACTCTTTTGATGTTGTGTTCAAAATTCGCACTGGTATTTTACCATTAATCGGATTAACTAACGTACTGGCAACGAAAACTCCCTCACATATTTCTTTTGTACAAACTATGCATTCTTCTGTAAGGTTAGTGTAAACATAATGCATAGATTCAGACCTAGCTGGTAAAGAAATTAAATTATTGGATGAACTCATTAACTTTAAAACGACTTGTTTACTTTCGTTAGGCCAAAAAGATAACGTGTTATGTTTCAGATCGATAACCGATCCGTACTTTCCTAAGAAATCCTGCCCAAGAATGCCATGCGACTTACAAGGCAACGTCTCAAATACATAGAACTTATGATTAATACTCTGACCATGTACTGACAACGGTAAATATACATATCCAATTGCCTGTACTTTTCCACCGATACCGTTTATAATTATATTTCCTCCGTAAATAGGAATGTTAAATTCTAGAACATTTTTATATTTTATAGCCGAAATTGAAGCTCCCGTATCTATAAGCCAACTAAACGGATGAATATTATCGAAAAATAATTCTACACAAAAACAACTATCACTAGCTAAAATACTATAACTTTTAGACACGAAAAAACTCACTTTCTGACTCTCTATTATTTTGCGCTGATGTACTGGGCATAGGCTGTGAGTTGTTATCCGTGACAACCCTTATGTGCTCTTCAGCCTGTCTTTGACCCCTATAATAATTATTAAAACCGTTACCTCGATATGAATTTTTGCCCCGGGGTGTACGTCCCCGTGACTGCGACGGCTGGCCTTGCCTGGCACCCCCTCGAGGTGGTCGCCAACTGCTGGAACCACGGCTGCGACCGATGTTGTACGTACCTCGACCTCTTTGGTAGTTCTGGTAGTGAGGCAGCCTGGAATTGTTTTTAAAACTTTTATTATTGTTATACCTCATTGTCATGACCTCAGCCATTGAGTCTGAACCCGAAACATCCTCTTCTACCGCGGCCTGAATCGCATCTTTTAAATTGTCAAAATTTTGCGCGGTGATTATTGTGCTAATTCTGCGATTTCTCAGTCCGTCGCTAAACTGCCTTATTGCCTGCTTCTCATTAAGCGACTTCAACATTTTAAATTTTTCACTATCCCCGTCGGACTGAGAAATTGTCAGATCGACAAACATCTCGGACAACATTTTACCGAAAGAATCAATAGATAAATTTTTTTGTTTACAATTTAATAGTTGCTTTTGTAACGCACTAGCGGACTTTTTAGGTAACAATAATTTTTTCATATCATTTACGAGATTGGAAACAGTATCATAACTTGTTCCTAACTTCAACTTGGCAGACTGTGATAACCTACTCTTTAGAATAAAAGAAATCAATTTTGACTGAGATTCCGCATTAATGACTGAACTGTAATATTCTATACCGTCAATTAGTTGTTTTGTATTAGAAATTTCGTCATTCATTACCGGCAATAAGTTCAAAGCTACTTTCAGGTCAAATTTATCCATTTTTGTACAATTCGATAATTCAGAACTTTTACATAAGCTAATAATTTCCTTATATAAGTTATTAAAATCTATACAATACTTTTTTACTAAAATATCTTCGTCTTCGTCTAATTGTTCCACCTCAACAATATTTTCTAAATAAGTGTTATATTGGTCACCAATTAACTTTGCTTCAACAAGTTTTTTCTGTAAAATATTACCCTGTCGTCTAGAAGGGCCTATCTTAATTAAATACTGTCTTATTACTAACAACTCTTCATATAATTCTTTTATATATGTAGCCATAAAATTACTAAAAATATCTTCTATTTACCTTAGAAAACAGAAAGTTAAACAAAACTAAATCAACTTGATAACATTATAATCGTTACTATTTAGTACCTAATAGTCAAAAGAATGTCTTACCTTTATCATTGCAAACTCGTGATACTTCTCCAACAATAAAAAAATATAGCTGTAAGTAATATGCATAACATTAGTAGGTATTCATTACAATATTAATCATTCCTATAAATATAAGTAGGTAAATACTTAAAGTCCATTAAATAGAACCGACGCGGACGCAACGCAACTCTTATTTTCCGTATGATCATAAAATATAATAATATAGCCGTACCGTATAATAACCGCACTGCACTTTACGCACTGCACATTTTTACGTAATACGCACACTGTTCCATTAAACTTTGCAGTCTTCGAGCTTCATTTCCGGATACATTTGGCGTCGTCGAAAAGATAGCCGCTGTCCTCTATTGCCTCTCTGATCGACCTCCTGTCGGATCCAACGCAAGTGGCATTTCCGATAAATACGGAAAATCAAATACAGCATTCCAAGGAGCACGCAGAACACGATGATCAGCATCAATAAATTGGTCGTGGATAAGTGGAAACGAAGTTCTTCAATTGGCGCACTATTCTGACCTCCAGCTGCATTTTGAGCAATCACAATGCTCTCCTCTTTGGATTGTTGTTTTCCCATTTTTCTTACGATTTTGGTACGATACACAACTGTCACACACAACACTCTTTGAATAATTTATTCTAGCCATGATTAAAACACTCCGAGATCACGATGTTTACAGAATCCATTCCTTATACAGCGCTACTTAGAATTTCGTTCGGCGGCCGGTGTCGGATACGCGCGCGCGTGACTCTACTTTTTTTTTTTTTTGGCAGGGTCGCCATGTGATGTGGTGACCCAGGAGTGAAATAATACGCGTGAATGTTGGATAAACACTGACTGTATTAAATCAATACATGCCTTTAAATACATAGAGTTACGTACTAAGTCCCTACATCTCAAACGAACTCAATAGCTTTTCCCGTGTAGGATATTCTTTTCTCGAGTAATATCCATAAATGTGGTTGCGAATTGCAGCAGCATCAAAATTATCAACGTCAACAATTTTCTTGTCCCTCTTTCGTTTTTTCGGTGTACGTAAAGTATTATCTTCTGAGCCTGATGGTCCGTATTTCTCTTTCAGAATTTGAGTTACTGTCTTCTTCCCTATTCCCAATGCTTCGGCAACGCGTTCTCTCGGTGGTTTCAATGGTAAAAGAGGCCCATCGTTAACTGATTCACGTCCAAAATAATTGTACAATTTCAGCACTAGTTCGCGAGATTGACTGTTTAGAGTTTTCCCCCGTTTCGACATAGTAAGACTGTAATGTTTTTCTTGTTTAATAATCGTTAAGCAATCGGAGTCCAATTTATAGCCAGGTAAACGTAGTCAGTAAGATCAGGTTAAATGAAAAAGCCGGATCAGAAGAAAATAACAGAGAGCACACCAAAAATGCACAGTCACTTCGCACAACAACAAAAGACTGCGTCATCATCATGTAATGGCGACATGACATGCGTCATCGACAGGCACTGGTGTTGCCAGCAACATCCACCTAAATTGCACCCAACATCAATGACCTTTCTATTTAGTTATTTTTTTGTATTTTTATAGTTAGTTAAAAGAATAATAAATATGTATAATTAGGTTTTATTATAATCACAACGTGGTTATAAATTTATGGTGATTTTTCTTCACAAGTAATCATTGCATTCGATTCAACTTACAATCCTATCAGCTTTCGATTTTTAGAGTAACATCCCTAGTGTTTAAAAAGAAATAGGGTTGACTGACGCAACATTGTAACGACGTTCAGTTCTTTAGATCAGAAATTGTTTATTATGTTTAGAATGGTTTATTAGTGAAAGCAAATCGTAAAATTACTCGTATCGGTCATTATTACAATAAATATGTAAACGTAATTGAAAAAAGTTAAGCAATTGTGCAGTTCTTATTTTATGCCCGCCGTTACAAGGTTACGTTGTTGAATTTTGATGAAATGTCAAAAGTGACCTATTATCTTGTCCCTATTTTAAGGAGGAAAGGAAATCATTGATGTTAATTTCTGTATCATTTTCTTTACTTTTATTTGTGATGGCACACCCATTAGATGGCTCAGGCATCGAATATTCGCTGATAATTTTTCTATGAGCATCCTTGTCATATCCCTTTCTAGGGCTAGGAGGAGGACGAGGTTTACTAAAAGTGGTTTTTTTATAGCTAAATGAAGTGTTTTTTACAGGTGATGCCAAATTAACAGGTAGGGCTGTGGGTTGCGAATATGCAGGGGAAGATGAAAATGAAGTAGCAAGAAAAGCATCTGCATATGAGACCCTAGAAATGGGAGGGTGTAATTTTGAAGCATCTAGATAAGAAATACATGATTTTGCCATAACTTCTTTTATATTTCTTTGCCGAACATACTCAGGGCATTTCTTATCAATAGCAAGATGTGCACCGTTGCAGAGGCAACATTGCACATCATCCTCATCAGCTGAACAGCCATGGCCAGAATGGCCTTGTCCACATCAAAAACATCTTGGAACTGAACGACATTGAGCCTTAACATGTCCGTAACGACAACAATTATAACACTGAACTGTTGGATAAATGTATAATTCTACAGGCAATGAGTTATAACATACAAAAATTCTTTTTGGCAAAACCTGACCATCAAAGGATAAAACTACAGTTTCTGTTGCTTTAAAAGATGTAACACCATCAACTACTACCTTTTTGTTTAATCGTCTCACTTTGATAATGGGGCCGCAGCCTGTAGAAATATTAGTGTTTTCTTTTATTTCTTCTTCAGACCAATCCGAAGGGATCCCTCTAACTATACCTATTCTCGTAATGATAAAAGAAGGGATAAATGCTTTTAGGTTGCTGGTTAGTAAATCAGTGTTGCTGAGGAAAATGTTGGCGTCATTTAACTGATTGAAGGAAATAGATAGGCGATTTCTGCCAATGCGTTTTAAACTACCATTAATAACATTTTTTATGTTGTGTTTTTTTAAAAATCGACCAAATGTAACAGGGTGTAATGTGGTACCATCATTTTGAGACTGTGTTTCTTTTACAATATGTACAACATATGGGGCAGAATCACTGTTGGTAAACAAAGACCTTACTGGTGGCTGTTGGGGAAGAACTACTGGGGGCTGAACAGGCTTTTCCACGTCGGAACCACAACCGCAATATCCGTCGATCTTTTTACCATCTTTATTCCGTTTTGTATGTTTTTTGTTGCACGTCCTGCAAATACGTTTCGCCGCAATTCGTTTTCTTTTGTCGCCTCTTAATGACACGGATGAAGCATCTGTGTCCATGCTAGTTTCAGCATTATAATCTATAGTAACATTGTGGGCAATGTCGGGTATTGTACCCCCAGGATCCCCGGGGGGATCCATGGTAATAAAAAACTATATGCTAAAACTTACCAAGCTCTTCTGGCACTAATTTATAAATATACTTATATTTACATAAAAATGTACAAAATTATATTACATACATACAATTATTTAGGTGTGAGCCCGGTTGGATGTCCCCAAATGATAGAGTAGGTACTATGTAATTATTTAATTCTGTTCACAAGTACAATAGGTATCGTGCGTCACGTTCAGTGTTCACAACCGGACTGATGTTAACAAATAAGTATCGGATCGGGAACGATGAGTGACGCCAACATATGCATATCCATGTACGTGCACTTACATAAATAAACATATTATTATGTGTGTCCCTACATCATTCCCCCTCCTAACAAAAATTTAAAACACAACATAATATAAAAAAAAAAATATGGAATCACAATAATTCACATACACATTTTATGAACATTATAATGAGTACCCTAATAGCACTACTAACACAATATAAGTACGTCGCTTATCGTAAAGCGGGTCACTTGACACCATAGTTCACACTACATATATCCCACATGCGCAGTGGCCGGAGTGGCGCCAGCGGCATTGGCCTGTTGTGGTACACTCTGCACCCGAACCACAGGTGGGTTCACATTCGCTGCGTCTATTTCTCGGCGTAGCCAGTTTTTGATGCGGCGGTGACATTGTAAACGAATGCCATATAGCACCGCGACAATTATAATTGTAGTCAAGACAATAAGGACAATGCCCATAGTATTCATGGTCGACCATCAAAAAAGGCAAAATTTGCTAAACTTCTATACATGTATACTTGTGTGCTAAACTTATTTAATTACGCTTACATAATGCAATTCCATAATTTTAACTAAAAGTAACCAACATTACAATATTACAAAATACAATACATACATTGGCTAATGTATAAGTATCATAATGCTAACTATTTCTATAGAAATAACATAACATTCCAGAGTAGTACTAGTAACTTTAAAGTTTTACCTTTATTAACCTTAATTCCGTATGTACAATAATTATCTTACAATGTGTGAATAGGTAAACCTAGCTTTTAAAAATACCTACTACATAATTTCTTTTATTCTTAGTCAGCAATAGCAGATTATGGACCTACAACATAAATATCCGATGTCATTCCCACAGACTTCTAATAACGACTTTATTATAATCAACTATTCCGTTATCATAACAAAAGTACTTATAACATAAATCTCACAGGTGTTCGAATTACTCTGCCGCTTCCTGTTATCCGATCTTTGTGGGGCAATACTTGCGACGGTGTTGGTGCCGATAACTGCTTACTAAGATTATTGTTCGGTGCCCTACTACTGTAATTACTGTTAAGAGCCTTACTATCGTAACTCGTTGATTCGAAATCGTTTAGAACGAAAGCTGGTTTTAACCTATCTATTGAAATGCGACTTTCGCGACCTGGTAACCTAATCTTAAACATTTTAGGACCTCTTTCAAGTACCTTATAAGGTCCGTCATATGGTGTCTTTAGGGATTTATGAACTGTGTCGTCTCTAACAAATACGTACTCGCAGTTTTGTAATTCCGAATGGACGAAAATTTTTCGAGAATTTTGTTTATCTCTCGTGGGGCGATAATTATTGATCGTTTCTCGAATTTTTTCTACCAAACTATACGGATCGTTAGTATCCCTATCTTCTGAACACTCAAAAAATTGCCCTGGCAAGCGTAAAGCTTTCCCGAAGGCTAGTTCTCCTGCACTTATACCGCTATCAGTCCTTACTGCCGAACGAAGCCCTAATAAAACTGTTGGTAATTCATCGGACCAACTACTGCCACTTTTTTGCAAACGAGCCATGAGGGAAGCTTTTAAAGACCTATGAAAACGCTCCACGGCTCCATTCGATTGAGGATGATAGCTTAAAGTATGTATTTTACGAATTCCCAGAAATCGCATTAATTTTGAAAACAAATTTGATTCGAATTGACGACCCTGATCGCTAGTAATTCGCACCGGGCAACCGTATCTAACTATCCAACCATCGTATATACAGTTCGCGACCGCGTCAGCAGTTATTTCTTGCACGGGGAACGCCTCTGGCCAACGAGTACATCTATCAATAATTGTAACCAGATACCTAAATCCTTGCGGAGATGTTGGTAAAGGACCAACAATGTCCACGTGGATATGTTCGAAACGTGCGGCTTTAGGAAATTCCCCCAAATCAGAGATAACGTGACGGTTGACCTTTGCTTTTTGACACTGTATACATCCCTTAGCCCATTGTCCTATCTCTTTGTTCATACCAGGCCAAAAATATCGTTTAGTAATCATTTTCCTTGTAGTTCGAATACCTGGATGGCTCAAACTATGAACGCTGTCAAAAGCAATTTTTCTAAAATTTTCCGTCAAATAAGGCCTAATAACATTATCAGAAGTCTCACAATAAATCGGTTTGTTACTAGTCGGTAATATAAATTGTTTTAATTTTATGTTACCATCTAAACATTCTGATAACATGCGCGCTAAGTAGTCGTCGTTGACTTGCGCGTCAGCAAGTGCATCGTAGTCGAGTACAGTCGGACAGAAAATTGTTTCCAACCGTGATAATGTATCGGCTACAATATTATCTTTACCGGTAATGTGCTGTATGTTGACTGTAAATTCGCTTATAAAAAGTAGGTGTCGCGTCCTTCTGGGCGTTTCCTTACTGTCGCTACCGATTTTTGAAAATGCATGGCACAGTGGTTTGTGGTCTGTATACACTGTCAAAGGTCTACCTTCAAACAACTTACGGAAATATTTAATTGCTCTATATATCGCCAACAGCTCGCGATCGTATGTTGAATATTTTTGTTCCGAAGGCGATAACTTTTTAGAAAAATATCCAAGGGGTTGCCATGACCCATTCACTCTTTGGTTTAAAACTGCCCCTGTACAGGTATTAGACGCATCCGTCATCAACGCGAGTGGGGCGTCTGATAATGGATGTGCCAAAGTTACGGCTTGCTGAAGGCCAGCCTTACACTGGGAAAAAGCCTTTTCTGAAATCTCTGTCCAATGTATTTTACTTTTATCGTTTTTCTTTGAGTTGATTAAATATTTATTTAATTCATATTGATATGAAGCTAAATTTGGCAGATGAGGCCTATAAAAATTTAACATTCCCAAAAATCGTCTTAATTCTGTAACTGTCTCAGGCTTAGGGAAATTTGCTATGGCCTCTACTTTATCATTTAATGGTCTAATTCCGTCCACGCTCACTTCATGCCCTAAGAATTCTATACGCGACTGTCCAAAACAACACTTACTGAGATTGATAGTGATACCGTACGTATTGAATCGTTCGAATATCAACCTTAAATGTTCTCTGTGTAAGGTTTCATTTTCGCTGGCAATTATGACGTCATCCAAATAATTGAATAAAAAATCAAATCCTTGTAAAACTGTGTTACTCATAAAACGCTGGAACGTTTGAGCTGCATTTCTTAAACCAAATGTCATTCGGGGGAACTCAAATAGTCCGAATGGAGTTATTATCGCTGTTTTTTCGATGTCCTCAGGGGCTACGGAAATACAATGATAAGCTCTATTGATATCAATTTTGGAAAAAATAGTTTTATTAGCTAATATATATGTGAACTCGTGTAACCTAGGTATTGGATATCTATCGGGTTTCGTAATAGCGTTTAACTGGCGATAGTCTCCACACGGTCTTAAATCGCCGTTCTTTTTCGGCACTACATGCAGGGGACTAGCCCATGCACTTTTAGAAGGCCGACAGATACCTAATTCTTGCATAATTCTAAATTCCTCCTTAACCCTTTTGTATCTATCGGGTGGCAAAGGTCGTGCGCGTGCATGCACGGGTGGTCCCGTAGTTTCTCTATAATGTAACACGTTATGCGAAGGTGTTTCCCTAAATGACATCGGTTTAGTGATATCGGGATACATACATAATAAATCGTAATATGGGTGATTTTCAACGATGGAGGTAACAGATGGCTGTTGAATATTTACCACTGACGCTAATACATTCATATCTGTAACTTGATCTATTAACTTACGCCTATACATGTCAACTAAAATATTATGATGTGCTAAAAAATCAGCGCCTATAATGGGCTGTTTAATATCGGCTAAAATAAACTCCCAACGGTACGGTCTACGCAGTTTAAGGTCCAAAGTTAAGGTTTTTACTCCATATGTAGTAATTTCCGTACCGTTTGCGGCGTACAACTTATACTCAGAACACTTAATAGGTTTAAAAAGTTTTTTAGTTACCGGTAATACGGATACGTTTGCACCTGTATCCACAAGAAAGCGTAATCCGGAGTTATAGTCCAAAACTGACAGGCGGTTGCAGGGGGTAACGGCACAGACTTCCGCCGAAGGCTGCACCTCGCCACCTAGTTTTCCGACGGTGTAGGCACTTTTCCTTTCCAGTTGCAGGGTTGCACGCATTTGACTGCCTTCACGCCATATCGGTGATGGTAGTAGCACAACCACTTGGAGTCACGCCGTCCTCTGCTAGCTTCTCTGCTAAAAGACCTTGAGCGAAAACGATTGCCACCGTTGTTCTTCGATCTCCCTCGCCGAGTCTCTTGCGAACGCCGCAGTTCCGCAATCTCGAGGCTTAGTCTAGCGACTGTAGCAGCCAAATCACTAGACTCACCGCTGACCTTGGCCGAAGAGGTTGACGTCACTTCAGCTATCTCCGAAGGACGTGTCGCTTTCATGACCTTATCAGCTACGATGGCCAAATTCTCCAAGTCCTTGACCTCTGTGACCGCTAATACCGCTTGCATCGCAGATGGAAGATGGCTATTCCATATGATCTGCAGTGTCTGGTCCGGAATTTTCCCTCGGGCCAGGTCTCGCATCCTACGTAGAAGTTGAGAGGGTTTTTGGCTACCCAATTCCATTTCTCCCAGCAACTTTTGGAATTGCCGTGTCTCTGACTCCTCAAAAACTTGAAGTAACCTATCCTTCAAGGTTTTGTACTTGTCTGTGTCCGGAGGTGCAAGTAAAATGTCGCTCACTTGTTGTATTGCACTTTTAGGAAGCTTAGTAACTACAAGATTTTGCTTGGGACCGTCACCTAACTTCTGGCTTTCCACCGCGGCCTCAAACTGTACGAACCAAAGTCTTGGTTGGTCCACCCAAAACTCGGGTATCCTTGACGAGACCGTGATGCTGGCTAGTGCACCATCGCGTCCTTCACTCCCGGAATATCCTTTCCCATCTTGCACGCGCGCTGCCGTTCCTTGAGTCGCCGCTTGCGGATTCATGACAGCTAAATGTTCACTAATTCACCCACAAAAAAAAATTAAAGTCCTTGAAACGTTCGGGTCACTATTTTGGGTCGGGGTCACCAGTTTAGGTGTGAGCCCGGTTGGATGTCCCCAAATGATAGAGTAGGTACTATGTAATTATTTAATTCTGTTCACAAGTACAATAGGTATCGTGCGTCACGTTCAGTGTTCACAACCGGACTGATGTTAACAAATAAGTATCGGATCGGGAACGATGAGTGACGCCAACATATGCATATCCATGTACGTGCACTTACATAAATAAACATATGTGTGTCCCTACAATTACATATAAAGAGTTTAATTTTAAACCTTATCCTGGGTAAAAAGTAACTTAAAATAATTTTTTAACTGAAACACTAAAAAACCGCGTCAGCCAATTTTTAGGTTTCCCGCGCTTCTCTGCTAACCAGTGTTGCCAGATCAAAATTTCAAAATCCAGGAAATAATAGAAAAAAAATCAGGAGATTGACCTGAAAAATCAGGAAATGAATAAAATATTTATTTATTTTTACGATATTCATAATCAATAACTAATACTTTTCATACATTTGACTTTTTAGCTTTGTTTTTGAAAATTAAATCAATTTTTATATTTCAGTACAATTTTAGGCCTAATTTCTGCAATAACTGGTATTCAATTTATTTCTCAATTTGGCCTGTATTAAATTAATTTGTTAAAATAGTCTTGCCACTGCGGTACTATATTTAAATCTAGCTGATAGTAAAACGTCTTTTATCTCCAGTTGCTGCAAATAAAAAACTAAACGACATCTATTACATGCAAATTTTAAATGTATGTTATAACATATCAAATGGTACCGCAAAAGTAATTAAGTGATTTAAATAGTTAAATGAATTTTTTTATTTTTTAGTAATTCCTATCAAGTTAAATGATTTATTTCTTTATTTATTTTTTTAACCGCAATGTCCAAGAAATAGACTTTAATATCACTTCAACCCTTTTTTAGTGTCCCACAGCTGGACACGGGTCTTCTCTCAACCATTTTACGAGTTAAAAGAGTTTAGGCCTTAGATAGATAGATCCAGTATTCATTGCAATAACACGTTTTTTTTTAATTACACTTACCTGAATTCGGTTAGAGAATTTCATTTAGTGTTTACTCCGTAAACAAAATCTATTCTATTGAAAATTTGTAGGTAGATCTCATACGTTATTTACTCTGTAGACGTACCTATGATTTTATTTTATGACACAGATATCAGGAGATTTTACAGTAGAATCAGTAGATCAGGAGAATCTCACACAAATCAGGAAATCTCCTGATAAATCAGGAGATCTGGCAACACTGCTGCTAACCAAGTTGCTAACGCTGGTTGGTCTCAGTGTTGCCAGATCTCCTGATTTATCAGGAGATTTCCTGATTTGTGTGAGATTCTCCTGATCTACTGATTTTACTGTAAAATCTCCTGATATTTAATTTTGTGTCAAAAAATAAAAACATAGGTACGTCTATAGAGTAAATAACAAAAATAACGTATGAGACCTACCTACTAATTTTCAATATAATAGATTTTGTTAACGGAGTAAACACTGAATGAAATTCTCTAACCGAATTCAGGTAAGTGTAGGTAATTGAAAAAAAGCGTGTTATTGCATTGCATACTGTATCTATCTATCTAAGGTCTAAACTATTTTAACTCGTAAGATGGTTGAGAGAAGACCCGTGTCCAGCTGTGGGACACTAAAAAAGGGTTGAAGTGATATTAAAGTAAAATCGATTTCTTGGACATCGCGGTTAAAAAAATACACAAAGAAATAAATCTATTAACTTGATAGGAATTACTAAAAAATATGAAAAAAAAAACTTAATTTAACTATTTAAAGCACTTAATTCCTTTTGCGGTACTATTTGATATGTTATAATAGACATTTAAACTTTGTATGTAATAGATGCCGTTAAGTTTTTTGTGTGCAGCAACTGGAGACAAAAGACATTTTACTATCAGCTAGATTTATTTATAGTACTGCAATGGCAAGACTATTTTCACAAATTAATTTAATAAAGGGCAAATTGAAAAAGAAATTGAATACCAGTTATTGCAGAAATAAGCAAAGGCGTCGCCAAGGGGGGTCAGAGAGGGGTTGCTGCCCCCCTTCCTAGAGATTTTAAAAAAGTTGCCAAATATAATGCAACCAAAGTCCTAAGTCTAAGTTGATTTGCTTGAACTTCAAGCCTTGAACAATCATTCCCGTACGTCGAAACTGGTCGAAGAGTTTACAATGAATCCCCGAAAATTATGTTTTGATTAACTTAATATAAACAAACAACGACCACTTTAATATTAAAATCTGGTAAAAAGTAGTTTTATTTCAAAATCTGGTAATTAAAAAAAATACGCTGCACGCAGTACGCTGTACACTTATTCAAATTTAAACTCCTTTTTATTCTATTTTTCTATTCTGCCGCCCCCCCCCCCCGCCATCGGCTGGCGACGCCCTTGGAAATTAGGTCTAAAATTGTACTGAAAAATAAAAACTGTTTTAATTTTTAAACACAAAGCTAAAAAGTCAAATGTATGAAAAGTATTACTTATTGATTATGAATATCGTTAAAGTAAATAAATATTTTATTAATTTCCTGATTTTTCAGGTCAATCTCCTGATTTTTTTTCTATTATTTCCTGGATTTTGAAATATTGATCTGGCAACACGTTGGTCTAGTCAGTAGTCTCAGTCTGCAGTGTTGCCAGATCTCCTGATTTATCAGGAGATTTCCTGATTTGTGTGAGATTCTCCTGATCTACTGATTTTACTGTAAAATCTCCTGATATTTGCGTCATAAAATAAAAACATAGGTACGTCTATAGAGTAAATAACAAAAATAACATATGAGACCTACCTACTAATTTTCAATGGAATAGATTTTGTTTCCGGAGTAAACACTAAATGAAATTCTCTAACCGAATTCAGGTAAGTGTAGGTAATTAAAAAAAAACGTGTTATTGTAATGCATACTGTATCTATCTATCTAAGGCCTAAACTCTACTAACTCGTAAGATGGTTGAGAGAAGACCCATGCCCAGCTGTGGGACACTAAAAAAGGGTTGAAGGGATATTAAAATAAAGTCTATTCCTTGGACATCGTAGTTAAAAAAATACACAAAGAAATAAATCATTTAACTTGATAGGAATTACTGAAAAATAAAAAAAATACTTAATATAATTATTTAAATCACTTAATTACTTTTGCGCTACCATTTGAATGTTATAATATACATTTAAATTCTGCATGTCATAAATGTCGTTTAGTTTTTTGTTTGCAGCAACTGGAGACAATTAAAGACGTTTTACTATAAGCTAGATTTAAATATAGTACCGCAGTGGCAAGATTATTTTAAAAAAATAATTTAATATAGGCCAAATTGAGAAATAAATTGAACACCAGTTATTGCAGAAATTAGGTCTAAAATTGTACTGAAAAATAAAAATAAAAATTGTTTTAATTTTTAAAAACAAAGCTAAAGAGTCATATGTATGAAAAGTATTAGTTATTGATTATGAATATCGTAAAAGTAGATATATAAAAGTAGGTATTTTATTCATTTCCTGATTTTTCACGTCAGTCTCCTGATTTTTTTTCTATTATTTCCTGGATTTTGAAATTTTGATCTGGCAATACTGTCAGTCTGTGACTGTGCGTGGTTTTCGGCGCATTTTGATTGAGGTTATGTTATTTTAGTCTGTAATTTAAATCTAAGACTATACTATATTAAATCTTTCAATTAAAATCTTTGATTTAAACTATTATCATGACAAACAATTTTCGCCAATTAGATAATTCATCAGATGAGGACGACAGTAGTCTTAGTTTCGACGAGTCAAGTGAAGAAAATCAGACAAATGGTGAGTTAAAATCTTATTGTTTGATGTAGTTTTTGATAGACGATAAACAAATAAAATAGATCTTTATATTCTCAATAGCGAGTGAGTTACAAGCACATAGCAGTGGCCAGCTGGACTGAAATTTTTGAAAAGTAGTAATAATATTAATACCTAGCTAAAATATATCTAAAATGAATGATCATAAATTATATACGTACCTACTAGACGTTTCAAATAAGAAAAGGACTGGACTTGTGGCTAACTTCATACCAAAAACTAAGCAAAAGTAGCGCCGCCAGCACAAAATACCAAACCACACACAATAATATTATTTTGAAATGTATGGAAAAGTGATTTATGTAAAACCTTTACTTAGGTATGTAGTTACAATGCAGCTACTTACCTAAGTAAATTTACGCGCCAGGATACCACAAACTTGTTGGTACACAAAATATATGGATAAAAACACAGGTTAATTTATAACTCTGATTTTTGTCCTTGGAAGTTATAAAATTTGTTCGTACCTAAATATTCGACTCTAAATGTCCAATCTTACTTGAACGGCAATAAGATATTTATATGCATTTTTCATTTTTTTCATCTAGATGTAATTATTTTTTCAAGCAATTTTTTTTGCCCACTGTACTAAAAAATGTGAAGTTGCGCAATCTGGTCAAAGATGGCGGATTTCCAGTCCCATTCTTATTTGATATGCATAGTATGTTGAGCAATCCTCGGATAGGCCTATTGGAAAATATTCTAGATCAAAACTCCTCCTTTGTAAATGTAATAGGGTGACCATGACCAATATGAGAAACAATAAATAAGCAGGTAGTACCTTTTCAAATACAATATAGAAGGTATATTGATATCTAATGTTGGAGGGGCCAGGTATTAAATTATTTCTCTTAAGTCCACTAGGTATCTACAATGCTCAAGGACTATACCTTTATCATCTCCGCCTTCCCTACTATATGAGACAAATGTGGGAGTACTCTTTTAAACAAAAAAAAAATCCTAAATGGGCTGTCAATTGACAGAAAAATTGGTGATAATCATAGATCGGAGTAGGTGGAGCTATTTTGTGTACTTGCCTTAAGTAAGATTAATCCCCAAATCCTGGGATTTCCTTTTTAAGTACAAAAATAATGAAATGCTATTTACGCCTTAGCGAGTAGTGTAAATAATATACTTTCTCTCCCATGGGTAAGTATAAGGACCAGTTTAAGCATAAGTAGTATAATAAATAGAAAGAAATATTTTTATGTAACAATTTCTTATATAATAAACCATGGCTTTTGAATGGTTGCTTTGGAATGACATTGTTTTGGAAGTAGAGTCTATTTATGAAAATGATTTTATTTCAATTAGAAAATTACTGAGTTACATCAAAACTCATACTTTTGACGAAATAAGATCGACGCTATAGTAGCGCCCCACGGTTACGAGTAGTCAGTCATTAAATAATGATAATATCATTAAATAATGATAATAACAGTTGATTTTTATCAATGAAACTAATTCTTACTTAGGTATACTTTTGATGGGCTAAGGATGTCATACTTTTTTTGCTAAAAAATACTAAACAAAACCTAAAATTAACTTTTGTATTTTATGTAATAATAATTTAGGTGTACTTTTAAAAGTATTTTAGGCGTATTTAAAAAACTAGAGTCAACTTATTTACTAAAGTAATACAATGTGTGTGTTAACAATTCCTATATCCATGTATAAATTAAAAATCATTATTAAACATTTTTTTAAATATTATTATTGAACAGTGCAAATAATAATATGTGCAGCAAGAAAACTTTTCCAGAAAAAATGTGATGTAGGTATCTGCCGAATTTATTAATAGGATCTTATGTACTCAATTGTTTTAAAATCTAAAATGAGGTCTAAAATGAAACAAAGCACTTGTATTTTCGGTCCAACCTAAGTGGCTCTGCTAGATTGATATACATACCATGCTGCGAACCTTTGGATGTTTGTTTACAAAATTTATAACTTGTCCTGGTACAGACTATAGTAAGGTACAAACCCAAAATATATGTACTATTTTATTGTTATATTAACTTTGTTTAAGCGCTTTGCTTCCACTTTCATTGTGCATATTGCATAATTGCTTCACATCAGGAAAGTTTTAGTCAAGTGCAAGCCTATTTTAGGATAAAAAAAAAACTATGACTCGATGGTTTATTAAATTAGAATTTCTATGAAAATCATTAAGGAATGAAGAAAGTTTCACCACTGTATAACACTTTCATAGATTTCATTGTTTTTTTTTGTTTCAGACTTAGATGAAAGTGATATGAGTGAAGACAATGGCATAAATGAACAAATTGAAGACAAAGAAGATGAGGCTGATGATGATGATGTTGTGAGAGCTATTAAAGCTGAAAAAAATAAACCTAGAGATCACCCTCCTGCTATAACCACTGAAGATTTCATTGTAGATATATCATTCCATCCGTCAAATAACATAATTGCATTGGGAAATATTGTTGGGGATGTGTTACTATATGAATATAGCAATGAGGAGACCAAACTACTGAATACACTAGAATTGCATTTAAAAGCCTGTAGAGATATTGAATTTGATGAAGATGGAACTACCTTGTTCTCAACAGCTAAAGTATGTTGTTGGTATCTTGCTTTAACTTATTGTTATAAAGATTTTTTTATAACTGAGCATAGCATTGTGACATAAGTTTTTATGAGTTTATGGAAAGCAACTCTTTAGTGTCCCACTGCTGGTTGAATCACCATGCTGAATCTACATTAGGAGTTTAAGAGTGAGAGTTTATTCGGATTAATCCCCTTAAAGTGTGGATTAGTGGATGTCACATGCCATTGAATGTTAAGTTCTAATGAAATAGCCATTTTTCATAATATTTCTATTCATCAATATTAAGTAGCGGAAATAAAACAATCCACATAAATGTGAGTACTACTCAGTATCAAACTATATTTCAAAGTTGAGGCCAATACCGCTCTGCTACCGCTGCTCCTGTTGTTTATATTTAGTCTAAGTCCATCCCTGTTTGATCTAAGTCTTAGACTAAACAGGGATGGACAATTTATCAATTTGCAAAAAAGTTCTGTGTGTTTGTGTTAGATACACTTATACGGAGGAACCGACGTCATTCAAACACAATAGCTACTGTCACACTGATTTATTAAATACTAGTTTCCCGCCCGCGGCTTCGCCCGCGAATATGTCGGTTTTAGCGCTAAACCATTGACCTCTTTTTTCGCAGTCGGATAAAACTATCCTTTCCCGGGTCTCTAACTATCTCCATACAAAATTAGTTCAGTAGTGTTGGCTTGTAAGCAACATTTTGAAATCGGCAAGCTCCCCTATGCATGTCCATAAATCTATAGGAGTCTCATAAAAAATATGTCTAACTTGGTTGTCACACTGGTGAAGGTCGTTTTTCTACGGCTCTTAGATCATAATGTAGGTAAGTTTTTCATTCAATATCCAAGAACAAATAAAATTTAAATTTCGAATTATTAATCGGATTGAGTTATCAAACATGTCATTGTGTCAAAATAAAAAGTAATTTAGCTAAAAAGCACGAAGGAGTATTGATATCAACTTCAAAGAAAATCTCCCTCAGAATAATTTCTCAGGCTTCGTCCGCGTAGTATTAGGATAAAGATAAAAAAGGAGACGTTCAAAAAATGTATAGAGCCTGGGATTAAAATAATTGTAAATTTGAACAGCAATCTGAGTTACATAGGTTAATAGAGCATAATTAATTAATTTTTTTGGTGTATTTAAAATAATTTTACACCCCCCCCGGTTTTTAAAAAATTGAAATTGAAAATAAGAATCCTTAATGCAATATTATGATTATTGCAATTGGCAACCCCATGGTCAAATGACAATTGAGCAACCAAAAAAATCAATATTATTTCGACGCTGTCAATCAAACTGATCAATGACAATGACATCATGACGTTTCCCGTAATTATATTTTTTTCCACGCGTTTTGTTATTACACTAAGAAGATAACAAATATTTTTCGTCATAATTACATTAAGCTGCAGCTAGAATAATATTACAAGAGAAAAGTACTGTAACAGAATGCAATTATAGACGTGATTGCAATATTTATACTGCTTAGGAAACGGATAATTAAAGGTAATGTGCGTTTTGTTTTTCTATTACATTTTTTTGATTTTTACAAAAATGGTTGCTCCTAAAATTCGTGTTTAGTTAAATTCTAACAGCTTATTAAATAAGCTTTCCAATGAGGTATATCACATTGGTGTTCAAAATTCTAGCCCACTTTTGACCTCTCCTTTGGAGAAATAAAAAACACGTCTTTCATTATTTGTTTTAAGCTATATTTATACCGAATTTGAAATGAATCGGACCAAGGACTAAACAGTTCTGCAATATTAAATTTTTCCAAAAAAGCTCATTTACTTAAAAAAAAGCTGTACCTAAAGCAATTTAATAATAAATAGATAGGTACATAGACACACCGTTCTGACGTCAGGTTGGCGCGCACAGTCGTGTATCGCCCCAACGTGTGGGATTTATGTTCTGGTACACATAACAATAAACTGTTCCAAAACTGTATCTCATAATACTGCCAATAAAACAATCTAAATCACTTTTGATATTTGTCAAATCAACAATAAAAAGTTGTCTATTGTCTAGTTTTACCCTAGTTTTATAATAGATGGCGCTACTATTTACTTATTTTCTATTTGGTCCTATCGGACAACAGATGGCGCTGCCAGCCTTAACACTGCCCTCCATTCATACATGCTCGCCCCGAGTATCGTTACATGATGGATGTGCTCCTACTGGTGGCGCGCATCTTCGTCCCTGTCACGCTGTAGTTGTCTTCAAGATGACGAGCGCGTACCTCCCGTCATCTCCCGTGAACGTGTGTGGTAACGGACAGACATCGCGAGTATCGCTTCCCTACCTTCACCAACATTTCATTGATAACTTTCATTCCTACGGTGCATTAATTTTCCCTTCATACTTTTACAAAAATTGCAAATTGCAAAACGATTGTGCTTTATAACTGCGGTATAACTGACTGATTCGAATTAAACCTGTACAAGTACGAGGATTCAATAATAATAAGAACTAACCTTTTGCGTATTTAAAAAATATCTGCTTCATTAAGTGTCTGCGCCTTTTGATAGTAGTACGGGTGCAAACCAGAGTTCAGCAGCTTCCACACGGCGGCACGTCACATCACACGTACTCAATAAGGGGTCAAAGGAATCGAATAATTGATCTTCGATTTCTTGTAGCAGTCTCAGTCTACCACGTCCTTGAGCTAGTACCGGGGTTGTGAATTGACCTTAATCCAACAACCTTATTCCAGACGGGCCGGTGGCGTGGTCGGTAAGATATTTGCTTTTCACGCCGCAGATCGTGGGTTCGATTCCCATCCGAGACAAACATTAGTGATGAACATTTGTGTTTGTGTCGAGTCTGGGTGTAAATATCTGTTGGCACATCTGCTTCTCAATGCATCGGCTGTCATTTTATACTGTCATCGCGTCCGTCTTTGAAGTAACCTGTCACTCGAGAATGTCATTATGAGCGAACGAATGAACACCGAGCGCGGGTGAAGCGGCCATCTTAGAATGGCTGACACTGCGCGTTGAACCGTTGTGGCGTCCGGTAGTGCAGATGCAATAACGTGCTCGGTGAACGTTACTATTTAATCCAACGTAATCTTAACGATCTGTAATTACCTGTTAGAATTCATGATTGTGCTATCGAGAGATGGGAGTGAAGTGATATTTGCTGTAGTTATTTTATTGAAATACCGTCTTCTTACCCGATTATTCACGCCTACCTAAAGTTGTCTGCTAATCTTGATATTTTTTAGTCCAAAAACCTTCAAAAGCCTTCATATCTATTATAAGTATATATTTACAAAAGAAAAGTATTATATGTATAGTATATACCAGTTATCTAGTTTCCATAACACAAGCTCTGCTTAGCTTGGGACCAGATGACCGTGTGTGTTAATGTCCCAGAATATTTATTTATTTATTTATTTATTTGGTTAGCAGCCAAAATGGTATTGCGTTTTTGATTTGGTCGCTGGTTGGGAAGGCGAGAGATACTTTCTTTTTCATACATTCTCCGGGCTACACTTAACTTTTACCACTTAAAAGGTCACATCGCAACACTTTAGATAACACATTCGCGATGTGAATACATTGTGGAACACAAAGGGAGCGCAACTAGGGTGCGCTGCGCGGCGACTGAGCGAGCGGCGCGCTGCGATTGGTTGTGTCCCCCGCCCGAGCCCCGCACAGTCCCTCCAGCTCTCCCCACATTGTTCAACGGTCATTCACTTGTTAGATAAGAAGTTTGATTTTTTTCAAGACTAGTGCGGCCACAAACATTGATAACTTTTGCGGAACAAACTTTTTTTCGTGAAATTTTTATCTATACTTTTTTTTCAAAAACGGTGTTTCTTAATGATACCTAATGCATAGAAAAAATTTGGACAGTGATAAAAAAGTCTCCTGTATAGATCGGCAAAGCGAAAGAGATAGAGAATCGGATACGCATATGTTAGAGTGAGATAGATAGACAAGACCAAACACGCACACGCTATAATCCCGTGAGGTAAAAGTGATAATCGTGACCGGAACAAATAATACTATCTAATATATAAAATTTCCATGTCACAATGTTCGTTACCGTACCCGTATATCGCACGTCGCTGAAGCACGTCTCGTAATGTCCGGAATCTTCTTTCGAAGATTCCCGAATCTGTCTACAATTACAGGATAATTCTAGACGATAGTTTTACCCTACTCGACAATAGATGGCGTTATTATTTACTTATTTTCTATTTAGTTCTATCGGACAATTGATGACGCTGCCAGCCTTTACAATATCATACATTACAACCAATGGGGTGACCATGATTCCACGTGACAATGGATAAAACAAACTCCTGCATCAAATTAGTAAATCTTTAGTAAAATAAAAACAAATAAATCAACAATATGGTAATCTAATGTTACCGTTTAGTAAATAATAATATAATAGCTAAGTAGCTCAAAAGGCTTAAAAATCTGATATATTATTATTTTTAAGTTATTTTTTCTTATTAATTTTATGTGGTAACACACATAAAATTCAAAAGAATTAATTGATGTTATAAAGTCAAAAATAGGATTAAAGTATGTATGTATAACTGTACCCCTAGTACGAGACGCGTCAGTACGAAAAATGTTTACGGGTTCTGACTACACTATTTAATCCGGCCCCATTTGCTCTAACTAGGTATATAACTTAATAACAGTTGATCGAATTGAGTGATTTTCCTACAACCATTTCAGCCAAAACATATGTTTCTTTAGTATTTGTTATAATTGTGTTAGTCCATCCTGGCAGCGGAGCTGCTGTGTTAAACAAATCGCACAAACTAGTCATTCGCGGCAACAAATAAAAATTGTTTCTTGTGCATTGCATTATAGGCCGCTAGGATTTTGTCATTCCCGTAAAGACATTATATTTTTAAAATTATAATACCACTTCTGCAGTGAAAACAGTTTGATTATAAACTACATCAGAACACAAAAGATCCCACTGTGTCAAAGGGTCAATGGTCTACCAGCTCCATTGGTAAGATTAGATGAACGAAGTAGGTACATCTAATTCGCAATTAAAATTCCAACAACTTTATTTAACACAGATATTTAGTGCAAAGATAATTAAGATTAAAAGGTTATTTTAAGAAAAGAATAGGTAATTTAAAAAAAAAATACTTATTTAAAAAATTTGCAGGTTTTTTATGTTCTTTATGTTACTAACTTTAACACTGTAATTATTATATTCAGGACAAAGTGATTATGGCTACTGATGTTGAAACTGGCAAGCTAAAAAGATGTTATGAAGGTGCACATGATGAACCTGTTTACAGACTGCTGGCATTAGATCACAATAAAATTGTTACAGGTACGAGTACTTATTTAATTTTATTCATTGTTACACTCCGTCTAAATTCAGCTCACTTCCGCTGCAGCGAGCAGGACAAGTATGTAAACACAATACTTTTCATGCTCCAGCGGCAGGAGTCCTGCCGCCGCTACTCGCGCTGCCCCGCGCTCCCAAAATGAGAAGTTCACATTCAGCTCTGTCGCCTCACTAGGCCGAGCGCTTGATCGTTGTGAACGTGAGTGCTATTATAACATTTATAACATAATTTTGTACTCGTATTGTGAGAAGACAGAGTGCGGACGCAGTAAATATTTTGACGTCTGTCATTGCTGTTGAACGCCATATGAGTGGTGGGGCAGTAGGTATGTAATCACTACACTTCTCTCGATACTGCCGCGGCAGTATCAAGGGAATAATTGAAGACAGTGCGAGGAGCAGCGGTAAATGGACGGGCCGGTGGCGTGGTCGGTAAGATACTTGCTTTTCACGCCGCAGGTCGTGGGTTCGATTCCCACCCGAGACAAACATTAGTGATGAACATTTGTGTTTGTGTCAAGTCTGGGTGTAAATATCTATTATAAGTATATATTTACAAAAGAAAAGTATTTTAAGTATAGTATATACCAGTTATATGGTTTCCATAACACAAGCTCTGCTTAGTATGGGACCAGATGACCGTGTGTGTTAATGTCCCAGAATATTTATTATAGAAAAAAAAAATGCTGTTTGTAAACGAGTGTATAAAAAGGAATTATTTGGTTTTTAGAAAGACATTACATGTGTTCTTTGTGTGACATTTCCCTTTTTAACCGACTTCTGAAAAAGGAGGAGGTTCTAAGTTCAGTTGTATTTTTAATAGGTATGTTTGTTTGCCTTAGATGAAAAATAATATCTCCATTAAGTGTGGACCTATTTTCATTTGATGATTTAGTTTGAAAGAATATTTTCTAGCATGACAAGTAGTAATAAATAAATGATTGTAGGTGATGATGCAGGGACAGTAAAGTTATGGGACTTAAGAAAACAAGATGCTGTATTTTCTATAAAAGTTGGCGATGAGCATGTTGCAGACTTGATAACCACCAGTGCTCAGAAACATTTAGTATGTGCTGGGGGAGATGGTGTTCTTACTACAATTGATCTAAAAGGAAGGTAATTATTTTGAAAATAAGCTTTTTTATAAAAAGATGGTCATGATAGAGGGATATAGTTAAATTGTGTAAATGCTAAAATACTTCCCATTTAATATTCTACTTTCTTTCAATAGTCAAATGTAGTTTCTACTAACTACCTAATATTATAAATGCGAAAGTTTGTTAGTATGTATGTTTTTCTTTCACGGGAATGCATACAATGATGTCGTATATTACCAGAATTAACTTTAGGGGTCACAGCATTAGGTAGATATGTTTTCTTAGGACACTTCCCATACCGTACATCACGTGAATACGAGACGCGGGCGAAAGGTACATAGTACCTACCTACGTACGTAATCAAGCTTTGTTATTGTTTTTTTTCTGTTTCAGTAAAATTTATACAACATCTGAAGAATATGATGCAGAATTGACATGCTTAGGTCTATTTCGATCTGACACTAAATTGCTAGTGGCAGCATCTACCGGAAAATTATATTTATTTAACTGGAAAGAATTTGGTTTGCATAGTGATGAATATGTAGGACAGAAACATGCAGTTCAGTGCATGGTTCCTATAACACAGAATATAGTGGTGACGTCGGGTGAAGATGGTGTTTTGAGAGCTGCTCATATGTTCCCACAGCGGCAACTAGGCATAGTTGGACAACACAAGTTGCCAGTAGAGCGTCTTGACATTAGTCATGATGGTCAGTACATTGCCTCATGTTCACATGACAATGATATCAAATTTTGGAACATATCTTATTTTGAAACGATTGAATCCGTCATTGATGTCAATAAGAAACAAAATAAAAGAAAAGATCTCAGTAACAATTTGCCTTCTAGTAGTATTAAAAATCCATCTGATTTCTTTTCTGGTCTAGTATAACTGTGAGTATAATGAAATAAATAATTTTCTAAATGTTATACAATTTAGTTTTGATTTGAAATGTTGAATCCATTTGAGAAATTGCTGGATTTTGAAACAGGAAGTCAACGGTTCGAATTTTGAATCCAGCATAGAATGATTTAATACTTTGCAACTGCATATAATACAGCATTGATTTTGTTCAACTTGAAAGATAGGATAGTCTTAATTTATAGTGACAATATTATTTTATTGCAAATTATTTGTCTATTATTTGACTGTCACAATTATCTGTTTGCTGCAAACGATTCTAACAGATGGCAATATCTGTTTTCTGGATTGAGTAATTATTCAATAGATGGCGCAATACAAACGTTTCAAGTTCGTTCAAGCTACAATTTAATAAGATAACCGGGCCGGTGGCGTGATCGGTAAGATGTTTTCTTTTCACGCCGCAGACCGTGGGTTATTTTCCCATCTAATTCAAACATTTCTGTGATGAACATGTCTGTTTGTCTTGTGTCTGGGTGTTATTAGGTATCTATATTTATGTATGTATTTACAAAAGAAAAGAATTATATATTATGTAGTATACTAGCGGCCCACCCCGGCTTGCACGTGCAATGCTGATACTAAATATAATAAGTTATAATTACAGAATGTCTTTATATACAACGTTTACAGCTTTTTTGTCATTAGACAACACAAACAGCACGCGCCTCGCGCGGCCGGGCCGGTACCGTCGCACCGTTATGTCCCTGCATTTGAAACCTCTAATAACTTCGGAAATATTCATTTGAATTACATGCAGTAAAGGGACATATTGATCTTTAGGCGATTTTCACACTGCCCCGCATCATGCTGCATATTGCGTGTCGACGCACCTACGCGCGTTCCTGCGGGACTGCAGATCTGCATCATCGTGCGGGTTTTTGCGCACTCACGCGCGTAGGTGCGTTTTGTAGACTCACGCACGGCGGCTCTCATTTATTCGCCGTTCTCTGTGGTGGTCGTGCAGTACTGAGCATACACGTCACGCCCATTCAAAATCACGCGCGGCACTGCGGGATTCGGTGTGCCATACCTTGCGCCTCGCACCTACGCGCGGGGGTGCATGTTTCTCCGCGTGTATGCGCGTGATCCGCATGAACGCGCGTGGATGCATTTTCAGTGTGTTAGACTGTGCGTGTTTTCCATACAAACGGAGATACTTACAAGCAACGGAAGAATACGCATCCACGCGCTACGCTGCATCATGCGGGGCAGTGTGAGAATCGCCATAAATGGACAATGTATTTAAAGTACTTAATTGGTTATGGATTAATGCTGTATTGCTTAGAATCACTTGGTAAATTAGTCCTTTTTGCTCATGTAATATAAATACTAAAAAATTGTGACATTGTGGGTTATCCTGAGATAAACACATACCATCGCAGACTTTTTTTGTTGAACTTTTTAAGGTGTGCAATACTGTAGTACTTACATTATTTTGATTAATTTCGTGGGGTTTACCTAGCGTTTGCAACGTAAGGGCACAAAAAATGCGTTAAATTACGACATCACATCAGAAACCTTTAAAATTATCATTGTTTCTATACTATATTATGCATGTGTTATACACTTCAACCTTCCTCTTGAATCACTCTATCTGATAAAAAAACCGCATGAAAATCGGTTGCGTAGTTTTGAAGATTTAAGCATACATAGGGACAGACAGAAGAAAGCGACTTTGTTTTATACTATGTAGTGATAACTTAGATTTTCGATAATTAAAAACAATTCAACAATACAACACGAACAAAAAATTAAAATAAAATAAAAAATGTCGCCCTGAAAAGGAAGGTTTGTCTTAAAAACAATTCGCTATTAATTTATCGTAACGTAAATATAACTACTTACGAATAACGTTTTCGCGCTGTTATGCACGTATTTATAAGTCAGTAATAATAACTGTTATTTTTTTCGCTAGAGAGCTCCAATAAACGCGTGCGATCGCTCGCTGAAAGTGCTATAGGGGCTAGTACTTTTTTTGCAGATGACCTAACCCAATCGGCCGGAAGGGCCTTTATTGGTTCACCGGAGTTTTTCGGTGAGCCGTCCGAGGACGGTCGAACCGATCAAGTACTGTGGCAACTGCCATAAGGGCTCTACATATGGGGACGAACCTCGGGTTGCCGGACACTTTAGTTTTAGGGGAACCGCTTGCTATGTCCCTGCATTTTAAATCTTATATATCTTGGAAAATATTCACATGCTCCAAAGAGCAATAGTGATCTATAATGAATGCACAAAGTATTTAAGATACTTAATTGGATAAGGACTAATGCAGTATTGCTTAAAATCGCTTCGTAAATAAGCCATTACTTTTGGTTGAAAGTAAAAGACTTATTTATTTATTTATTCACCTAATACAACCATTGTTACAGTTTCTAACTAATGCAATGGATGCACACATGACTTATAACTATCTATATTAATTTTATGTACCTACATAACTATACGTTTGTACATAAAATACAATATGTGACTTTTGTGAACTCGCTCAATGTGCACGAAAACAGATCTATTTTATTGGCCACTGTGTAGAGAACACGCAGGGTAGGTACGCGTCAGTGGTGCATGCTGGAGAAGGTTGGTTCTCGCAGATGGCACGTTCAGTAGCGGTGGCCGCCTCCTTCGTCCAATGTAGTTGTTCGGGACACTCAAATAGACCGTTTGCAAAACGACTTGGTCATGTTGCATCCCCCTTAAGACCTTAAATTGCCAGAGCCTCCTCTAGTCTCTCGCAATGGATATCTAGGGTACACCCCATACTGCTTCATATACAGAAACCTAATGAACTTGTTCTGGATACATTCAACCATTTGTTTATATTTGGCTTCATGGGAGACCATAACCGCATTGTGTTCAAGGTGACTAGGTACATACGAGAGCCCCAAACAATGCTCTTAATGCCCCAGTGTTTGTAAATTGATTTGCTTGTCGTAATACAAATCCTAGATTGCAGTACGCCTTTTTACAAACACTGTTAACATGCTTACGAAAGATAAGGTCCGCATTAAACTGAACCCCCAAGTCTCTCGCTTCAGTAACTCGCTGCAAAGGGACTCCTTCCATGTGGCATGAATGATCATGTGGGTTACGTGCGCGGCTGAATGTAAGTATGGAGCACTTAACTATATTGAAAAAAAGATAATTTTCGTTACTCCATTTAAGTACCCTATCTATATCCCTCTGCAGCGCGTCACAGTCTCTAACGTGGTTGACCTCCCGAATAATTTTCAGGTCATCGGCAAATAATGAAGGTGCCAAAAGGTACTCTCTGACAGTACTCGGTAAGTCATTGACCATTAAAAGAAATAATAAGGGTCCTAAATTACTTCCTCGGCTTATGTTAAATAAGGTTCAGAAAGGCAACCCCGCAGTCCACGCA
The DNA here is from genome assembly GCA_936450015.1 of Meganola albula. Taxonomy (NCBI): domain Eukaryota; kingdom Metazoa; phylum Arthropoda; class Insecta; order Lepidoptera; family Nolidae; genus Meganola; species Meganola albula. The sequence goes on along the minus strand of OW388144.1, from coordinate 9,066,643 downwards.
TTGACACCTGTCTCGCAAATAACTTGCGAAGAATGCCAGCGTGCTCGGAGTGCAGCCTACATTGGCTAGCTTCAATAACAGTATGTCATTGTCAACTGTGTCAAAAGCTTTCCTAATATCTAGGTAAGCCACATCCACATGCAAGCCGGCATACACCGAAAGCACAAGCGAGTCATTAGCAATGCAGCAAATTCCCAGTTGTCCCCCTCCCAGAACGAAAACTGTGCTGCAGATTGGACAACTGGAGCACTTACTTGTTTATACATGGAGCTGTGAATGGCCGCCTCAAACACTTTCGCAGGAGTACTCAATATCGCTACTGGTCTGTAGGCGCTCGGTGTTGTACCACCTTTACCCTTCGGTACGGGTACAACTCATGTAATTTTCCAGCAATCTGGAAAGAAACCAATTTCAATGCAAACATTGAATATGTATAATAAAGGTTCTACTAACACTATGCGACTGTCTCTGAAAACTAACTGTAGTACTCCGTCAGGTCCGACTGCGCATTTTGGGAGCAAACGAGCGAGAGCGTATCGAACGTCGACAGGGCGGCGCTAAGTGCGCCCAAGTACCTGGCGCCGCGTCGCGCTCACCTCCGTCACATCCAACGCGGCCGGTTCTGTACACGGCGTGGAAGAAGAACTCATAAGTACCTACATTCGTTATCTGATAAAACTCGGCTATCTGTTATTAAAACTGGTTTCCCCGAACCAGCCTTCCTCGATCTCAGGTAGTTCCAAAATGATCGTGGATTCTTTTCTGGGTGCCTTTGAACGTGATCCCGATATAAATCCATAGCACGTGAAATTGCAGCCTGAGACTTAATCGATTTAATAATGTTTATGTAAGATGGATTTTATTTAGTTTGATATCTTTTATAATTTCAGAAGTGTACCAAATAGCATAATTTCTGTAGGTACTTTTTATTGCTAGAAGTAATACTTTTTAAAGGCACACAAGCATCAAATACTACCTACCTACATAAATCTTTTTATAAAATAAATTTATAATTTCTTCGGGGTTTCGTAACGACAATAATTCAGAAAAATCTATTTTAGATATCATTTCATATAATTTGAGAAAATCAGCCTTATGAAAGGTCCACTGTTTACGTGTGGACAGGATGCGAGTGTGTCACTATACGCGAGCGGAATAGTAGAGGAAAGCGGCGCGTGGCGCTAGGGGCCGGTGCCGCATGCCCGTTCCCACTTCGAGTTGGACAGCGAGCGGCGGATGGTATGCGTCCACGGGCTTCATGCCCTCATCAGCAGCACCCACACTCACGCCTTCACGCGCTGTACACAAGGTCCAGCATCCGGCCAGTATAGTTAGGTACTATGTAAACTATGTTGGACTGAGTGAGTTCACAAAAGGCCATAATAAATTCATAATTATAGATTTACGACATTAGGTTTAAAGAATTTAAAGAATTTCAAAAAGACACAAAATGCCACTTATATGAGAACTTAATCTAACTTAATTAAAAATATGTTTTCTTACAATGGTCATCTAGTCTTAGAATACTTACTGACAATTTAGTAAATATTTATTATGTGAGTAACGAGCGGTTGCTTAAAATATACTTTGATAACGTAGACTTAAACGATCTAAATGTACTGACACTTCTTAAATGTGAGGGTAGACTGTTATAAAGTAAAATTCCCTCAAAGGTTCCTTTTTCCGAAGTTGGTTCTTCTTTTTGGCAGAACAAGTAGACTTCCTCGCCGAGTGCTACGTTTGCTAATGTCTGAATTTTTAACGAATGACAAGTTGGTATGTATATTTTTGTTAAGAATTTTTCTAATAAGGAGACAAGTATTGTAAAAGTATAGTTGTTTAATGTTCATAATTTTTGTCCGTTCGTAAACGTTGCAGGTGGGTGTTGAATACGGTAATTGAAATAATATTTTTACTATTTTATTTTGTTTACGCTGTAATTGTTGTAGGTAAGCTAGTTTTTGTGCTACTCCCCCAAATTTCGATCAAATATGATAAATGTGGCTTGACCAAGGAATTATAAATATTTTGCCTTAATTTGGGCGGAATACACTTACTTATTGATCTTAAGGGACTTATAAGTGATGAAATTTTATTTTGTATATAATCTATGTGATTTTTCCATGATAAGTGTTGATCTATTCTTAGGCCAAGATATTTTTCAGACGCTTTCTGTTCTAGCGGAATGTTATTTATGGTTAATGGTTTATGGATCGTTATCGGTTTATTTTTTGATCTGAATATATATATTTATCGTTTTTGCAATATTTATAGTTAGTAGGTTGTGTTGGAACCAATTTGATAAGGTGTTCAGATCTTCCTGTGCTAATGCAATGATATCTTGTACCGTTGGTCCAAAGTAAAAGAGACACGTATCATCAGCATATAATGTTAGATGTGCATGAAGTCCTAGGTCCTTTATGCCATTTATGTATATAGTAAATAATAGGGGGCCTAATATAGACCCTTGCGGGACTCCGTACGTTATAGGCAATGTATTACTTACGGTGTCGTCAATTTTAACAACCTGTAATCTGTTACTTAGGTATGATTTGAACATTTTTAGTGCATTGCCCTTGATACCAATATTTTCTAATTTATGTAGCAGAAGTTGATGGCTTACGGTATCAAAGGCTTTTTTTAGATCGATAAATACCCCGAGCACAACATTTTTCCGGTCTATGTTTTCTTTAATTTTGCTTACAAGGTCAATAGTTGCCGTAGTAGTATTACTTTTAGCTCTAAATCCATACTGTCGATCTGAAATGAAGTTGATTGACTCTAAATAAGATACTAGTCTAATATGAATTATTTTTTCAAGTATTTTTGAAAGTACTGGGAGAACAGAAATTGGTCGATAGTTGCCTGGGTCAGTTGTAGTTCCTGATTTATGTATAGGTGTAACTTTTGCAATTTTAAGCGTGTTGGGAAAAACCCCATGTAACAACAGTTTATTAAAACAGGTGGCTAGGTCGCTTGCTATTAAGCTTTGTAGGCATTTAATTGATTTAGTGTTCATTCCATCTATACCAGCGCTGGAATTTGGATCTAGTGATGTTATGATCTTATCAATTTCGTCTGAATTACATGGCTCTAATATTGATAGTTCTGGATAATTTGTAGTTAGTGGTATTGGTGATATTTGGTTAGGTATTTTATGGTATTTTTTTGGTATTAGGTCTGCTAAAATAAGTCCTATGGTTGAAAAGTATTTATTGAAATTTTCACAAATTTCATTCATATCTGTTATTATTTTACCATCTATGATGAGTTTGGAAGGAGAACATTTTCGCTGTATCTTGTTGTTTGCTTTACATTCGTGGACATTAGGACATTTATGACATTAGGATGTAAGCTGACGCTTACAGTAGATTGGCATTGTAGTGATCAAGACGAGACCAAAAACCAATTGCAGTAGCGTGCGTGGCGCATAGAGCTTGCTGCACCATGCACCGCCTGATACTTTGATTATCGTTATCACTGTTTGACGTTAATAGAATAGTGATAATATTCTAACAGAATAAAATATTAATAATTATAATTAGTTACCATTTAATAATATCACACTACTTATAATATAGTGGGACATTAACACACACGGTCATCTGATCTCAAACTAAGCAGAGCTTGTACTATGGAGACCCAGATGACTGGTAATATACTACTTAAAATACTTTTCTTTTGTAAATACATACTAAAACATAGATAATTACACCCAGACACAAGACAAACAGACATATTTAAACAAATATTTGTCTCTGGTGGGAATCGAACCCACGACCTACGGCGTGAAAAGCAAGTATCTTACCGAGCACACATTACAATATTTAAAGTTTGTTAATATAACAGTTTGGAAATCAATATTTGTTTAACTATGAAGTGATTAAGACATGCCATTCTAGAAAATGTTTTCATTTTCGAACGATTGTCATGTACCTAGCCAGCCAAAAAAATAATTTGGCAAAGATTGCGGTTTCAATTCCAAATGATTTCATTAAAATCCGACAGTGGCCACATGATAGTTGTTTAGCGCCGTGATTTCTGTTGGAATTTTTTATAGTTTTGAGATATTTTTTCATAAATGCAACTAAAGTGCACAAAATGAACCTCAATATTAGGTAGTCATAACAATACTACAAGTAAATGTTTCAATTGAAAGGAGAGTTAATTCGTGTTTGGGACCTGAAACCAAAATATGAGACAAAAGTGGTTCCAGTCTTAGAAAAGGCATAACCATTATGGTCCAAATGACGCAATTCATATATATTCCTACTGTCATTAAAACTGCCTCGGTGGTCCTCTTTCCTCTAGTTAATAGTTAGTCATGGACTACACATATAAACGAATATACTATCTGTCGCGAAGGCAACGGTTCTGTGGTGATAATATGAAGATATTTTACCATTTTCCCGAAGTCCATCATTAAATCACAATTTTGTTCTATGGCAGTATATGATTTCAAACATAAATAGAATTTTCAAAATTGGTTCACAATTGACGGCGAGATCGGAGAATATACATCGAAAAAAAAAACATAGCCACCGAAACCCAACATAATATCTCTATCTATTTCAGAAGTCGGTTAAAAATTTAAAAAAAATCGAACATTACAAAGGTTGTATGGAACGTGTGCCGGTTACCTATTACACTATAAAAAAATCTATAAGTATTATCGATAATAGTAAGACAATATTTAAAAAATGATGTTAAAAATAGCGGGAATTCACGTATTTGATATTATTTAAAATTGACTGCCAATGCATTAGAGCAGCGATCGGCAACCTTATGGCAGGCAAGGGCCACAAGGTGCCAAAATAAACTAAAGGCGGGCCGCACTCATGGTATTAACCGTAGCGTAGAAGCCCAATACACCTACGCATAATTGGTCATATCATAAGTATTCCATAGGAAAAATAAAAATGCTATTAAAAATTGGTAAATGTCACAAAATTTAATTCGTACATGTAATACTTACATTATGTTTACATATTTTTTTAATTCTTTTAATGCGTTTATTTTGATAGAATTATAACTTATTTACAAATATTCACGGGCCGCGCGTTACCGACCGCTGCATTAGAGTATTAATGTGATAAAACAATATAATTTTTCCTACCTTATCCTTACTAGTCCTTACTAATATTATAAATGCAAAAGTTACTCTGTCTGTCTGTCTGTCTGTGTTGCTTTCACGTCTAAACTACTGAACCGATTTGGATAAAATTAAGTTTGGAGGTAGTTTGAGACCCGAGAAAGGACATAGGATAGTTTTTATCTGACTGCGCAAAAAGAAGGTAATGTTTTGGCGCGATAACCGACATACACGCGGGCGAAGTCGCTGTCGGAATGTATAAAACTTTAGTAGTAGTTTTAAAACAAGGCATGTGGAGAGCAAAACATTTTAGTCCTACCTAAGTGTAAAAAGTATAATTTTGTGAGTTTTCTCTTTTAAATGCGTTACATGCTAGTACAGAACAGGTAACCATAATAACTATCGTCTATTTAATACAAAATTTCGCTTTAAAACTTAATATATAAAGAGATATTGTATTATTTGTGTCGGTCACGATTAACACTTTTACCGCACGGGACCGTTGCGTATACGTGTTTGGTCTCGTCTATCTATCTCAATCTAACATTTTTGTATACTATTCTCTATCTCTTTCGCTTTGCCGATCTATATATGTTAGATCTATGTTCATAATAGTTACAAACACCAACATTACTTGAACATAAACTTAAAGATAAAAAATGGTTATTGAGTTATCCCTAAGAGATAGACATATACCATCGTGGACTTTTTTGTTAACCATTTTAAGGTGTGCAATACTATAGTACAATATTTTGATATACCTCGTAGGGTTTTAGCCAGCGTTTGCAATGTAAGCGCAAGAAATGATTTAATCTAACAACCATTGGTTTTGGTTAAAAACTTCAATATTTCAACGGCATTTGGTAACAATGCACTACGCCTGTCACCTAAATACTTAAAATGTGAAACAGCAATATTTTAAATACCTATATTTTAGAAGTAAAGGGATGTTTTAAACTTGGTAATTAATATCCGGAGATTAATAAAAAAAACCGATTACACGCTAAATCGGCAATCTCCGGAGATTCAACGGTTTTTAAGTCTCCGGAGCAGTGTACAATGTACATTTACCTCTTTAGTAGTAGTCTGTGACCAAAGAGCATATATGCGTTTCAAATAAGAATAGGACTGGACTCGCGGCTAACTTCACACCAAAAACCATGCAATAGTAGCGCCAGCACAAAATGTCAGACCACAGACTATAATATTATTTTGAAATGTATGGAAAACTGATTTATGTAAAACCTTTACTTAAGTAAGTAGTTACAATGTAGCTACCTAACTAAGTAAATTTACGCGCTAGGATGCCACAAACTAGTACACAAATTCTTTTACACGCATAAAAACACACGTTTTAACTTATAGCACCACTTCTTGTCATCGGAAGTTAATAAAATGTGTTCGTCCCTAAATATTCTACTCCGAATGTCCAATTTTATTCGATATACGCATTTTTATTTTATTTTCATCTTGATTTGATTATTATATCAAAGAAACATTTTTGCTAACTGTACTAAAAAATGTGAAGTTGTTGCGCATTCCGGTCCAAGATGGCGGATTTCCAATCCTATTCTCATTTTTTTTTCGTGGTTTGACATTTTGTGCTGGCACTGCTTTTGCTTGGGTTTTAGTATGAAGATAGCCGTGAGTCCAGTCCTATTCTTATTTGAAACGCATAGTAGGTTCTCTTAGTAGTCTGTGAATATTACCTATAAATAGTAATTTTTCTCTGACTGTGTCTCTGACTGACGTGACTGTCAAATAATAAATAATTCATTTTATTTTGGTTGTAAATAAACCGAGTGATTACATAAGTGTTGAATTTTTAAAGACAATTTAAATAACAAAATCTTTAATAATTAATTAACGGTATGTACTAATAAGAGGAATTAATCAAAATGTAAACAAATGAAATGTCATGTTATTGCTACTTCGCGTCGCGACATATAAATTTAAAAATAAATAAATCTTAATTAAATGTTATAATCGTATCGTAGTGTGTTTTAATGAAGGGCTACGAGAAGATGCTCGAGTTTAAGAAGAAGAATATACTGTTCGCCATGTATAATTTCTTCACAATAATATTTTCATGTTCTTAGAATAAAACTTGTGTTTTGTTTTAGACGGTGCTGATTTATAAAAATGGCTTTGCCTTTGCCTATACCGCCTTGTGCTAAGAGAGATGGCCACAATGGTTTAAGTTGTGAGCACTTTGACTATGCGAGTAGTGTTGCTACAACTTTGTTGGCACCAGTAAAGACAGAGCGTGAAATACTGGAGCATTCAATGTTTGAAGATGATCCCAATGCTAATACGCAATTAATTAATGATGTGGGTAAACAGCCACGGTGGGGCCCTAGACATCGTGGAGCACAGGAACTCGCTGAACTTTATAGTCCAGGCAAGAATGTCTTTATAGTTGCTTTGAGTTTCACCTTGTCTATCTATTGTTACTGCTGCAATACTTACAAATATCAAGTCATGACTTAAACTCAGTCTTAGACTGCAAATTGCTGGGGACAATGTTGTTATATAAGTGCCAAGAATATTCAATGCTTGTGACACACCTAAAATCAGAAAAGAATTGAATATTTACCCCTTTTTTTTAGATTATTAATTTTGTTACAAATATATACTTGAATAGTGACATCATAATAAATTGCTATATTTATCAATTTATGGAGCCCCTTTAAAGCTATTCTAACAAACACCTTACTCTAAAATAATATACTTCTTTCTACTTCAGTCTACTTTTTATCACAGTTATTTGACATAGGTACAGGGCCCCGTTTCTTTTTAGCTCTATATGTAAAAAAAATGACAAAACTAATGAAATTCTTATTTTATCTTTCAGTTTATTAGAGATAACTGTGTGTTAGACGTTTGTCTCTAATAGACAAATTTAAAAAAATAAATGACGAATGTCTATTGAAAACAAAGTTTCATATTCTCAGAATATCACATTAGATATAAATCTACCACTAAACTCATGACATGTTACAAGTAGTATATTGCAATCAACATCATATATCCATTTCATTAGTTTTTAATTGCCATTTGTCATTTTTTTGACATATTTCTTTTAGAGATAAATGTCTAATACAAGAGAATCGGGGCCCTGCAGATTTACCAAGGTACTAATTACGGCAGTGGTGTGGCAACACAAGATGTAATTTTTTAATTGCCAATGAGGTGATTGTGTTGAGTTTGTAACAAAGAAGCTCATAAAATAAAACAACATCAATGTGGAACATGTGTGTTAAGTCTCGAGAGAATACTCTTTTGCCTTGAACTTTAATTGTTATTGATTATCTAGCTTGTTATATAGAAAGAAATAATAAAAATTGACTACATTGTGTCTGTTCAGGTGTCAAATCGAGCAGTATTATGTCTATCAACTTCAAAGTCAATATCAAATCTGCAACTCATTATCACACCTCACGTTGTCATTTTATTCTGTTGTGATGAACTGTGGTTTCTTTATACCGCATCTACACAATCGTGTTCGCCATTCGCCTCGTCACTCGACGAATATTTCGACGAAACTTTCGTATACAAGTTCCGCCATCACGAAATACTGTTCACACATTCGCGGAGTGAATCATTTATACATTCGCACACGAACATTGAAGACGTGAAAATAATGGCGGCATGCGCACTATATCTATCGAGTTTTTATGATAATTTAGGTGTCTTACGTAAAGAAATATCAATTTGCATGCAAACCTTAAAGGTTCATCAACATCTTGTGCTCCTACCCAATTTGATAGATGATTTTTTCTTTCGAAGATGGTGTATAAAAACAGGCCATTAATGAATTCTTCTTAGAAGTTATAGTATTTATCTTAGGCGAAGTTAATACGCAGGTTTTTCTTTTAATATCTTTTAAATCTTTTTGTTGTAATTAGATACATACTATCCAATTCTTCTTTAATTTTAAGTTGCTGACTGGCAATTCCATACAAGTTATCAAGCATCTTTTATCTTGTGTCTATTTTTATGATTGCGATTTATTGGGTTCCAAATGAGCTGTTTCTTTTGATAAAGTTTTAGGAAATCTAATTTACTCCTCTCCATTTTCTCTATAGACACGTCCTGTTGAGTTCGGTGCTTACTAATAACTGAATGCAGGCGAATGTGTAAACAGTAAATTCGTGCCCTATGATTCGCGTCCGAAAAACCGCTCCCAACGCGAACGCGCGAATTACAAAGCACAAGAGACACGAGGCCAATAGCGAGCACACTGTTTACATTATACGGGTTCGTTATTAGCCTCGCGATTCGCGCGAATTTGTAAATGCGGCATTACAAAGTCCAAAAAAAAATTTTTTTAGCAAGGCCATGATTGTGCACCACTGCCACAGTAGTGCTTTGGATTATATAAAAAGAATTCAGTATTCCAGGTGGAAATAAGAATATTATTTTTATTTTGACAGGCAAAAGAATGCAAGAAGGTGTGTGTGTAATCCTTTGTTGCACATTATGTATATTTGCTGGCATTCTGATGGCCAGGCATATACGTGCAGATGCGTCATTGTTATTAGCAGCCGTAGCTGGCGTCCTAACAGCTGATTTTGCTTCTGGCGTCGTACATTGGGCTGCAGACACTTGGGGAGCGGTTGATCTCCCTATTATAGGCAAAGTAATTACATTATTGTATTTGCAAAGCCACACTTACCAGTTCATATAGTCTGTATTATGCTATTTAAAAATGACAATGAGCTAAAAGTATTTTCCTCTTCCTGTAATACCTTAGTACATACTATAAACAATTATCATTATCTCTACCCACTACGTACCTGCTTGAACTTCAATATTAATAAAATTTGTTTGTATTGAAGTGCTCCAAAAAATAACAGCCTTCATTAAAAACACGACGTTATATGCCAAAAAAAATATTTTATTTACTTAATCGGTACACTGTGCGTGCGCGTTCCATCGTAGACCACATCATTCCTTAACATCAGGCAAGTGGTAGTCAAGCGCCAGCCTATTACAAAATATACAAAAATTACATATTATTTTGCATCTACTAATTGAAGCCAAGACTAAGTAGTCTACAAGATTTTGTGTCGACTTCAATTATTATATTTAATATGTAGTCAAGTGATTTTTCTTTCAATGTTAAGTCCGTTTGAAGGTTGTTCTTTATTCTATAAATTCTTTTTATTAATACAGACCTATTCTGTTTTGTGTGCGTCGGAATGGCTGGTTGTCTGTGGCGTTGGTCTATGAGAGTTGGTACGAAAATTGCTACATAATCCCTACTAATATTATAAATGCGAAAGTAGCTCTGTCTGTCTGTCTGTTACGCTTTCCCGCTTAAACTACTGAACCGATTTGGATGAAATTGGGTATGGAGGTAGTTTGAGACCCGAGAAAGGACATAGGATAGTTTTTATCCGATTGCGCACAAAGAAGGTAATGTTTGGGCGCGATAAGCGACATACACGCGGGCGAAGCCGCTGTCGGAAAGCTAGTTGCTTATATTTGCTACATGTAATAAATAATTGCTACTTGAGATATATATTGAGAAATAAAACATTTTTTTGACCAGCCATCTGGACTTTTGGTTGGCTGGTCACCTCCTAGTTTAAAGTCAAGCGTGCAATGTATTGCGTCAATAATTGCTACACATTTACTTCATTCATTTAATTTAGTTGTAATTTCAAACATAGGTATGAATTTTAAAAAAAAGCATGTAGCAATTTTCGAATCAACTCTCATAGACCAACGCCACAGACAACCAGCCACGCACACTGTTTCCGCGCAGCACGCGGGTGTGCAGAGGAATTTATTTGCTTTGGCTATGAATTTATAGGTCGCGCGATTGTTTTATCGCCGCTGCTTAATATCGGTAAAGGAAAAAATCGTAACAAAATCGGCATGTGTAAGATAACATCGTTAAATATTTTGATAAAAATGTGTAGTAAATTTTGACACAATTTAACGTTATTGGTTAGGCCTACCTAGTTTTACAATTTGATGATGTTAGATGTTACGTGAATTTGAATTTTAAAAGGATGTTTATACTGTCATTGCTAGTACCTGACTGTACATCTGACGTCCACAACTCGCATTTCGCCAGCGTGTGTGTCTGGATTAAGGCTTAACTAAACTCTCATAACACTTAATTAAAAGATGACCAGTGCCCTACCGTGGGACACAAAAAGGTTTTTACCTACTTTTACGTCTCCTACTTCATTTGTACTGTTACAAGTAGGTACAATCGAGTTCATAAATATATGAGCATTTCCAAGGCTTAAAGAGTTTATGTTAATTATCTGATCCCAAACTAAACAGAGGTTTTATTAAAGAGACTAAATAATTGACAATAAATGTATAATGTATACACAAAGGGTACATAAATATCTGAAAAGATTGATTTGATTGATGTGATTTGACTATCATATTTATCTGAGCATTATTTAGGTGCATACTATTGAAGGTATTTCAATAGTATGCCCATAAATGATGCCGTCCATCTTAAAGAAGAAAGAGACAAATTGGACTGTTCTTCAGCTGTTTTATCGAGTTATGCTATGCTCAATAGACAAATCTCTAAATTTGTGCGATGCCATTTGCGTATCTACAAAACTTCTCGTATTAAGGACATTAAATATATTGTGAAAAAATAAGTAAATAAATAGAGTGTAACAAAGGCACCGTAGTGTTCGCAAAGCATTTGTCTAGAGGGCAAAAGATAAATGATTAAGCTGAAGACCGACGACGGCAGTATTGTTTCCACTAAACCTGTGATCCTGGGAAAGGTTGAAAAGTTCTACGGGCGATTATACACATCGACACAAAACCCTCCTGACCAAGCTCAATACAACAAACCTAATTTTACCCGGCACTATACTGAAGACTGGGAGACCGACCGACGACCACTGTACCTCAGCTTGTACGAGATTAGAATGGCCCTAAATCAGCTCAAGAACAACAAGGCACTAGGAGAGGATGGAGTTATGACAGAGCTTTTGAGAGCAGGTAATAAACTGATACTCTCAATCTTCCAAAAGCTTTTTAACTCTGTTATCCTTGATGGAACTTCGCCAGAATAACCAATCCAATTGCAGCGTGGTGTGAGACAGGGAGACGTCATATTTTCGAAACTGTTCCTTAATGCGTCGAGGACATTTTCAAACTATTGGAGTGGGACGTACTTGGTATCAATATCAACGGCGAGCACGATAACCGACTTACGTTCGGGTGGAGCCGCATTTAGAAAGTTAGTTCATAATATCATTCGAAAGCAATTAAAAATCTTGAAGTTTCTTTAAATGTGCTTACAAGCGAGTGGATATATGGACGTAGATAAACAAAAAGGATCCACCCCACAAAATGTTACATTTCAGTTATTGAAGATTGAAGTTTAACCTGTGTTTGTTTATTAATAGACTTGCTTGCGTTTATTGGTTCTTAAGATAATATATGCGTGTCAATGTATATTTTATTCATACAAATAAATTTTATTGAGTTTAGTCTTATTTCTTGAGATATTCAGCTAAATGTGTGTTAGGATCCTTTTTGATAAAAGCTATTTTCAATTATGCTAAGCTCATTTTCATTTCGCAAAAACGATTCAAAGTAGCTAATTGCCACTAAAATCGTTAAAAATTGTTCATTTCATTAATAAAACAACTAGCTTTCTAAAATTTTGTTTATTTATATAAAAAAAATCCAATTAAATTTACTCTTCTTCCTGTGTGAAGTCCGGTTCACCGCCAAACCCGTCGATATCGTCATAAAGACTCGGATTACCCCTTAAAGATTTATAGAAATCCAGGCAGTCTTTGGGAATATAGTCAAAGATTGACTCCAAATCATCTAATTTTGCTTGTGGTATTTCTTTCCCATTTGGCCAAAGTAATGTGAAATCGGTTTCTGATACCTCCAAAGACTTTCCTTTTATCTTTTTCTCTATATTTAATTCATGAAACTGGTCTTCGTTTTGAGTTTTCATAAATATAATGTACTTTTCTTCTTTTTTCAGTAATATTTCTTTTGTTTGTAGCCAGTTAGCTTTGGTCTTATCCAAGAAGACTTTCCGATTAACTATATTTTTCTCAATTTTTTTTGTACTAAAAAAGTCTTTCTTTTCCATTCTCTGCACTTGAAGAGGATTTTTCTTCTTACTTTTTTTTATTACTGCGATATATTCGTCAGCTGTGTAAATTCTTTCGTGGTATTTTAACTGTGTTTCTATTTTAGAAAAATCGGTATCATTGGGCAAAAATGTGTGACCCGATTCAAGATACTTGAGTGTAATCGTTTTTAGTGTTTGGTGTGAACTCAATATTGCCTTTGACATGAGTACAATTTTAATATTACGGTTTTGGCCCCCACAGCAGTCACTCCACAAAATCAAATTTTGGACTTTTGGATTAAGTTTTGTTTTTATATATTTAATCAAACACGATCCCACTTCTTGGGCGCCTCTACCAGCTTCGCCTTCAATCCAAACATAACAGTGGCCGTTGTTATCGGAGCCTGGATGTATGCCGCAATTATACAGCCAGAGTTGGCGTTTATAAAAAATTATACTTGTAGGGATTCGGGGCAGTGGGAGGGTTTTTTCTAGATCAAACGTTAAACATTCAAAATTTTCATCAGTTTTGGCTTGCATTAAATCTTTATTCATATTGTTTCTTAAATCCTCAGCTCGCTTTAAGTGTTTCATTTTCTCTTCAATCAATTTTGCCTGTTCTTCACCAATACTTGTTTTAATTTTAATGTTAAATGCGTCACATCTACTACAAGTATCTTTTTTCAGGCCCTTGCACCGTAGGTTAAAGTATCTATAAAATATACATTTTAGCTTAGATAATGACACGGGATTTTTTGTCGTCCCATACGCTTCATTAAATTTTTCTAAATATAACTCGTATATTTTTTGGATAGTCATTCCTACCTTTAAATACTGACAGCTACTGTTTTGCTCTCGCCTGTAATGAGACTCATATTTGGGCAAATGATTGATCACATTTTTAACAAACTCAACATCCTCTTCTGGAGTTTTATTCTGACCACCTCTAGAATAACCCCTTTGATCTTTCAATGATTTACCGTCGCGATTCTTTCGTAAACATATGTCAATTTTCTTAGGGGAGATTTGAAAATTATTGGCAAACATGTCTCTGCAAACTTCAATATTGCCAATGCTATAGTTTCTTTTGTACTCTCTTGGTTTGTTTTTCTTACTTTCATTTTCTGTTATAACCGTGTATGTTCTCTTTTTTGGACTTTCCTTTACGCAATTCACAATAAATAGAAGTTGTGCTTCATATGATTGTAATGCCACATATTTATTAAATTCTTGTTCTCTTTGTTCTTTTGAAATCAGTTGGTGACATTGTTTACGACAAGTACAAGTATAATCTTTGAACACCACTGAATTAACGTATTTAGTCTTGCCTTGATAAGGTAAATTAGCATATTTTCTTTGCTTTCTCTGACGTAGTGTGTATTCCTGAAATTTTCTTTTACGTCCTTTTTTCGGACGACCTTCCCAAATGTTGCTATTCTCCTTTACTGTTTCGTCAATTGCTTCTAAATTACCGCTATTATCTATAATCTCTTCAAGCGACTTGGTCGATTCATTTGGTTCTCTAGCATCTATGTTATTTTCCTTATTATTGTTGTCAATCCCATGCACAACAGCCTCAACGATTATTTTTTTCGATCTGACCGCAATATCTTTATCGCTAAATTCTTCGTCACTGTTAGGTACATAATCGGAATCGGTGTCGCTAATAATGTCATTTACCTGTCCTTGATGGTTTCTAAACTGCACAGGCGATTCCGCTTCATTTGTTAAGGTCTGATAAATTTCAAAAGTTTCAGGAGTCATAGGTCGTATTGGCGACGGATTTTCTTCTATAAGTACAGGTACACCTATATGCGTCTCCTTTGAAATAGCTTCTCGCGTCACCAGTGGCGTTAATGGTGAAAACAATGGAGCCATAGGTGATTCAACATCATCATGTTGTTGTGCCACATTGTAAGCTAAAGCCTCATTGTAAGCCTCAGCTGAAATGCAAAGTGAAATGCTAATATGCATACACACCCACCGTAAGCTTGTAGGTATACAACGTGTTACTTTGGATTTCCCATAATTCATAAATCTAACTATTTCGTATCGTTGATCAACCTAGTGTCACAGTTCAGACCACCCGTAGCCCCTAAAAATAATACAAAAAGTCCTACAACAAGTGTTGAGATACTTGTTGTAGGATTTTTTGTATTATTTTTACTTATAGGTATAATCTTACTCTGAGTGTAACAAGTTAACATCAATCATAATTCAATTAGTTCAAAAAATTGACTGCAGTATTATTAATACCCTAGTTATGGTACCTATATCAAAAGAAACACCTTGTATATAAATCAATAAATAATAATATTTTAAGCTTAATATTACATCTTACCTCTCCTTGAATCATGTTGATTTAAATCAATGTTACATGCATTCTCCATTTCAGCAGATGAACAAAAAGTAAATTCTATATTAGAAGGCAAAGTGAAGCTCATATCAGAAGGCAGGGTTAAATTCATATCAGAAGGCGAATCACATTCCATAATAGCTAAAAACAAAGAAAGCGGCAAGTAAATTATTTGAAAAAAAGTGCATAACCTTAGCTAAAAACAACAAAATAACAAACAAGTTAGTTAAAATATCAAAAGTTAATATAACCTCAAAAACTTACCATCGTCATCTTCACAGTTGTTATTATCTGATACGCCTAAAGCATGAAATATTCGGTCGATTCTCTTCATATTAAAATTTTATGTACTATGAAAACGAGACTTGCAGTAACAGTGCACTTAACAAGAGAAGTTTAATCAATCGTGCTCAAACGCATGCAACTGATGCAACTGTATTGTAGCAAAATATGCAGTGTTGCCTACCGCTACCAAAATTTCCTACCAAGTTTTTTTGGTAGAAAAATATGAATAAATTTTCCCAATATCTATAATATGTATTCGTTATGATAAAATATAGGTAAAGGTATTAATGACTACGATGTGTATGGATCTCTTTCGTTGCATTCATCAATACAGAAACACAGAAATGTGTTTAGCGAAAAATATCCAAGCGCACTGAATCGTTTTTGTGATTTAATCCGTGCATTTTCTAAGTAAAAATTTCGTTTAACAAAAAAAATCCATATGTTCTGAATCGTTTTTGTGATTTAAACAGTGCATTTTTTAATTAATATTTAGTTTCGCAAAAGAGATCCATATGTTCTGAATCGTTTTTGTGATTTAACCAGTGCATTTTGTAAGTAAAAATTTAGTTTAACGAAAAGGATTCATGCTTTCTGAATCTTTTTAGTGATTTATCTTATGCATAAATTTGAAGTAAATATTATAATCTAAAAGGATCCACATGCTTTGGATTTTTTTTAACATTTTAGTTTTTTGTTAGTTTCTTAGACTGGCCGTTTTACAATATGATCCAAGGAGAATGGATCGTTTTTATGAAACTAAAATAGGGGTTCGCCATACATGTGGCTTGGTAACCAGTGTTATTTTAATTTAAAAATATTCGTATTTTACTTGGATTGTTTTTGCTAATCGAAAATATAGACCTTGACGAGCAGTTTGATATACTTAAGTCATTTTCGGTCATGTTGTGGGTTGGATCCTTTTTGCTTATCTACGTCCATATAATAATATGTTAGATAATGTAAATATGTTGTTGGTTTTTACTTTTATTTTAAACAATCCTATAACTCACTAGACCTAACTTCTTAAAACAATTTGATCGTACATTATAAATAACTATAACATATGACTAAGTTTTCTGTAGGTGCGTATTTGTTATCGTGGATAAAACATGATGCATTTTGCGCAGTCGGGTGAAATATAAATCAGTCACACACAATCCAATATCCACAGTTCAGTAGGAATACATGAGCACCTAAGTTTAATTAATTTAAACTAAATAGGTAATAAAAGGTAAGTATAGAGATTATGACCCGGTAATTATACCTATCTAGTATGTTGTTAAATGAGTAGGTAATGGTTACGTATACAAAAATATTTGGCATTGTTAAGAGGAAAGAGGTTTGACCAAAATTACTGTATAACTAATGCAATTGCTAATGCATTTTGCATTGTTTTTCATGTGGGTATTTAAAACACTTGGTCAATGACTTCTTGTGTAGGTACCAATTTTGCCCATTGTCATTTTTTTAATTGCTTAGCTCCATGTATCACAAAGAAGTACAAATAGATATAAATATTGTCTAGACATTTAAACACCAAATCAATAAGTTTGTTAATAATGTATATGGAGTACTGGAAGTAAACATACATACTTAATACATAAATACATTAATCACGCTTTCTTCCGAAATACATGATCACGCTTTCGTTCTACGAGTGTAAGCAGCAATTAGAGAACTAGAGTGCCAGTTGTCACCTGCTACTTATTTATTGTACCTACTTTACTTGTACTTCATCAGTTGTAATCTCATCCGAACATTGCCTACTCCAAAATAATTTTCTTGTTCAAAGAAAACATTCCCTTATTTTGAAAAGTGCATAGGTATATTTTTTTCTCAACTGGTTGTTAAATGCACTTTCTGCCGCTTGATACTCAATTTGGTTACCTATCGGATCGTAGAATGGGAAAATAAGTGCACTCAGTTTCTCTTATCTTATTCCTTCATACATATGCACGATGTCTACTTCCCTATTTTTCAGACAAGACTAATTGACTTTAAATGATTTTAGATTTATTTTCTTTCATCAAGATTAAGAAATGTTTTCTTTGAAGAAAATTAGCTGTTTGTAATGATAATAACAATGTTTTAAATTGGATGAAAGTATTCTTCCTGAGTATATTGTACCTACTGTAAGATACTTGCTTTTCACGCGCCGTAGGTTGTGGGTTCGATTCTCACCCAAGACAGACGATTGTATGATGAATAAGTCTGTTTTTCTTGAGTCTGGGTGTAAGTATTTATTTAAAAGTACGAATTTACAAAAGAAAATAGTATATGTGTAGTATACCGGTTATCTGGTTTCCATAATACAGGCTCTGCTTAGCTTGGGATCAGATGACCGTGTGTGTTAATGTCTTAGAATATTATTATTATATTTTAGTTATGGTCTGTGCAGAAACAGTTCCGCAAATTTACCTGTGTCAAGTTTAAATAAGTATCCGAACTTTTAAAAGATTAGCAATATAACACGCCGACCTCATATGACGCCATTTTTCTTTCCAGAAATATTGTTATCATCATTTTATTAGACACTGACAGTCACTGATTAGAACAGACTCGACTATACTTTGTTTGTGACAGCAAAGAAATGCTACTTCCGGTAAATGTAGGTAGGCATGATGTATGATTTAGAGGGTGCGTGGATTTTCTCCTTTTATCAATTTAAGTAGGTGTTATGATACATATACTACAAGAACTACCTATATTGGAATTGGTACTGTACTAGAAATATTTAATATTATGATAATGCTTTATCTAAAACATTATCTAGTGCAATGACAACCAAGGTAACCAAGGTTGCAACGATTTAGAAAAACAAGAAACTAAATAATTGTAATACTCTTGTAACCCGAAGGAGATATCGGTAGCGTCGTCGGTCATGATCCAGCTAGGTCGACTGATTATTTATCATAATAATATTTAAGGTATACTGCCTAGGTACCTATTGAGTTTTTATTATAACTAGATATTTGGGTGTCAAAATGATAATAACATTAAGTAGGTACTTTCCTACCGCCCGGCCCTACCTATATGTATAACATGCCTACTTCTTTTGTAAATACATATTTGTCTATTATAACTTTAAATCTACCTATATTTTCTTCTATTATGTGAAATAAAAGCAGAACTTTTCCTTGTTGTCACTTTATTTTGAGCAACACATTGGTTTATTGATTGCATATTTTGTACTTTTCAGAATTTTCTGCGTCCATTTCGTGAGCACCACATCGATCCTACATCAATTACTCGCCATGATTTTATTGAAACCAATGGTGACAATTTTGCTATCACAATTCCAGTCCTTGCTAGGATAGTGTGGCAACTTCTAACATACAAAGATATTGTGATTAACACAGAATTTAACTGGATAGCATATTGGTATTTCTGTTGCATTTTTGTGGCAATGACCAACCAGGTTAGTGGTAATTTTTTTGCAGTTATTTTACTATCCCACTTCGACCTCGTACTGAATTTGCATTGCGTCATTACATTCGTTTAAGTATGTAGGTACTTAACTTATCTTTAAGCAATATAAAAATGAATCAGAATGACAATGTTTTTGTTTAATAGATAAATTAAAAATATTGAACAAGTATTTTCCTTTTTTTATGTGATTAAAGATAACGGCGATACGTTCAAGCGAAATCTCGAATGACGTCACGCTTATTAGACAAGTTCATAACTCTGTATGATGCAGCGCACTCCCAGTCCAAAACTTCAAAAGTATCTATTGTTTCATTTTAATGATAAAGCAAAAAAATACGTGTCTAACTTTTTTTTGTAATCTTATTGACGGACTAATTAAAATACGATTTTTCATACCTTGTCGACATCACTATTGACGGATATTTGTAACGCTTAAAATTGAGACAGACGGAACCGATTTGGCTGATTTTGGTCTTAAAGTACTCCTACAAGTTCAAGAAAAGTTTAAAAGGTGATAAATATGCAGTACAATGCTCGCCGGGGTAGCAAATCTATTTTAAAAACAGTTGTCTCTGCGGCATTTTTGGTATCTACCCGCGAAACCAATTTGTATGGGACTTGATAGAGAGAGGCGTATTGTTGAAATATCCTCCACATTTTCATTGAGTATTTTATCATTTTCACTACCCACTCAGTTTAGGATGCAAGATAAAATAAGATTCATAGGTGCTTACATATTAACTAATTTTGTCAGAAATCGGATAGGAAACGAAGTGTCGAAATACCACAGAGGCACGCGATATGTATGTCATATAATTATGAATACTTATTCTAATTACAATTGCGTAGGTAGTATTGATCATGCTTAGTTTTCGCATCGTTGAGTTTTGTATTTTTAGAGATTTATTTAAAAACTACTACCTATTTTAGAAACAGGTACTTAACTAAAAAACTGCCACCCATCATACTTCGATTGTTCTAAGTAGGTATATTGCAAGGTGACCAGTGGTCACTTTGTAATAAATTAATAACGAGAAGATAATTAGGTAGATATTTCCAGTGGGTGCTAATAATATGCATACGGCCATAATAATAAAAAAGTTATAAAAGACTCTTTAGTTAAAATGGACTTTCGTCTCTTTCTTGTTGGTATAAATGTCAAGATGACAGAGAAACTGATTATAAACATATTTTAGCTATAAATGAGCTTAAAATACGTTTATGAATACGGGGGTTAGTGTTTAAATGTTGTATTGCGCTATAATTATATTATAGGTACCTGATGATTGTTTTATTTCAGATACATAAATGGTCCCACACTTACTTCGGTTTACCGACGTGGGTAGTATTTTTACAGGAGTGGCATATAGTTTTGCCTCGGCGTCATCATCGCATTCATCACGTAGCGCCGCACGAGACTTACTTTTGTATCACCACTGGGTGGTTAAATTGGCCTTTGGAAAAGCTTCGTTTCTGGTCGACCCTAGAGATTATTATAGAAACGTTAACTGGTTGTAAACCTAGGGCCGATGACTTAAAATGGGCACAAAAACGTTCCTAATATTGGATTATTCCATGTGATGGGTAATTTTTTAATAAATAATTAATTAGGTACATACCTTATGATATGAATCGTCCACATCTACAACATCAATTATTAATTGTAAGTTAGTCTATTTGCGGAGATACTTACTACTCCTTTATGGGTGAACTATACCTACCCATTTTTGACGCCATAAGCAATACTAGGCTTTATATTTAATATTTTCTACATTTAAGGAGTTTGATCATGCGCGTTTAATAATTATTACTATCGTGTGAATGTCGCATATTATGAGATATTTTTCCAGCATTTTAGTAAGATTAACGATTTGCACTTATTTTTTAATTTTTTAGTAGGTACCTATCTGTGTAATGCTGGTGTTTTAACGGATACACCACAACTTAACTTGTTTTAACTAATTTCAAAATAACTGCGATCAAATGACCTAATGTTTAATGTTCCCTAAAGATAGATTCGGCATTTCGAACATAGTTAAAATAACCAATATTTTAAACAATCATTAATCGTTTGTTAGTGCAATTCATTTTAGTTTAATTTAAATTGGGTAAGTAAAACGGTTGTCTAGTCAACCCATATGCGTTATGATCATTATATGTAAATCAACCGTAGTTATTTTGAAATTAGTATTAACAAGTTGAGTTATTCCGGTCGGATCCCCTGATCTGATCCCCTGTTGTTAATTATAGTATTTTAATTCCTGTCTGATCCACTATTAACTTTGTCATTCCCGTCTGATCCCCTACTTTTTTTCGGCAGGTAAGTACAGTCAAGAGAAAAACAGTTGGTCATGTAAAAATATTTGTTTTTATTTGTTTAAGTGTTTAAAATCATCACAGGCAATCAGAAAATTAGTATTTTTATTTAGACAATAACTATAAAAAATTTGACCATATTAATTGAATAACAAAAACAGAACTTAAAATTACTATATAAAATAATTACAGATAAATACATTTGGTATTTTTACTTGGACAATTCTTAATATTAATAAAAGATTTTGATCATCTTAATTAAATAAAAATAAAATACAATGCACACCCATATTTTTGCAGGTAAAAATTATTAAAAAGGGCACATACCGGGCGCGGCGACTTAGCCAAGACGAAAATTTAGAGTCGTTGTTCCTCAATGTAACACGTTTCTATTACAATATTAAGTATTACGAACATTATATGTATTTCAATAAACCCTGTATACATATTTTGTTGCTGACTGTCCCAAAAATCTGTTAATAGATAACTAGTGTATCCGAAGGGAATAAAATGATTAAAATTTGTGATTACCCTGCACTGTGGATCAAACCGGAATAGAAAATATTATAAAATAATACTGATCCCCAGGGTATCAAATACCGCAATTCCGGATCCGACCGGAATAACTCAACAAGTTTAGTTATAATGATATGTAATCGTTTCAACAACATAATAATTGGTCGCATTGAGCATTGGGTTCATGACGAAACTTGTTGACAGCATTGTTTTTAAAATAAACTAACCGTAATAGCAACACGTTTTTTAAACCTCTACTCTACATTGGTGGTCAAAGGAACGGAGTCTGCTGACCTCTGGCTTGTATATAATAGGGATGTAGGTAATGTCAGAAATTAAAAATATTGGACACGTATTTCTTTTGTAATACATCCTAGCGAAATCACAAATGAATGTAAGTTTTATACCTCTGTATGACGTAACGCACTCTCATTCCATAACTTTAGCGCGTTATATTTTATTACTGTATCATTTTGATTTAAAAAAAATACGTGTCTATAATTATTTTATAATAACGGAGTAATTAAAATACGATTTTTCATACCATGTCATCTCTATTGTTGAAAGAGGCGCTATGGAATAAATTTGTAATTAATTATGAAGCTAGCGTGATTGACATTAGTATTTAAAAATTCTAAAATACTAAGCAGTAAAATCGTTTATATAAATTTTTAAACGACTCAGTTTCTTTGATCGTCATGGTTAAATTTTAAAAATTGGAGAGCTCTCGACTTGTGAGAAAAATGCGTAGGTGACGACTTGTAGGCGTACTATGACACCGTAAAGTATTATTAATGCAGTTGTACGAAAGAGAAATTACTCTACACATTGTATAGCGGCATCTCTCTTCCGCAGCTTAAACAATACTGCTTTAAGCTGTTGTAGTCCGCGCCTGATCTAATTAAGTCCATTATTATTATTATTATTGTATAAAATGAAATTAACAACATTTTAAGACATTTAAATACCCTTGGAACACGATACTAGTGGCGACGTGATTAATTAATTAAAATACGATAAACCGCTTTTTAAAATGCCTGTGATGTCATTACAAGTACAAGCGCCATTTTAGATTCTTTTTTCATTGCGGGATAAAATATCTATTTTTATATGACTTTCAAAGTGTTAGTTTGTAAATTTCTTTATTACCACTTTACCACGCAAGCACTCAAACAGATGAATGAATTTACACGACTAGTAAGGTATCATTAACCCAAGTCGAGAGGTTTTGTTTAACACAAAAAAATGGCAGATTTTTATGCTAAATAGTAGGTCTTTACAAGATATTTTTTTGACAAACCTATCGAGTTGGGCATCAATTGCAAGAATTGTATGTAAGGAGATAACAAAAATATATTTGTTTAAATGTCATTAGGAATAATTATGCAGTTTTTTAATGCATTGCAGTCGTGTTTTTGATTTTTAAATTGTAGGTGCTTGTTATAGTTAGTAACAGTAGCATAATTTTTAACAATCGTGTTTCAAGTGAATTAGGAGAGGTGACCATACTGGCGCTAAACTGTAAACTGATCTCCTCGGTCCTGTTACACTCAGTCCATCAGTGCTTGGGTTTTAGGGCAATAATTAAATGCGTATAAATAAACGAGTTCGGCTTTATTGTACCTATTCGATAATACAATTACATGGATATTACATTAATTTCGATATTTTTAATTCATACAATGTATCTAAAACAATGTATGGGGTTGTCAATAAATAAACATTTATTTTACACACTGTTCTTTTATTATTTCGATCGAAGTTTGGGATTTGGCTTTCAACCTCCTGTGGCAAACTAGGTAGGCACAAGATTTGTTCCGGATACATATTGGACTCGTACTTTTTAATAATTCCATAAAAGTCATTTAATACACACAATCCTAAGCTATATACTGCTATGTACCTACACTTATTTGAATAGTTCATAGAATAAATATGATGATTCAGGAACACGATAAATCTGGAACAAATTAACATACTTATAGAGGGTTATCATCAAAAGAGATTCATAGATATTCAGTACTTACAGAAACAACTTTTTACTAAAGTTAATTATAAATGTATGTTTCGTACCGTACTTGATGTCATTGATGTAATGTTGCTTTTGCTATAACTCTTCATGTTTGTTCTTCTTTTTGGATGGAAATGACCAAAACTCTGATGGCAATCCTTTGGAGTCCCTTTCTCTTTTTGCAAATGCTGAATATGATGATACACAGTTTCCGATAAAATAATTCGCTTGTCCTAATACCGCTAAATCGAGATGTGGGTTTGATGGAAGTAACCTTATTACTGATATGTCGGTATTATGAAGTGCTGTATTAAATTCATCAATCATGTGGTTGGAATCGGATGCTACAAATATGTATTTCGTATTATTTAGTTTTTTCACTGCTCTTTGAATTTGCCTACAAAGTTAATAATAATATTAGGGTAGTTAGTATGAAGCTAATAAATTAAACGGAGGCGAAGAAATTTAAATAAATCAATGTGTAGGTACCTACCTATCTTTATGAACTGATGTCTGTTTTAATTGCTAAAACTCAAGAATGGCTGGTTTTAAAATGTTCGCACAGGTCCAAGGAAGGTGACAAATACGATGTGCGTGTGCTCCGAGGGCCTCTGTATCAGAATTCTTTGGGAACATACTCAGGATTTTGTGAACATTCCCATAGAATTGTGAAAGTTAGAACCAGATTTTGTGAAAATCAAATAGGAGAGTAAACAGTAATGATACAGTGATCTGTTATTGCTATCACGTCATTTTATTAACTATCATGTAAGATTTTAAAGAGTAATCAAAGTTAGTGCCTTTGTTATGTTTGCAAACTTTCCATATTATGAGGTTTTAAACAAAGTTAAACAAAATAATACAGTGTTTTGCTATAATATCTTGTTTTCACAAGTTTTGTTTGATGTTAGCTTATATTTTAGTGTAAAGACTTTCTGTAGTAGGTAAGTACCTTTAGTTTATGTGGTACAAGTGGACCCTCAATCCTCTATGTGTGGACTAAGGGGCCAACTCTCCTGGGCACTGCGTGTGCTCAACACACGATCGGACCAGATAGATCTGTTCTCATGTGCACTAAACATAATCGCAAATTGCCCCTGGACTATTAATATGGCTATTTTTGACTTCCTGCATTTAGTCATGATGAACATTGACAAAAGGACCCCAGTATGTTCTATTTTTTGCGATATGACACAAGCTTTTGACTACGTTAATCACAGTATATTACTACAGAAACTTGAGGCCTACAGTATTAGAGGAAATATATTAAAACTCATTGAATCATACCTAGTTAATAGGAAACAATACACACAAATAGCAAAAGTTAATCTAAGTTCAAAAAAAGAAGAGATCTACAAATCGGAAGAACGTTCTCCTAAATACGGTGTTCCACAGGGAAATGTGCTTGGACCTTTACTGTTTATATTATATATTAATGACTTGCATATAACTACTAATAATCCAATGACTCTTTTTGCCGACGATAGTAGTGACGATTTCTTGTAAGGATATAAATTATTATGAACATGACATTAATAAAACATTGACTTCAATAATAACATGGTTGGAAAGTAATCATTTAAAAATTAATATAGATAAAACTTTAATTATGCATTTTGGACAAAGGACACAGAATAATAACATTAAGATCAAATACAGCGACGCAGTTATTAACGAAGTTGACTCCACGAAGTTTCTTGGTCTTATGATAGACAAGAAACTAAACTGGAAGACACGAGAGCAACTCTGCAAAAAGATAAGCTCGTCTGCGTATGCCTTATATAAACTAGCATCAGAACTCAACGTAGATGCACTAATAACAGCATACCATGGACTAGTGGTATCGGTACTGCGTTATGGAATTATATTCTGGGGCAACTCTACTGAAAAAGAAACTGCTTTTAAGGCACAAAAGCGATGTCTCCGCGTTATGTTTCATTTAAAACCGACTGATAGTTGTAAATCCTTCTTTAAGAAACACAAACTATTGACTTTACCATCACTATATATTCTCGAAACAATCATGTTCGTAAAATCAAATCCTGGCTTGTTCCCTCGATTCGCCGACACGGTAGTCCGCAATAGACGTGACAATACTAAATTGCACCATCACACTGCTAAGCCCGCATTGATGAGGAAGAGAATATTTTGTATGGCACCAATAATATTTAACAAAATACCAAAACATTATAAAGACTTAAATATAAATATACTAAAAAGAAAAATGCAAAATCTATTATCTGACAAGTGCTATTATAATATAAACGAATTTTTAAATGATACATTGTAACGATACGCTTTAGATAGGGACACGACTAGTCATTCATTAGCATTGTTATTTGACATTATTATTAATTGTGTTTTTTTTAAATATAATTTTTTCATTAATTTCAGTTGACATCCATTATTAATTATTATAATGTATTTTAAATATAATATTGTAATGCCACATGGCTTATAACAATGACGTATTATTTTGACATTATTTTATTACAATATTATTACTTGACTTTTTTTAATTGGATTATTTGTTTCAATGTTCATTAATCATGGTTGACGGTGGATGCCAAAAACATTAAAAAGTGAAGTGAAGTGATTAATCATGGCTTGTTTTGTATTAGACTGTATTTTTATTACCTATTTAATTTTACAACAAATTCTGAATTGTTATTTGTAATTGTCATATTATAATTCGTAATTTACTTATTAATTAATTGTTATCTTACTTTTTTGAATTTGTACGCCTTAGCGGGCTAAACATGACGACCAATTCGAAGTGTACACCTTGCATGCCTGACCAGTATGTATACGCATGTTTAATGACAAATAAATTATCTTTATCTTTATTAGATTTTAGGAAGGCAATGTTAGGTTAGGTTATCTTTTGTATATTGTTAGGTTTAGATTTAAACTAGAAATAAGATAACTACTCTGTCGCATTAGGCCAGCCTGTAATAATAGATGTAAGTTGTGGTTAATAAATAAATAAAGCCCATTTCTCCTATTTGATTTTCACAAAATCAGATTTTAACTTTCACAATTCTATAGGAATGTTCACTAAATCTTGAGCATGTTTTCAAAGAAATTTAAGAGTGACCCTCAGAGCACACACACATGAAAAACGCTGTACGAAGTTCTCAGGGACAGTTAGTTATAGTCTAAGATCTGACAGCTAGATGTTTAGGTTAATAAGTAGTAAAAGTATATACCCACTTAATGATTGTTGTAGGCTGTGGCAAACACATAGATAAAGTTAAGGGTCCTCTTTCATTTTTATAACCAACACACTGTGGGGCTGCAAATAAAATGTTGCCATCGCGAACATGCTGACAAGCTTTTACCCAGTCTTGTCCATTTCTCAAGTGTATACCTATAAATCCACCTCCACTCATATTATTCTTGACAAATACCCTTGCTTTACTTTCAATTTCATTGCTCCATTTCAAGTATTTTTGTAAAATTACATTTTCTTTCTGTACTGGAAAACTTGCTGGAGCACCTGTAAATGACAGTGGGTAAGAGTAACAAAATTTTTACTTTAACTAAGTCAATAATATTTTGCATTAGCATTTATTTCTACTTAGGAGACTATTCCTAGTTCTTTTTTGTGGCACTAGGTGGCACTAACAGAACATACAGTCAGTTCAGAAAAATTTCATTAAATTTCTAAACCAGACCTTGAGAATGGCTTAAAATTGTGCTACAGTGAAATAATAGGATTATGTAATTAGACTTGTGTAAAGCCAGAGGTGGTTACTGTCAGATATTATAATTAATTTATCATAAAAGCTATCTCACCTGTAAATGCTAGCACAGGCCATTGTTCTGGTGGATATTTTAGTTTCCACTTGGTCATCATAGCTTCATTGTGAGCATCGTAATTTAGAGGACCATAGAATTCAGATCTCACAAAATCTATTCCAAAAGTATCCCAAAATGGACCAAAAGGATTTCCAGATTTGGCATTACAACTTTTTTTAACTTCTCCATTTCTTTGTGTATAACAAAAAGATACTCTTTCAGATTCAGGCCAAATACTTGGAGCAATATCTCTCATAAATAAATCCATTGTAATAACATCATGATATCTAGTAAGACTTTCAACATCAAAGTAGGTATCAAATGGAACTTGTATAGACTTGGGCTCTCCATATCTGTACTCAACCCAAGGTGGTAGAATCAAAGTTCTATTTACACCTTTACTGAATGCTAATGCACCTAAAAAGTGGTCTGCCTGATTGCCAAATCTACCTAAAATCAATGAAACCATTTACAGTGTATTCAATCAATATGGTCTCATAAATTGTACACGTCCCCCAATCTGTTTAGATGTGTGGTTGTTTTTATAAGTCTTGTTTCATATAAATCAGCTTTTAACCTCTTGAATGTCTTAAACACCTATGGGGTGCTTAAGAAATTCTTAGCCTTATTTAATATTTTATCACATTCAACCAAACACTCATTAGCTTTATAATATCAGTAGCTAACATAGGTAAATCAAGAATCTGTCTAGAGTTTAAACAAGATATTTCTAAAACTAAATCAAAAGCTTAGTCAAGTAAATAATATATAAAAGACTTATTACCAAAACAGTTCGTACTTACTGTTTATAAAAATGGAAAAATATTAGCTTACCTATTAATATTAGTTTCAGTTTGTCAACAGAAATCTAGGTACAAAATACCCAAATTTAATATGAAGAAAAGAACTTGTGGTGTAACAATGTAATAATTCCTCAAACAGAGAAAATCAAAGTAAACTTACCCATGCAGGGGCAGTAAGATATGTAACCATGACTAGTTCGTTTGATGCTTAACACAAAATGTGAAAGAGATAAATAAATTATGTAAAATAAAAACTTGAAAAGTCGCATTCTAAATTTAAGCACTAGATAATTTCATTAATCAATTTTAATCTTCATTTGTTAACGCATTCAAATAAAAACCGGTCGGCTGCTAACATAACCTATAAATTCCTTCATTCATTTCTTTCTTCACTCACTCGCAACCAACAAACAAAACAACAAATAAACAAAACAACTTAAATTAAATAACATACTGTCACTGTCATCTGTCAAATTGTCACAATTAAAGGGCAAGCATAGGGTAGTTCGATCCTGGGACTTAATATCGATTGGATCGTGCGTAACCCAATGTATCGATCCAAGTATAAATTCAACATTTTGATACGATATTTTGGATCCATCCAGTACAGTATCTAAAATTTATTTTCATCTAGAAAGCATAATTTGCACTTTCCTCCGTTTTAGTGAAAAATGACCATCAATAAATTTTATTTGGCGGTGCCATAGTTATTAAAATTATTAGTACTTAGATACTAATAGATTGTTAGCCATCCAAAAAGTTAAACTCAATACATACAAAGGAAATAATTAGTTTATCATCTTGTAATCATAAAGAAATCTAAGGTATTGAAATATAAATAAAATGCAATTTGATGTATCAAATCTACCGCCAGTACCAAAGTTACCCATGATCGCGAGCGTAGCAAGCGAGAAATTTTTTGTTTGTATAGTAAAGAAAACTGAAAGATTGTAAGTGCGCAAAATAATTGCTACTAGATATGCGTTTCAAATAAGAATAGGACTGGAAATCTGCCATCTTGGACCGGAATGCGCAATAACTTCATATTTTTTAATACAGAGGGCAAAAATGTTTGTACTTTATAATAATCACATCTAAATGAAAAAAAAAATAAAGAATGCGTATATCTTATTGCCGTTCGAGTAAGACTGAACATTTGGAGTCAAATATTTACGTTACGTACCTACGTCACATTCTGTTAATTTCGACGAAAAAAGCAGTTGTGGCGAACGGAACGTTGCCACTTTAAGGTTCGAGTTACGAACGAATTGTCGTATTGTCTTGTCCGTATTGTCTTACCGGATTGTCTTATGCATAGATCTAGCATAAATAGATCGGAAAAGCGAAAGAGATAGAGAATAGGATACGGATATGTTAGAGTGAGATAGATATACGTACGAGATCAAACACGTATACGCTACGGTCCCGTGCGGGAAAGTGAGAATAGTGACCGGAACAAATAATACTATATCTCTTTATATATTAAGTTTCAAAGCGAAATGTTGTATTAAATAGACGATAGTTATTATGGTTACCTGTTCTGCACCAGCATGTAACGCATCTAAAAGAGAAAACTCACAAAATTATACTTTTTACACCTCGGTAGGACTGATATGTTTTGCTCTCCACATGCCTTGTTTTAAAACTGCTACAAAAGTTTTATACATAATTAGAAAGGAAAAATTATAGTGTTTTATCACATTAATACTCTTAAATGCTTAAGCAGTCAATTTAAAATAATATCAAATACGTGAATTCCCGCTATTCTTAACACCACTTTTTGAATATAGAGTCTTACTATTATCGATAAAACTTATCGATTTTTTGAAGTGAAAACTTCTTTAGCGGCGTTGAGCACTTTTTCTGTAATGGGTATAAAATCTTAAACTCGCGTCAGGGCACGGGACCTGATCGAAAAAGCGTAAGACGGACGCAGGGCGCTTGCGCGAATGTTCGTGTATGTTACAGCGTGCCACGCGCATCCATGGATTAAGTTAATAATCAAGTTTTCACTTCTGCCGGCACTCCCGGAGTGCAACCCGGCGTTTTTTTTATAGTGTAATAGGTAACCGGTAAGGTTCCATACAACTTTCGTGATGTTCGTATTTTTTTTAAGTTTTAACCGACTTCTGAAATATAAGATATTGTTTTAGGTTTCGGTTGTCATGTTTTTTTTTTCGATGTATGTTCTCCGATCTCTCCGTCAATTGTTAACCGATTTTGAAAATTCTATTTATGTTTGAAATAATATACTGCCATAGTAAAAAATGGTGATCTAATGATGGACTTCGGGAAAATGGAAAAATATCTTCATATTATCACCACAGAACCGTTGCCTTCGCGACAGATAATATTGCTTGGTTTATATGTGTTGTCCATGGCTAACTACTAACTAGGGGAAAGAGGACCAACGAGGCAGTTTTAATGACAGTATATATGAATTGCATCATTTTGACCATAATGGTTATGCCTTTTCTAAGACTGGAACTACTTTTGTCTTAATTTTTGGATAGAAGGTCCCAAACACGAATTAACTCTCCTTTCATTTGAAACATTTGTAGCATTGTTATGACTACCTAATATTGAGGTTTATTTTGTGCATTTTAGTTGCTTTTATGAAAATATATCTCGAAACTAAAAAAAAATCCAATAGAAACAAAACAACTAAACAAAACAACAACAACAACAACTAAACAACTGCCATGTGGCGACTGTTGGATTTTAATGAAATCATTTGGAACTGTTTTTGCGCGATAATTTTAATTGAAACCGC
The DNA here is from genome assembly GCA_936450015.1 of Meganola albula. NCBI lineage: Eukaryota > Metazoa > Arthropoda > Insecta > Lepidoptera > Nolidae > Meganola > Meganola albula. The sequence continues at coordinate 9,035,169 of OW388144.1, read as the reverse complement.
AATCTTCGCCAAATTATTTTTTTAATATACTGGTAGCTACATGACAATCGTTCAAATAAAAGCAAAAATTTACTGAAATGGCATATCTTATAAATTAATCAAAGCATTTCACTTCATAATTAACGAAATATTGATTTCCAAACTGTTATATTAACAAACTTTAAATATTGTAATGTGTCTTAACTTACAAAAACAATGTTGATATAAATAGTGTGATATCATTAAATGATTACTAATTATATATTTTTTACTAACTACTACTTATATGATCACTAGCCGTCAAACAGTGTTATCGATAATCGAAGTATCAGGCGGTGCATGATGCAGCAAGCTCTATGCCCCACGCACATTCACAAAACACGCACACTACTGCAATTGGTTTTTGGTCTCGTCTTGATCACTACATTGCCAATCTACTGTAAGCGTCAGCTTACCTCCTAAATCTATGCTTTCAAAGGAATCGAATAATTGATCTTCGATTTCTCGTGGCAGTCTCAGTCTACCACGTCCTTGAGCTAGTGCCAGGATTGTGAATTGACCTTAACCCAACAACCTTTGGTTAGCGGCCAACATGGTATTGCGTTTTTATTTTGGTTGCTGGTTTACCAGACCCCGGTTTCTTTTTCATACATTCTCCGGACTACACTTCAACTTTTACCACTTAAAAGGTCACACTTTAGATAACACTATTCGCGATACAGGGAATACATTGTAACCGGTGTGCGGCGGCGCAGCGAACGGAACACAAAGGGGGCGTAACAAGGGTGCGCTGCGCGGCGTGCGCCGGCGGCTACTGAGCTAGCTGCGCGCTGCGATTGGTTGTGTGTGCCCCGCCCGCACACCGCACATTGTTCAACGGTCATTCACTTGTTTGATAAGAAGTTTGATTTTTTTCAAGACTAGTGTAATTTTTACCTATACTTTTTTTTTCAAAAACGGTGTTTCTTATTGATACCTAATGCATAGAAAAAATTTGGACAGTGATAGTGATAAAAAAGTCTCTCGGTATACATGTTTGTCTACATAGTGTATGAATAGTTCTCGCTCGTTAAATGTACTCAGATGATATTAAATTAGTACCTACCTAGATATACAATCACGAACTTGTGGAACCTAGATGAAACTTTGTTATTAGTGCAGCGCCGCATGATGGATAAAATTTATTTATCATACTAAAGTCATAGATACATAAGAATAGATCTATTCTTATTTATCTATGCTAAAGTTGAAATTGAAGATCCTAGGAGAACAAACGAAATTCCACAGTGCGCAGGATGTCAACAATATGGGCATACTAAAAATAATTGCATGCGCCCACACAGACGCGTAAAATGTGTAGGACACAGAACTCTTGCATAGGCGTATAAATAGGGGGGGCCGGGTGGGCCGTGCCCACCACAGGATTATGCCCACCCAAGGATGCCTACCGATTGGAAATGTTAAAATACTGGTGATAACATTAGATAACTCTTTAAATTTATAGACCTTTAGGTAAAGTAATTCTGTAAATCTATCTATCTAGGTGTTGTGTTTAAAGAAGACAATTGTTTTTTGTTTGGGGAGCAGGATACCTTCAAATTGTATAGTTTAGTAATGAATCGTCTATTTATTCCTTAAGATTTATAGATTTTAATAGCAATATGTCTACATCCAACGGAATCCCCTGTACTGGAGATGCGTGTGTTAGTTAGTTTGAATAAGAGAGAGACTAAAAATATATAGAATACCTATTTTAAACTATGTAATGATAAAACAATTAATTCTGCCAAGACTTTCGACCAATAAAGAATACCTCTCTATTATTAAATTTGCAAATAGTTAATTAATAACCTTTTCAAATATAAATATCAAAGGAGCTATAAACCTTGGTTATGCAAATCGATAAGTAGCTACACTGTTAAGCCATCGTTTAAACAGTAACGCCCAGATTAGCCTACCTACCCCAGTAGTAAACTATTATGGGGACCTAGGGGATTCATTAAGTAAAACTAAGATAAAAGGTGGATTAGCCGTGCCACACGACCACTCTACTTGGCGTCTCGTAAATTGATCTACTGATTCGCCAGTGGACGTCTAACTCGCACGGGGTCCAGAGATATATTAAATTAAATAGTAACAGTTAACTCAGACAAAGCACATAATACATTATTTTATAACATGACAATTAGTCCAGAATAATATGTTGGTATTAATTTAAGAATAGCAACAATTATTATATAAACTATACCCAAAATAGTATCATAGAAGAGAATATAACATATAACATAATATTATATATTATAATATTAATATATCATCAATTAATTAATTAATCAATTATCATTATCAATTAATTAATATAAAGTAATAATGGTTTTACTTAACTTCATAACAATACGGTGAACAGTTCGGAGCTCTGCACTGGTCTATGGCTGGATCGAGAAAGATCCAATGGCGCCAAACCTTCAGTTTATATAGTCGTGAACAAACAACTTTGACGTTTGCCAACCGTTACGTTTTAGTTTTAAAATTGTAGCGGTTATAGACAAAGGTTTCTATTTGAATAACAACAAAGGTTTTATAAATTAATAATTATGAAAATAACGTTACAAAGTTAAGTTTTAGATGTCTCTAAACACATATTTCAAAAAGGTATTTAACAATATAACGTACTGAACATATAATTAACCTAACACGTGCATGGTCCAGGAATTTACCTCTAAATTAGTTCCCATCGAAATTTAATTTGTTCCGTGTTATTAAAGGGAATAAATATGTTTAAAATTAACCACCAGATTTGGCAACGTCAACGCTCTCGACTACGAACAGCCATCCAAGACACACTACCTTTTTTGTAAAATACTAAATTAAAGTGTTTGATTGTGCTTATAAATGATTGTTTTTTATAACCAAACTCCACGCATCCTACAGATAGATATTCCGGAATAGCACATAGGCAGCTTTTTATCTAACTAGTGCTTCACTTGCATTTAGATTTCTTTAGTGTCTACAAAAAATTTCGCACTCATTTCACTTTTTCGATTTCAATTTTCATTACAATCGTCAAAAATTCATCATTCAGTTCGCTTGCGTTTTTATTTATCTTTTGTTCTTAATTTTCTTTATTTAGGGTAAGATGGAGTACAGTGTTACAAAAAAATATACTGAATATAATGACAAAAATATTGTTTTAATCAGCTAGTTTTTGGTATGAAAATAAACTTTAACAATCTTTCTTTAATTAAAATAGCTCAAACATTAACATTATTAGGAACTACTAAATTTAAACTGTAGGTACCTACCTACTTTTATTTAATCAGTCGATTGTAACACTGAGCCCCATACCTGGGGTAGTCTGTTACAGGGTAAGGGGCGCAATGTTACAACATAAAATAATAGGAAATTAACAAAATGAGATAAAGGTAAAATGGTAAATGTCCCACTATATAAAATTTAACTTCTAATAAATATGAAACTTCTTCAAAATATGTTTTGTCTTTTTTTAGCTAACATTTTCAAGAGGAAGCACAATTCTAATATCCTCTAACGGTACCGTTGCCGTATCCGGTTCAAGTGGAAAATATAAATGATTGGCAACTTTGCCATTTCTACGTACGTAGCTAACGTCATAAACATTATCATCAAAATCTGTCAATAATTTTCCAACACAATGCTTTGTTAGTTGTTTTCCAACAAATTAGAATACCTCGAAATAGTACAAAAACATTATGTTAATTGGGGCTGACTGTTGCAGTGTCACACAGTGCCCCAGAGAGGCAAACCAATTTGAAAAATTCGAATGAATATTTTAGGTTATGTTTACAAGAAACGATTCAACGATAATATGTAGCTAAATAAACATGAAAATAAAGAAAACTATCAACATTTACCTGAATGCAACACGTCCGGCAAAAATTTAAAACTTTGAAACGGTTTTTTCGACGTTTAATAACACAAAAACAATTTTTGTCTGTTAATTTTCAAACGTGGTACAGACTGGGGTAGTTACAACGGTTCTAAGATGGTGGCTTGTCAGCTTGACATACGTGTATACAAATAACATAAAACTAATAGAAAGGGACGGAGAAATGTGCATTGTAACATTGTAGGTACCCCGAGTAACATTGTGCCCCGCCTTACCCTACAATAAAGAATTTGCGCCTGCTTCCCTCTTGTTTTCGTTAATATTTTTCGGAGCTCTTTTACCACCAGCTTTTAAGAGATCAGTAGTAATGCCATCCTCTTCAGGGCCTTACTTTTTTAAGCTGCCCAAGAGCTATTACGAACTCGTTTTGGCTTATTTCTGGAAGATTTTCGGTTAAGTGGCGAGTCATTGTAGGATGGTATCCTTATTTTCGGGGTCGGGAGGAGATGCATGCGAAGCGTATAGCTGGTTTTAGAAGTCTTCCACTTTCAAAAGAACCTCTGTAATAAATGGCACGACTACTGCATTAGGTGTGGTTAACTTCGTCAGATGGCTTTTCCCAAGAGACTGGACAAATATGTGGGACCCCCTGTTTTGTTCAATCGCCTGCTCAATGGAGCGAGTATTTGCGTGTTGGAGGTCCCACCTTACTAGTTTATCAATGTTATTGTTTAGATTTATTCGCTCTGTCGAAGAAACGGGTGGGTTTATACGTCGTTCTTCCATTTCTTCCATAGGTACAAGTAGATTAAGACAGGATAAAAAAGCCTTAAATAGAGCTAAAGAATTGAAATTAATGTCAGAAGAAAATGCAAATAGGCACAGGCTACAGGCTATGCTTCTTGGTTTATTACCATTTGCAGAAATGACAACTCTCTCTGGAAAATTACTAAAAATCTTAAAAGACCTAGAGAACATATTGCTCCCATAAGAATGACAGATGGGACTAGGGCCAAAAATTCTAGAGAACAAGCAGTGCTATTTGCAAAATTTCTTGAAAATGTCTTCCAACCAAAAATAACAAGATACAACTCAACCAGAAGAGTAAATAACAAACTTCTCCAACAAATGTCATTAACATTAGCACCTGTTACACCAACGGATGTACTTACATTTCACCAGAACGCTGAAGCATAAAATAGCTCCCGGGTTTGATCTGATCACTGCAGAGATACACAAACAACTACCTAGGAAGGGGATTATCCTGACAACAATCTTGTTTAATGCAATAATTTGCCCACAATACTTCCAAATACTGTGGAAGGTATAGGAAAGCCAGATACCGATATATATCTTCATACAAACCAATCAGTCTACTTAGACCTTCTACCTCTAAATTACTTCAAAAGTTGGTACTTACATAAACGCATACTGCCAAAGCGAGCGGCAAGAAAGAAGGTTACAAAAGAAGGTTGGAAAAAATAATAATGTACTGGCCAACAGGCTTCTGCTCACGAACAACAGTGTGTATAGACTCAAAAGAAGCCGAATAGCATCTATCTGATGCTACTTTTGTGAGAAGCCACACTACGAGGTGTGCATATCTCTGAAATGATAAGGAAATACAATTATAGCCCAACAACTGATCGCAGATGGATGTAGAAAAAAAATAGATACCTAAATTACTACTCAAAATGCAGCAAATAAGCCTAGGGTTTTAAGGTTGAAGATACAGTGCGAATATAAAACAGTAGAAATTCAATGAGGGCGCTACATGTAATGAAAGTTGCTCAAATTTCAGAGTTAACTCTATTACGTGAATAAATCGATTGAGATCGATAATCATCACAGACTTATTATAATTACGATCGTGTTGAGCATAATTGTTAACGCGATGTTAACAATATGCTCGACACATGTTTCTGAGTTTCCCATGCTGACCAAACTAAATGAGCCAATCTGTAATATGTACCTACCTACTTACTTAGGTAGCTACTCGTATTACCTACCACAAATAACATATAAGTTTAATATCAATATCTAAGTAGTCCTACCAACAATACATCGACCCTAGATTACCTTTGGTTAGTTAGACCAAAAAAGAAATTACTCAAGTCTATCTGCTGGCAATCATGCCGTTTGTGTCGGTCCGACCTGCCCGTGGTGCCTATTGAAAGATTAAAGTAAAAAAGGAGCCAGTCGCATACATAGATTAGCCTGCCTGCCATACTTATTATTAAACATACCCACCTAGGTACCTAGTTTGCAACAACGTCAATCCTAAAAATAAACCATATGCGCATGCGCAACATGTAGGACACAAAATAGATGGTCGTATTTAAAATGCTTATTCGTATTGACTAGACTAGTGCAACCAACGTGCGGATATTTGTGTTGTTGTGACGGACAGACATTAACTAATAGATTATTGGATGAAGTACAGTAAGTAAGTATTATTATTACACTTATTTATTTAATATAATTTGCATTAAATAGTAACGTAACGTAGAATACAGCAATTGACGTAATAACACCTGCTAAATTCAGTTATTGTGATAGGTATGTATTAGATAGTTAAATTACTAGGTAGTAGGTTCGGTAAGTGAGTGAAATAAATAGGCAGTGATGCGGTAATTTTCGCCTTAAAAATATTATCACCGTTTTGCGAACTAGTTTTTTAATTCTGCAATAGGCTTGCGCTTGACTACATCTTGCCTGATGTTAAGCAATGTTGTAATCTAAGATGGAACGCGCCGGCCCAACCAACTAATAGTTAGAGCTTGTCCAGAAGGAGCGAATTCGCCGCGATTCTCTCGTGCGTATCACGCGCGATCGTTTCGCCCAGAAAGAGCGTACCTACGCGCGAGCATTTGGGGACGAATTTACGAAAAATGGAGTTGAACGAAGCGGTCACGTTGTATTCGCTACGTGCATTCGCTCTGGAGTTCGCGCGTTAACTGGGCGCAACAAGGCGTCCCTAGTATCTCGACTCGCGCGCATTACGCGCGAATCACGCGCGAGTCGAGAGTCTGGCGTAGTGCACGCGATTTACGCGCGTATTTTGAATTCGCGCGATGCTTGTGGGCGCGATGTATTGGTGCCTAGTATTTCACTAACGCGCGAATGATTTCGCGCGAAACGTTTCGCGACGAATTCGCCCTTTCTGGATCAGCTCTTAGTACCATCATAATAATATTCTAGACCAAACTCTTTACTGCAATTCTGTAGACATGACTGTTAAACATAACCATGGTTTTCAAGATGTCCACAGGAGAATCGGATAGCATCTTATTTCCGCAGCCTTTAGCCATTAAGTGCTTTCAACGATAGGTACTTAAAGTCTATAAATCGCAATGTGTAATACTCTCGTTCTCAGTATTAACTAATTAAGATCCGACATCACCTGGATTTTCTAGTTCATAAAATTATGTAGATACTATCAACAGATTTCTTTACTTTTCAGATTAAAATGCCACGCTACAAGCAACCAAAATCTCTGGAAAATTTGGCGATTTGCAAACTTGGGGATTGGGTAGCTCTACAAGCTGAAAAACAAATGTTACCTATTTCAACGCTATCGCAACAGGATACAACTTTGGCTCAAAAAGCACTTTCTTATAATGTCACATGCATACGGACTTATTTAGATCTCAATGTACCATGGATGCTTCATGACCTCTTCGCTAATGAAGCTATAAGAGCTTTATCAGAGCTATTTGAGAAAACAACAAAATCGCTTGGTTTCCGAAGTTGTATGGGAAAACTGGCTTGTCAAATGAATGTTATTGTAAAAACAGCAGAAGTACTATTTACAAAAAATCTGACTGTCGTATCCATTGACAACATACCAAAGAAGTTAAGATCAATATTTTATTCTAAATTATATATGCTAACGGGCTTAGTTGCCCTTAATTTAGGATCTCTGTCGGGCGGCTGGAAGACTGCAGATATGGAGGAAGGTATTATTACGTGCTTAAAAGAATTACGTCGTTTGAAATACCTAACAATAAATTATGATTGTACGGATAACATTTTACGATGTATAGCGAAAAATTGTAAATCTCTGGAAAAACTAGATGTATCTTGTTCTAAATGTATTACAAATGACAGTATAGATATTATTGCTAAGTTAAAAACTTTAAAATCCATTCAATTGTATAGAACATTTGTGTCATTAGAGGGATTTGTAAAGTTGCTCATTGAATGCAAAAATATCGAAGACATAGGCCGATGTGATGACATAGGGAAAGTATTGGAATTTATAGATATGAACTATTCTCAATCATATGTGTTCAATTTAAAAGTATACGTTAGCCGTTATGCGACTTTAAACCAATTACAGTTGGCAGTACAGATGTGCCCCCTAATTAGAAGCATAACCGTGTTCCATAATACTTTACAAACCGATCTAATGGTTCTCATAGGTCTAAGTGAACTGAGAGATTTAAAATTACTTTCGTGTGATTTTTATGCAGATCAAGTAAAACAAGTTTTGCAAGTTAAGGGCTGCAATATTGTCAGTTTACATCTTGAACATGTCGATCAAATAGACTTGAATGCACTCATGTACATAAGTCAGATGTGTCCATTTTTAGAAACTTTGACTATATACAACTGTACACTTATTCCGCATACATCGCTTTATACAAAAAAATTAGATATAGAGCCATTTCGTAATCTGAAAAAAATCACGTTTGTTTCAACATGCGCGGATGAGCAATTGTTATTTATTCTTACTAACTGCCTTAATATTGAGTTTATTCATTTGGGCACAGCTGTACATTTAACAGATGATTTAGTTTTTAAAATACTGGACAAAAATCCACTTTTATTTTTAAAAGAATTGCGTATTATGCAATCCGACTATTTAACGTTGGTATCAGTTGAGAGAATAATTCAGAGTTGTATGAGCTTGGAAATACTTGTGGAGTTAGAATGTTGGTCAGTTTTAACGGATAGTGATCGCGAACATATAAGAAATTTTATAAGAATTAATAATCTCAACATTGATACTTCTCCAATAAGAAGATATGACATTTAGGCAAGTACCTAGGTACACCCACTCTGTTTACAAATGCACTTGACTTATACAGGAAATCTTTTTAACCAGTAGGTAGGTACGCAAACTTTGAGAAAAGAAAGTTGAACTAATTTTAATCAAGGACCCTATTAAAATAACAAGGCAGCGTACCAAAAAATTTGTTAAACTAAACTGAGATCTTAGACTTAGGGTAGATATTTTCTTAAAATCAGTTGCCAGCTAAATGTGGTCCTAGTGAGAGGGCTCCTGGTGGTAGTGTGCCCTTGTCTGGTGGTAGTGTATCTTGCAAGATTAAGAAATCTTTAAGGATTTGTAGAAATGGTTGAAAATTTTATATTTTATTTTTTTATGATTTACCGAAACAAACAGTTCTTAAACGTAGAAACTTAAAGAAATATTTGCAAAGTTTCTATATTTAATATCAATTCGTTGTTTTTTTATATTTAATTTATACTGAATAAAAGAAGTATTTATAGTTTGGGCTTAGTAATACAAAATGTAAGATGGCGGTTTGCAGCTTTTTTTCCACGGGAAGGTGGCATCTGTCATATTCTGTAGGGTAACCATGAATTTTGTTGATCAAATATTGTTATACAGTCTCGTAGTTGTAGGCAAGTAGATGTATAGTCAAAGTATGTACCGACTGTCTTAAATCAAAACTGTATTGTTCAGCAATGTATAAACACAAATTAACAAAAATTTATTAAAATTTTATTATTTTATATTTCGTCCAGAACATTACATCACGTTCATTTGACCTAAAATTAATTTAATAGTAATAATATGTGGGGTTTATCTCTCATTTCACACACATACCTAGCTTTTTTGTACACACAGCTACACATCAACCAATATAAGCTGACCTGCCTATGCCGATGACACCGCCATAATATTAAATGATAAAATTTGGGATGGGGCGAATCTAGCAGCAAATACCGGACTGAGACAAGTTTCTAATTGGTTAAGAGAAAATCTCCTGACCGTAAGAGGAAACAGGAGTCCTACGCGTGAGACAACTTTACATATTAGCTACTGCACTAAGGTTCCATAAAGTAGCCCTCAACAGAGCAACATATCTTAGTATGCGCTTCATAAGAAATGCTAACAACTCAAAATGGATCACGCCTAAGTGTAAGCTACAATTTGGAAAGAAATGTTTTTATTACATGGGGCCTCATATCTACAATAAATTAAACAAACAAACTAATGTACTACTTACACACACACACACACACACACACACGCGCGCACACGCACGCACGCACGCACGTGCACACACACACACACACACACACACACACACACACACACACACACACACACACACACACACACACACACACACACACACACACACAGACACGCGCGCACGCACGCACGTGCGCACGCACGTGCGCACGCACACGCACGAAATTTCGTTGGAAATAATGAATATTGAAAATAACGGACGCAAATTTAAACGCCAGTAGCTCGAGAATTTCATAAAAATTTAAAATAAATTGAAAAATTGAAATGAAACCGCCTACGTGGTGATCTGTTCTGTCATCGAGATACAGAGCGGAACACCTTGGATCGCCGAGGTCACTTCAGGAAGCCGTCGCGTCGGCAACTAAAGGGTTGCAAGGTTTCCTCCTGGAGCTGGCCTGCCAATAGCGTCGTCAGAAGCAAAAATAGGCGCACTTAGACGTCGAGTGCAAAATGTTTGTTGGAAATAAATTAAGAAAAAAGAATAAAATAAATACGCGAGTGAAGCGAGCGTTACAATTTTATGACGGGTGTAATGAAACTGAAAACAAATGTATTAAGCAAGCGAAGCGAGTGTGAAAGAGGCAATAAAGAAATTTAAACGAAGCCACAGAGTTACGCTAGTTAGATAAACAGTAGCCTATAGCACATATAATTATTATCTCCACGATCAAGGGATCCCGCTGGATGTAGACATATTGGAATTAAAATCTTTATAATATGTTGTGGAATAAATAGACGCTCCCCAAACATTAGACCATCCTGGGCAGGGCACGAACTTTTTATACGCCTATATTGTCGTGAGATTATGCCCTCCCCCCTCCCTTCCCCTAACTAATCCCACATGAGTTTTTGTTACAAACACGTTGTACTTGTGTAAATACACAGTATGATCCCATTTTATTTTAGGACTAGATTTAAATAATAATAACTAAAGAATTGTGTTCTTTATTTAAAGAAAATATTTTGACGTGACAACGTCTTAAATTAGGTTGCGGCTGGGAGGCACTTATGAAAAAGTGTAACGCTCGGTAACGTTACGATGAGTCACCGAACGAGAGAGAGGCCCGCCGAATGCCTTGCGTCTCTCTCCCACTCAACTATGTTTCATCCTTCTTCCTACTATACGAATGAATATTCACATTAAAATTATTTTACCACTCAAAGTCGTTGTCACGTAAAACTTTCGCCCGTATACCGAATTTACAGGCAACCAATTTTTTTTTTAAATTTTTATTTAGTTTTTATTTAAACTTACGTAATTTGCCGAGCCTCCTGTCCACTGAGACTGTGAGATTTGGTTAGACCCCCTCATCCCCTAAATACCTTAAGTAGTTAATGGATGTCCCATACTTGCTACCGCTGACATTTTATCGGTTATTCCCAGTCGCCTCCACCGTCAGCGCCCCCACTGGGGGCAACTGGGAATTCGTAAAAATATATGTCCCAGTTGCCCCCTATGCCTCTTTTGAGGGGGCAACTGGGAAAATAATTTTTAAATTTTGAAACGTCCCAGTCTCCCCCACTTAAGACCCCGTAAAGTATAACTAGATATTATTTCATAATGTTGCTAGAAGTGAAGTGAAAAATGTAATAATTTATTAATTTTTTTTTTTAATTTTTTTTAATTTTTTTTTTAATTTTTTTTTTATATAAATATTTTTTTTTTTTTGGATTTTACGTATTATGTGTGATTTTGTTCAAAATTTAATAAATTATTACATTTTTCACTTCACTTCTAGCAACGTTATGAAATAATATCTAGTTATACTTTACGGGGTCTTAAGTGGGGGAGACTGGGACGTTTCAAAATTATACTCCCAGTTGCCCCCTCAAAAGAGGCATAGGGGCAACTGGGACATATATTTTTACGAATTCCCAGTTGCCCCCAGTGGGGGCGCTGACGGTGGGGGCGACTGGGAATAACCGCATTTTATTAGGGCCTAAATACTAATTTTCAATCAACAATACTATATTATTATAATAATAACTATTTAGTATTATTGATTAATAAAGGTGTTAATTAATTAACTTGTCAAACTTTGCTTGCAACTTGGGCAAAATTTTGAATCACTAAAAATATTTATAGTGATTTAAAATTTTCCTAAGAAAAGTAATCTATCAAAATTCATTTGAATTCAGTACCTAACATACAAAGTGAAGGTCCGCTCACTGCTTGATTCATAGGCAGGTATTGTATATTTACGGTCTTATTCATAAAAATCTTTAGTTAAAATGGACTTTGTCTCCTTCTAACTAGTATAAATGTCAAGATGACAGACAAAGACCAACTAATTATAAATCTATTTTAGCTATAATGAGCATAAAAGATATTTATGAATATGGGGGTTAGGATATTATGAATAAATCATAATATCCTAAGCCCCATATTCATAAATGTAAATTATTGCACATCTTTAAAATGTTAGTCTATTTATACAATAATACTTGGTAATAAATCATGGAACATTATATTAAACCCCTTAAATTTTGAAGACTTAATTTATTAACACCTTGTGTAGATAGACCAAACACAAAAATACAACCACATTGTCATTGTATGAATGTACAATATTGAATATTATGCATTTGAGATTATGTGTAAGCAAACCTTTGGATAAAATTTTGCTGTATAGAAATCATATCACTTTTGGTCTTAGACCTGTTATCACAAGTTACTGTTGGTTTGTTCTGTAGGTTCATCAGTATTTGCTTTCTTTGGCATCAGAGCAAACATGTACACAGGGTATATACCATTAGGAAAGTTAGCTTGTCTACATTGTTTAATCCGCTTCAAACTACATCTTTTAAATATCTTAATATATTGCTTAAATGATCGTGTGATAGAAGAATCAGTATAATCCTTTTCTACTTTTCCTGATGAAGTCACATTTTCTTTTACAACAATTATGCCATTATCAGAAAGAGAGTCTCTGTAAAATAAAACATAATGATATAAATTTTTATTTTAGTCGAAAAAATATTAATGCTAATAACTAAAAAAAGTGTAGCTTCAATCTGGTTCTTAGACCCACCTGTATTACCCGAAGGTGTAGGCAGAAGTGAAAATCACTCACTTTTTGGCAGTGATGTTTAGGTGTGAGCCTATTACTGTTCATCAGGCAAATCCAAACCGTGTGTGTGACCAAAGTGTTACTGACCAACTAATGTTGTGTTATGGAATATTGTTGGACTTACCTGCATCTTATAAGGTAGGATACTAGATCCTTGTCTGACAAATATCCTAAAACCCATTGATTCCATATAACATCATACTTTTTAACAGGTACAAATTCTTGTAAACCAACTTGATAAAGATTTTCTAGTTTATTGGAGCTTTCACCAACAAATTCCCTGATGCTATTGATAAATTTTTCATCAGGTTCTACTACATCTACTGAATTAAAATTGGGTAATAGCAATTGTTTTGTAATTCTTCCAATACCAGCTCCACAGTCAAGTGCCTTATTGGCTGATGGAGGATTAGATGATTGCAGTAAGGATTTTAAAAATAATTCAGAGCCTTCGATATCAATATTGGATATAAAGCCAAATCCTCCTAGAACTCCATCCACAGTAGGTGGAATATCAGCCCAATACTGTAAAGACTTTTTATAATCATTAACATTTCCGATAACACATTGATTGTCGGTTGCCATGTTCACGCAACTATAGGTAGGTACTAGTACTAGGTATTAGTTTCTTTCTAAGTCACTATAACTGGCAACTTTGTTTAGATAACTATTCATATAAATTAATCATTTCTTTTCCACGAAAATGTGATACAATCTTTGAATATTTTTCTAAAATTTTCACTTTGTTATTCTCCTTAAAAACATAACCTAAAAACCAAACCAAAACATAGGTTGGGTGGGTAGTCTGGCGCAACTTCTTTAAAAATTTCAGATCTAAGGAAATTGTGCGAAAATTAATGGCGGCGTTTTCTGAACTACTCTAACATATAATCTTGTCTCTGTCTTAGAAGAACGTCAACGTCACTGTCTTATTCTTCCGCCTGAATAAATGACGTAAACAATGTAAGTGTAGCGCGTGTAGTAGTAAACATGTACTATAAAAGTTGTGAAAATGCAGAGTGAAGTCTAGGTGTAATGGACATGACTAAAGTTCGACTTCAACTTCAACTTTTATGGTTATAGCTTACGGCTCCACCGTGACAACAATGATTCTGCCAACGACAAGGTTTGAGAACACAAAATGTCATGACAGGGGAATATGCGGTGAAAAAACTAAATAAAAATTGGTTGCCTGTAAATTCGGTATACGGGCGAAAGTTTTACGTGACAACGACTTTGAGTGGTAAAATAATTTTAATGTGAATATTCATTCGTATAGTAGGAAGAAGGATGAAACATAGTTGAGTGGGAGAGAGACGCAAGGCATTCGGCGGGCCTCTCTCTCGTTCGGTGACTCATCGTAACGTTACCGAGCGTTACACTTTTTCATAAGTGCCTCCCAGCCGCAACCTAATTTAAGACGTTGTCACGTCAAAAATGTGAGAAAATAAAAGACAGGGGAATTAAAGATGAATGAAGAGTAAAATGAGCAAAGTACGAACATAAAATAGCACAAAGGAAATAAATATAGTATGTACAAGATATTGTTAGTACTTACATATGAATTTGATTAGAGCTTTATAATATTTGCGCAAAACTGCACTTATGGTTGCCTCGCCATCATGCGCAAAAAAGTTGCGTCAGTGATAAGGAGGATGCGAGGGAGTCACAACAGTACCTATCCTGCAAATTGTTGCTGCAGACCTGCGTTCGCCTGTGTTGAGGCAATTTGTAGAGGTGATGGCCAAATAGGACATATGAAAATGTGCCTTATCTTCTGTGTGTCTCCCTGACAGAGTGTCTCTGCACGCAGGTCTTTAAATTTAATTGTGTGTGTGTGTGTGTGTGAAGGTTTGTTGCTGCGTATCTCCATAACCGCTCAACCGATTTTATTGAAATTTAAAATGTAGGTAGTGTATACCCTAGAATAGGACGTAGGCTAATAATATTTTCAACAATCATCCCCTAAGAGGGTTAAATAGAGCGATGAAGTTTGTATGCAACTTTTTGTTCCTTGGTCCTATTCACTTAAAATTCAGTCGGTACACATAAACCTTAACACAAATTATGAAATACATGTTTTTTATTTTTCCAAAATTACCCCCCGGGGGGGGGGGGGGGGGGGCTGTAAAATGAGTTTTTTTTGGAAAAATTATATATTCCAGAACTGTTTAGTCTGTGGTCCGATTCACTTAAAATTCGGTATAAATAAAGCTTCAAATAAATAATGAAACACGAGTTTCTTATTTTTCCATTTTTTTTAAATTTTTAACCTAATACTATGCGGACGAAACCTGAAAAATTATTCTGAGTGCGATTTTCTTCGAAGTTGATAATATTACTACTCTTTCGTGCTTTTTATTTAAATTACTCTTTATTTTGATACTAGCTTCCACTCGCGGCTTCGCCCGCGTGGTGTTAGGATAAAAATTAGCCAAGTTACAGATCTTTAAGAACCCTTTATCATATTTTTCATTGGTCTTAAATCAGATCATGTTTGTTTCTTTTAATCGAAGACGTCTAACTCCATTTTGGAAAATTATTTTTGTACCATTTAAGTTTTGTTAAAATCTTTAGTTCACCAAACTTTGTTAAGAATTTTAAAAGGGTTATTCCCGTCCAAAACTAGTTAGGGTTACTAGGCAACGTTCCCAAGGAACCCGTTTTATATAATGATATGATTGATTTGATTTTGATTGACTGAAAACTATACCCCACACGGTATACCGGGTGGATAGGGCCGTCCTCCACAAACTGATAGAGTGAAATCCGTATATCATACTGAGATGATTGGTACATGAAATTAGTTCAGAAACTTTGTGGATATCCACTAATGGTGCTTTGTTTTGTAAACTTAGACTGAATTTATCGATACCTTAGGGAAAACATCAAAGCAAACAGCCAACCTTTCCACTATGAAGTAAGTAATTTCACGCATCGTTCCTCAAACTAAAGCATTGATGGATGTTTTATTTTTGAAAAAAAAAACAAATCACATAATTTAAATAATTCGAAAAATATCGTTGAAAAATCATTGTACATAAGCAGCTGAGTACACCCTCTCAATTTATAGGTTCAACCGTCCTCGGACGGCTCATCGAAAACGTCTGGTGAACCAATAGAGGCTCTCCCGGCCGATTGGGTTAGGTAATCAGCAAAATACCCTCTCAATTTGTACATAGACACGCAATAAATATATAGGTACATAGACACGCCGTTCGGACATCAGGTTAGCGCGCAGTCGTGTATCGCCCCAACGTGTGGGATTTAGGCTGGTACACATCAATAAACTGTTCCAAAACTGTACCTCATAAAACTTCCAATAAAATAATCTAAATCACTCTTAATATTTGTCAAATCAACAATAAAAAGATTTTAAGAATCATTTATTTGATTTCAACGTCTAACGTATATTTGCCGATCAATTTTCAACGGGCGCTTGTTTTCTCGTAATACAATATAATAGACTAATAAATATGTTGAATGCACATTAAAACCTGACGTCAGGACGGCGTGTCTATGTACCTATCTATTTATTATTAAATTGCTTTAGGTAGTTTTTTTTTAAACTAAGGTACAGTTATTTGGTGGACAATTTTTGACTTTGATATCTCTCACGCGCCATCTGACAGTCACCTAGTTTTTCGTCGTAAATAAATCTATAGTACCATTAATAATTGTTACGTTAGTTTTATTAATAAATATTTGATCCAATACAAGTTTATTATTTTTTAATTTCTTAAAGCTTGGTTTCAGTCGCACGCATTGCATCGCATCATGGTTAAACTTCCATAAATAAAATTCAAAATTACTTCCCCATGCCACATGATTTCTGTATGTTGGTAATGGACCATTGCTCAATTCTTATAAAGGTATTTGTTATTTATTTTCTTTCTCTATGGAAGTCCCGCCTATTCAGCGTAAGCGTTTTTTTTAGCTCTGTTTAAAAATTAACTATTCGCTAGAAGCCCACGGCTTAAATACGGGCTTGAAAATGTTAACTGGATCTTGTTTATGATCATATAGCTTTGGGTGTAGTTGTCACAGTGTTGCCAGACCTCCTGACTTATCAGATTTCCTGATTTGTGTGAAATTCTGATCTACTGATTTTACTGTAAAATATCCTGATATTTATGTCATAAAATAAAACGTCTATAGAGTAAATAACAAAAATAACGTATAAGACCTACCTTAATTTTAATAGAATAAGTAAACACTAAATGAAATTCTCTAACCAAATTCAGGTAAGTGTAGGCAATTAAAAAAAAAGCATGTTATTGCAATACATACTGTATCTATCTAAGGCCTAAACTCTTTTAACTCGTAAGATGGTTGAGAGAAGACCCGTGCCCAGCTGTGGGACACTAAAAAAGGGTTGAAGTGATATTAAACTAAAGTTTTAACTATTTAAATCAATTAATTACTTTTGAGGTAAATAATTACATTTGATAATAAGATAAAATATACATTTAAATGTTGCATGTACATAATAGATGTCGTTTAGTTTTTTGTGAGACAAAAGACGTTTTAGATTTAAATATAGTACCGCAGTGGCAAGACTATTTTCACAAATTAATTGAATATAGGCTAAATTGAGAAATAAATTGAACACCAGTTATTGCAGAAATTAGGTCTAAAACTGTACTGAAAAGTAAAAATTGTATTCATTTTTAAAAACAAAGCTAAAAAGTCTAATGTATGAAAAGTATTAGTTATTGACTAAGAATATCGTAAAAGTAAATCAATATTTTATTCATTTCCTGATTTTTCAAGTCAATCTCCTGATTTTTTTTCTATTATTTCCTAGATTTAGAAATTTTGATCTGGCAACACTGAGTTGTCATTACAATTAGGGAATGAGTTATTAACTGAAGAGTAGCTAAATTATCTTTGCAATCAACGCTAATGAAATAAAAATGTTACTATTAATAGTAATTCTATTGCTCTGCAGCAGTGTTTAATATGAATAACTATTGCTTACTATCAATAGATGTTTTTAATATCATCTGGCTGTTGAAGAATGGGCTGTAATGAAACAAGAACTATTATTACTTAAATGTTTAATTTAAGCTTTAACAGCATATACTCTAGGAGGGAAGAGAGACTTTTTCCTGATCTCTTTCCTGGTCTTTATTTTTGATTCATGTTTTGTGAGTGCCTTACGCATAGCACGAGTTTTCTTGGTCCGTAAGTCTAGTGGCTTGTACTTCTTATTCTTGTAGTGGTTACGGAGGTTCACCTTCATTTTTTGATGATAGACAATATAAACACGGGCAATAGCTTTTCTTACCACACGTCTGAAATACAAATTCTTAATTTGATAAGAGTATCCTTGATAAAGTTCTAACAATATTTTACACACTAGTGTTGGAATGTTCTTGTTTGCATAGTGAAAATTTACGAAATTGAAATTTATGAAAATTCGGGAACAGTAAAACTGTTCCCGAAGTTTCGTAAATAATTTTCATTTCATTTTATTTCATTATTAAAATATAATATTATTTTAAATATCTATTTGATCAGTTTTCTTTCAAAAAATTGTAGTAATATTCTGCAGCAACAAACAAAAAATATTGGACAAGTTATATTCTGCTGAAATTATAAACCTTACTTTTAGCAGAATATAACTTAATGACTTACCAGATTTGGATATTAATTAATAATAATAATAATATGGTGGGACATTAACACACACGGTCATCTGATCCCAAACTAAGCAGAGCTTGTACTATGGAAACCAGATAACTGGTAATATACTACATATAATACTTTTCTTTGTAAATATATACTTAAATATAGATAATTACACCCAGACACAAGACAAACAGACATATTTAAACAAATGTTTGTCTCGAGTGGGAATCGTACCCACAACCTGCGGCGTGAAAGACCTAAGACCTCTCAAGTTCTTTTTTCAAAATTTATAATGTTATTTTTTTGTAGTTTCAGTATTTCTAATTTAGTTGGTTATTTTGAAGCTGATAATATAATAATTATTTACCATATACAATTCCTTTTTTTTGTCATATTTATATATTTAAATATATTTTCAAAAAATTCCCTTTGTTTCTTGCAAATGCAAATGTCAAAAAACATGTGAATATTCATTACATTACTGGTTAGAACATCCTCTGGATAATCCCCATCTTCTGGATATATTAGTTATGGTTGTCAGCACATAGGACTGCACAAGTGTGTAGATACACAAACACAGGTGCACCCTTTATTTCCTCACTCTCAAGAGTTTAGTAGACTAGCTAAATGATTCTACCAAAGAGATCAGGCATAGAATTACCAGCTTTCCAACAGTATGTTTATCACACCACTAACTTTCCAAGTCAGTCAGGGGAAATTAAGTCTTTACACTCTTCTTGCCCTAGCGCAAGATTCAAAGTGTAAACTCAGCAGTTAGATGAATACACTATCCTCTACACCATCAAGGTATTTGACATCTATATGATGCAGTTTACACATCTAATGATGTGAGGTGAAGCATTTAACCCCAGTGTGCACTAGCTAACTAAGCACACGAAAATATTGTCTGTATTTCATTGCACACTTCATATAGGTTAAGTATAGCTAGATTCAATTTGTTGTCAATTATAGACTTCACTGGCAACAGTCAGTGAGTAATCTTAAGAGCAACTACAAATATTATTAAAAACCAACAGTACATTGTGTCTTTAAAATTTATTTATTACAGTGTATGATTCAGATGACCAAGTTTACTTGTTACAAGTTTACTCACCTTTAGGTGAGTACTTACATTTTGGATAGTTTTGAAGCTACTCCTCCAGTCACTTTAGCAACTCGAAGGTTAGTTAATTCCGTTTTTAGCTCCTCGAGCTGCTTAAAAAGCTCCTTTTTATCCTTGGTTCGTAATTCTGAGCACTTAACTTTCCCCTGAAAAATAGAACCATCATTTTAGAAATGCACTTTATCATCATTGAGTAACGAAAAACATAATGAGTGTAGTAGTCCATGAAAGCAGTAGAGCATTTTTCTGTACAGTTCGTTAAATGCACAATGTAATGTTTTCAGGTTTTTAAAGGTTAGTTCACTAGCACCGATAATATCACAAATGTACAAAAAACAAATTAAAAAGACATAGTTTTTCACAAATTGTAGCTTTTGAAATTTGTTTATTAATTTAAAATGCATAGCAATAATTAAAGATTATTGCAATTCAAATAGATTTGAAAATCAAAACCAACCATTGTGAAACGCCTCACTAGCGAATTGTATGCCGCTAAAAAGAAAAATAGAAGCACCACAGATAAACAGTAAAAACCGTAGGGTAGAGATATCGGTATGTAGCTCTAGTTCGATTCAGTGAATCGATTTTTAGCCTGGAATCGACGGTCGACCTCGATTTATTCTGATTAGGTAAAAGCCAAAGAGCATATAAACGCTTGTAAAAACCATAAAATTGTTAACAATTCAAGTATTCCGGTGTTGTCAGGCTGTGTTACCTTCACGTCGCTTTTTTCAAGTGCCGGCTACATCGTAAATGAACCGCTTGGATCCCAGTAGACTTTTGTTTTTAAAGCTTTTAGATATGATACTATACGTATATTATACTTATACCTATTACTTTAACTATAAGCTATATTTTTAAACTAAACTAAATTTTTAACTTTATTATACATATCAGACATTAAGAAAATAAATGTCTTCTTTTATATCAAATCTTATAGGTACTTACCTACTTTATTCAGTTAGTAAAATACTTATTCGTATTATCGAATTCCCTGATTTTATTGATGCTAAGAGATCGTTTATTAAGGTATATTTTTTGTTTTTCATAAAGTGGATTTATATTTACGTTGCAAATGCAAACTTGAAAAATAAATTACTTTTTGGAAATTGTTCTTTTACGTGCGTATACGTGTTTGGACTCGTCTATCTATCTCACTCTAACATAATATGCGTATCCTATTCTCTATCTCTTTCGCTTTTCCGATCTATTTATGCTAGATCTATGTTTATTTACACCATACTTATGTCTCACGTCAGGGTAAGCGTTTTTACTAAGTCGATTACGGTTCCGGTCAGGACCGGACCGCGCGAACGCGAAATGCCCCCCGATCCCCTAAAAAACTAGAGTGTCCGGCAACGTTTTGAGCCGAGGTTCGTCCCCACATGGGCAGCCCTCATGGCAGTAGCCACAGTACTTGATCGGTTCGACCGTCCTCGGACGGCTCACTGAAAAAGTCTGGTGAACCAATAGAGGCCCTTCAGGCTAATTGGGTTAGGTCATCAGCAAAAAAAAGAAGCATCGGATTTTGGAAAATGGCGTCTTAGAACGTCGCAGTTTTTTAGTGTTTTACTACTAATTTTTAAAAACTTAACTTATTTAAACTTGACACTGGCAAAATTGCGGAATAATTTCTGCAGCGGCCATAATTAAAAGAAGAAAAAGAAGAAGCAAAAAAAAAAGTAAGCGTTTTTATATGCTCTTTGGTTATACACCGTTATACGTCATCATTTTAGTCTGTGATAAACTAGACAGACGTCAAAAAAAGTAAATGAAGGGGAGTGTTTGTGGGTTTTGTGTATGAATTGTGTTTTGTACAATTATTCAACATCTGGATTTTCTTTTGTACCTAATTTGAGGAAGGTGAACCTAATCCATTCTTATCACAATGACAATGGGTGATGAACTACCGGTTACATCTTTAGTTTTACCAGTACTTATACGTCCCGTGCTAACTCAGGTAAAATTTATTATTTTTTGTAAAGTTCTAATAAATCAGTCGTAATTATTGTTTGTAACGATGGAGTGGTTGCTATTTTTTAATTGAGTTACTTATAATTTGCTAAGTTAGTGGACATTGCACCAATAAAACTTATGCACAGTAAGAGTCGAGTGCCTGACCAAGATTTTGCAATAGACAGTCGTGAACAGCAACCGTGTATTGTATTTATTTGTGATGTTTATAGTTTTGTTAACTTGCTTTTTCTTGTTTGACTTATGGTTATTGACCTCTAGAAAATTATACTTAACCGCTTTATAATATTGCTAAATGTTTAAACATAGGTATTTACATATGTTAGTTGTACAATTCACATTCTATATAAGTGAATATGAAACTACTACTGTATAACTAAATTCTAACATTAATAACCAACTTCTGCCCTCTGTTTCACACATGTGTCCCAGTATTAGTGAGTGAATTCCCATTAGGTTTGAAAAAATATTTCTTAATATACCCCTAGTTATATGCAACCTATGTGGCAAATTTGGAGTCTTTAAAGCTAGCTGTTTGGGCTGTGTTGATATATCAGTCAGTCAATTTCTTATATATTTAGATTATGAATTGCTTGTTAGTGACATTCTAAACCAAGCTAATTCATTCAATGTGACAGTTGGAAATAGCTATTATCAATTCCGACTGTCAAATTACTATTGGAATATAGAATTCATCACTTTTATGGAGATTTGGTATCATGGATAAATTCCGAAGTCTGATTATGCATAGTTATTGAAGGTGGGTATCAGATAAAGAATATTTATATATATATTTATTTCAATTTTATGTTGTGAACCCAAATAAGCTTGGTATTCAATTTCTTATTGTATGGATAATGTAAATAGCTGATAGTAAGATCTAAAAAAGTAAATAGCCCATTTCTCTGACCTTTTTTAATATTTCTTTTGTAACATTGAATATAATTCAATGATGCATAGAGGTACTTAGAGAATCTTAGTAGCCATGCTTGCTCCTTAAGAATTCTAAAAATATTAAAAGATCATTAACATATTGCTAAAAAAGAGAAGTTAAGCTAAACACTCATTTAATTGGAATAGGGAATTTTTTAATAATGTTTCATGATACTGCTAGACAATTACAGATAATTATGATACAAATGAGTTGCACTGCATTTTGTTTTGTTTATTATGCATATCATTGACGTCATCTAGAATTGGAGCATAACTAAAGTAATTATTTCTATTGCTCAACTTAAATGCACAACATTCATTACACATTCTTTGCAAATTTGATTTAATTGAGATAATCATTGAGGGATATTTTAAAATTCCTTAACAATTACAGTTTTTATTAGTCTTTTTGTAACTCAAAGAAAATAAAAAAGAAATGCCATATCTAATAAACAGTATTAATAATAAACTAGTCATATCGGTCAATCTGTACTGCCACTCCCTGATCATGATGGGAATTGAAATTGCACTTGTGTTTGTATACAATCTTGTACACTATATTATCTCCTATGTATGTGTGTAATCCAGCCTAGACTGGCCTCTGTAGCCATTTAGGCTTAGGAGGCGATTTTTAATTATTCCCATATTGTATAGTATTTGTACAGGTACATATAAATAATATTTGTACCAATTAATTAAACCTTGTCATAAGTTATATTATGTTGTATTGTCTTAGATTTACGCAAATATTGAAATAAAACTACTTTTTAACGGATTTTATCGCAGTTTATTTTAGATTTTAGATTCCGACGATTTAGTCTTTTCAGACTTCATGTTCACGGGTGGACTAAGATATTTGACATCCAAAAATATTTATCACAATTATTACTGACTACCTACAAACATTATTAAATAAGTTGCATTCCGATTTAAGCAAACTGAACTCACAGTGTCTTGAATTCTGAGTTGATTTTGTTTGAGTTTTGGTAAACCGTGATAAAATCCACTAAAAAGTAGTTTTATGTTATGTTGTTCATCATGCATAGCAATATTTTAAAATTCAATCAACACAGTGTTTGGAGCTGTTTCCAGGGGCAAGCTGAAATTACTCAACTTTTAGTGGTTTAGCTCTGGTGAAATGTTGAAAACATTTTTCTTTTGTTTCCAGT
Source organism: Meganola albula (assembly GCA_936450015.1). NCBI lineage: Eukaryota > Metazoa > Arthropoda > Insecta > Lepidoptera > Nolidae > Meganola > Meganola albula. The sequence goes on along the minus strand of OW388144.1, from coordinate 9,011,132 downwards.
TAGAGAAATATGACCTAGGAGCATCTCAAACTCTTCGTGCAGCACTAACGAAAGCTGAAGCTACAGTGCCAGGCTTGAATTATGATCTGGTTGCAGGAATTATGAGAAGAGCAGATATACCTGTTAACATGAATGAGAGTCTATTACGCCTACAGGGAACTTTATCTGAAACTGAATGTATGACTGTTTATTTACTGAATTATAATTGTTTGTTTATTTTATTCTCTAATTGACCGCAGCTATTAAAAATGTCGGATCTACAAAAATGCAAATATTTAGTACAACTTAATAAAGTTTTATGCTTAATGGGATGCTCTTAGAACTTTCGACTTTATTATTCTAAAGACACTAAGATAACGATTATTTTTAAATTAGAAACTTTGCAAGGTCGTAGATATTAAGTTTAAGACCTTAGGTGCAATAAAACGAAAATCACCAAAATGTAGTTCCGACTTATTATACAGCTATGGTCTAATTATTTAATTTAAAGAAAAATATGATACTGCTTTGTTTAAAAAAATTAATTGACGTTTATTTGTCACACTTAAACTCAGAACTGTTGAACAGATTTTGCTGATTTTGATTTTAACATATATGTAGAGGTCTAAGAAAAGTTTAAAAGGTGAGAAAAACATGGTACGAAGTTAATTGGGGTACTTCTACAATCTATAGTTTCGACTGCAACATACCATTGTTTCAGGTGCAGATTTGCGGCTAAACAGGTCCGAAGAAGCCTTCCAGGAATTGAATAAGAAGTCGACAGCTTTAAAGAAAATACTGAGTCGCATTCCAGATGAAATTACCGACCGAAAAACATTTTTGGAGACCATCAAGTATGTTTGCTAAAATTTTACAAAGTTTGTTATTAATTTCGTACGTATAAGTAAAAGTAAAACTCTTTAACTCTTAAGATACTACTTCTACTTTAAGATAGTCGAGAGAAGACCCGTACCCAGCCGTGGGGCACTATACAGTGTTGCAGTGAAGTAAAAGTAACAACCCTTTAGTGTCCGTTAATACAAACAGCATAGAAATGACAGTCAAAACTTTATTTTAATTGCTATAAAAAGTTAAATAAATGTTTCTGCTCCCTTCTCTGAGCCGATCTGTGTGAACAGACACGCCCACCGCTAGCCACACTGGTGGGGTACCACAACAGCTTAAAGCAGTATTGTTGGAGCTGTGGAAGAGAGATGCTGTTATACAATGTGTCGAACGACTTCTCTTTCGTACAACTGCAATAATATATACTTTATGGTGTCATAGTACGACTTCTGGTCTTCTCTCAATTATCCCATGAGTTGCGATATTTTAGGCCTTTATACACCGCTGGCCAACTGCAGGTGTCACATGTTCCTGTATGGTTTTCTTAGACATGCCGGTTTCCCTACGATATTTTCCTATTGACCTAATTGAGCACCGGCAATGTAACAGTTCACACTAAGATGTGAAGGCAGGACGGGTCTCGAACCCGTAACATATATTTCAAAGCCAATGTCGCTATCGCTACGCCATGCCATCACTATAATGGTAATTACTTTTCCATAGGGAAATAGCTTCAGCTATTAAAAAACTACTTGATGCTGTGAATGAAGTTTCAACTTACACTCCCGGCACAGGGAAACAAGTCCTGGAGCAAAGAAAGAGAGAATTTGTCAAATACTCAAAGAGATTCTCTAACACATTGAAAGAATATTTTAAGGAAGGACAGTAAGTGTATTAACCTTTCGTATTACATATAATTTGATGTTTTGCCAGCAAAGTTAAAAAAAACTTTTTGTGCAATTTTTTTGATTGAGACAACCAACCACCACAATCCCACAACTGCTACTAATGTGAGCCAGAGGAATTAAGCTCGCCTGTGTTGTTTCCTATTTATTATTAACTAGCTTTCCGTGCGCGGCTCCGCCCGCAGGTATGTCGGTTATCGCGATAACAGCACGCTACGCGTAAACGCGACGCTTGCAGGTAACATGCAATGAAAACCAGAATGTTACATTACAGCAGTCTGTACGCCCATGATTGAATTTAATCAAAAAGATAATAGGAGTTGGATAAATGTGCTATAATGTAGTTTTTACGAAGTAAAACTGTTATAAAATTGTTTTTTTTTTACAGGGCCAATGCAGTGTTTGTGAGCGCTTTGTACCTGATTCATCAAACTAATCAAATTCTATGCACCGTCAAAAGTAATTCTGAGTAGACACTTGCAGTATTATCACTAAATTGCATTGAATATTTAGTTATTCCATTACAAGATAATTATTACGTTATTTGTTGTTATTTTTACTATTAGACAAGTTTGTATTCCAATATTTTTAATATTTTACATAACGTATAAAAGAATTTATTATGTAAATAACATAGTGTGGTAATAACTAAGTACCTAACAAAAACTAACTTTATTTTAAATCACCATATTAATAGTCATAGATTACAAAGTACATACTTTATTGTAACAATTTAGCTGACTCTAGTTCCGTACTTGCTACTTTAGTCATTCGACAGTAAATTGTCTGTTGTATTAAATCGCGCTCTGTCGTATTAAGATAGATTATATTGACTGATGTTAATGTTTTAACTGACTTTAAAAATGTTTAGTTCGGCCATTACCCCGTTATATAGATAGATTTGCAGTACTTTTGTTGTTTATAAGAGATTAATTCCGAAATGGTCCTATTCTCATTTGTAGTCGGGTTTTTGGTTTTAAAAAATAAGTTTATTTTATTAGAAATGTTATGTTATTTCTGTAGTGAAACTTTTAATTGACTAGTACAACATGGTAAAGCATTATTTTGTAAGTCAATTTGTTCAGTCAACATTGAATCAATCTTAAAATAATAAATAGCGATTGCCCTTTGCTTCAGCTGCGATTTGTTATATATTTCCGTTATGTAGCTTAACGCTAGATGGCCTATGCTGTTCTAGGTGTTTTACAATAACAAATATTTATAAATTCGACAGAAACTTCCGGAGATTAACCAATATAGCAACTATTGCAACTAATGTAATAGAATGGGCGAGAGGTACCTTGTCGTTCTATGTTTTAGTAGTTATATATTGATAGAGTTACAATTATTTTTGATTAATGAATATTAATATTAAAAAATATATATAATTGTAAGTTTTTTATTTACATAAATATTTAAATTTATTTGTGTAACAAGAGTTTTATAATCCTAAGTTCAGTGTGTCTATTTTATTTTTATTTACTTACCTACTAAAAATCTTCAAGTGACATTAAAATTCGACTTATGTACCTACTAATTAAGAATTCACGCTGGTAAGTGTAAAATGTGTGACAGGAGGCCTTAATTTTTTTTTTAATTATCAATTTTATTGCTATTTAAAGACTGATGGATAGATTTGGAAGAAATTCGGCACAGCGATAAATTGTGTTATAAAATACCTCATAAGGTATTTTTATCCTGTTACGACGCTGGTGAAGCCGCTGGCGGAGGCTATTGTTTCATATTTTTTTTAAGGTCCTGTCAATGTTTTTCCAACAACCTTCAACATTCAACATTTCAACTACAAATAATAGCGGTATAACAAACGCAAAAGAGGATTGATACAAAACGGTTTTAATTTAGAAAAATCTGCATGCGAAATCAGCATTAATTTCGTACCTCCTAACAAGTTTTTGTCTAATTACATTAGGATAGAACTTATGGGACTTTCCAACTCCAGACCACCTCTTAGATGAGTACCTATGCAAGCACGTTTTGAAAACCATGTTAATAAGACTGTGAACAACGTACGTGTGACATGGCAGCCTCTGGGGCCTCTAAAAGTATAAAGGGTGCCTAGAGTGGGCGTATTTTCTGCAAATAATTCTAGGTACATAATTGTAATTGATGTAAATATAATTAGTATGTAATTAGGCACAAATTCAATTACATGTCACGTCAATGCCACTAAAACACAAATACAACACCTGAAATTAATTTGTAAAATGAGTAGAAACCTTTGTATGTTTATTGATTTGCCTACATTATTTTTAAAGGCGCTAAACCAATAATGGTCAATATAATTATCAAAAAAGGGAAGGCGATGGCGAAGTTATTTTGCACGGTTTCTTTCTACTTAGTTTCTATTTGGCTTTAGCTTAAGATTATATTAGGCAATGGTAGTACCTACATTTGTTGATATTTAAGAGTGATGCAGCACGTACATACCGACCTATAATTCAAGTAGTTCTACAACAATTATCTCCTCTATCAATTTATTGTCTACTTTATTATGCATTAAACTGGTACATACCTACCTACTGAGTAAACTTCTGCAAATGTAAGCTAAAGGATAAATACGCGTGCTGTTTTATGTATCGTTTAATTGCTGTCGTGTACCTGTTGTGCCTTGACAGTTGACATGACTTTAAGATAAAGAGCGACTCATCAGTAAAAATGAAACAGTATAGATTATATAGATGGAACATGAATTTTACTACTTCTTTACCTAGGTTTAGTAACAAATCTAGGTGTATTTTAATGCTAGTGCAGTTTTAGCAGGAGTTCCAGTGTCTACTAAATTGGTTAATAATGACGCGACCGCTGTTATAAATGACAAATAGAAAATATTTTCTCAGTGAGAGTTCATGGGAACAAAGCAAGCTTTAGCAGTTCGAGCTGGTGGCTGGTGTCAGTAAAAGAGTCCGGTAAAATGATTTCGTGACCGAATTTAATAGGTCATAAAACGTAGTGATTCGTCTCATCGTGCGACCGCGGACAATGGCTGGTCGTGCCTTCTGCCCTCGACGCCCTCCCCACTTTTGTGTCCGTGACACTTGACACCCGCACTTCACGACCTCCAAATATTTCCGCGTACACCTTTTTTATCATTTAAAACGTGCACTAGCTACCTACCTCGCATCAATTGACTGACCCAAAGTAAAAAAGATAACATCCACTTCAAAATTGGAAATAAAAAGTCGTATCGAATGCCTCATATTTATTTATTACGTAGGTACTTACCTGCCTATAGAAACAATGGTAGGCCTGCCTGTAGGTTAAATGGGAAACATCAGGGGTCGGATATTCAAGTGCATTGCATTACCTAATCTTCGTTGTACCTAGGCACTTACCTAACTATGGTACTATTTCTATTAAATCCTATTAAATTCATGATATTTTAAGCGGCATTAAAAATCATTATTATTATCAATACAGTAGTATTTATTAGTATTAGTAGTACAGACTAGCTCATTTAAATCCGTCAGAATGAGAAAGTATGAAACTATAAGACATACCTAAGTACCAACGAAGATCAGTTCTTAGGAGCCATGTCATCGATTTTAGTAAGAAGAAAAGCTCCATTATTTACTACTCCATACATTAACCTACCTCATAACTCGGGAATAAAACCTGAACGTTTTGAAAAGTAAAACTAGTAGGTACTAGATACTTATTTCTATTTAGCTAACGACTAGACTGAGCAGTAAATTTTACTATGAAATATAATATCTACAATTATTAAAATGCATTGTTTTCATAACCTTCAATTCCTTATCCAATCACTGCAAAACGGTTTACCGCAATTTCCAGAAAAACTAAAACTCCCAACTAAAAAATTTCAATGGCAAAGTTGTGGGGTAATTAAAAGATTTTTGTATAAATTTGCACTGTATCTATCATCACCCTAAAATATTTCCGAAGAATCAAAATAACCGAGTTTTAGTTTTTATATTATGTCCAAGAAAATTAATTTCTTTCAATTTGTGTAAACTCTTCTAAAAAACACCCAAACTCGCTCTAATTTTTCTATTTTAAATATTTATTTTTTTCCCATAAATCGAAAAAGTACTAATTATCTCACGTCAAAAAAATGCTTCTAGTTGTTGAGCTTTTTATTCGTTTGTACCTACCACTAATTTCTGATAGTTGTCAAAAGAATATGGGTATCTACATTATTATGGAATTTTTTGTCAGAAAATACAAAAAACGCGAAGAAGTGATTTTTAAATCATCATTTTATAATTTTGATAAACAATTTTATTTGTTAACATTTGCACTTTGATTATTCGAAAAACGATTCTATGTTACATTGATAAACTAGTTTTAAATTAATCGTGCAATTATAAGCATATATTTTTTCAATTGAAATGTCTTATAAATGTATTTGCACACCTAGTACTATCATACAACACTCCTCGTTTTCATCGGGGTTTAAATATAATAATTAGGTGGGGTATAAATACCAGAACCCAAAACGTAGGTAGATACGTTCCAAATAGGAATTTTAAACAGAATGTTAAGTGGGACGATGGATTGATCCGTGTGTTACCATTTATTTCCACTTATTTATTAGCATCGCAGACTGCTAAAAAAGCTGTTTGTCGATGCAACACATTATGAATATATGGCTCAGGATCATCCTGTAATTGGTGCACATTAATCTCAGTTAGTAGTTGCAAAAACAAAGCATTTGTTACTACTGAAGATATTATAATTCGGTAGGTAACTGTTACTGTTAGGAATCTTGATTTATATGTACTGATCATTCAGTTTTACATTAGATATACAAAACTAAATGCATGAGGGTTCACCGACGACTTAGATGAATCGCACCTACATGCTAATGTCGTATAGTATATTAAACCAACATGACGTATGTGTACCTAGGATTGAACTAATTATAATAGTAATGTGTAGATAGATGTTTATTAGTTACAGGACGAAACTGTAACTATAACGATTTTATATTTACTTTTATGTTATCTCCTAGTGGAAAATTAGCCCTGCTAAGCCGCTGAGGGCGCCGATCAAGTTGCGGTGTAGTTGCAATCACGTTACATGTTTTTAAGTTTACGTCTTAGTGCAAAATGGTATTCTTGTGATTGTCAAATAACATACACGCTACAGCGCTCGCGTAACTAACGCGTACCTACTTACTTGACACGAGCGTATCTCACAGCGGTTGTCAAAATTATGAGAATACGAAAAACTTGTTTTTTTATCGAAACTTAACTCCAACTTAACTTATTTAATTACATGAATAAGCCCACGGACGACGTCTGCGGCTTCCGCTAACTGCACTCTTTCACGATATAGGTAACTATCGTGCAAGAGTGCGCTTAGAGCTTAAAGCATAAATAATTAATAGATATATGTAGTTATGTATTAGTACATATTTCACTTTAACTGCACAGAATGCGTATGTTTTATTATGTACATCATAAAACATACGCATTACGCATACGCATACGTACTTACACGTGTATCTCGTATCGACTTTCATGAGATGCGAAACCTCCAGCAAAATAGAACTTTATGAATGCTACAACAAGGTGACTGAATACCCTGCCAGAATCTAGGTGCTCACAGCATGTCATTATGTTCAATGTTATAGCTTAATAGATACCTAACTACTACCTATTTATACCTAAACAGGTAAGAGTAAGTAGGTGGGTAAGAAGGTATTAGTTATTCAGTAGGTATTAAGAGCATCTTCAAAATCAAAATGCAACTTTATTATTTATAAAAACGGTTGTTGACTGTAATGTCAGACGCGTGTATGTATAATTTATATATCAACGTCTAGATTTCCTGTTGAATGAATAGAAAATCTACGAAGATATTGATAGACACCAGTCGGCATGACATAAATTTCCTTAAATGACTTTTGAGTTGACAAATTTCCATGTTTCAGAGACAGATGTGTCGATGAAAAGATTGACTGTACAGCAACCGGACTATTTAATTATGTATTAATGAGAAGCGTGATAAAATATTAATGAAGCATCTGCCGGCCAGTGATGCTGGCGCGACCGCGGACTTTGGGTCACCGCCGAATATGCAATGGCGTCTCCAACGGTAGGGTAATCTATGCTAATAATTATGTCTCACGCAGAATAATAGGTACGTTGTTTTGACTGGTCAAGTGTCTGTTTGTTGGTAGCATAAGTTCTTTGCTTCTTTATATGAAGACCTTTATCAGAATGTTAAGGAACACAAATAGGTAGGTATTTCTTAAAATTAAAAAAAAAATGTTTTAGATCTAAACTGTAAATAAATACGTATGTGTCAAATTTATTTGTAATCAATGTGCACAAAAGAAAAAGTAATCTCGTTTACCAATTATCTACCTAACGATAAACGCAATATGAAACCAAACGTTTTCTTAACGACTGAATACGACAAAACTGTCAAAAATAAGACCGTTCGTTCAGCATACCAGTTGAATTAGACTGTTTAGTTAACTAGTCGAAAATTAGACCGTAGACTATAAACTCTCAACTCGTAAGATAGTATAGAGAAGACCCGTGTCCATCAGCGGGACGGTAAAAAGGGTGAAGTACAGTGATGGCCAATACTATTGTCAAAGGAAAAAAATAGGAAAACTACTTTTGTACCTACTTTATTAGTAGATTTGTTTTTTGGTTACTTGTTCTTAAATTATTAGATTTGAAATGTCAGAACATCTAGCGGCGTAGCCCTTAGTAATTCAATAATACCTAATCAATCTCTATCAAATCAAGAAATATCTACCTCTAGATATATTTATTTGTACTAGGTTATCCTTCTACACAAATAACTAACTTAACAATAATACCCTTCCACTTTACGAAGTGTACTTACGTTGTACAATAATACCGTGTAGTTTTGTTCCCATAGCGGGATCAATTCCCACAGGTCCCACAAGGGTCAGTGAGACAATATTGTGAGTGACAGTGGCTGCGCCGCGGCGCCAGCATCTGTTCCCTGTCGTGGGAGTGCGTGCGGAAACCGATCGCACCATCGACCCAACAATAACACACAAATCAACGAGCGCCGTGCGCCACCGACCGGCCGCCCTCACCCCTCTGGAAGCTGTGGGAACTGGGAACCTAACAATTAATAATATCATTCGCAAATCCCTATCTTAATTCTAAACAAACCTTGTTCGATTGTGGGGTGGGATAATGGATAAACTCTTCTATACAAGTACACTGACCGGAAGCTGCTTTGTGCTTGATGGGCTATTGAACAATAAACATAGTGCCGAGCTAAATTATGTCTATAACGCGTATTGAACCAGGTTTTTTTGGATGAGGCAGCAATGCATCCTTTTTTAGCAATAGAGATCGCGGGTCCGATCTAAAAAACGGTGGCTTTTTAAATTACTAACATACGAGTCAGGAAATTAGAGTTTGCGACGTTTAACCGTCGCGCGTCAATAGAACCTGTTGTCTCACCATTTGTGGTGGTCAGGTTCTCCGGGCGAGATACAAATATAATGTAATATGATAAAATTACAAAAATGGTAAATGCAAAAATAACAATCTATTATGGTGATCAACATTTTTGACAAGAAATTACTATAGGACAAATGTCCTTAATTTTACTCTTTCGATTGGCATCAGTAAAAATACAGGATGTTTATTATATGCATATAGTCGGTTTGAATCCCGGGTGAAGCAAGATTTTTAAATCTGTAAATTTATGCAGTTAAGTTTCTTTTTTAAAATAAAAAAAGGTTTCTTTGTAACAAAATAATAATCTATTTTATGGATTTAAAGTGGTTTCCTTCTAGGGACCATTGAATCTTTCCCTATTATTTCCCTATAATTGAATACAGTCGTAGTTCATTTCTACAGTTACTTTAAAATTTTTGATTGAAACGTATTTTACCGAATATGCATACCTATTTGAAAAGTATTATAACACCGTAGTATAATATAATACGATGTAGATAATTAATTAATCAGATATAATAAAAAAGAATAATATTGTAGTAGGGTGACTAACCACCACCTGACGCCGCCACGCCGCGCGCCGCCCTCGGCCGCGCCCGCGCTGCTGTCCACGATGAGTATAGTGCGTGACCACAATAGGCGCGTGTGCGCATCACTGCAATAAACTAAGGTCCCAACTTGTTTTTGGGCATGTAGTTTGATCACTATGATTATCATTTGTTACATCGTTCGATTGTATTCAACTTTGAAAGTTTGGAAGATCATACGAATGGAACGAATACGAATGTTAAGACATAAAGCAGTCCTCGATGGAACGCGCCAGCCCAGAATACCGATTCACTCCTCCTTACGAATGATAATCAGTGAGAAGGTGGCAGTGGAATGAGCTTCCATATGGTTAGAAAACTTAAAGGAGCAACAATTCTGACCCTTTGCATTGTGTCACCAGTTGGTGGTCACCTGATTTGCACCACTCGAAGACCACGTGTGGGGATTCAATTAAAGGTGTACACCCACAGACGAAGGTGACTCAGCTCCCAAATACACTAATACTGAAGATTAAGCAACTGGCTAGTTACCAACAAAATAATATTATGTAGTTGTATGCCTTAGTTGTATGTAGTTAATTGCCTCAGGATCGAGTGGGAATGTGGGATAGATAGGTATACACGGTCATATATGAACAAAGTTGTTTTACCATTTAATTTAAAACAAGTATGAAAACATCAAATTTTGTCTTATCAAAGAAAATACAAACCTAGGTAGGTAGATTTCTATGATAGATACGGATTAATAAGTGCTTAATATTCTAGTGCTAGCTACAAGATTTTCCAGGCGTGCTCGAATTATAATTATTTATAGCATGAATTATTTGATTTAAACCGGTTTATACCTACCTAAAGTTGTTAAAAGTAAAATTGAAAAAATAAGTGTTGACAATGGCACGGTAATATTATTATGTGACAATGGTAAGTTTGAGCCAATTGATTTATATTTAACACCAAACGCAGTCGATTAAAAGCTGCCAGCTAGCTACAGCCAGGATAAACAAGAGATATAACTAAGTATACTTAAATAAACTGCACATGTAATTTGTAAATAACATAAAAGTAGGTAACCAGTGTTACGGACCATAAGTTTTTCGATTAGATCGCGCGCGTGCGACTGTCGAGCGCAACTGTCAGCGTCGCGTGCCTGTTTAATAAGCTCTTAATGAAATTAACGACTGTGCCATATTGATGGGGATGACCAACAAAATGTAACAATTACAAATGCACTATGTTGTTCGATATGCTACCCTCCTCAGTTGCCCTCTGTTGTCGTATAAATTACCGTTAATTTACCTGCATATTGCATCGAAAACTAAGTATTATCAAGTTGGATGGTATGTAATTAAGTTGGCTGCAGGCAGTGTTTACCTGTTGTGATATTTTCATTACAATAATTCGTTATTCTGATATTAAGCATTATATAATTTAGTTTCTGTTTAACTGTATTTTCTTAAAAATGCAGATTGTTGAACTTTAGGTATTAACTGATAATGTTACCCTTGCTCTACAAAAAAGTTGTTGCTCTTGTACGGCACAAAGATTTCCCTTAATAAATATTATCAGGCACGTTAGCACGTAAGCATACAGTACGGTGCTGAATGTTTATCTATTGCTTGCTTAATGTGCCATAGTTGCCGGTGGGAGCCCTTCTAAGACGGATGGAAATGTGAATGAACACGTGCGCTCGGGCAAACACATGTGTGTCAGTATTCACACCGGCTCCTTTCAGGACCTGATTAGATAAGGCGGGGTGCCAACATAATTAGTTCAAGGGATTGAAAACTTCAGCGGTTTGGTTACAATATTTATGATGAAGTAAAAATTTTGCTATTACTACATGAAGCATTAACTTCTAAGAATAAGTAGCGTGAGAATATTGTAGGTCGATGCGTTGCTATGAATATTCAATACAGAAGTGTTTAAATACTTTATTTACCATTTTGTCAGATTGGTATACTACTATAAGTGCCCCACATCGTGAGAGTTCGGAGACGAAGTCGTTGTCCGACACACCTGCTTACAGCTTCCGATTGAGAACTTCGGAAGGGCGAGCTCGTTCGACCCGCTGCGGCGCGGTATGATGATCGTTATTTCATCAAACAATAGATTCTGGTTTATAAATTATTCCACATAATTATGCATGCACCACATTTTAGGATACTATTGTCAACCAATCAATTTTTCTGATGTTTACATTTAACCCGTTTTGAATTCAGAATTTTTGATATATTTTCTTTCAAAAGAGAGAAGATACATCTTATTAATTTCTACGCAGCTGTAGATTTCTCACTTTTTTCCATAATAATAAGTATATGATATATTGTGTACAATGCTTCCAAATATGGTTTAATTATGTTGCGGAACTTCTAATTCAATTGTTATAAAAGCGAATACTCCTTGATGCCAACTTGGTGTCAACTCTCCATTGGCATGCCCATTGTTAGGGATAACATTCCACGTTTGAATATCGATATTATATTTAAACGAAGCGTTAAAATCAATGGCTATGACATTTATCATACAAAATTTGCAATCTAACCGTATAATTCGTATTTACTTCTTTCTACGTAGGCATACTAAATATTATAAATGTTATTAGGCAAATATTTTAACAAGCTACCGGAAATTTAGTAAGTAGATACATAATCACAACGACAGTAAAGCTGGACAGATCACATTGCTATTTGTTATATCAATAAATCATAGGAAGTCATCGGCAGGTGTGTTTAGATACTTACAAAGATCCTGTAGCCGCTCTATGAAAATGGCCTGTTTCTTCCGTTATCGACTAAATACTCATATTCATTCATAGTGGTGGTGGCCGTTTAAGGCATATGTACCGGTAAATAAATCAAGTTGTAGGTATGTACCATAGTAGCCGGTTCTCACTGTACTCCGGATGTGAGGACTTCAAATATGAATTGTATTTACCTAAGAAGTGAGGGCACATACAACACGTGCTCGGTATATGGAGTTCAGGTAAAGGGGAGCGTTCAGCTGTTTCCACAAGAGTAACATTAAACCGCACCAGTCTTGTGTATGAGTTAATAATACTCTGATTTGTTACATAGAAATGAAAATACAAATGTTACACTTAGTAGTAAGCAAATTGGTTAACTATTTAATTAATTATTATTATGTACTTGCAAATTCCAACATTTACTAATGTGATGTCATGAATATTCGTATTCCTATTCGCGTTTATTCGTATGTTTGCCGAATTTAATAATATAATAATATTTTGGGACAATCACACACGACCATCTGATCCCAAACAATGTAGAGCTTCTACTATGGAAACCAGATAACTGGTAATATACTAGGTACTTAAGATACTTTTCTTTTGTAAATACATACTTAAATATAGAAAATCAAATATGATCTTTAAAAAAATGTAGGATGTCAATAACGAAAAAAACAAAATAATATTTTTTATTATAATTGTTATGAAACCTTCTAATAGTTTTATAGGTATAATAATAAATCAATTTATGTCAAATTAATTTGTATTCATATTTTACTTTTATACTTAGTGTTAGTATGGTTTAAATAATGATCAAACAAAATATATTTTGCTCTTAAACCTGAACTTAAAAGAATTTTCTTTTATCAAATTAGTTCTTTAATTCGGAAAGTTCTAGTTTGTGGGTATAAATGACTTCTTATAAGACGTTGTTAGGTACAACGTCTTATAAGAAGTTTCCGAGTTTCTCTTTTTAGGGAATATTCTTTGTATTCATCTTACATCTCGCTCATTAAGCATCACAAACCGTAAAAAAGTCCATAACGTACTTGACATTGCTTTATGCGACTGCAAAAATCACTAAATACACTCTAACCTATAACAAATATTACATATTTCTATTAACGATCTTTCGTAAAATAAACAAAACAATTGGCCACCTTCGGATTGACTCATGTCAATGCTCGAAATTAAATGCAAACGATGATAAATGTGTGCGTGTGACTCGCGCGCTTAGTTGTCAAAATGAAGCGACATAATATCGCAAATATCGCAAAATTCAAAAAGGAATTCTCGTATTCGTATTCGCGAATTTCGAAGGAAAATATTTGTAACCGTATTTGTATTCGCGAATGGCTAAAAATTTATATTCGTTACATCACTAGTAGGTATGTACCTACTTACTCTATCTTTGGTCTATAATGCGCACGTCAATACGACTTGGTGGCCGATAGATATTTCATTTACTTAATTAGATGCCTCATGATGCCTTGTTAGTTGGCAGGGTATTTCATTAAAGTATTGGTTAAGCCTAATTGCGATATTCACGTTTTTAACCGCCAGGTCTGCTTTTAATCCTAACAAAAAGACGCTTCTAATAATAGTACCTACCAACTTAGAAACTTCTACAAAATCATAAAGGCACTTTGATGTTGGAAATTGTGCCCGATGAACGGCAACAGACACGCCTGTCCTCTTTTAAGTATGTTATCGTTACGTTATGTATGTTATGTTATGATGCATTAAGTAAATAAATATATTGCTAAGCCAACCCATAAGTTGCACCGGAGCAAATGATAATTTCTGCAAAAGTGAGACCATTTTGTGTGTTACAATGCAAGAACCTGCAAATATCCTATTGTCAAATGAAAGATGCAGCTGCCGCGCCGCGCCGTTGCGCCTATTTGAATGGCAGCGGCGATACTCTCGTATCTCGTAAGTTGCGTAAATTCCAATAGAAGCCTTTACTTACATTATTACAACAATAACCTACTAAGAAGGGTATAAATTGACTTATTTACAAAAATAACATTTCTAAATTATTTATTACTCGAATTTGATAAAAAATAAGTTTACAAGAAGAAGAGGAGAGTCGGCGGCGGCGGCGGTTGCTGTTGCATAACTGCTCCACCATATGATGGGTTGGTGGGTCTGATTTTGTAGGAACGATGCAGAAAGGAACACTTATTTTATTTTACGACATTTTTTGTGAGTCGCCACAATTTATATAGAAATAAAAACAGCTTTTATTTATTTTGTGATGCAAAGAATTGATTTCATTGTGTCACTTACACTACCTGTGCGTCAGCACATGCCTGTTTTTGTGTGAATAGTTCAAATGTCTTTGTAAATTCGGCGGCAGCGCCAGCAGTGTAGCGATTATTCTTCAAAATTAGGTATATAACTCATAGATGCATTTCAAATAAAGTTTGTTTTAGGTATAATCATATATGTAGGTATGAATGTTGCGCAAACCTAGCAGATATTGTGCGTCGATAAGCGCCATAGCTCAGGCCCTGAACCCAGTCAACCTAATTGACAAGCAGCCGCACGAGCACACATCATCGATCAACTTGACCACCTCACAATCGGGTTACGAAATACACATTCGTCTAGATACTGATCCTGCACAATTACCTTAACAGTTGTAAGCTGAGCTTGTTGCTCTACGAGGAAGTGAGTAGACATGCACACTTTGTACCTATAGCGTTAGTTAAAAATCAGTGAGTACTTAGACGGTTTTTATAGTACCTACTTATACTATAAGTTTTAAGTAATAGCTGTATGGCGAAATAAGTATTATCAATCGAAATTAAATACCTACCTAGGTACTTATTCAAATTATTAACTTTACAAATACCTACCTCTGTGGTCGAGTGGTGTATGTAAGCAGTCCGATTGGGCTATACTGTGCCCGAAATGTCGAAATGAAGGGTTTTAAGCTACTCCTTCACAAAGGGGTAAAATGTTAGTTAAAATCATGTAATCTACGCGAGCGAAGAAGAAAAGCTACAGCAGCTATTGACTCGAATGCTCACATAACAAGCCTAAAGTCAATAAATGTGCCAAGTAGCGAATGTAATTTTTCGTAAAATTGTCTTTAACAAATTAATGTACATAATAACTTAATAACACATAATTAAGTATGCATATGGAATGGTCACTTAAATTGATAAAAGACTACATCATTAAACGTCTTCTTAAACAATACACTAAAAACATTCTCAGGAACTAAAATGTTTACTTCTACATTTCGATGACACCACTACGAGTGAGCTGGTAAATATTTAGAGAATTTTAGTTGAATAATAACGGGAAGAGAAAATTATATACGACGTAAGAGTTTTTCAAAATGTTAGACTATTCAGTTACATAAATCTTCAGCTGCCTAGTTACAAAACAGATATTCTGAATTACTTAGAACGTATAGTATTACCATGAAGTGATACATTATGATTCATTAATGTACAGATGTGGTCTAGAAAAAATATATCTTGGAAAACATCAATTTGTTAAATTATTTATCATATGCGGACTCATTTTTACTGATTTAAAAACAGCTTAACGACTTTTTTGTTGTAATTTTGATTTGTTCAACGACGATTATTGTTAGTATACAAAACATAACTTACCTGTATTACCCTAAGGTATCTCTACCTACATTTTCGGGTGATACAGGCGTGACGGTAAATATCACCCCTTTTTGCCGACTATGTTTAGGTCCCATAATAATAACGTAATAACGGGCGACCCTATTGCCGTTCAGCGGGCACGATTCCAAACTTTGAGCAACAACCAACAACTAAGATTCTCTAAGTATGTAAAAACAATTTTGATTAACCCGTAAAATATAGCTAAAATGTTTTTATAGAAGTAACTAGATAGGCTGTAGCTGTAGGTAAGTCAGTTCACAGGCGAATGCTGTAACTTAGAATTTACACGAAATTAGCAATGTCAATCTAAATCTTATTAGCCCTGATCAACAGCTGACAGTCTCATTGGACTGTCAACGCGCACGACGCGACTTCGACAACGGGAACATGACGGGAACAATCGGCAGCGACGGCTGGCCCTATGCGGCGACGATGGCGGCGGCGGCGCCTGCGCACCTACTCTTTTATGTAAGACTTTGTAGAGTGGTTTAAATTATCAACTTTTCGCGGATGTTGAGTGATTTTGAATTCACAGTAAAAGTTCATTATTCCTTGAGTAATATGAAATAACGTTTTAGTACTTAGCTCCAAGCGCAGTTTAGGTGAATTTTAACATAGTTAATGTTTTACCAGAAAATAAGATATAAAATTTGATATCTAAACATATTTCTTATTTTCGCATAAACATTATCATTTACAATATTTGATTTAAGGACTTTCACGAACATCGTTTACAGTTTTTATAAAAAAACGGTTTTTCTTGTGTAGAATCACCTGTGTCTTGAGGCATCTACTATGGCATTGCTTACAATCGTAACTTACTCGCAATGAACAATATTACCCGAACATCATTATTTCTTGTTACTGACAGCGATAGCTGAGTGAAGATGTTACTTGACGTGTTCATCTTATTACATTGTTACAAACTTCACTTCATTTCAGATTTACCGTTTTTGTGCAACTCATACGATGCTGACAATCAGCACAATTGAGTGATGTTTGTATTAGATTGAAAAGTCGTAGGGCGTATGACCGATATGTTGTTGTAAGTTGTCTTGAGTTCAGACTCTACATACTTGAACCGGGGATGGAAAATGAATCTAAGTGAAGGTAACATACATTATTATGGCATCAGCTCACCTTGAATTAATGAGTATAGGCATAAATTTTAGTGTTGCTTAGACAACTTATTCGGCTTATTGGAATAGTAGTATATGAGATACATTCAAAACTCATTTGTCGGTGTGATGTTCATTTTGCGATGTTAATTGCGGGACATTAATTGTTGGTATTGGATCAACTATCGACAGATACTGGTTGTAAACACGTCGCCTGTATCGCAACAATCTATTTATAATCACCGGCCGGCGAGACCACTGTGTGTTAAATGTCTGATATTTACGATTACGAGCCCAGACCGCCGGTTCTAGGGATGTTAAATCTATTTATGTATTTAAAATATCGATACTTTTTGTTTGTTTTCCTTAGAGAACTATAATTCCACCCAGGTAAAAGTTACAGGATAAAATTCCTTTTTACAGCGACTGCGAATTTAATTAATTTCTATTAATTGGCTGCACGGCGGTTCTTTTTTTAACTGATCAAAAATATTCATAGTGGCAGGTTGAAACTGTAACAGAGCAACGTAACTGTGAAACGTATTTTAAAATTATTCCTTATGGAATTACAGTAGGTAAGTTGCAATAGTTTCGTCGTAACAATCATTTAGCTTCAGGTAGGAGTGAACGCGTTGACGTCTTTTTCAGGTGAATATCGATCAAATTAAGATATTGCATCAATAGGTGTAATACCACCACAGTCGTGTGTATAATTATCACTTGTCCATCATTACTGTAGGTAGGTTGAAGTTATCGACATGATTGTTAGCTCGCACCAATCTCGCAACGATTAGCGCACCCGCGCCGCGCCGAGCCGCGCACGTGCGCCGCCGGCCGGTGAGTAAGCTTGCGCACACAGATATCTTTGCTTATCAAACCCTTATTTTAATAAGACCTGCCACTTTAATACCACACCGTATGGCCTAATCTCCAATGTTTCTCAGTAGACAAGCGAGAACTAGCCCTTCGCTAGCCCTTAACACAACTATCTCTAGACTGTCATGCAAACAAAATCCGAGTAAACAACTGTTTTGTAAACGTGCGTTAGTATAGCTATTATAATTGTAATAATTTCGAGACTGGCCACCTGCCTTTGTGAAATTTTGTATGTTCACTACCTACTCTAAATTCTTGAATAAGGTGTGTATTTAAAACATTAGGTAAATTGCCTGTACAGTTTCTACATAGGCTGTAATTAGGTATTTGAATATGATGTTTCATGCGTACAGATAAACAGGTACTTACTATTTTATATCTAGGTATTTACTATTTTATATCTATAACGAGGTTTGAGTTTTGTCTAGGTTTGTTGTTGACCATTTGTCTGGTTACTAGTGCGGGCTCAGTTTTAGCCTTATTTTGGTACAAAGTCGTTAAAGTTTCAAATAACAATCACAATAGATTATGTAGGTATTTGAGCGTACCTCGACACACGGCACACACACAGTTCACAGTCGAACCCAAAAGCCGGCTGTTGCACAGTAACAATATTGTAATACAATGGGTCGCAGTTATTAGAAAAAAAGCACGATAGATACACAGAGCTTCACAGATGCGCGGTGGTGTAGTGATATTGTCACCTGCGCGCACGCACGTGCGCATATGGGCACAAACGGTGTGACGTCAAAGTTGCGAAGCGATGCGGCGCAATACCCTGAATAAAATGCCAGAAAATAACAAGGTATCGCGATCGTTCCACCCAGTATGACCCTCCAATGGAATTGGTTTTGTTAGATTGTAATATTGAAACGAGTAGGTACTACCTAAGTACCTACTAACTAATTTCCGACACATAAAGTATGTGTAAAAAGTTACACAAAGATTCAACAGAATAACTAAATTACTAAGGATTTAAAATAGCTGTCGCCATTATCTTATTTAGGATAGCATAGTTGAGGTTACATTATGCAATGACGTGTGTAAATGTTGTGAAACACACGCAGATCGTTTAAATTAGAGCACCTAAGAGGAGCTTCTCCCTCGAAACAAATTGTGCGTTTTGTAGAAGATAGATACATATATGCATTCATGCCTACTATATGTATTGTGCACCTACAATTGCTTTTTACAGAAATGTGATGAATTTAACCAAAAAGTTTTAAGTATAGAAGGTGCGTTTCCGTGCATGTTACCTGCGCAGATGCATTAGTAACGCTCATCACATCACTGTTGTGCGACCACCCCTTAACCCAACCGTGAGGTTTTCAATTAATTTTCATTAACTAATTTCCATTTACGTTGGCTAATGAATTTAAGATGATTCTACGCTATTTGTTACTCCCAACTGGTTGATAAACATAATATTATTAGGTGGGTTCAGTATCCTTTCAAGGTGTTTATTGTAAAACAATAATTACGATATCCGAATGTGTAACGGATAGGTTTCTTGTTAGCAAAGAAGCTTATTGTTTGATTTCATACAATATTATTATGCATAATACGAAACTACAATAAACAGTCAATTTAACCATTGTAAGTAGGTAATGCTCGGTGGTTATTGTCAACGGTAAAAGGTTAAGAATAATTCTTTGTTCAAACCCATATTAAAGAGTTATTTTTAAATCGTTTCAACATTATGGGTTCATATTATAAGTAAGCGCTACCCGTGATTACGTTATGGTCCCCATATTGGTGAACAATAACAATTTGAATAATAAAAGGCAAATATATTTTTCCCATAAGTGTTCCAGATTTGGAATAATTGCTACATTTGTAATTCACAAGGGAGAGCGATCAGGTATCGGGAGCACTGTGTATATGAGGAACAAAAGAAATGGCACCAATTACCACCACCATAGTTATTTGGAAATTGAACAGCTAAAATTGTAACAAAGTGTCTTGGAAAAGTTTAGTTTAGAAAAGGGAATTAAAAAAAATAGTTTTAAATAGAAACTTATTAATTGAAAACTTTAATACTTATGCAAGATAGCATAAAAAAAACAGTATCTAGTTATGTAACACAAGGATTTGTAATTAAAATCATAGCAACTTTGTTATTTAAATGGTTTTATTTGATCAGGTTTTAATGAAATCCCCAGCACTCTACGAATGGCAATTACCCGCCTCTTTGTCAAGCGAGATAAAGGGACTGCCAAGTAGTGCCAGTGCTACAGTAAATAAAAGATAGAAAGTGGCTTTATTTCAGTACAAGAATAGATTCAAGGAGCTAATTTAGCTCTCGTTTATATCATGCAACTACTTAGAAGCAGGTTTTAGTTTTATTGTATAGTAGCGACATACCTTTACGAGAGAATTTAGCACTTCAGGGTATGAAGTTTCCGATAGAATGAATAACATATTATTTAATAGAAACGCTTATATAGGCATAGATAAATCATCTATCCATCCATACGCACACGAACAATGGTTTTAGTCCGCTGTTGGACATTATGCCTCTACTAAACCACGCCACTGAGCATAATCCGTGGCTTCTCTCGTTTGGTTCTTTAGATGATGAAAGATGGCGAAACTTTGCCAATCCGTGGTCCCTGCTCAAGAACAGTCAGCAGAATCGTCGTGTTTTACGGTGGAATTAGGGTGTCAGGGACACTGACGAAGACTGGTTTTACCAGAAGATGCGGATGCGATGATTGTTTGGTAACACTAAAATTGGGCGCGCTAGAGCTTCATTAGTCGTCTGCCGCTTTTGTGCCACTGAATTACTATAGTTAGTAATTATTATAATTATCAATTCTTATTAAGGATAGATAATTATATTTATAATCGTATTTCAATAGTATTTATGGACAATTATTTTGTTTATATTTAGCAATAGATCCAAAGTACCAGTTAGTAGGTATACCACACTAAAGTTTAGTCTATACTTCGCATCTGTGGGTTTGAACTGCGCAGAAGTTGAAATAATTAAATCTCTTAAATGAATTCTCTTTTAATATTTATTTGTACCCACAAAAGAGAAATGCTGGCGCGATTACAATGTTAAATGCGCTTATGGTGGTAAAAGAGCCGCCGCCAGGTGAGCGTAGGAGTCCTAATGCAGTGTGTATGTATGCGGATAGCCGGCGGTGGCAACAGCGGCGGCGGCGGCGCGGCGCGGCGATTATCTACGCGAAGGCTTACACTCATAGAATTAAAATCGATAACCCAACTACATGTTTCTAAGATCTTATTTAAAAGCCTCACTAATCACCCAGGCTGTCTAGATAATCTTATAGAACTTTAGTTTTGTGAACTCAAGTCGTCAGCAAACTACAATTTACGTAACTTGATGGTAATGTTGATCAGATGCCGTCATAGATACCGTTTGTATTTGTATTTTTGCTCGATTTTCACAAAAGTTGCAACTTTAAATTATTAACTAGACATCAAATTTTTAGTAAACGGATTTCTCAATCTTCAATCCTCAAAGTAAGAAGTCTTTCTATACAAATATCTTCAATTCGCTTATATTTATTATAAGCTAGGAAAAGCAGTCGTGACCACTTTACGTCAAGGCGAGGTGGTTATTGTAAATTTACCACAACAAAAATTTGCCACATTTAAAATTATATGTAAACTCGCCACAATTTTAATAGACATACGAAAATCTGCCACAGTTTAAAAAGTATTATCTGCACGCGAAGTGATAGTGTTCACGTTCAGATAGTATTATTTATTTATGATCATTGCAGGTACAAACTAATCGTATAATATGATGTTAAAAATTCATAGTCAAATGCCTGGATACCTTCCGCTTATGATCGCCTACTTTTTTATCTCCTCTCCTCCATTACACCATAACATTTTCTATTTACTCTTATTAGTGGCTTGGTTGACCTTAACCTTAATAATACGTTGTGGAGACGTTTTATTTATTCTAAAAAGGCTTGCGCCTCACTACAACTTGCCTGATGTTAAAAAATTATGTACCTACTTAAAAAAAAATTACGATTGCGATTACAAATTATTTTATGTGAGAATGTGGCAGTAGAATAAGGCTCCTTAAGGTTAGAAACCATAAAGAGCAACAACACCAACCTACCCTCTCAAATGGTGTCACCAGACATCGCACCGAAACTTGACAAGGCCGCTTGGCCTGGTGCGGCTTTATCTAGAGTGTGGCACTTGCTTTAGTCGAAGCCTACTAGCAGTTTTTTGGCACTTCAGTTTCGATTCAGACTGAAGGTAGACAGTGACTACACAGTGAAATATTGAAAATATTCATTGTTTTTTAAATTAAGTTCCCTAAAGCGCGTTACAAACAAATGGGAGTGAGACCGAAAAAAGTGCAATATAACTTTTTTCCGACACTTCGTGCTATGGCATATGGCTACAGCCGTATTATTATTATTATTATAATTACTTATTCTAAAATATGCTTGCGCATAAACACAATATGCCTGATATTAAGCTAGGATGTGGTTAGAATAAATCAATCTAAAAAGTAACAAATAAACAATTAATAATTATTAATAATATTAATATTTATATTATAAATAACTATTTAATAAATTATTTAATAGTTAATTCTAAATAAATAAATGCACCATAATAATTTAATTTACCTAGTGTACCGATTCACTCGTGGTTATTGGTAGCGGCTCGCCGCCGCTTATTACTTTTTGAAAGTTTACTATCGTATCGTAAGAATACGTACTGGGGTTTCAGCAAAATGCAGGAGATGTTTTAAAATACCCGTTTTATCGTATCTACCTAGTATTAATAATAGGCGCATAGCATTGTTTCTGGTACCCTGCTTAAGTGGTTATCAGTATTTCAGTC
Source organism: Meganola albula (assembly GCA_936450015.1). NCBI lineage: Eukaryota > Metazoa > Arthropoda > Insecta > Lepidoptera > Nolidae > Meganola > Meganola albula. Next base: position 8,988,174 of record OW388144.1, on the reverse strand, counting down.
AGATATGAGATCCCTAGAGAGTACATAATGAAGCCCTTCAAAAAAGGAGTAGTAAGGTGGTCCCTAAAGTTTGTAAAGTTATGCCTCTGGTGTAACAAGTAGGTACCTATAGGCCACGGTGACTGTTGACCATTCGGTAGCCCGTCTTGTTTAGCAACTTAGTGGCATAAAAAACCTAATAAATTAGGTATATAAAATATTTCTCGGCTATCTCTACAAATAAATAAGCTTGACGTGCCTGTGACGAGTTTACTCATATTTTTAAATATGGCAAATTTATGTTGTGGCTACCCTTACCGGCATTTTTTTAAGGTTTTGTGTTGCCTACCAATTTTTCAGCGTAGATCACTTTTAAAGCCTGACTAGTAATAATATAAAAAACCTGGGCTCTTTTCTTGTTAAATAGCAACATAACATAATAGTTATACTAGGTAGAATCGTCCAGCGTGAAGAAAATTCATTCTATAAATATGTAGTACTACCACTGTTGTTAACCGACTTCACAAAAAAGAGGAGGCTCTATTATCTCGATACTGCTAGAATCGTATATTTTAGTTATTTTTACAGTATCATGTCTTACGGAATTCTTCCTTGGGATTTCCCAAGGAAGAAATAGGCTGATATAGAAACCATCTTTACTATTATTTTAGCTATCGACAAACTAGGAACCCGTGTTTTCCTAAGAGAGAAATTCAAAGACAAATATTTTGGCTGTCGCTTCTCAATATATTTATGAAAATTTATTGTATGTACATAAAAATATTTCGAATTATAAAAAACTGAACGACACACCTAATTTGAATAAGAACGATCTTGTGACACATCACACATCGTCTTCACAAAATCAGTAACTCTTTTATGGGGAGTGTATACGTTCCTACAATAACCTTTCTAAAAATATTAGGGAAACGACTAACTATTAACAAATTTAAAATAATTATAAAATCTATGTTAAGTAAGAAAGCGTATAATAATTTCAGACTAACGGATAAAAACGCTTGGGATTAAGTCCCTCTAATTCAATACACTAAAGAAACAAAATGTAATAGATAAATGTAGATACTTCATTTAAAAAAGAAAAGAGCCTTGAATTTTTTGGCAGTGTTTCTTAGTTGTGGCCAGTCATTCACTGCACGGTAGGAAAAGAAATGTTGTCGGTCATAGTGAGTTTGGACCGGATCAACGTCATCTGTCAAGTATGACAGGTGACATCGCAGAGCTGTTCGACTGAATGAATGTTTTAATGTATAGTTTTAAGAATATGTATTGTATGTTCTTTGTCTGTATTAACTGTAACCATTTAAAATCAATATATCGCTGGACCCCGTGCGAGTTAGACGTCCGCTGGCGAATCAGTAGACCAAATTACGATAGCCAAGTAGAGCGGTCGTGTGCGCGGCTAATCCACCTTTTATTATAGTTTTACTTACTGAATCCCCTAGGAACCCATAATAGTTTAATATTGGGTAGGTAGGGTACTCTGGGGGTTACTCTCTAAACGATAGATATTAGGTGGATGCTTGGCAGTATAACTACTCACTGATTTGGCATAAATAAGTGGGTAAGTTAATATAAAAGACCATCCTGACACTTTACATATTTCTACGTCCACCGTCCCTCCTTCTGGTTTAATTCTGTGTGGGGTTCACCATCCTCTTTCTTGCATCAGCAAGTGGGATTGTGTACCACTTTTGCCCACACACTGGTTAGGAACTAATAATGCGTGCTCTGAGCACGTGGTTAAGTTTTGCAGTTTACAATCGCGCCTGCCCCAGAGACGACGGAGCGTGACGGCATGACCCGCTGGCACTCCCGCCCACGTGGTAAGGCAACCGTGTGCAGTGAATTCGTATCGCATCAAGCGATAAGCATGGATCTAAAGAGGTTATGTAAAACTTTTGCTTTTTCATAATATGTATTACTTTTGTGAAATATGGATAACATTATGTTCGTTTATTGGTGAGCAATAAGCAGGCCTAAGATTTAAATAATTTATGATGGCCGAACGATTAATGATGTGTAGGTATTTTAAGCATCATGAGTGACGGAGAGTAGATTCAGTGGTATGGTTAATATTATCCATTTCAATAAGTACTTTTACTAAAATTCACACAATTATTTTATGAAACGATTATTAGCTTCTACCTTCTTCTTCTATCTACTTTTAATGGGTGATTGAGCTATTCAAATTTGTGGTAAAAATGTTGTCAATTATATTGTTGAAATGAGCAGAAAAATAAGTTTATATTAACGGTTCAGTATTTAAAGATGTGTGATGTAATGCTACGGTTCAATAGTCTTTATCTATTAGGATTTTCGATCTAAGAAGCAACAGATATCCATGGTGAACACTGTTGTAGTAGGAATAGCGATACACGACTAGCCTGATCCTGTATGAACATCAGCTAGTTCAAGCTATACATACTATGTTAGGTGATCAGATGCATCACGAATAAATGAATGCACAACTGATCAGGCAGTAACATATTCCTAGATAAGTACTAATGTTGGCTAAATTGTTCTCAGCTTCCCCAGCGGACGATAACACCTTCGAGGACGAAGGCGTACGTAGGATGGCCGTGTTGTCGGTCATAGTGAGTTTGGACCGGATCAACGTCATCTGTCAAGTATGACAGGTGACATCGCAGAGCTGTTCGACTGAATGAATGTTTTAATGTATAGTTTTAAGAATATGTATTGTATGTTCTTTGTCTGTATTAACTGTAACCATTTAAAATCAATATATCGCTGGACCCCGTGCGAGTTAGACGTCCGCTGGCGAATCAGTAGACCAAATTACGATAGCCAAGTAGAGCGGTCGTGTGCGCGGCTAATCCACCTTTTATTATAGTTTTACTTACTGAATCCCCTAGGAACCCATAATAGTTTAATATTGGGTAGGTAGGGTACTCTGGGGGTTACTCTCTAAACGATAGATATTAGGTGGATGCTTGGCAGTATAACTACTCACTGATTTGGCATAAATAAGTGGGTAAGTTAATATAAAAGACCATCCTGACACTTTACATATTTCTACGTCCACCGTCCCTCCTTCTGGTTTAATTCTGTGTGGGGTTCACCATCCTCCTTCTTGCAGAAATTGGAGTATTTTTAAGTAGACTCGCGTCTCAAAAAAATGAAGCATATTTTAATTTCATTTAAATTCAAAGCAGTTACTTACTCCATTTAATTGAGGACACCAATAAAACGGTATGTAGTTAGTGTCAGTTGCTACATAATAGTTCATAATAGTTGCATGTTAAAACAATTGAAACACAAAAGGCTCTTCAACAAAACCTTGTTACCTAACACGATGATAGGCAAAGTGTTATATGAAGTTACCTACGTATTCATTAATTGAAAACCGTCTGCAAGATAGCGTGTGGCAATAACGCCAGCAAGTCATAATTATCTCGTCACCGTTCCGAGATCAATCAAACCATATCACGTTATGTGGGTCATTAATTACTGTAAACAGTAATTACTTTAATTATTCTTGACAGTCTTTGTGTAAAGTCGTGAAGTGGCTACACGAGGCCGAAGGTCGGTGATGTCTATTGCAAAGAGGATCAAGAAAGGCGATCAAACTGTTACCCTGTCACAGCTTGGAGCACATCGAGATATAGTCAGTTATTATCAGTAAGTGTTGCACAATTTAATATGTAAGTAATGATTTCGTGTCGAAAACGACCTTAATTTTTATTTATAATTGTTTTGATAACGCGTGTAAAATTTTATAAAATGTACTACCTACTTTTAAAATAGTAGGGTTTAATCTCACACAATCCTATAAAGACCAGTTAGCAGTTCGGTTTTTTGCTGTTCACTTTTTTGTTTTAGCGAGTAAATGTTAAATTGCTACCTTTCTGATTGAGGACTATTACCACACTATTACAGAGGGATGCGGTAACAAGGTGCTAATGTTATGGTTTAAACGACTTTGAGAGGTGTATAATTTGATATATTCTAGTAAGTAGCAAAGAGCATGTAAACGCCTGTAAGTAGTTTTAAGGTGAACGTAGAAAACGTAGTAATGGTGCTGCTGTTGAGCTTTGCTCTTGGTATGTTGTCTGTTGGCATAGTAAATTTATTACTATGTGCGCGGCTCGGCGGTTGTGGTTGTGGCGCGTGCGTGTTGCATCGCGCGCTGTCAAAAGCACCCTGTCAGGTGATCTTTGGGTCCGTGACTCAACAGTTACACTAACGAACCGGTGCACGTTGCGGCGCGTGCTTCATTGTGCCGTATTATCTATCATTATCTCGGTTAGCCTAGATACAGACGTATTCAATAACGCATGTAGCAATATGAAATGTAAAACAATAAACTTTTAATAAAGAGAATGCTTACCGCAACTTCTTGTGTTAGACCGGATTAATAAAGTTGTGTAACTGCGGGCGCTTTGTCATGAAAGGTTGCTACGAATGTAACTGGGGTCAATGTTAGAATGTCAGTACTTTTGTTACTAATTGTTGAGCAGTTAACAAATTGTGCAATTGTGTTGTGTTATAATAAGTAGTCATAATAGTTATTAACATGTATGTAAAGTAAGTAATAATAAATAGGATATAGCTTTAGTCGCTGCAGAAATGTATTGACCCATCTAATAAATAAATGGGTTTCAGTGGTCAAACCAGATCGTTGCAGGTGGAAATAAATCACCGACAGATTAAAGATATTCACCTAGCTCGGCAAGTTAAACGTTTAAGGTCCATGATTAATTCCATTATGTTCATTTTACGATACTTATCAATAGTTATTATGTTTCATTAGCGGTGTAAACTATCTGCTTCGTCAGACCAATCGATCAAGGTGTTAAGTAGAATTGCTGTCGGTTTTGGGGCACAAGGTCTATGGGGTCAATTTATGAAGCGTCGAAGCTCTATAACACCTGCCACAGATAGCCAATCGTAACTTATGAGCGCTGTTGCATTCATCGCCTCGTTAAATCATCGACACTTATACAGGATGTTCTATGGTTTCAAACTTTAGCCAAGTTGAGTCTACATGTCCTCGCTCGAGCCTATACAAAGCTGGCGAAATGTGTGTGATATAAAAAGATGCGAACTTTAACAAAAATAAAAGATTTTCCTTAAATAATCAACTTTTTACAACTTCTCAATAATCAATCAATAATCAATAATCAATATTTTTAGAACTAATTTTGTCAGTTAATACCTGCCATAACATCATATTGTTGAGATAAAAATGGTTAATTTTTAAATTAAAATCTACTACTGTAGAAGGTTTTTTCTTTTTAAAAAGAAATAAATAAATTAACTGATAATCCATGTCTTAAGTTCTTTAACAATGTGTTCTTTCATTTGATATGTCACACAAAAAAGAAAGTAAAAATGTAGTTTACCTGATTTGACCATTTTCTTTTTGTTTGTTAAAAAGTATGTATGGAATGGTATTTAATATTATTTAAATTATTTCTGTATTACAACGAAGTGATTCTATAAGGGTGCCGTCACCTTTTGGGGTACGGAACCCAAAAAATCGTTCCTGTTAAATACATTTTTCAGTTTCATTTAAATCTTCGGTTGGCTACTCTGTGAATTTTACCTACTTATTTCATAATGAAAATACCCAAATGAAGCATCTTTAGTTTTATTTACAATGAAAACTTTGGGCAATAGGTTAGTATGTACCTAAATACCTACTTACGTAATAATAAAACACGCTGTATAAAGAACAATGATGAAATTGATGACGTGTTAAAAAGGCAGTCTCACACATTAAACAGATTCAGATAAAACATGATAACGTTACCATATCTTATTTTATTGATAGTCAATCGATAAAATAAGATATGGTCAAAATATAAGGTCGCGGGTTCGATTCCCGGTCATGCTCACACATCTTTGTGTGAATTGTTTCATCTCCGCTGCTCAATATCGGTCGGAAGGAAAACTTTATGAGGAAATCAGCATGTCTAAGAAAAAACTAATCATTCGAAATTAAACAATTTTTTAACGGATTTTATCGCAGCATATTAAAGATTTTAGATCCCGACGTTTCAAAGTCTTTTCAGACTTCATGGTCTCGGGTGGACAATAAAGGGTGATAATATAACGCTATAAAATCCGTTGTAAAGTAGTTTTATTTCAATGTGTGATATTCGCGTAAATCTAAGAAAATACTATTTAAAATATCATTTTATGTATTTGCTTAGATTTACGCGAATATCACACATTGAAATACAACTACTGTCAGAAAGACTATCTCCGTCGGACTATCTCCATATCAAATAACGCGTGCCTTACATATACTTAACACGGTCGCGGAGAGGGTAGATTTATTTTCATGTTCTCCGAATGAGTTCACAAAAGTTACTTTGCATGAGTTGTCTTATAAATAGTAATATCTGGATGGCCGAGCTTTGCTCGGAATTTTGTTTTTTTAAAAATGATTCCTAGCTAGATCGATTTATCGCTCCCGAAACCCCCTATATACTAAATTTTATGAAAATCGTTGGAGCCGATTCCGAGATTCCAATTATATATATATATATATATATATATATATATATAGATATATATACAAGAATTGCTCATTTAAAGATATAAGATAATAAGTACCTATTGTTAAAATATGCCACGCTAACGATTTGGGGCAACCTGTAATGTTAGTTATGTTGTGAATGAATAAATAAATAAATTTCATCTAAATCGGTTTTGTAGTTTTGGCGTGAAAGCACGACAGATAGACCGATAGATATAGTTACTTTCGGATTTATAATATTAAGGGGGATTATAATTATTAAACAAAAAAAATTATGTTATGGTAGTAGCCAATATTCTCCTCAGCGACTGTCATTATAGGTTGGATCGTTTGACTGGATCTTCTACGGAACTACATTTGGTATGATGCCATGGGGATATACGGAGAAGCACTTATAGTTTCTGTTGCTATATCCACCGCTTTTGACAGGATTTTAGGTACTATGATCTTATTAGTAAGCTTTCTTCTTATGGCTTGTCTACTGTGACCGAGCATCGGACATTTTGAGGGACACATCATCAGTGCAAATCCTGTCTTATAGAAGTACCGGTGGCGGGATGGCAGTGGTGGGTTAAGTCCCATAAAAAAGGTACCGCTTTATAGTCTCTAACCTTTTCCCTACGGAAAAAGGTTCGATGTTATGTATGTATACTGTTTAAGTATGTATGGTTAATGTATGGTTTTCTGTCTAAATAGTAGTAAGTAAAGTAAGTAGTAGTAAAAAGTATATTTTTTTATCTTAAAATAGGCTTGCCACAACTTGCCTCATGTGAAGCAATGATGCAGTCTACGATGGAACGCGCTTACCCAGTAAATACCGATTCACTAGTGACTTGAAGATCAACAGATTATAGCTATCAGAAACATAGATGCCGGCAGCGAATTCCACAATTTGGCAGTTCGCACAATGAAAGTGGAAGCAAGGCGTTTTGTGCGTACCCGTGGAATTTCCACCATATAACGGTGGCGTATGGCCGTATCTCTACTTGTCCGATGGAAGAACGGGGATGGGGAATAAGATTGTGCAATTCCAACGCACACTCTCCGAAGTGTATCCGGTAAAAGACCGAAAGACTAGCAACTATGCGGCGGTGCTCGAGGCTTTGCAATTTAGCATTGACGAGGGATTCGTTGCCAATAAGCCTCTTGGCTCGCCTCTCAATAGACTCTAACGCCTCGAGTTGGTATTTAGCTGACCCATCCCAAAGATGCGAGCAGTACTCCATGCATGAACGAACTTGTGCCTGATATAGCTCGAGCATCTGTTTTGACGTGAAGTGCTGATGCACGTATATACCACGCTAGCATTGCAATATTTTTGTTTATTTATATAGAGCTAAACTACTTAACTAATGCATAACATAAACTAATTGCGTCAAAATTCTCTCGCATCGTTATCTTCCGGGAACGTCCACAAGAGGCTAGCAACATTCCCACATTGGATGGCAATATTTAACCTTTGCTCGAGATACATCTCAGAGATGCCTTCTGGTCATCTGTAATGAATTAATACCTAAAATATCTGTTGTGTTCGTCTTGTCACAGCACTCGCACTAGGTATGTATTATTGAATAGGTACTTTATGTTTTATTTTCTGTAACTGTGTGTTGACGCTCACGTCTCTCTGTAGTCATGACAGAATGTTTTATCATTCGTCCATTTCGATTTCCAGTCAAGTAAACAAAATCGATGATCTCAAACCGTTTGTCACGTTTGAAAGATTATTAATAGATGCTTATTTATTATTTAGTGTCGCAGTTGTTATCAAAGCGAGATGACTTTTTCACAACGCTACTTTGCCGGACACAGCACCGTGTACCGCTGACCGGTACGAAGAAGGAGGCTAAGTTCGGCATCACGATGTCGCTACTCAACTTTCGACTACGACTAGCGATTAAAAATCACTTGCGACAACACCGGGTTGATCGATGTAGCCCTTGGCATTTGTGCGATATAACTGTACACTTTATAACAAACAGATGACACAGATAGCGTTCGACACAGTTAGGTACTAGTGTTGTTCGATTGACACCATGTTTTATTAATTAGTCATTACATTTATTTTTCAGACATTGTTATTGCCTATGGCATTAGTTATACCTAGAGATGGGCAGAATGACTGGCATTTATGAAAATTCCCAGTAAGCGCCCACAAATTCCCGTCTGTGGGGTATTTATCAGCAATTGGGATTGATTGGTTGCCTATTTACTCTTTTTACATTTTTCTGTATAGTGACAACGTTTGTATTAGCCACTTGATTTTATTTCAACGTCTTTATTTTACCGTCTGTAAAATAGTGTAGTGCAAGTAAAATGTATTATTTTTTTTGTATACCCTCAAGTGCTGTTTATGTGTCACGCATGATATTTTATATTATTTTGTATCTCATTTAAGTGAAATGTTAATTTTTTTTTGAGATAATAAATTCGTTGATCCTATAGGTTACTGATCATTTAATGAGATTTTTTGCAATTCGTCCATAATTTGCCCATATCTAGTTATAGGTGCCGTGGCTTACATAGAGCAAGTAGGTACGAATATTAAGACAAAAATGATTCGATATAAGGCCTTGGGAGATGGAGTTTCATCTGCGCAGTGTCCTAGGGCTTTCTTATATAAGTACCTATATTATTTGCCCTTAAAGCAGCAAGTACGCACAGCAATTTCTTTCAAAAACTGTATTGCAGTTTGAGGTATAAAAACTGACGTAATCTGTTAGGTGAAGGCATTCTTATTGACGTATACATACAAGCGTACGTATAAACAACCGTAAAACGGGTAGCCTCTTCTTAATAAGCTTAACATGAGAACGAGTTGCGGCGACCGCACGTGGATAACCGCCATGGCCGGCGGCACATCAAAGCCAACGCTTGTTTAAGCCAATTGTGCGAGCTAGCGCGCGCGCAACTACAACGTGTAATTATACGGTTATAGGGCGCACCCCCGCGCTCAGCACCCCAAAGCATCACGAAAACATAACCATCTGTTGAACCGTGGCCAGGATAACGCCCGCTGCGTTTGTAATCACCACAAACATTGTATTTTCTATATTAGTTTTTTTACACCTAAATGATTACGAATGAGTGAATTGTCATTTATAGTAGGTCGAAAGCTAATTTATTTGTATTAGTAATATAACCTCAACACAGGAACAGAAAATGTGTTAGTAAAATATTAAAGAAAACACAGTGGTAACTGAAGAAAGAAAATGCCAATTATAAAGCAGAAATCCCTTTCTAGTATTTGTATTGAATGAGAATGAATGACATTGATTGGCACTGAATAATATTTAGGCAAAGGTTACTTTTCCCAAACTTCAATATCGCTAACAACTACATCAGTAGGTATACTTACCTACTAGTAAAGACACTGAAACAAGATACTGAGAGAGACTTGTCTATATTTCTAATCGGGCCACCGGCTAAGTTAGTGCTTGAGCAAGATCTTGTTTACCGGGGTGAGTGTAGGAGACTTTTCCTAACTAATAAAATGTCTTATGGGCGATCAGGATTATTACAATTGCGGCACATTAATCAGATTACTTATGCACATAAAAAATTAATCACGCTTTTTTATATCTCTACTAGCTTTTGCCCATGGCTACGCCCGCGTGATACGTATTGGGATAAAAAGTAGCCTTTAAGTTATTTAGACCATAATCTATCTTAGTGCTAAGTTTCATTTAATTCTGTACGGTAGGTTTTACGTGAAAGAGTAACAAACATACATCCATGCAGTCTTACAAACTATCGCGTTTATAATACTAGTAGGATTAACTAAACAATGGTTGTACTTTTTGTTATTCAACAGAAGAAACTCCATCTTCGATTTAAGTGTAACTATAAATTTAAGTATAGGTCTATTGTTTGTTTTCTAAAGTTCAATAAATTTAAAATATGTTTATAATAAACATATAATCATCAGAAATATCTGTGATTGTTTATGGAGCTATCTTCTATGTAAAAAAGGCTTCTCCTACCGTAACATGATATTAATGTTATTAATAGCATAATTTAAATCAATTTCCGCCGCACGGGCTAACCCTTTTCGGTGAGGGCGTTACAATCATTTATATTTCATAATAGTGTGTAATCGCCTTGTGGATCTCAGCTCCTCGAAGCAGCTGTGATTGTAACACTCATTCTATAAGGTCCATCATAATGGGCGTTATGAACCGTTAAAATTATAAAATAGTCCGCTTTGTGGCGGTTATCATACGGATTTCCCTATCAAAGTAGGTGTTATTATAAGTCTGAGGAGCTTCTGTCTTCTGTTCAGCATAATTTGGGAATACAACTTGTTGCAACGGTTTCACTACTAGAAGTTCTGCTCTACATCTCCCAAGTTCACATCACGAAAATATTTTTATAGGACCTCTATGAGACCTTTCAAACAAAAAAAAAAAAATTTAAATAAGTTCACAATTAACGGAGAAATCGTCGAACATAATAAGGACATGAGCAACATAATTCATCCAACCTAACATTGAATCTGCTCCTTTTATAGAAGTCGGTTAAAAAGTAACAGTATCTATGTAGATGAAATTACCTAAGTTAGGTACTTGTTTCCGTGTCACGTTTGGGTACTAGTAATATAGCAATTTAAATCAGGTGGCTGTGTTAGTCATTGTGCGTAGTACATTGCACTGGGCCCAAGTACACCACGTGGTGTGCCGACAATACCGTGTCAGCCTTTGCTCCATTGTTCGCTTAGCGCCTGGCTTGCAGGTGGTGCACAGATCCTTGTTTTAAAAGTAAGTCAATTGTTTAAGCTTTACGATTATTACTCAAGATTTTACAGTTTAGTTCTTAATTGCCCATCTGTGAGAAATATTTTGGTGGGAAATACATAGTTTCCGAATTTTACCAATATGAAGTACAGATTCACAAAGCTGTGGATAAGACAAGAAGACCGTGAGCTTTATTGCCTCTTCTTTAATTTGAGTTTAAACAAAAAACTAATGAGAAGATGACACGGTAAAATGTTTAATATCGATCGCTTATCAATCCTATTACTCTCTATTACGCAGGTACCTCGCTGCTATTAACTCATAGACTATCAATCAACGCGTGAGGTCAAAGTTGTACGCGGAAACGGAATGCTCACTATTAGCAGTTTTTTATGAATTGTTTTTATTTTGGATATCATTAAGAATAGAAATATATCGGCCATCGTTGGTGGGCGCCGCAGTGACACGTAGCAACGGATTATTTCGACGGACTATTTATAATGTGAGGTTCAGGCACCACGGAATCAGCTCCTTTGTCGCTGGGGCAACCTGTTCTCTCAGTTTGAGTTCACAGCGAGCACAATGTAACCTAACGGGCCACCTGATTAACCGCCATTCCGGCCAGCATGCAGATATCGAGTGCTAGCACACCACACTATCGACCGCCGCCGTGCCGCGCCGCAACAATCACTGATCGTATTAATTTCGAATGATAGATAGCTTTTATATTGTTAATGCCTTATTATGATAGAGATAAGAACATCAAGGCTAGTGAACTTTCTACGGCTTAAAGTGGAAGCGGGCATGATAGTGTATTTATAGATGATGCCTCTATGATCGATAAAGCAGTGTGGGAACGGATCTCACAAGTGCATGCATCTTAATGGTTTTTGTATACAATATCGTATGTGCGCATAACCGACTCCGTTTACGTTTCCTTCTTCTGTTTTTGCTTAAGTTTTTTAAATAGTTTTTATGAATGTACTCGGCAGGTGAAAGGGACAAATTTTCACACGAGATTTGTGCCCTTGTGCATATTTTAAGTATTTAGAGAAGTCTTTCTTGAGTTTACGTCCGATTCAAAATTTGTTTATGGTGCATTTAGTTTTGGTAAAGGTATCATCCAAAAGAAATGTGTCTAAAAAAAAAAAAATTGGTTGCCTGTAAATTCGGTATACGGGCGAAAGTTTTACGTGACAACGACTTTGAGTGGTAAAATAATTTTAATGTGAATATTCATTCGTATAGTAGGAAGAAGGATGAAACATAGTTGAGTGGGAGAGAGACGCAAGGCATTCGGCGGGCCTCTCTCTCGTTCGGTGACTCATCGTAACGTTACCGAGCGTTACACTTTTTCATAAGTGCCTCCCAGCCGCAACCTAATTTAAGACGTTGTCACGTCAATAAACTTACTTAACATACCTACCTAGGTAGGTGACTATATGTCACTTTAGGTACAATAGTTTGATTACGGAAAAATATATTTAGAAGTTATATGTAAGTAATTCACTTTTTAATTTACGATTGAGCTAAAAAATGATCTCTTTTCTGGCTATAATGACAGATTATGTAAAAGCGTATGTTAAATTTTTCTAATAACAAGCTTTCGAGTCGAAGGTACTATTTATCAAATGAACAAACTTAACGGTCATTATTATTATTATTTATTATTATTCATCATTGTTCGTTTATTCATTATTTAGACTACGACAACATCCAGATCAGAAATGATGAATAACTAGTTAGTTCTCATACGGAACCACCCTTAATCTCTCATCAATATGTAACACTTGTAAAAAACAGGGGCACCTTTTGCAACATCCGCTGTCAATTCTCACGAAACAGGTAGTTGCTTCCGTTGGATCTTTGAATAAAGCAAGGATAATCATTACAATGTGTGCAATGTGGAGTAGATATATGGGTAACTGTATCGGCCAGGTAACACTTTCAAATTACTTATTTACCATTGCTTTGTGTATTATTTTCTGACAACAGATGGGCTAGTGTAACAGGTCGCTCTTTTGCGTGAATAGTTTACAATTCCAAAATGTACAAATTTTACAGGAGAACATTTAAAGGTTTGAGATTTCAAGACATTATTTGATTTGGCTCCCAGTCGTTTCGAGGCCTTTTAGTCATTTGACTACCTATTTTAGTACCTATCCTATGAACAACTGCTACTAAGTAGCTCTAATTGAAATATGATACAAAACTAGTATTTTTTACAACTGTGAACTTTACTTGTACATAATAAATTCTATGTAAACTATTTATGCAAAATATTTAGAGCACCGTACCGGTGTCTAATGTACACGACATTTAAATATGCAAACAATTTTATGATCTTCAACAATTCCCTTTTTATTTATTTAAATGTATTCAATAATTATAATAAAATTTATTTAGAGTATGCATTGTAGTGTTATGCAAAAAGTGTAAATTGCATAAATAATGCAGGAAGTAACATAACAGGTCAGGTTAGTATGCAACTGGTTCGCGGCATTTCTGACAGATGACGACGACGACGTGGGGAAGAAGCAAATCTACATAAATTCGCAAGTTCGGTAGTTCAGGGCCCCGTCTCTCGCTCTTAAACTATTTAAAGGCTAAGGCTTAAACTATTTTAACTCATAAGGTATTTTTAAATATTTGTCCGAAGGATAAGGGAAAGATAGTGGAAGTTGAAATTGTTTTTCACTTCGTAGTAGGTTAATTAATTTATTGCCATTCAAGGTTAATTTTGGTACTTTATTGTACAGTTGTGCGGGTGCATCGGTTAAATTCATATTCATTCCAAATTTATTTAAACCAAACCACACAAAAACAAAAAAAAACAAAAAACAAACACACTAAAATAATTTTAAACCCCCAGATTCGAAAGAGGGGTGTTGTTGCCACATAGCGCCTAAACGTACTTGATTTTAAGCTAAAAAAAGAACGTCGCCTGTTACTGAATTATAAATTTAGAGTAATTAATTATATTAGCTAAGTAAGTCCGTGAGGTGGTCAGGTTTTCTAATGCAATAACAACAATACCTAGATAATTACATATTTTATTTTATTGCATATTTTTTATGAAATCCAGCCGCCAATTTAAAACGGGAATAATATGGTACATACATATTATTTAGTTGGTCGGTGTCGTACTCCCGACCCTCCATACATCCGTGCTCGGTCGGTCGGTGATCTATTGTTTGTCGAGAGAAATGAAACGATAAAAAAACTAAGTTCCCAACGAATCGTGGGAAATAATCAAGTGCACTTTGAATTCAATCCATATCATATTACGACTTCTTCAAACGTTTCCTAATCTGTGTTATCTTAAGTTTGCGTATACTTATTTTGACGTTATAAAATAATTTTACACCCGTGTGTACGGTGTACCTATCCTTGTACTATTTTGTGGTTTCATAGGTAAATGGGTGAACTGATTTTATTGCAGTTTCAAGTTTCAAGTAAGGTTTTAAGAAAATCTGCTACTGTGGTACTAGGCCTTTAAAACCTCGTATGAATATTGGACATACCTAGTCCACGTAGAGCGCTTTCCGAAGAGCACCTGCGCGAAAACCACCCGAAAAAGAGCAGAAGAGCAGTCTTCATGGTTTCAAATTTGTTTTTACTTTTATGTATGGGATGCATTTGTTTAACTAAACTAATAAATGAAATATATCGTTAAAATCACCACAGCGTTACACATACATGTCCAATCTGATCATCCAATATTGATCTGCCCTTCGTGGATATGGCTAGGCTAGATGTTTTTTGTGCATGTGCTTTTTGGACGGGTGCTCTACGTGGACTACGTGGATAATTGACTTGAATCTTAAAATCTATACATCAGAGGGATGGTTATTTGAGAATCTGTAGGTTACAGAAAATGAGGAACCGTTTAGACCTTGTACCTCCGACAATAATAGACATTTTATTTATTGTTTATTAGACAAAGATGTTAGAGATGGAACACAAAAGAATTTGTGAATAATAATTATTCGTAGAACTTTTTGTTTTCCAAAAAATATTTGTAATTTTTTTTCAGCGTACTGTGGTTGGCGGATAAACTGATCAAAAATCGATAATTGCTGGTGAAGGTAACCTTACGAGATCTCAATGGACACCGTGTCTTGGCTGTTGCCAAGGCGCAGTGGGAGAAGTCCTTCAAATAGGTGGAGTGATGATTTGCGATTACAATTGGTAGACACAGATTATAAAATGCATTCGTTAAGATACTACCTACCTCTACTAATCATTAGATTGTAAAATGTCTATTTTCATAGTTTAGCACATATTCCACTTTATAAACGAGGTAAGAAATTACTGTAAACAAAATGTCATATTTTAGTGAGAGGAGTCGTCTTTTTTCTTTCCGTTTTAACATTTTGTTCCGTCTGTTTTTGCCATATATAGTTTTTGTTGTAGAGTTCCGTGACAAGTGCATCCTATTCTTTGATTAGATTAGATTATTTTTTTTTTAAATTTACTACGTTCTAAATAACACTATAAGATAGCGGCAAGTTTTCAGCTTATTTTAGTTTTTTAATGAAATGAAGATAACTGCGGCTATATGTAAAGAGTTGGTGCTAAACGTGTTAGGTATCTAAATTCTCTCGAGTACTAGTAAATGGTTCTTTAGTGAGCCCTATGTCACTATGTCATGGCGGGTTGTGCTTGCGCCATACTTACAGACAGCAAGTGACGCCGCCGCCGTCGAGGCGCGCCGCCACCGTTGCCCCTGGCCTCTCTCCGCCTGAGTCATGCCCGTGGATTCCTTTGCTACCAAACAACCAGCCTAATGTAGGTACTATCCTCGTAACATTATGGCCAAATAATCTGCCAACGCAATGTCTTTGAACTTACTGTTTAGTTAATATCACTGTTGATTTACAGCCCTTAAATATAGGTACCTATATACGAAACTGGTGAAGAAGGAATCTCTTATTTATTATAGACATTGTTCAGATCCGCATTTAGTTTCACTGTGTGTTTCAGGAAAGCTATACCTACTTGAAAATACAGTCTAAAAAGTGTACATATAAAATGTAGGTAAGCAATTTTATTGATAGAAAAATATTCTAAAATGGTTTTATGTATTTTATAATTATTTGATTTTAATTATCACAACCACGACAATGGAAAGAATGATGATGTGATTAATTTATAACAACGGTATAAAATAAGAAAAAACTATAAAGATAATTTTAATTGTTTGTAAAAAATAAATATAAAAATAAACCAGTTTTCTGCAACAAGTAACAACCTGCTAATTAACTTTTATAGTGTTTATTATTTGTTTTGAATGATGTTCATAAGTTATAACACTTTGTTAGTGAAAAATAATGAAGTCGGTGCTAAATCAATAGATAAGACAAACCTAGGACGGGAACAAAGATTTATGGGAAAATATCATTTTTCCCTTTTTAGAGTCAATTCTTTTTTTGAATTTTTTTTTTGAAATATGCACTTTATAAATACTCACATACAATTAAGCCAACTGTGAATTCCTTTATAAAAATAAGATACATTCCACTGAGTGAATTCTTGGGTAAGTAGGTACTTAAAGAATTCTTGCGTGAAGTACCTAATTGCAAAATCATACAAAAGTAATATAATTTTACTAGCTTCCACCCACGGCTTCGCCCGCGTGGTACTTATTGGGATAAGAAGTAGCCTTTATGTTAATCCAGTTATAATCTATCTATCTTTGTGCTAAATTTGATCCAGTTTTCTTTCAGTACTTTTTGCGTGAAAGAGTAACAAACATCCATACATTCTTACAAACTTTCGCGTTTATAATATTAGTTGGATGTGTTTATAAAATGAATCCCATTTCCATTGGACACGTAGTACGTATGACATTACGCGTGAAACACTGGACCGATTTATCTAAATTTTTGTTGTGTTTGTTATTGTTTAGATAAGGTTCATATGAAAAAAAGAATTGAGAAAATTAACAAAGGATTAACTTGACCGACTTAACTTCACGACGCGACGTTGTCATGATGTGCGCTATGGTTTAGCGCTTTTAACATGTTTATTTTAAATGATCTTATAGCGTTAGAGGTTTCCTATCTTTTCAATAACTATAGATAAAGAGCAGTGTCTGTTGGTTCAGCTAGTAAAACATAGCATATAGATAATCTATCTGTACCACAGATCATCCACATCCTTTACCCAAAGGGGCGGTTGGCCGCTCTGTGATCTGTACAATGAAAATTAATAGCCGTAAATGGTGTACATTGGTACATCAAATTAGATATTCTTTTTTGTTTTCGTTCATTTTATTCTTAGGAGAAGGTTTGTGTAGGTTTGAGAAATATATAAGCACCTACTTAAAATTATAGTTATAAAAGGGTAGGTTACATTCATCATCACCCATACGAAGCTGGGCAGATAATAACTAAATATAAATAATTTGAATATGTGTTTTTTGATGATCTAATAAGCATCACCTTTAATATCGTTATCCAACTGCCCACACACGGTGCTGTGTTGCAAATGTCGAACCGTTTGTCCCAATACAATAATGCTATCTATAGGTGTCATATAATATTTTCATTCTTAAGTATCATTTGTCACAATTAAATGTTTGTCAACGACGCAATGGGTCTTGGCTACCAATGTCTATTAAAAATAATATATATACTTATTATTATCGCCGCTAATGCTGATAGTGGACGTGGAAAGGGTGTGGTGCACACAGCACACCACGCAGTAAGGCAGTCAGGAGGTATACTTTGTAGAGTCGCGTCGTCATGTCGTCTCACCCCACCGCACCGCACCGTCTTTATTGCGACCCTGATTAATATTTACGAGTCAATTCTTTGCAGGCTGTACAACACTTGAATTACATATGACAGAACAAGCCTTACGGCTCGTGCTGACCGTAATTTGATAAATCGGTTTAGCAATTCTTTAGTATTGGCGATTCGTAATGCTTTTCTACGTTTGATGTAGGTACGTATTCTATAATCGTAAAGTCAACATGAAGCATGTTTACTACAGCAGTAAATACAATGAAATAAAGTGTAGACAGGTATTTAGTCCCACTTTAACATGTTTGTCGACGATAGGTATATACCTACCTCTAAACTATTCTGATTTCCCAAACAAATGGAGCGTTATGAAAGTACTTTTAACAATTGTTGGGCAGGCCTTTGAAGCAGCCCACCCACTTTGCGTCATCTTGATAGAACAACTTTCTCGTTTTTTTTTTCATTTTAAAAGGGTAATCCAATCTGACAAGCACGAATGATTTGCGACAATTGTCAATCATATCAGTACTTACAAGTAAATCTGAGATGCGAATAATTACCTAAATACTTATGCAAATTCTCGCGCGTGGTGCTATTAGAAAGTCGGAAGAAAATAGTGGGTTGTTTAGACTGATTGACATATTATGATAGGTGAGGTGTAGTGAAATGAAGTCACGTGTGGACGAGCAGGCTCGAGTGCGCAGCTTACGGTAGCTGGTAGCGCTGCGTCTCTAGAAACGCTCCTGTTTGACAGATACGATCTGCCTCCTCCGACGATTGTCAGCGCTCGCCTCTATTGTGACAGCACGAAGTGTGCCAAAAAGAAAAGTAATTACAATTAACCGGTTACATATTTAGTTCACTATTTGGATAGATCTACATATGCACATACGCATACCTCTTTTATTTTAATAATATTGTTTGGTCCTTATAAAATGGCATACGTATCAAATTAAAAAGTTTAGGGCTGCATAAGGGGCATAGGAATCTTTTTATTTACATTAGGAAGGAATTTTGAAAGAAAATATAGATTAAAAAAAACATTGACCTAGTCCTAACTGTATTACAGAACAAACCTAACTACGTACCTAATGTCTATTAAAACATTGTCTGTTGCATCTTATATTCCAGAAACGTACCCAGATGACCATTACCGAGCTGGATGGCAATGCTAGTCCTTGGCCCAAGATACAAGCAAGCGTTCTGATCACGTGTATTGTGATGTCAACTAGGGTTTTGAAAAGGGAACTCGCTTTTGGGCCTCTCCGACCCAGCGTCCTAATACCAAACGGCTAAAATATATTGTATTTTATTACATTTATTGTTTAATTTTAAATACCTTAGCACTTTACTACTTACTAGCTTTCCGCCGCGGCTACGGCCACGTGAACTACATATCATGCCTAGCAGTGGAATAAAAAGTAGCCTTCCTCAATAAATGGGCTATCTAACAGTGCAAAAATATTTCAAATCGGTAGTTTCTGAGATTAGTGCGTTCAGACAAATACATTTATCTTCAGCTCTATAATATTAGCATAGATATGTCATAGCATTGTTGAGGTGTAAATCTGGAAATCTGGAATGTTAATACAGTACCTGCTTTAACTCGACAATGTTAAAGTTGATTCACCTGAAACATTCTTACATGGTAAGATTAGCACAAACGCCCTAATTAACTGTTATAACAATAACAACAATATCAATACAGTGCTACGTGAAATCGCCAGGCGAAAGACATGGCTCCATTAAACTTGTACCTACCTACCGGATAGTGACGAAAACAGTCTGGTTCGTGATCAACGGTGCTCCCAAATCAATGCTAAACACAGTTGTCTTAAGATTATCTTACGACTCGACTGTAGGTACTCAATACAGAGGAATTTTAATTTGTCATGAATACTTTGTTTCTTATCTGACCTATTAACCGGGAATCAAAAATGTTATGAATATTTAATGAATGTAAAACTGTGGTAGCATTAAATAATTGAGGTGACGGCGATGAAGATTAATTGTGTACATTAAAATAATTGTAACTTTTAAAAAAGGTATCTTACATATTGAACGGGTTTAAGAATGGGAATGTTAAAGATATTCAGGAGTAAATTTTGTTTTCAATTTTAAACGACTGCCACATTTATTTTTATAAGGAAGGCTATGCTGATGATTCTGATAAAGCTCAATAAATGAGACAGTTGCATTTTAATAAAAAGTGCAAGCACAAAAGTACTCGTAGTCATTAATATATTATTTGCCATGCACGCCAGGGTGTATTCCGATATTTTATGGAGCTAGACTATATTATTGCTGATCATATGATATCCGGGCAGGGACCTTATCTTTATTGCCTTTCTATCTTTGTTCACGTTGCCTTCTATCTATTTCTATATGTCAATTCAACATCAAAATACACACACTCTCGAAAGATGAAATCAATTGTATGGCAATAGTTTATTTAAATCGCATTATTATATCGGCACTTCCGGGGATAGATTTACCTAATAAGGTAGCGAAGGTAATTAGTTACCTATTTAACAGGATTTTTTGTAGGTAATTAGTTATAGGAAATGAAAAGTAATATTGATTATAAGCATTTATATCGCAGGGTAATGATATCGACAATGATTTGGTAAATTCTCTGAGATTACATCCAGTCACGGAACACGTTAAAATAATAACACGATTTTATCGTTTTCCTAAACACATCTAGTGATTTGAACAAATAACGAATTAAAAATATATAATTTAGTACCTATTATTGTTTTTAATTAAAATTTACATAGGTAGGCCTAGCGCATGCCAATGTTTTACATCTTGTTTGTTACGCACGTACCACTGACCTTCTGAATATTTTCTCGTAGGTGACGGAAAAAATCAAGAACCTAATATGGTATGGGGTTGTTCGCGCACGGTCAACAATTTACATTCCTCACGACTGAGGTCGGCATTCCCGGTCGGGTCGGGTCGAATTCTACATGTAAGGTCATAAAAAAATTTACAAAAGAAATCATTAGGATTGTACAGAAACGCCTGGCTGGCATGATTCCTCGGCATCTCTACTGACCAGTATATTTTTTACTTCTTTTCTAATAATTAAACGAATAAATTGTGTCAATGAAAATTACCTACTACATACTCGTATTATGTGAATACATTTTATCTATGTTCATACCGCATAATAAGTTAGTTAAATACAATGCATAATTAAAGTAAATCAAGCATATAGATGAAGGTAATTGTTAAACAAATGGCTCGGGATAAGGAGGCGGTGCACTGCGGCAGAGCGCGGACGCTGGGTCGGAAGGTCAAACCGCTTGCAGCCACTGCAGATTTAGGGTAAAAACACACAAAACAGATCGAGATATCATTTAAGTGAATTGAGCGACCCTATCGGGATAATTAGTAACCAGCGGTGGCGCAGCGGTACGGACCTCGTCTTAGAAATATAATGGCACGAGTTCGATTCCCGGTCGTAACCACACATCTTTGTGTGAATTGTTTCATTGCCGCTGCTCAATATCGTTTAAGGAAAAAATCGTGACAAAACCGGTATGACTAATCATTGAACTAATCATTTAAAGACATGTGACATCCACCAACCCGCACTTGGCTAGCGTGTGTGCATTACGGCCTAAAATCTTTTAACTCGTAAGATACTTGAGAGAAGACGCGTGCCTAGGAGTGGGATACTAAAAAAGAATTCGAAATTATTTATGCATCTTGTATTCCTATGACTTGTTGCCACATTTGTGACAAATTGAAAGAAAATTACACGGAAATCGCTGCGTATACTAGGTATTTACTTAGGTGCTACTTACTGATGTCAGAAAAAAAAGTAAAAATATAAAATGTATGTATTTAGTATGGTATACATAAGGTAAAAATAAAAATTATAGTCAGGGGGTGTAATCAGTTCTTTACCAAGTGTTTAGTGTGCTTTCACCTTAAATACAACATTTTGTACTCTTCATATTGACTACCAGTCGCTACCTGAACTCATAGTTAATGTACATTCTGGTTACCTACCACTATCCAATGAATCTATATTAATTGAGCTTGTGCTTGTTGCATAAAGTGGCACAAGAACCTACGATAACTACGGGCCTTGGTAAGATAATGTTATGGAATTATGAATATTTTCACTTCAACCCTTTTTAGTGTCCCTCTCCTGGGCACGGGTCTTCACTCCACTATCTCACGAGTTGAGAGAATTTAGGCCATCCTCGAATAATTAGAAAGAAAGAAAGAAAGACATGCCGGTTTCCTCACGATGTTTTCCTTCGCCGATATTGAGCAGCGGCAGCGGCGATGTAACAATACACATAAAAATGTGTGGGCGTGACTGGGAATCGAACCCGCGGCCTTATATTTACGCCACCGCTGCTCATGCTGGGGCACCGCTGCTCTCGCGCATATTTTACTGATCTCATATTGTGAAAAATAGAAATAATAGCGAGACGATGTACTTACCGATAATTTTACCTTGCCTTTTTCCCATTTCCATTGGGGTCGGCTTCCAGTTTAACCTTATGTGGTTAGCTACCAGAATTAAACTAGCGACTGCAATCAGACCTCGAAAACCGTAAGGTACCAGTAGCCGAGATGGTTAGACCAGGTGTCAGGTTATATTACGCTTCTGACTACCTTTAACGATTGTCATAGATATTATGGTAACTGGGACCGATAGTTTAACGTGATCGAGGGTATAGTCCCTCAACCAACCAGACACCGAAACAAATCTTTGTTGTTAGGTACACAAAGATTGTCCGGGGCGGGAATCCAACCCGTGACCTACCTAGCACCGTACAACCGAATCGAATGGCTTACTCTGCTCGACTACAGAGGATGTACTTACCGTTCGTTTTTTCCTTTTATTGTTTGAACCTGATACTTGTTCTTGTAGGTTCTACTACTTGAACTGTTCAAAGGTGAATTAATAAATTCATTGTAATTATGCGTTGGCATCATTGTTATTATTAAAAATCACGAACATATCGTTACGTGACGCGTGTGGAGGCGAATTGAACTCGCATTGCCATCTGTACCAGTCATAGTAGGTACCTTACCGGTGCGATACCGGTCAGAAAGTAGTTATGTCAGTGAGGCTATTGTCTCAGTGTATTGACTTACCTCAGACAAATGGACTATTAGCTGGCGATCGACTCTCGACAAATTTGGCAATGTATTTGAGTTTGTCGTGCAGCAGGATTAATGACGAGTCGTATCTCGAAGCGCCACTTATCGACAAGCCCTACCGCCTTACTCTGTGACTTAAAGTACTTCATACAAAAAAGAGCAGCGGTGGCCTCGCCTTAGAACTATAATGTCACACGTTCGATTCCAAGTCGTGCCCACAGATCTTGTGAATTTTAACATCGCTGCTGCTCAATATCGGTGAATGAAAACATCGTGAGAAAACCGGCAGGTCTAAAAGCTAATCATTCGAGGACATGTGACATTCATTAACCCGCATTTGGCCAGCGTGTGTGGATTAAGGCCTGAAGTCAGCCCAGTTGTGGGTTACTAAAAAGGGTTGAAGTGAAACAAAAGTTGGGCTGATCTTTGGCTCCAGATTTTTAGATGAGGATTAGCTCAAATGGCTCAACTGAAAGAAAAAGTAGGTAATTAAAAAATGATACACAATGTTCTTGTTATTATTTACAGGTATTTAAATTATGTTCGTGCATATTAGGCATATTATGCTTTTACCTGTATCAATCGTTAAAACTTGTAATAGTGTCTATTTACATATACATAAGTATTATTATTTTTTAGGAATTAGGTACTCTAACAAAATATGAAAACTGCTTAATTGGGTGCATGTTGTCTGCTAATCTATATCGGAAATTCAATACTAGTATTATTAAGTACAATCACTAATATTATACTAGTGATTGTACTAAATTTCTGTCAAAACAGTGTGACAGTGTTTCTATAGTGCATTGTTTCTATAGTACTACGTGTTTGTTAGGTGTACTAAATGATTATATAGAGTGATGCTTGCGCCCAATGCCCCATATCCCTGATACGTGTTAATATTATTTTTGCGAAAATTACTGTCTATCTGTTACGTTTGCACGCTTAAACTACTGAATCAATTTGGATCAAATTTGGCACGGCGATAGTTTTAGACCTGTTTTTATCCTACTGTCCAAATAGAGGTTAATTGTTGCGCGAAGGAACCGCGGCCGGTAAGCTAGTCTATCACAAACCGTATTGAATTTCCGATCTAGATCATCTAGTTATATCGTTGATTGTGCTCACTTGCTTATTTAGATTTTACCTAAATAAATATTTAATTTAATACTAAACCTAATTTCATTTGTGAGATTTATTATTTACTAGAGCTCTCCGACGCACTTCGTAATTCTCACCCTTTAAAGCCAAATTGGTTCAGTCGTTATCGAGTTTCAGCAATACTCAATCATCATCATATTTTCATTAACACAGTATTTATTTCAATTTAGGTAACACAATGTATTAAAGAAGAATAAGGTTACATGCAGGCAAACAGATGTTAAGCGCCTAAATCTTAATAAACTCACTATTTGTGTACATACTACATAATACAGCAAACAACTCTTTTAAAAAAATACTTTTTTATGAAATTGTGTAACAAAAACTAATATGCTCCAGGTGAGGCTCGAACTCACAACCCCGGCATTGCTCACGAACACTGTCTTATAAGTACCGTGCGCTAACCAATTGCGCCACTGGAGCGATGTGCTGCTCGTCGAAATTACAGTCCGTTAGCTACACGCCCTCCCCTTCGCCCCTCGACCCTACGATGTCCATGATAGTTCATGAGGAAGTTGAATGACTGTATATTACGTCATCATTAATGTGAATTAGTTTTCATTGTGTTGCGTGTAATTTGATAATTATTTGTGTAGGAATATACTTATACATGTTTGAAGAGTGATAGTGAGTTTTGTCGATAACTTTGTTATCATAAACACATCACAGAGCGCTCACGCTGTATAAATTATCTAAAGTAGTAGACAGAAGTGAGTATCACCCACATTTTGTCGGCTATTTTTTATTTGTTTAGTATTTAACGTATTAGAAATGACTTTTACTTGAACCAGAAAAACTGAACCAACTAAGCAGTCTTTCTTATGTTTTTTAAGTTATATTATTAGAGCATAAACTCTAAAGCATAACTTTAATTCTGTAACTACGTACTATGCGTTTTAAATAAGAGTAGGACTGGACTCACAGCCATCATACCAAAAACCAAGCAAAAGTAGAGCCAGTACAATATATCAAACCACAGACAATAATGTTATTTTAAAATGATTGATGTAGAAAAATTTACTTGGTATGTGGCTACATACAACTACCTACCTAAGTAAATTTACGCGCTAGGATGCCACAAACTTGTACACAAATACATATGCACGGATATAAGCACACGTTTTAACTTAAGACACCGATTTTTTCGTCAGAAGTAAATAAAAATGTTCGTACCTAAATATTCGACTCCAAATTTCTAATGTCACTGGAATGACAATAATATTATTATATACACATTTTATTATTTTTTCGTCTAAATGGTGCTGAATTTGGTGCTGACTATAAATTATTTTAATACATAAGATATACATTTTTTTATTTAGGGATTTGTAATTGTTAATCTGTAATGAATTCTTTATTATTTATTATGACAATATTTTGTGTTGCTACAATAGTGGCAGAAAATAGAGGAACTTGATTAGATTGTTAACATCAAATTGTATCTACTCGTATTATTCATAAACTAATAAATTGAATTGAATGAAACAACTTACTATTCTAGTCCTATTCTTATTTGAAACGCATAGTTGTTGTTTCACCGAATTAAATATTTGGTGGCAATCAGCGTCACAGTTCGCGTGCTCGTGGACTTTAGATACAATCATGTGTTAATTGAGCATCATGTTGTTTAGTTGTTTAGCTCGCTAGTATTATGCTTCTAAACCTTAGAAAAGTGTTAAGTTTTTTCATGTTCAATACTCATCAAATCCAAATAGTAACCTATTTGGATTTGATGTACAAATAATGATTTCTAAATTAATTTTACTTAAACACAGTGTGTTCATGCAGATATGTCCGTTCCTATTCACAGAGGTCAAACAAAACAAGGTGATAGGCCTATAGTGTGCCTGTGGTGAAGAGGTCTCGAAACAGTTAAAAAACTTCAAAACTTCGGAAAGTACTTGTATATATTATTATTTATTATTATTATACAAGTACTTTCCGAAGTTATAAAACATTATTATGTACATTTGTGTTAAATAGTCTCGATTTATTGAACAGCATACGTTCCTATTATCTTACTGTAGTAATTAATTTTGAAGCTTGTGGGGGTCATAATTATTTAAACTTCAATTAATACTATAGATAAGAGCATGTAAATCCATTCAGACTAGAGTTGCAGCGTGATAGGCTAGCTATTGATACTCAGTGGAGCACTGAGCGGCGGCAAACTGACTGATCAGACCGATTGAACAGGACAATTGCCCTTAATGAAAGTAATTAACACGACGCGATCGGTCAGCATCGATAGCGAGTTGAGCCGCGATGCTGAGCGCTGTGCGCCCAGACATCACAATACACGCCTAAATCAACCTATACACACGCTCTAATTTAATTAAAGTGGATTGATTATTCTTTTGGTATAAGTAGGGGACACTGACGCCATCCGGCTTCCTTCTATCGATACAATTCACAGTACTTTTGACCCCCATGCATAGTGGATAAAGTTAAAATTTTAGAAGTCAGAGGGCATAGTATATGGCCTCATGTGCCCCCGACAAATAGCAGCGGTCATGGACAGGCTGTGTGGAGGAAGAATACTTTAGGCTTCATAGAATCAAGGGGAAGCACAAAAGATCCCATTGGGTCGAAGTGCTCTGGGTTACCAACCCTATTGTTAAAATAAGATAAGATGGTTAATTTTAAAAACAAAACTTACTTTATAATTTTATTTGCTCTACCTGATCTTCTTAACAAACGCAATTGAAATTTATCAGTCGCAACAGGTAGTCGCACCGCAGATTTTTTTCTGTGTTCATTCAAGCCGTTAAAATTCACGAAATCAGCTGATTCAGGTAAACATATTGATCAACTAGAAACATTTGTGGGAGAGATGATTTTAGTGCGTGAGAAAGTGTAACTTTTGGTTTCATGGGAAAGTTTCCTTTCCATTTACATTTCAATATTTGCACGTGCAAGTTGAGTTTATTGTAAAAACTCTGCCTTTCGTTTGCACCCCTAATAACCTTTCAAACAAAACCATCTATCTGGTACCTTCTGGCTGCCCTAGCGATCTTCGTACTCGTGTATCTCAGCTTTTAAACCTTCCTTGGACCTGTACGATTATTTGAAAACCAAAATCAGCCAAATGCGTTCATCGTTCTCCAGTTTTATCAATAAAAACTTACGTCAAATTATTTTTAAGTATAGAGGAAAGAAGAAGGTTTGCTTAAAACCTTACCTTAAAACAAAAATTATTGCGTACTTCCAAGAATATATCCACATCAAACTGAGGTCCGCAAAATGGTAATAAATACTGTATGTATAATGCCACTGAGTAAATACTATTTCAATCAGAACATCACATCTCAGGGCTTCTAGACAAATTACACAGCGAAGCGATAACGAAAGATCGAATTAGTTAGAACAATATGTATGGGATTAATTGATTGATTTTCACCGTCGCCGTGGGTACACCTTTAATTAAATCCCCACACGTGGTCCCCGAATCAGGTGATAATAAACTGGTGGTAGGCTTTGGCCGTGGTTAGTGACTACCCACCAGACAAAGATGCATCGCCAAGCAGCCTTGCCGTGTTTCGGTGCGATGTCTTGTGACACCATGCAGAGAGGTTGGTTTCTAATCATTTGGAAGCTCATTTCACTTCCACGTCCTTACCGAAAATAATTCATAATCACGAGTTAACCGATATACTGGGCTTGCGCGTTCCATCGTAGACTGCATCATTGCTTAATGCATTGTCAGTGCATACCTACATTTGTTCGTTTAGATGTTTCGTAATAGCTTTCTTTCGCTTTGTAATTTGTCAAAGGTATTTTGCAGAGCAGAGTAAGTAAATATTAGCGGGTGGTCGGTATATTGTTCTGACTAACTCGTAAGATACTTGAGAGAATACCCGTGCCTAGCAGTGGGAGACGGGGTGTAATAAGGGTTAAAGTGATAGTATTCTGATCTTGATGAAACAGGTGTCAATTTCCACGCATTTAAATGATTTTTCCATCACTATTACTAAGAAACAGCTCAAACTGTAGCTCCCTTAGGATGACATTTTCTGTGATTCTTAACTTAATTCCCTTCATTTCTCGGAGAGAAGTAACTAGTCAACTAATATTTTCTACTTCCCATCTCTTTAATTTTTGTGTGGGTTCCAAAACAGCTGGGTTTTAAAACTCTTTTCATCAGTGTCGCTGTCGATCCCAGCTAAAAGGAACAACAGTGGCAAGATCCTAACAGTGTCATAACTTTTCTCTCGCCCGGGTACGTCTCTTGGTCTTGTTAAAAGTATTTTTCCGTCATGTCACTGTCACCGCAATGGATCGCATCGTAACGCGACGTTGTGGACACAGTTCAACTGTAATACAACTTTGATAATTCTAGGAACGCAATAGGTATAAGTATTTACTTACACACCTTTGTTTGCTCACATTTTCCAATATCAAGATGTGTGTAGATCAAGGTTACGGCTGCATTTATCTTTTATGGGCACTGTAAATCAAGAACAAATTTATCGATATAAAGCTAAAGCTAACAGTACGACTTGTTGATGTGTTTGTTTATGATATTTTACAGATATCTATGCGCAGGTAAACATACATAAGGAGCAAATATTAACTATGGCCCATCCAAATTATTCAAGGTTAACTACGGCCATTTGATTCGCTTAAAATCGAAGGTATTTGTTGCTTAGTAATAGGTACATAATGTAATAACGTAATTAATACATATAATGCAATACATACTTAATGATGACATTATGTAGGTGCATGACCGTAGCGATGACCTGCGTTTAATGTATCTAAGCATTATTTGGTAATTGCGACGAAAATAACTAAATACATAATAATAACTATTGAGGTATGGAGGTTGCTACTCATCATGTTTATTTTAAAGTGGCGAGAGCATACATAATACAATATAGCTATAACCGTGTCGCATGGAAGTTTCGGGTTAAATGGGCCATCGGTATGCGACATCGCCTGCAAGACTGTTGACCAGCAATTTATCAAGGTTGTGGCGAGCACGTGACAGATACTATTAAAATAACATCAGATAGCAAATTACATCTTAAATATCACGTGTGATAATACAAGTGATTTTAGTACTTATGATATAATACTTTAGCTTACTTACTGTCTCAAATTACAGGTTGAACTGCAATTAAGTATTAATTGCAATTTTCTTATTATGTGACTAATGACACATATTTCATAATTTATGTGTATTTTAGTACCTACTTAATGCTAGCAGCGGTGGCGTAGCGGTACGGTACGCCTTAAAAAAATAAGGAAGCGGGTTCGAATCCTGGTCGTGCCCACACATCTTTGTGTGAATTGTTTCGTCTCCGCTGCTCAACATCGGTGAAAGAAAACATCGTGAGGAAACCGGCATTTCTAAGGACTAATCATTCGAGGACATGTGACATCCACCAACCCGCACTTGGCCAGCATGTGTGGATTAAGGCCTAAACTCTTTCAACTCATAAGATAGTTGAGAGAAGACCGGTGCCTAACAGTTGGACACTAAAAAGGGTTGAAGTGAGTTGTACCTACTTAAGTTTAATTATCTGTTCATAGTGGGAAGAAGTTTTGAAATATTGGTAGGTAAAATAAAAATAGGTAGGTTTATAGGTAGGTTATAAAGTCAACAAAGCGAATGAAACCAATCAAAGAGTTCTTGTGGGTAAGTATGCAGTTACAATACAATACATATTAATGTTCAGGTAAAACATTAATTGGTTAAACATTATAATGCCACAGTCTATTTAAAGAACTCTGAAATATTATCGTCAAAAACTTCATATGTATCGTCAAACTATGTATATGTAATATACATATATCGTCAATATTCCAGTGAAACGAGACAATAAAAATAAGTTCGTTCGGCCATCGAACATAAAAGAATTCCTTAGTGAACGATGAATGAATCGGAGCATCAGTCTCAAACGAGCATGTAGCTCGTTTTGTTTGATTGTATGTCCATAATGAAAAAGCTCGTCTGGCCTCAGGTGCACACCTGTTGAGGCGCCGAGCCCGTGGGATATGCCTCATATTCATGCAGGTAAGACGCGCAAAAACCAACCTATTGTACTAACTCACCATTCTGTCTACACTTTGTAGGTACTCAGCAACATTCAATGAATTAGTTTTATACTTACCCTGATTTTAAAACCTTTGCAATTAAATTACCTACTAGAACGTTGAAGGTTGTGTAATGTGTATGTTGGGCCATCAATTGCTAGGATTAAAAAAATTGAAATTTGTTAATTTTGGTAGATATGTATTACCAAAACTAACAATTACAATTTTCAACTCATCTTAGTTTTTCAAAGAGCAATAACCTCAAATTATTTATGCATGTTTTAAGTAATTAATGTTTTCAATCGTGTGGGTGTTGTAGTAATTGGGCAAATAATAACTTCATTTCATCGTCGAAAGTTGTATGTAATGTCCACTTACCTGTATAATATTATGCAGAGCGTCGCCGTCAAGATTTTATTTTATTCACCATAACAGGGCGGAACATAAAGAAAGCACAACGCAATGCTTTCATGTGTAGGTAGAGGCCCACTCAGATATGTACGTTCCGTGTTTCAATTTTTGCCCATATCTGGTGGCAGCGGTGTGCCGCCGCGTGTAGAAGATTCAGATATGCTAAGAACGTGCAGATCCGAACGCGCCTCTGCTGCCGAGATGTAGGCGTGAACAGCGGCGCGGTGTCGCACGCACCTTCGTCTCGCCTCGCTTCGTCCTTTACCAGCGCAGCATTTCAGATTTATGCACGCTCCTTTATTACACCTTCATCTAGGCACCTAGGATGAACAACGTACAAGTCTTCAATCAATCCCACTCGCAAAAACCTTGGATAACTTAGTCCCTTGCAAAGTAAAGAAAGTATTCTTTTTGTACGATCCCCTCATTCTATTCTTCTCCAACCGTAAATAATAATCTTTTTAACTAAAAGTAATCAGGTGAATGTGTGATTTAAGATGTTGATTTTATCCACATTCCTTGCCTTTGTACAATACGCGAGTGGTGCAATGTAAAATTCCATTAGGCTTTTTGAATACAAATAAAAGGAGATTTTTGAAAAAATCGACGCAACACTCGAACAGGTTATTGTTCAAGGTTTAAAGGAACAATCGCAATGTTGTGTTTCCAGTAAACCATGACAAACTGGGTTGTGTTTACCTGCGTAGGTACCTCTTTTTATTCCACTTGTTGCATAATTTACACAAATGTAATCAGATAAATCTAGATAAACTTTGGCTTACATCTTATTATAGGAGAATAAATAGGTAGACAGATATTAACACAAGGTCTCTGGTCAGCTACGGTTTTTTTATCTATCTGTTTTTAAAAGTAGGTAAGAAGCCAATTAGGAGTTAGTAGGTATGATCACCATCCCTCAGAGTAAAGGAATAGATTACAAGGGCACCAATTTTAGTTTGTTTTATTTCACGTGTGTGTGAGAGACTGTTGACTTGACCGGTCACTGTGACTCAGAACCTGAGTACATACTTAAAAAATAAGGGTCTAGTGGTAACATGGGTAAATTGTAACAGGTCTTATTACCATGAAATAAATAAAATACCACATTTTGTTGAATGAATCTTACCTATAAACTAGCCCATACCGCATCATCACATCCAGGATTCCACTTAATGTGTTTAGTTTTCTAGGTATTATAAATTTTAACTTTTATTACCTAGGTAGACACGGCTACACATCAAGCTATATACATTTCCAGTATAAGCTGACCTTTTTTTGTTCAGAAATCCCAGACAACGCAAGATCAACTTATAATGGAAATGTATAGCTTGATGTTTAGCCGTGTGTAAATGTCCATCATTATTATCTCAGGTTTTTTTAATGACTAGATGTACTTCACCTAATTTTAGATATGAAGGAGTGTAAGACAATATTAGAACGAACCATAAAAAGTTTTTAACAAAAAAATTAAAGTTTAAAAAACTGAAAAATGAAAAATAATATTTACATCTGCCAATTAAAGTCGGTGATAAATCCGTAGATTAGACATTATTAGGGACAAAAACAAAGATTTCTGCGATGTAAACACCGACTTTAATTATTAGATGTGAATAGTATTTTAATTTTTTTGGCAGTAAATTTGATAAAAAGTTTTTATTTAATATAATATATTCATTTATTCAAAAATTGATCCAACAAGAATTTCCAACTGAAGGGTCTTCAAAGGTTTAAAAGCGGTAGGTACGGTTTTTCTCAATCTTTAGTAATAACGGACCAAATTATTACATATGTTCTCTCTATAATTTCGTATTTTTAGTTTTCTCTATAACTTCGTTTTTAGGATTCCGACCAAACCGATAGGGGGTTAACGGGATATTACCTACAAGCCTCCGCTGTTCAACAGACAGTTTAACCACCTCGGTTGGTCTGTCAGCGGATTGTACCTTATGAACTGCATCTCGTAGGTTCCAAGAAAGCTGAAAATTTCAGAGAATGTGTATTTTTCTGCCGCTATAGCAACAAGGCAGCTTGAGCAGATCTTTTTTCAGTTTAATAAATCAAATAAACAGCGCTCAAAGAACCCTCCAAAAAAAGCGTTGCGGATTTTGTTTACAAGTACATATTTATGGCAAAAGCAACCATTTTGTCATAGTTAGGTCTTAGAAATAGTCATTACTAAAGAGTGCAGGTCAAACACCTTTGACCTTAAAATACTGACGTAGGTACGTAATCACGTGTTAAATCAATATCGATAATGCTAAGATTTGCAATAAACCTATGCGTTGCTGAGTTTGCGTCTTCTCTCTAGCTGATTAATTATAACCATGCGTCACGTGCTTACAAAACGTGAACCTCGACTTTGCAATTGTTTTTAGACCTCAGGTTAAAAATTAGACAAATGTAAATCAGAACGGACATCATTCTGGGTATCAACGATTGTGATCTACAAGTAATAACCAATAAATTATTCAAAATTTTATACAAAACTAGCTTCCGCTTGCGGTTTCAATCACGAATGAAAGAGTAAATTGATACACGAATTTCAATGAATTGATATACTAGAAGATACATATTATAATAAAATGACTGATTCCTCAATATATTGGTATATAGTTTACTTTATAACACTGAAAACGCTATACTTTTCAGTTATGTAACTAAGTAGGTAGGTAAGATAATAATTAATGATAATAAACACTTTCGATTGCGAAGACACATTTCACCATTGAACCCAATCAATCTTTGTCTCGTTGATATTGTTGGTCAGCCTTGTAAACCTTCCGTGTTTTATAATACAAAGATTTGAAAAGAGCATTTTATCACGTGGTTGGCGATACGTCGATTTGATCGCGATGGAGTCGGGGATGAGTGATAATAAAATTGTGTTAGTTGGATAGCGCACGTCCGCGGTCCGAACAACGTGCGGATGTTCTCGCCGAGAGATAAGCCCACAACCTGTCCGGGCGTTATCGTTGTGCCCAAGTTTTGTCAACAGTCCCTATGCAAATATATAACACGTAGATAACTTTTTTATTACGAGTCTCATCGCACAATGATTCAATGCAACCCTGAACTGTCAATCACACATACTGTGTGAACTTGATAGTGATAATAAATTCCCAGTACATCGAAATCGAAACGATAATTTCTAAGTTCGGTTTCGTTTTCGTTTCGATTAGGTATGTATACTTACTTAAATGTAGATCTTTATGTCTATGTG
Source organism: Meganola albula (assembly GCA_936450015.1). Taxonomy (NCBI): domain Eukaryota; kingdom Metazoa; phylum Arthropoda; class Insecta; order Lepidoptera; family Nolidae; genus Meganola; species Meganola albula. The sequence continues at coordinate 8,954,226 of OW388144.1, read as the reverse complement.
CGTAAGCAATACAGTACAGTACTTGATGTTTTATTTATACAAAAGTAAATTTAATCTAGGCACCATAGACTATCACACACAATACGGGATAATAGTATCTAAGTATGATAGGTAGTAATTGATAAATTCTCTATTTAAAATTTCTATCTGACAACCTGTTATTAATTTTTATTTATGTACTAGCGGACCCCGCAGACGTCGTCATGCCCGGTAAAGAAGTGCCACCAACAGGGTCCGAAAACAGAATACGACCTATAAGATTTCATAAAAATCTGAAAAAAAATTAAATTTTTCTCTGCGTAAAAACCATCCCCGTACTTCAAGGAATATTCTAAAAAAAGAATTAGCAAAATCGGTTCAGCCGTTCTCGAGTTATGCTCTTACCAACACATTTTGCGATTCATTTTTATATTATAGATTTATGAATACCTGCCGTAGTTTAAATTAAACTTTCATTTGCTTTTTATCAAATTCGAGTCTTTAGCCTGGTAAATGTGGTTTACCAGCGGCTGCTTACGGATACCTACGTAATGACTTTGACATTGACTTTCAGTAACAATCTCATTGTATTATAAACATAATATAATAATGGATTTACAGAATTGGGAAAAGTTATTTGAAAAAGAGAGATAATGTGTACGAAATACGCGAAGGCCGCGTTAAGTGGGTTGATGATGAGCGCTTCCGGGCGCGTGGGCGACACGTGCTCGCAGGGTGCTACGTATAAGTGTGCACAGGCACCCTTATGCATCACTGCCACTGCACTGCCATTATGCAACAATATTCCCATGGTACGGTACCAAACGCACTATGTCAATTATTGTAGTTAGTATTATTATAAAATAAATAAAAATAAATAAATATTCTGGGACATTAACACACACGGTCATCTGGTCCCAAGCTAAGCAGAGCTTGTGTTATGGAAACCAGATAACTGGTATATACTATACATATAATACTTTTCTTTTGTAAATATATACATATAATAGATATTTACACCCAGACTCGACACAAACACAAATGTTCATCATTAATGTTTGTCTCGGGTGGGAATCGAACCCACGACCTGCGGCGTGAAAAGCAAGTATCTTACCGACCACGCCACCGGCCCGTCAATATTAATATTATAATATTATAGTATGACAATCGCCGCGCCATGTCAATATAACGTACGTATGTTGCGGAAAATCACTAACCTGGAACTGTTGTACCTGTGTACAGTACGTACATACATGGGTATTTATTTTACTTAAAATAAGTGAGTTACCCATTTCATGGCATAAAAAGCAGGCTGTTTTTTAATAATATCCACTTAAAGTGATTAGTAGATGTAGAGATAGTGATTAATGGTGTTGTTATGAACTTACTAATTTCTTTAAGATTATTCGTCTCAGTTTCGTAAAACATCACAATTTACAATTGAAAAGCGGATACGAAAGCGCGCAACATAAGAAGGGATATTTCTTTCCAGTTGTGATAAACGACGACATTCGTAAAGGTGAAGAAAAAAATTAATTCGTGAATTCCTTAAATTATTGGCACAAAAAGGGAAAATTTAAGACGTGCCAAGTCAGACAATGCGGAGTGGTGTTAATCTTGCCGCGATCAATAAACTCTCTGATTACACATTCATGGAATACCTACTTTGTGGTTTGTTCCTTCGCTCATGTTAAATATGTAGTTGCGAATGTATGCTCAACATATTCTTAACTTTCTGCACGGAGCCTACTGTGATGAATGACTATTAAAATTATGTTATTTTTGCGTTTATGCAGTCCACTAATACCTATAGCATGAAGTATCAAACTTAGTAGGTATCAACACTGACATTTAACGATGTCGTGTCGCGAAGCGCTTAATGTCGTAAAAAATAATTGTCTTAAAATCGTTATATTTACGAGACATATGGGTCAGCAGACGTATAAAATTCGACCAACTGATCCAGATTAGTTAAAAAAATGTGCCAGATGACCGTTTCCTATAGAAACAGTTAATTGTTACGGGGCGGCGAGGTGACATGGATGAAATTGGCGCATCTGTCATTGATGTTCACCTACTTGCACGTGCTGGGCGTCATGTGGTCACCGTAGCATCAATAACGTTCTTTTATTTTTTCTTGATTGCTTTAACCTGTAGGCGTAGACTAATTGGTGATAAGCGTTTTGTTTTGAGTTTTTATATCACTACCTCTACATAGGTTGTAATTTAAACTTTGTCGCCGTTAAACTGTGCTAAGTCTGCCTTCACCTCAGTTTTACTTGTACTTGGCACTAGTATACTTATAAATGACAACAACTACAGAAATAAGCAATTTTACGTAAAAAGAATTATCATTAGAGCTATTTGTTTGTTATAAAATAGTCAAGTTACTTAATTATGAATGATGAATTACTGAAATACTTAACTACAATATAGGGATAAAGGAAAATGTAAAGCCTTTCGTTATCATGTTTGTAATATAAAAGAAGTCGGTAAGCTTAAATATCAATGCCTGCCCACGAAATGTGACGACGATCTCACGGGTAACAAAATCTTACATGTGACAATATATCGCTCTCTAAACTAAAATCCGATGACACACCTCAACTCTTTTCAGCCGTAGCTCATTTGAAGCTTTGACCATATAATTGATAATCTCCAGTGGCATTTTATAGTTTTATTTGTTCACAACAGCACCTTAACTTAATTTATTCACTAAAAGTTGTCTTTTTGTAAAGGCTTGTCATAGTGATTATGATTATGAATAGTCATAGGACACTTTTCAATCCTAAGTAAAATTATTAAATTATACAATGACATATATTACACATATTAAGTTTTAAAGTCACTATTATTTAAAAAAATAGTGGTACGTAATTTTCTGCAAAAACAGCAAAAAAATATTTCGAAACATGTTGTCAAAAATATAACATTAAATTAAAAAAATTATGACACCTCTGACCTACCTAAGAACTTTATCAATCATTTCAGTTTATAAACAAAGAAAACCTCATGGGATCCGTCAATCGTTAAAGTGCCACGATCCTACAAACTTTTACACAGATATATGTAAATACCTTTGCCAAAATATGAGTGAAGTTGAATTAACCCAAAAGCCCCCAAGATCAGCGACCGTAAAATTTCTGAGACACACCTGCTCGCTATTCAGATCACCAAACGTGAACACAATAAGACCTATTCAAATGTTAAACAAAAATAGCGCTCGATAGACAGCAGCACTACCTACCTATACTTATTGAATTAACTCAAAGGCGGAACAATGCTTACATCGATATCTTTACCTACTTTCTTTTGGAGAAAGACAACAAAGTTCCTTCTAGAGATGACGCTGACAAGCTCGCCCCGACACAAAGAAGATCGACGGCGGCGGCGGTTGCCCGAGTGCACAAAGGTCAACTCGGCTCGGGATCACCTTACCTCGCCTGTGCCACCCGCGCCCGCGCCCGCACCCGCGCTGCCTCTGCTTATACTTTTGTGTGTCGACGACGACGACCATTATCGCGCGATCTGGGAGCGGAGATGTTTCTCATAATGCGTCCTGATAAACCCGCTTTGTGTCGTGTGCTCTCTATAACAAGAACAATATTCCTTGAAAGGAGTGCGCAACGCAACAGGTACATACGCCACGATTATCTATCATGTTTTAGGTGATGTGTGGTTACCTATTGTCGCATCTTTAACTGCGTCATATGAGCAGGTTTCAGTGGTTACCTCTTAAAAGTATGATGATTGATTGGTTTTCAAATAAGTTTGCTTTTTGAACGGCTTGTATAGGCTAAACTTATTGGCAGACTGAGTGAACTGACCAGAGCAACAAAAAGTAACATTAAGTACCTATAGTTACAAGACATTTCCAAACTCACGACTTAAGAGACACGTAGTCAATTCAAGCAGTGAGAGGTATACGTACTTTCATTACAATGAAGTATTTATGGAAATGATTTTGTTGTAGGTAGTTCATATCGCTCTCGAAACAGGTAGGTGAACTATTAAACGATGCTCCACTAACTACTAAAACTTTGCGATACAAAACACAGATTTGTATTAGTAATTAGGTGTTGGTAAAAGTCTGTATTAATGAAAATGTTCCCCTCTTATTAGGATGAAAACTAGCCTATCTGTTATTCCGGACTATCTATGGGCCAAATTACATCCAATCCGTAAAGTAGTCTTTACGTGAAAGAATAACAAACATCCACTCATCCATACAAACTTTTGCATTAATAATATTAGTAAGTAGTAAGATTTATCCAAAATAAAGTTACCTATGATCTACCAAATAAGCCATCTTTTGAATTGGTTGTATAACCTTAAAAAAATTGAGATGTTTTTTGTACAATTTCATAGATATGTTTCTTAAGTTACTTAATAACATAAATAAAGTACCTATATCAGCTACAAGATTATGAATCAAACTTGTAGTAGTGACTGGGCGCATGCGCCACAAGCTCGACACGTTTAGAAGCAGTGAATTAAACAATCACGGCTCTAGCTGACTCATAATAATACCGGTCGGCTATAGAGACAAGTCAAATAATCTCTGTCTAGTTTATTTCGCAGACAAAACGCCATGTTACTACGATAGCATAATTCAGCATTGTTTTGTACTTACTCCCAAAGGTACAACATTATAGCTGAATCATAAGTCGCCACCATTATGAATTAAACACAATTTGTATACAATTTAATCTGGACCGCATTTATTTTGAATTAACCATTTAATTGCTTCTACAGACACGCAAGTTTCTGTGTATATTTCATTGTTTATACTTGAAAGTGCGATGCGTTAATTTAGATACTCCATTAATTATCAAGAGGTCTAAAGAAACTACCATGATAGCAATAGACGTAATCCCTTTAATAAATAGAGGCAAGCTAGCGAAACATATTGCGTAAAACATTTTGTGTTAGTGTTTATGTTCGTGGTGTGTGGTGCAAAAGCGATGCAGCGGGTGTACCTGTGCATGCAATGTAGAGCATGCGATAGAGCGGCCCACCCAGCGCGGCTCGCCAACAAAGGCAACGCGACCGTCAAGTGAACGCATTCACGCAATCTGCGAAACAACCCCAATAAGTTATCTATCTACCTACGGACCACGGTTACAGTCCATCATTCTTAACGCTATGCTAATTTATATGTAGCTAATGTTTCCCGAGACTACCGGTCACTGTGATCTCTACATAACCATCTTTTAATGTAATATTATGTCGGGATGATAACAAAATGAGGCTCTTATAATCGCTACACGCGAGGCAGTATCTCCTACATGTTCGGAATTTATTTGATAGCTTGCTATATTGGAGCCATAAACACGGAGCGGATATTGTAGCTGTGTCTCAATTAGTGCACCATCTACAGAATTCTGCACTAAATGCTGAACGCTACCTGGAGAATTAGCATCGAATGTTGAATTCATCTTAAATAATTATGGTAAAGTAATATAATACTACATGAAATGTATGTATAAATTAAGTCTAATTATCTAGAAATTATGTTTACCTTGTGCACAATTAATCACTCTAGATATCGATCTAATTAACGTTATCTAATGCATAATAATGTATTTTAGCAAGCGGTTGTAGGCAAATTGAAGTGATTGAATGTGACATGGAAATAACTAATATAGGTTTGCATACACTTGTAACTGCCAAGAGGCAAGAAATTGTGCAGCGAGTTAAAGCAGGGCAGCGACTGACCTCATCTATCACCCCCAATATATATCAGGACCCAAGGTGGCGGCGCGAAGTGTTCCACGCGCGCCTCCTTTAGATGTAGCAGGGAACATCCCTGACGTGCAGGGGCCCGCAGAGGCAGGCCATCACCAGCCGAGGGTTGCAGAAGTATCTCGTGTTCCCATGACCCTTGGCGTAGGTGTGAGATGGAACACCCGAGGGGTTTTAGTGGGTACCCTTAGGGAGTCCCACATACCCCCCACCTTACGCCCACTTGGGGTGGGGGGATCCATGAAGGATTTCCCCTCGGAAAAAAAAAAACGGGCAGCGACTGACCTAACTTCTCTTGTAGGTAATACATTACATTATGAGTAAGTAAAACTACATTCAACACTTATACCGCAATACCAATTACACTTCCCAAAGATATTAAAATACAGTCGCTAATAAGTTATCTAATCTAAGATGCCTAATCTCTATTACCATTGCAAACTTTTATCAATCATTTTATTTAAAATCCCTGCAATTAACATCTTGACTTTTCCTATCTATTAAAACATTCGAAGTAAAAATGACTTGACCCCAATTGCATAATACAAACTCGAGCGGCTAATGAGATCTGATTAAGTTATGATGTCAATGAATATAGATCAAGCGATGCGGTAACTTGACGTCGAAGCATTGATTTCACTGTTTCATCGGCGGAGCATCGATTATTGCGATTGCAAAACAAACTATTCGCTGAGCTCGAAGCCTGCCCGTGCTCGATGTGACCACTGTGCAAATCGGTCCAATTATGCAAGTGACTCGATTAGAAAATGAGATGGCCTGTGCGATATTTGAACTCGATTGATTTGCTTACGTAATCAGTGCCGGAAACAATGCGATCTAACATTAGAAACAAGCACTTATAAACAATCGAATCTAAAAACTTTATTCGCAACTTACCACATTTCTAAAATACTATTTTGTCTTATTCTTGCTCATAATAATAGTAGCTATGCCAATTAAGTATAAATACTTATCAAAAGTGCAACGATCTATCTGCCAAGAAACCGGTTAGCATTCATGAGTACCTACACGTTTGTCACGTTATGAAGAGCGCTCTACATTAGTCGCTGATTTCACTTCAACCCTTTTTAGTGTCCCACTGCTGGGCACGGGTCTCCTCTCAACTATCTTACGTTGAGAGAGTTTAGGCCTTAATCCACACTTGCAGGCCAAGTGATGTAATGAGTTGATGGTTATCATATATGCTCGAATGATTAGGTCTTAAACATGCCGGTGCCCTCACGATGTTTTCTTTCTCCCATATTAAGCAGCGGCGATGAAACAATTCTCAAAAAGATGTGTGAGCACTGGGCACGATCCGGGATCGAACCCGACCTTATAGTTCAAACGCGTGGCTGATACCGCTGCGCCACCTTTGTTGAATTAAGCTGCTTAATATACTTATGTGCATTAAATATGTTTCAGTCTATCGTTTGATTCTGACAAAACAAGGTAAAAATGATTTTAAAATGTGAAAAATTAAAATAAACAATTTTAATTTAACTTGATCAATATTCTGGGTCATTAACACACACGGTAATCTGACCGAGCTTGTGTTAAGAAATACTGTATCATAGACTTTTTTGGAGACCTATAAAACAGAAACAATCCCATCATACATTGTTTTGTTATACATATTATTATTGCCAATGGATTTGAGAGAGTTTTCGTTTAAAGCTCCCGACATACGAGTGGGCCCCGATTCTCGCGCTTTGGACATTTATCATTAACAGATATGTTCAGGTACACAAATGTCTGTCTGGGGTGGGAATCAAACCCACGACTAGCGATCTGAAGAGTTTAATTTAGTACTGGGCCCCTAATTTTTATTCAGTAAAGACCAAGATGGTAATCAAACTTCTAGGTACTGTGACCTGCTTGTCAAAATGCTTAGTCGGATAATGAGACATTAATATCATTATTTTTGTTTGAAATGTAAATAAAAATTGAAGTGTTCTAATTTTGTTTTACAGGACTATTTCAAGTCGTTGATTTGTTTTGTATTAAAATGGACAATATTATAAGTATTTATTTGAATTTGGCGAAGATATCAAACTGTCGAAAACGGTAACGCAAGTCGTGACTTCGTTGTAAATTACCGCGAGAAAAACAGAGCTTGCTGTATCCAGCACGACTTAGTAACCATACGATCTTATGGAAAATTAGATAAAGAAAAAATAGCTACAGAACAATAAATTACTTTTCAATAATGGATTAACAATTTTCAGAAGTCAGTTTCTGATTTTGGATTTTTCTTTTCTAGTATGAACTTAATTTCATAGAATATATTCCAGCAATTTTTGTTGATGTGATTATTTATTTACTTACTAGTTTTGCCCGCATTTATGATATTTTTCACGCCTTTCCTATGTCCTTCCCCGGGTCTGAAATTATGTCTATACTAAATTTCATTCAAGCTCAGTAATTTTCGCGTTAAAGCGCGACAGACAGAATGACTGTCGCATTTATAATATTAGTAAGGATTATTATCCTTGCAACTCCATGCTAGCTAGTTAATTGTTACTTACTCAATTACAGGACAAAATATGAGTTTTAAATTATTTAATAACTAGTTTATTTGATATTTAAGCCATATATTACACAATTGACTAGATATTCTTTACGCATTGTAAATGATTAAGAAACGTGTTATTGGGCTACTGTCTACTATTACTATAATAACAAAATTATAGTATTGTGTATGATTCAATTACGTTTTAACTGAATGCCTAGTAATTATACCTACGGTGTAACATTTTGATGGATGATAATAAGTTAATTTCGGTTTTCTTGTTTCATTCATAAAATGTAATTTTATGTGATATAGTTTTTTTGATGTTTTCTTTGCTGTTTGGACCCTTGTCCAGTACAGTTACTGAGTTTTGAAGTGTATAGATATAAAATAATGCTGTCCTACAAATTGGCATACACACCATAGGAAATGTTGTTACGCTGGTAGATATACTTATCTATAATCTCTGTCGTGATGTCATAAAGTGTCAGTCACATATTGAACTTAGGATAAATTAAGGCAGGCAGTGATTAATAGTCTATGTACCTACTTATTAGTCAGTTAGAAGGAAGGGAACATGGTTTATGGGAATAGTCAATGCGCCTATCTTGCCATCTGATTCGTATCGGAAGAGAACATTACCACTAAGCTGAGTAAAAGTAAGAGGAAGGTCAAGAACATGTGGTTCCGATATTTTTGAATTTCATTAGGGGAGCAAGCTGCGAGACGGGGTCAACGTTCGATTTAAGTAAAGGAGGGTTGTCACCGTGTGCGACGCAACGCTTACGTGGATAATAATACATACGTGAGGTCGCCTTATGTCGGGATTGGGAAGCGACCGCGCAGGTGACGTATCCGAATTCTAAAATTATACAGACCTTTCTTTCTACGCAGTTTATAATTAAACACAATTGCATTTTGCAACTTTAAACGGCTATAACTAATTACACAAATGAAATTTTCCATTTCACGCTTTACATAGCGTCGCGTTTGAACTATTCAAATGGAACAGTCGGATTTTGTAATTTCAGTATTTTAATTGTTACATCTGATAGTTAGTAGAAATTATTAGTCATTTTTACGAGAATAGAGATCTTCTGTATTTTATTAAGTATTTGTAGCTAGTCAGGCATCTCATTATAATAAACGTTCTATATGACAAGTGAACTTAGCGACCAAGGGTATATGTTGAATCATTTCTTTTTTTTGCAGATGACCTAACCCTAAATGAGCCAGTAGGGCCTTTATTGGTTCACCGGACTTTTTTCGGTGAGCCTTCCGAGGACGGTCGAACCGTTAAGAAAGGCTTTAAGAAACCAACGATTTATGCTTAGACTTCAACTACCAGGTACTGAAGAAGTGCCGATGGCTTATTCATAAGGTTTGTCTTTGTTACTTGACATTAAGTAAGAAACAGACAAAATTTGTAAATAAAAAAGGTATTTCAAACTTAACAGAAACTTGTGTAACTGCGCCTTAAGTGTTGTATTGCTATTTTAAAGTTGTATCAGGTTTATGCTAATAAGTCGCACTTTCAAGTCAAAAATACTGAACAGATTTGTATGACATTTGGTAAGGAGATAATGCTCGACCCGGAGAAGGACATAAGATAGTTTTTATTAAATAGAGGTTAATGGTTTAGCACGATAACCGACATAAGCTCGGGCGGAGCCGCGGTCGGAAAGCTCGTCGGTTATGTAGGTTCCATTTAACCGAACAGGTATTAGAGTCGAACAGTATCTACTAATCTTATAGAGATCAAAACAATGCCGTCGAATACAATTCTGTGGAATATTGTTTATGTCTCTATATATAAAAATGAATTGATGTATGTTTGTAACACCAAAAATAAGAGAGCAGCTGAATCGATGTGGCTGATTTTGGTGTTAAAGTACTTATATTACCTAGTCTAATGGAAGTTTTAAAAGGTAAGAAATACGTGGTACGAAGTTCGCCGGGGCAACTAATTATGTGAAAGGTTTTTCACTTCTTAAGGATTCGCATGCCATGTCATGGTGTATTTTTTTTAACGGGGAAGATCCTTTATGGACGCAGGGCGGGGGGTATGTGGGACTCTATACTGGTTCCCAAACTAAAACCCCCCGGGTGTTCCTTCGGGCGCATCTTGGCCAAGGTGTCACGGGAACCAAAAGTGACACAACCGTGACGCCATATTCGTATCATGGTGCCAACTATAGTACCTACCTTTCTGATATAAACAGAAGCACTGCTATCTCCGATCAATTCTTTACGAATCATGTGCCTTGTTTACAATATTCGCTATTAAACGATATTATTTTTATTGATCAGCAGCGGCGGGCGCAACAGTAACAGTCTCGCCTTTGAAAACTAAGGTCGCGGGTTCGATTTCCGGTCGTGCCCACATATGTTTGTGTGAATTGTTTCAGCGCCACTGCTCAATATCGGTGAATAAATTATCGTGAGGAAATAGTATGTCTCTGAACTAATTATTCAAGGACATGTGACATCCACCAACCCGGATTTGGCCAGAGTGTGGATTAAGGCCTAAACTAAGATAGTTGAGAGAAGACCCGTGCCTAGCAGTGAGACACTAAAAAGGGTCGAATCTGATTGATTTTTATTGATGTTTTGTACTATATGATTTTCAATAAAATGACCAATATCCGGATGGATATGAGCACAACTAGAGCGATTGTTTACGATATATGAACATTATATTAAACAGGGTACACATGATTTCCTTACAATGATATTTAAATTTCACGGTACGTGAGCTTGTTAGTCACAACAACACAAGAGCTCTTTCGAAGTCAGTGATGAAGGTGGTCGCTGCCGCAAGTGGCTCCGACCCATTAGACGCGGCGCTCGACGGAGGCCGCACCCGCGTTTGTCTCATGCAAACATCATAATCTTCGCTTCACTGCACTTTATAATCGGTTAGTAACTATTGTTTCCAACTCCATTATAACGTCATTTATAAAAGCCGCTTCAATACAAGCCCTGGCTTCGTTGAGCAATATTGGGAATGGTTAAACGAAACAGCACAACTGTCTATCACCATAATATCCTTAAATAAAAAAACCCTTTAGTATTTCGATTTGTTTTAACTAGTTTGCATTAGGCTAATTCTTAAAAGAAAATCATTTTCTTCTTTTGCTTGCATTTGCTGTCCTGCGAAAAGTGTCTTGCGTCATTCGTTCGAAGCTATTCAAATGATGGAGTATGTCGGTTTATCAGCTGCGACAGACGCAGCGAGCACTGAGAGCTGAGAGCTCACAGATAGGTGAGGGTGACAGTAATTGACAGGTCGGCGGGCGCAGGACACTTGACGCACGTGCGAGAGCGGACTCGGGCCCCCGCACTAAGCAGGATGTCTTTAAATAGACTAAATGCCTTTGTGAAGGCATGCCCTCCGAAGGGTGGCGGCATCCGGCTCCGATCGCGCACACGATTCGCTTCTAAAGAGGAAACTTATAAATAACTTTCTCAATTATTCTGAACCATTCAACTATAAACATGAAATACTCGTTGCATCTGAATCGATGCGGTGCGCGGACGCACCAGCAGGAGTGGTTCGCGCCGCGCCGCGCTACCGGCCCTTATCGACGATCTTGCCGACACACTGTTTCACGGAATGCCTATTGTTTGATTAATAATATCTGTGAACAACTTGATATATTATTCGCTGTAAATGATGTAACGAGGAATTGGTAGATCGGTTGTGCTGTCCTCATTCCGTTACATTGTTTATAGTAAATGCGATATGATAGTTAAAGTTATCTTGATATTTTGATCAACATTTAAATAACCTGTCAGTATATTTTAGAGTAAATTTTCAAGTGCAAGTACTTTTAGTAGAAACCTTTCATAACAAAGAACTAAATAAGCATTAAATAAGCAATAGGTGAGTTGGTTACAGAAATGACACTTTTGGAGTTTGAATTAAGTTCGGCGCAATAAAACCGGGTCTTTATAAAGGGATTACAGAGCAAGTACCTACCATACTTGCACGTGTTCATATAATTGTAAAGGGTCTCGCGGATCTCTGAGAGGTTTCCCATTGGAAACTACCTGCAAGCCGAGCGCAGACAAGTGTTTCCGGTCATGACGCAACAGGATCCGGCACAGTTGTGGAACTAATCCTCTCATGTATTTTAATGTTAATTCTTAGATTTGGCTTTAGTATAGCACATTGCACATCGAAAATTGATAAATACCTACTAGGTTCACATTACTGAGTTCGTAAATAATATTGAAATAAGTCGTTCGGCTTCACATTGCCTGAGAGAGTAAGGTGCGGTGACACCATTGTAATGTTTATTTTCCTGCTTAAGTAGTTAGGTCCCCAGAAAAATTTTCTACCTTAAAAAATTTAAAATGGAACTGGTATTGCGCGCTTTCCCCTCTGCCTGTCATTTTACCTATTAATGTTCCAATTTCACCTACCTATAACATTAAGGACGGAATAATACAGTAAAAAATAATGAGAAACCGGTTACTTTGTAAATACCTACTCCTATGTATTGGAGTCGTAATTTAGGGTTCACTTTTGTGTTTGGCAGTTGAATTAGAATCTATGTAGGGTTACCACGCTCTACAATATTTAGATTATTTAAGGAGGTTTCACTCCTTAAGTAAGGTGACGAGCCGGTGCGGTGGCGTGGTCGGTAAGATACTTGCTTTTTACGCCGCAGGTTGTTGATTCGATTTCCACCCGAGACAAACATTTGTGTGATGAACCAGTCTGTTTGTATCGAGTCTGGGGTGTAAATATCTGTATGTATAAATTCACAAAATAAAAGTATTAAATGTATAGTACATACCTGTTATTTGGTTTTCCATGACACAAGCTCCGCTTAGTTTGGGACCAGATGACCGTGTGTGTTAATGTCTCAGAATATTTAAAAATTTAGGGTGCAGGTACAGTTGCAGTGTATATGGGGCATTCCATGCCAACTCATCCTACCGATTGGATTTGCATCTCCGATTTCGCTGAAATTTGGGCATCTTTTTGTGCCCTTCGAAAAAGGTTTCTATGATTTTTTTCAAATTAAATTCAATTTCAATTTTTTTTAATTTTAATTTTTAAAATCAAAAAAATTAAAGTCATAATTTCAATTTCTAAGGTAAATTTAAAATTTAAATTTAAAATAAATAAAAAATAAAAAAAAATTAGAACCCATTATTATCCCATTACGAGACTAGGCTTAAAATTTGTGTTTTGAAGAGTAGAATTATTGAGAATTTTTTAAAAAAATTTAAGGATACAAACAATCTTAAAATTCTTGTTTTAACTTTGGAATGAAAAAAAACAATCAAATTAATTATGAATAATTTTTTGCATAAATTTTTCAAAAAGTTCATCAAAAAACACGAAATTTAAAAAGAAAGTCCCAAATCGGACAATTTTTCACCAAGTTATGGCTATTTAAAAAAAAATACCCGAAATTTTCGAAAATTCATATCTCTCGATTGGCTGAATGAAAAAATTTGAAAAAATTCATAGAAACCTTTTTCGAAGGGTACAAAAAGATGCCCAAATTTCAGCGAAATCGGAGATGCAAATCCAATCGGTAGGATGAGTTGGCATGGAATGCCTCATACGTACGACTACATATTTTAATTGTTGTGCTACTTTGTGGCCTACCAACATTGGTGGAGCAATACAATTTGCATTAATTTAGAGTGACAACTTGCACCATAACGTATCTATGTATAACTTACCAAAATTAATATGACGTTCAGTAGCTCAACAGTTAAAATATGTTATGGTACATATATTGTATAGGATTTACGTACAACCGGAGGTCAGCTTATACTGGCATTGTGTAGCGTAGCCGTGTGTACCGACATAACTACATTATGTATAAGTGTTAAATAATGACACACCTCCAACAAAACTTTTAGTAGTCTCAAATTAATTTAAACAACTTACTATTGTGCTTAATACAGAGACATAAAAAGTAATCCAACACCTTTAAACTAAAAGTAAAATTTTTCGGTCTCTACGTATCAATTAGTAATGCTGGTATTAATTAATTTAGTACCTGTTACACTTATATTTTAGCTAGCTACAATGATGGCGGTATCTTGGTTGTAAATATTCTTTCCAACAATATCCTCTAATGTACTGAACTTGTGGAAATCCTTGCACCCCGCGAAACGACTGAGACGGGCATTGCGGCTCGGTACTACCTACCCGCGGCGTCATTCAATAAGACACACCAAGTCACAGTAACAACAAGTCCTGCAGGTGACAACTTGCCTCAATAGCGCTGATTACACTCCCATTTAAACGCGCCTTACTTGCGCAACCTGTTCCTAAACGTTCATTCGTACTTAAGTATTAACACTCACATATGATATCAGTTAAATTTAAATATTTTAAATTTACATCAAAAAATATTTTTTAAGGGTCAATTTCAGGAACTCTTCATTTTCACTCTTTTTGGTGGCAAATTGAATCTAAATTTTTAAAAGTATATCACAATATAGGGCTACAGGAAGACTGCATCCTGGTCTTCAGAATGTATCAGGAATTCCGGTAAAGACTATAGTTTCTGGAATATTCCTGGCGTCACCAAGATTGGGAAGCCACCAAAATTAAGTTTTGACACCATAATTAGGAAATGGTTACACCAAATTTAAAATCTAGCAAGATTATAATTTCCCAGTTTCCTAAACATTTATTTTTATTTTTGAATGTTAATCAAGGGCACGTGATATCTATTAAAATTAGCACTAACCAATACTTGTTAAGTATGTCCACGTACGCCAAATAACGATTATTCTTCAATATAATTGCAAGTCTGACTTCAGCCAGAATTTTTTGGAAGCTTGTCTTATAGGCGTGTTTGGGGATCATAGAGAAGTATTGAACAAATTTTTAGTATAATATTAATGTTCATATTCAAAAATATCTACCGGCACTTGGACTAAACATGAACCTAGACTTCAAATAGGTTTGTCTGTAATCTATAAGAAAGAATATCACTGCTTCACTCAATTAAACCCTTTTTAGTGTCCCACGGTTGGACACGGGTCTTCTCTTAACTATGTTACGAGTTGAGAGACTTGAGGCCTTAATCCACACACGCTGGCCAAGTGCAGGTATGTGGATGTCATATATCATTGAATGATTAGTTCTTAGACATGCTTGTTTTCTCACGATGTATTACTTCACTGATATTGAGCAGCGGCGATGAAAGAATTCACACAAATATGTGTGGACACTCTTTTCATCTCTTTCATTTTCTTGGAAATCGTAATATATATAAAAGAGGAAACTGACTGACTGACTGACTGACATATCAAAGCAGAGCCTAAACCGCTTGGTCTGGAGACTCGAAATTTGGCACATAGGTTCCTTATGGGGTCTAGGGGTGCACTATAAAAGGATTTTTCAAAACTCACCCTTTAAGGGGGTGAAACTGGGTTCCAAAGTTTGTATGGAGAAACAAGATTAGTGAGATCAATTTCGCGGGCGATCCGCGGGCGGAAGCTAGTCTTAAAATAAAGAAATGGCCACTCAAATTTTAATATCGTTTTTTTCACATATTCTAAGTCAATTAGCAACATGGTATATGATAGATTATAGAAGTGCGCTACATCCATTTAGTACTTTGTTTAAAGATATAGTTGACAATGTTTAAGGTGGGATCCCTTTTTTCTCATAATGGTTTTTGTCTTAATATACTTTGGCAAACCAGCTTAGCCATAATTGGTTTTGTCATAATAATTCTTAGCCGTAATTGTTTTCTGGCATACAGTTTATGTTGGCATAATCATATTTTTGGCTAATTTTATTTACCATATTTTTAATTAGCATAATAATACTAGATATAATGGCTAATAAGTCCCAAAAACAAATCCACCCACTCCGAAATGCTGTGGGTTAGTTAGGTCATGTTAGACTTTTAATCATCACACACGCGAGCGAAGCGAGCGTGCCGTGCAATGATCGCTGTTGAACAGTGCCAAAACCGAATCAGTCCCTGTTCGCTAGTAAGTCCCAAAAACAAATCCACCCACTCCGAAATGTTGTGGGTTAGTTAGGTCATGTTTGACCTTTAATCATCACACACGCGAGCGAAGCGAGCGTGCCGTGCAATGATCGCTGTTGAACAGTGCCAAAACCGAATCAGTCTCTGTTCGCTAGTAAGTCCCAAAAACAAATCCACCCACTCCGAAATGTTGTGGGTTAGTTAGGTCATGTTTGACCTTTAATCATCACACACGCGAGCGAAGCTAGCGTGCTGTGCAATGGTAGCTGTTGAACAGTACCAAAACCGAATCAGTCTCTGTTCGCTAGTAAGTCCCAAAAACAAATCCACCCACTCCGAAATGTTGTGGGTTAGTTAGGTCATGTTTGACCATTAATCATCACACACGCGAGCGAAGCGAGCGTGCCGTGCACTGATCGCTGTTGAACAGTGCCAAAACCGAATCAGTCTCTGTTCGCTAGTAAGTCCCAAAAACAAATCCACCCACTCCGAAATGTTGTGGGTTAGTTAGGTCATGTTTGACCTTTAATCATCACACACGCGAGCGAAGCGAGCGTGCCGTGCAATGATCGCTGTTGAACAGTGCCAAAACCGAATCAGTCCCTGTTCGCTAGTAAGTCCCAAAAACAAATCCACCCACTCCGAAATGTTGTGGGTTAGTTAGGTCATGTTTGACCTTTAATCATCACACACGCGAGCGAAGCGAGCGTGCCGTGCAATGATCGCTGTTGAACAGTGCCAAAACCGAATCAGTCCCTGTTCGCTAGTAAGTCCCAAAAACAAATCCACCCATGTTAGACTTTTAATCATCACACACGCGAGCGCTTTATGCTTTATAATATAATGCTTACAAAAATAGTGTAACAAATATTGTTTTTCAAATTTTGGAGTTAATTTTTCGGAATATAGTTTGTATGCTTATAATAGCTATGGTTATGCGTCCTTATGCATAAGTAAACTTAACTAACTTAACTAACGTAATGTTAAAATAAGACATAAAATCGTAGGAATAAAAATAGAGAACCGTTTAAGTTTTATGGTTTAATTTTTTATAGTATAGGTACTGTAGGTAAGTAGTGAGTATCTACTTTAGGGCTATTAAGTTAATTAATTAATTAAATAAGTTTTACCAAGATAGCCGATTATTAACCACTCCTAAAACATTACATTAGTTGAGAACTATAGTTTTGGTACTAACAGCTAATTTTGATGGTTGCCGTATCACCAAAACCACCAAACTTGTGACACCTAAATTAAAAACGCTCTGAAGATTAAGAATATTAGTTATTGAAATTACAAAAAAAAAACTTTTACTACATAGTATAAAACAAACTCGCTATCCTGTCCCTTATATCCCTATGTATGCCTAAATCTTTAAAACTACGCAACCGATTTTCATGCGGTTTTTTATCAATATGACCCTTTACAGCACATAATTTAAATGAATATTTCCAAAGATATTACAGATTTAAAATAGCGGTGCGGCGGGACCAGCCCGGCCGCTCGCGGCGCGTGCTGTTTGTAATGTCTAATGGCAAAAAAGCTGTTAACGTTGTATAAAAGGAAATTTTGTAAATATACCTCAATATATTTAGTATCAGCATTGCACCCGTGCGAAGCCGGGGCAGGTCGCTAGTTAAAAGATATATCAACAACCTTTTGATTTAATGTTACTTTCTTTTACAAATTCTATAAAAGAAAACCTTCAAAAGTGGTATTTTTTTTATCAGAATACATTTTTGGTATGAAAACTAGGACCTACCGGGACATATTCGATCCTGAAGGCGTTAACATCTAATTAAAGCGAAAGATGAACGTGTTGCGCTTTAGATTACATTTTTCACGATGCTACCAATTAATTTAAAATCTTCACCAAAATTTACTTTTTTGCTTGGACAAACTTCCTCGTGGGTTTAGAAAATATGTAATCTAGCGCTATAATATGAAGATATGGATATTATTAGATTAATAGATAATCTAAATATATGAATAGAAACTGAATGACGCACAGCCCAAACCTCTAGGTCTAGGTTTCTAGGTTGTCTAGATTAGATTCTAGGGTGCACTTAGAATACATTCTTTAAAATTCACCTACTATGGAAACTATTTGTGTATCTATAAAAAACGTACCAAAACATTTCATCTGAATAACGTATTGGAGATTTGTGTAAAAATTTTAAATCACACAAGTATGTTAGTACATTTTGGATTCCGAATACCCCACAGGACATTTATGTTTACGATTGTTTTCGGTTATTTTTAATATGATTTTATGAAAAAAGGATATAGTTTGATATAGACATGAATCTCTACTCTGTATAAAAAAATCAACTCTACAGAAAAACCTATGATTTTCAACTCCGAAACATGAACAATGTCTGTGAAATTCACCAAATAAATTAATTTGAGGTAGATCATGACTATCAGTGCAGTAGGTACGTACTTGTCGCACTATTAAACTCACTCACTTGATAATAATGGAATGGAATGGACTTACATGCACTAATTGGAATAAGAGTCAATTAACAATTAGAAATTTAGGATGAAGATACTGGTGTGATCTGCTTCTTATTACAAGAGAACTAAACAAGGCCGGATTTGAAGGCTGCAGTCCCAGGGCCTTCACAATAGAGGGGGCCTTGGCTTGCAAAACTATGTCCATTTTATTTGGAAAATAATTTGGGTCCAGGGGGCCTCCACGCTTTTCTTGCTTTGTTGACTCCAGACCTCCGAATCAAGCATTGGAACTAAATAAAACCAGTCACAAAATTAAATCACAGTCAATAAGTATATCGAAATCGATACGCCTTTGATGATACATCCAATAACAAAGATCAATATTTTGAAATTTACATCGAGTATATTTGAAACATAGTATAACGTCGATCCCTATTCTATATCTTTTAACCACAATAAACTAATCTTCATATGATGTGTGGTATGCTAAGCCACTTTCTTATGCATTGCAGTTTCTTAATGCTGTCTTAGGTGGCAAAGAACTATCATAGCATAACAAGGCGTAACGAATTAACTATTTATAAATCGCTAAGCAAAAACACCGAAGCAATATTTGAGAGTACCTACCTAATAGTACCTACTTTAGCAAAATATAGGTAGGATTAGGTATACTTATACAAAGGTTTAGTGCAAATACTAAAGTGATATTTAAGATATTGAGTTTCGTTTAGGATTTATTGAATGCAATTGCCATATCCTGTTCCGGTGCGTTGTCGTTAGCACGCGCCGCGACATGCGCTCTGCATGCGCCTGCGCACTACTTCCGGAGCTCTTAGCTTCATCAGCCCCTTTATTGCCACTAGTAAAAGCCGATTATTATTATACCTAATCATAATATACAGTTAAATCTCTTAACGTCAAGGTCTATTTCGCAGAGGTCTTTTACTTTTCCATTTTTTGTACATGTGGTGGCCAGTCCAAAAGTATTTCAGTAGTGTTATTATGACGAATGTTCATTATTTGTTGGTAAGCACTTAGATAATTATCGTGATGAATCTAATACAAAGCGACGATGGTATATTTTATGCCGTCAAGTCTATTGGAGCGAGTCAAGTTCCAGTCAAGTGGCAATGCGTAAGAGCGTTTGCGCCGTGTCGCGCCGCCGCGCCGCGCCGCTTAGAGGCGACTCATGAGCCGCGCCCGTGCACCCTGAGGAACGATCCTATTGTCTTCGTATCATTAAGGCCATTATATTTGCTTGCTCAAGCGCGCTTTTATCGTTTGTTATTATAACTCTGATCAGTGGCTGACATCTTCATAATGATTTTCAATAATCATTGTTTTGTGAATCACAAACAATAGCCGTAATCACAATGCTAATAACAACTTGGACTCTTTTATAATTTGCTTATGCTGAATCGAAAGCAATACCTACTAGGGTTGCAGTAGATACGTAGGATGTAAAAAGAAAGTGGGTTAAATGAGACTTTCTATTGTTTCAGACGTTCACATTAATTGATAATAATGTTTGTGCTGTCTATCAATACAATCGCTGAGTACCTAACAATAAGTAGAATAATCCGTTAGCTCTTAAGCTTAGGTTTTGCATATTGTTCAATGTTTATATAAGCATCGCGTAGGCTAAGTGGTCTTCGGTCTGGCTAAAGATCTACGAATAATACCCAGATATCTTATCTATATATGAGATTAGTTGGTTGTGTCGTTTGAAGAAATATATTCAGCTTTCAGGATTTCTGTAAATTTTTGTATCTATTCGTTTGCCTGCTATTTTATTTATTTTAAGCATAATGATTGTCATTTTCAACTTACCTATTAGATACATTACGATTATGTAACCGTAAATTTCAGAGACAGTATTTATTACTTAATTGCAGTCATATGACACCATACATAATTATGTCACACGGGTTTAGTATCAGTACGTAATATTGTTTTTGCCGACAAAACGCATATTAAACAAAGTTGCAGAGTTATACAGAATAAATAACAAATCAATTGAAAATTATGTAATAGGTAAACAAATAAAAAAGGCTAAGGTTTATTCGGAATTTTCCATAAATCACTGGTATTACCAAAGCCTAGGTACTTAACTAATAATATGTAGGTACCTACGTCCAGTATCTTTTTACCTATAAAAACACTATTTTTTCTTCAACAACCGTTTGATTTATGATTATCTATAAGTACTATAATATTATACAGCTGAAGAGTTTGTTTGGTTGAATGCGCTAATATCAGGGACTACCTAATGGTAGAAAATGAGAAAATTCTTAAACTGTTATATAACTTATATATTTACTTTTCATCTAACAGCTGGACATGATAATGATAAATTGTAGGTTACGCGGGGAAAGCTGCGGGCGGTATACTAGTTTCGACTATTAAAGTTTTGCTGAAAAACAGCCAGAGGGACATGTAAAATAAATCAATAACAATTGAAACCCATCGCAGAGTTTCGTAATTTTATACAAGAAACATCGCATCCTTCTCAAATCTTGAATTTAAGTTCAAGACACGTCAAAGTGATTTACATTTCTTTCGCACTTAAAATTCGAAGGCTATTAAACCGAACGATGCTTCAACAGACGATGGCCCGTAAAAGTTTCGCAAGAGCCAGTCGTAACCCATTTTGGTTATAACTCGCCGTGACGTTCCAAGCTTTTACTCAGCGAGCGAAGAAAATAGGGAGACGGCCATATCGCCGAAAACAACAATGAGGTACTGTTACCATAATGACACTTTATGAGCACAAACATCGGGCCGCGGCCGAACACGAAACGGTCGCGGTCGCGATGCACGAATGTGGTCCGCATTGTTTCCGCATTACACCGCGAGCAACGAGGACGACATTGATGCCTCGCGGACAAAGGCACCCATTGCAACAGCCGACCCGCCGGAGCCGACCTCCATCGACATTCAGATCGATTCTCTGAAATTGATTCGATTGCTAAACGTAATTTACTTACTCCTAGTTGTGTACCTAAATCTATTTGTAACACAAATCACTGTAAAGCTTTTCTGCCAAGTACTCTCGTGTAGTCCACGAAATATACTTAAATGTACTAGAAAATTATAAAAAGTTAGGTAGACAAGTAAAATCTACATGACAATTAACGGCGGAGATGTAGGTTTCTGCAGCGTACCCCAGCTCACGTTTGGTCTCATGTCCGGGATGATGAAGCTGTAAATAAATACTTACATAGCCGCAAAATTGGTCGATTTGGCTTGTACTTATATTCGTGTAAACGATAATAGCAGTAAATTGAGATATCAACTTTCAGTTCTCTTAACTTTCTTCATTAATGATGTTGTGGTAAATACTTATTACCAGGTCAATGGAATATTATTACTACGAACTCCATAGGTTGAATTTATGGATTCAACAATGTTCGTTCTTCTATAGAGCACCTACTAGGTATGTGGCCTCACATAGTCAATGCTCGGTGGGCGGTCGGTAACATGACATGTATAACATTAACTTACACGAGGACCTCAGCGACGTCGCAAGCCTACCGACTTGCGCATGCGCACGCAATGTTCTTTGAACGTTTTGACGTAGTGTTTGTGGCTTGCACTGTGGCCCTACACTCAGCTAGGGGTCCTAATAAACTGAAAAAAGTTGCAAAATGATTTAATACGGGTCTCACACTACTGACTACAATAGGTATCTACCTACACACAAACATACAAGTGTATGTAGGTATATAATTACTAAATCGACTGGTGATAATAGAGATAAAAGTAATATATTAGTATGTACCTACGAATAAATAATCCTTTATGTTTTGTTCCCCGCCGATTTGGTGTGTTCTTTTCCTGTCATTATGCAATTAATGTGTATATAAAAATGTAACCGTTTTAGGATTAAAAATTCAATGAATTATGCATACTAGAATTAACAATGATTGAGGTTACGCGTCGCAAAAGCATAGTGTGTCTATGTATCATAAGAACGAGATCGCGCGTGGGCCAGGTGCGTGCAACAATCTCGGCAGTTGTTGTTGCGCACGCGCACCCTCTCGGTGCGCTTTTAATAATTTCAGTAGGTAGGTACGTATAAAAAGGGATCTATCAAAAGATGGCTACGTGAAACATACCGGTGTTCGGGTGCAGCTATGCAGCGTACAGTTCGGGGGCAGATCGGTCGCCCTCCGCGAACAAAACACCGTTTGTTAGGTGTGCAAACAAGTTTTGATTAAATGAAAAGGTGTCCCGGAACGGGTGTGTCCAACGTTTGCTCTAAGTAATTACATTTCATTTGATATTCATGACTAATACATAGACTATGCCGTTAAAATACTTGATTTGTTCTAAATTCTAGGTTTTAGGCGTAAAATTAAATGTAAGGTTTTTTGTAATTACATGTTTATTATTTTTCAGTAGGTACTTAGTAGTCTTCAGAGCAACAAGAAACCGTTATATTTACTAAAGCCAAATATAACCGTTACTTGTCATTTACGGTTCTGTTGATCTTACACCGAATGATCTACTTGTTCGGCCGTCGCATTGGATGCAGCTGTCTGCGACCCCAGGTCTTCTCCCCTTCACACCGTGACACTATGGATACCTTTTCGTTAAGAAATGCAAAAAAAACGATTTTACAAAAAATACGGAATGTGGGAAACGTACTATTCCTGTTTCTACATACATGGAAGTTATTTGTAGTTTCCCTTATCACGTGTACCTAGTAATGCACCCGTGGGAAGTTCATGGGAATCAAAATGTTTTTGAAACTTATTGTATTTTATACTTAGAAGGATCCCAATCTTGACACATTATATTCCTCGAAAGGATATATCGAATTTGCTTATCAAATGATGTGAAAAGAGTTCTCAGATGCACAAATAATGATCCACTAGAAGGAAAATAGATCTATGGATATTGTAATCACTAGTAGGTATGTGTTACTTAGGGATTTACTCCCAGATATCTCTTTTGTGGTACACGTCGACGCAGAATATGTATTCTGTGTCTCTATTGTAAGCTGCATAATATCTACACCAGAACAATATATTTAAACCTACTATCAAAACAATAAAAAATATAACGATTCTAATTGATGTTTATTAAAAAATAATAAAAACTATCAAACTTAGTAAGCTCCAGTGGTGAAGGGTGGAAGTCTGAAAAAGGGAAGCCGGAGCAAAAAGTTCTTACCTATGAAAATAATATCTGTTCACTACTCGTACCATTACCGATCTTTCTTACTTGATGCTATATTTATTTTTGTTGCTATTTAAAACTTAGGCGTAACATAATAAGTACTTACATGTTTTTGACCATTTCCTAAAGGGAAGCTAATGGGAATCGACTTGTATGGACTCTTCGCCACTGGTAGGATCCCAATCATAGTGGCACTTACTTTACTTTGTACCACCTGAAACATACTCATTATTCACAAAATAAATAAATTTGAATTTGAAATTCTTTTGTGAGTAAGATTACACACATAGGATACCATGTCTTGACAGAAATGCAATCCCTCTATCCATACCTACCTACTCTGTCTAAGAAAGTGTGTTTAGGTTTTGAAAGTTATGTACAAACTACATAGCTACATACCCAGTAAAACTACATAAAGGTCCAAACATAGCCAGATAAAAATAGTTTGTAAAGAAAGGCCGTGACGGGAATACACGAGGGGTGAAAGGTGGCTGGTGGCGCGGCGCGGTGACGCACCGGCCGCGTAGCGTGTGCCGAAATCTCAGCTGTTACAGCGATGCGTTATACAGCATGTTGGGTTTTTTACTCAAACACTAAATAATATGTACCTAAATACATTGCTTCCTTTTACTTCCACTTCCTTGTAGAGGCTTACTGATTTTTTAGCAACTGCGTAATGAAATGTGATGTGCTCGACGATGAAAGTTTACATATTTTTAACACTAACTTAATATAACTTGATATAATAATTTATATACCTACCTAGTTACTACGATCTATGATATAATTAAATATTAAATAGTAACACGAGTTTCGGAAGTACAAAACCTTCATAACAACTGTCTCCAACGATACCTATTACTTTAAAATAAAAATAGATGCCCCTCATAATTTTAAACAGCATGTATAAAATCCAATCCATCTGTATTAAAAGTGTTTATAAAAGCGTTGAATGGCCATGTGCGCTTTATATAGAAAACTCTACAGCTATGCCATTATTTAAAATTAAACTACTCACCTACCTGCAAGTACAAACTTTAGTTATAAAAGGTCATAACGCACATTATATATTTTTAATAAATATAAACTTTATAAGGGTTCCTTACATTTTGATAAGATTGCCGATTGCAAGTAATTTACTACCTTATTCCAAAGCTATAACGTTTTATATTTGAATTTTTATTAAGACGATGAAATAACTGAAAACCTCAAACACCGTGTTTAAAATGACGCATTACTATACTCCGATAAATTGTACTTACGACCTTTTGGGTGTGAATGGACTAAACAATGAATGAGGGAGACCCTAATCGTCAATTTCATTTCCAAAAGGCCTTATGTATTTTTATTATACAAGGAGTAGTTTGACGGTTGTGATGTTATGATGTTAGAGCGGCTGCATGCAGATGTGCGATTCGGGTACAGGCATGTGATTCTGCACGCACAGCCAGCTGCTGGCATAGCTGTGCACTGATTCAATACAATGCAGGGTTGTACTGAGCTTATGGGTGCCCGCGCTTTGTATTTCGTACGTAGGAACGCTCGACAAATATGGATAAAAATGATAGCACAACAATTATGGATATGATGATATTTTGCCATAATAATTAATTGTATTCTAAAGTAATATTGCTATCGTAATACTTCTCTACCTCTTTGCTAAAGTTCAAATTAAACCTACCTATTTGTTTTATTAACTAAAAAGACGACCGATGAAAAAGCAATCAGAAGGAATGTTACAAAATAGATTCATATTTAAACACCTCGTTACGCATAATAATTAAATAATGATAGAATCTATTTCAATAATAGTAAGTACATAAAATATGCAAGAAATTAACCGCCAATTGTATGACATTGAAAGCGGGCTGGCGCGCGGACCACCTGCGCGAGCGCCCCTGTCCATCGCTATTTCCGCCATAGCGCACGGCCCCTGTTCGACTCGTGCCCGACCGTTACGCACGCGCCCCAGCCCCCGCGCGATCACACCTGGCCACGCTGGCGCACACATCACACTTGCAACCACTATACTGTATGATGACACTCCGTAGGGTAGAGGGTACGTTTGTACCAGTAAAAATTATATTTGTTATTTGGTCAGAAGTGTAAGAATTTACGACTACAAGATACCAAGAAAATACCTGAAACTATTTCATAATTTCTTTGTTTTAAATTTGAACAAAGTAATTGTTTAATAATTTAAAAATAAAATAAATGATAATTGTAATTTAAAGTAGGTGCGACTAAAAAACTGATTTTAATAAAAGCATTTTAATGTCTTGATAAAACAACAAATGATTCGTATATCGACCACAACCTAAAGAGGTAAGTGAATCGATTCTGAAGAGTACCTTTGATTTACTAGGTATAGGTACCTACTTACGAATAAAAAAAATGTATTTTCATGAGTTAGAGTATACTTAGATATGAAATTGTAATATACTTAATAATAATAACCTATGCCAAATAAGCGACTATAGGCCGACTGTTTAACTCGCGTATCGCCATCTGAGGTAAAAAGTCATAAAACATTAATTTTACCTAGGATCTAATTTTACATAAGTCAAGAAGATCATTTTGCAAGATAATTAAAATATGTGCATTGCCTAGCATAAGATTAAAATCAATCCATAAATATACACAAAAGTAGTTAATGATGGTAATTATCTCCACAGACATAAAACTCCCTTAGTTCTGTCAATAAACAAAGCGATAGTTAACACTACAGGGAATAGTTTTGTTTTGTTAATGAGCTCTGTTAAGTACTTGTCTATTATCGGTCTGTCATACGTTTCGATTAAACAATATCTTTAATGTTGTTTACCATCAACCATCTTCCGGTGTTTTGTTTACGTTTCCCATGCGTTAATTGAGATAACGTTTTCATTCTAATTAAATAATTTGGTAATGAGTGATTGTTTGTTATAGATTCCAATCACGGTTAGTGGTGTCGATAGCAAGTAATGACACATACCTAAATATAGGTAAAATCTTTTATTTTAATACATAAACTAACCTGATGACAAAAGATAGCGTGATTAGTCACACACAGTTGAATTAAATTTGCTTATGTTCTTCATGACAATTATTCTTGTACTTCGATCCTAACCTGACACATGTGAGCTGAGTCACTAGAAGTTTTTCACTAGCGAACTCCTCGTCATCGTGATTCTGATGATATAATTAAACGTTGATCTTGCACTAACAGCAATCTGAAAACTGATTAAATCATAAACACGCAAAAGATTAAACACCACAGCTACTCATCACTATTTAAAACACTTGAGATATTATTTTCTAGGTATAGTTACTGTCTCATTTTCATTTAACGGAACATATAAGTTTGGGAATAAATGCAACAGAAGTACCTTTACATAGAGTGGTTTTGTAAACACTTGTAAAGTAATGGTGTTGTCGTTACATTAAGCATAAGTCGTATTTACTATGTGACCTGTCGACTTGTTTCTGTGAGAAACCAAAATTGCCCAGCGCTCACTCTGACCTGTGGGAATTACCACTGGTCGCATAAAAAATGTAACAAAGCCTCAATGGACGTTATATTTCCGCGTTGCGAAGGGGTTGCTTAAATCATGTTTGGTTTGATGCACACAAGGAAATGTTTTTGTTAACGATCTGCAGAATAAACGGGTTCTCAGACTTACCAGTTACCTTTATTCCTATTATTAAGTTATCCGTTACGCGGGGATCATATTATGGGATCGTGTGATTTGATTTCGGAGTGGACCTTATTGTGCAATCTGTGAACGAATCTTGGAGTCCTGTATCATAGAACATACCTATTCCTACCTACTACTACTGTACCATTTCTCATAATAGAACGTCAATCCTGAGCTCGTAATTTGTCAATATATTATTTAATTATTATATCTGTTTGTCTTATGTCTGGGTATAATTATCTATATTTAAATACCTATATATTTACAAAAAAAAAGTATTATATGTAGTGTTTCCATAGTACAAGCTCTGCTTAGTTTGGGATCAGATGTCCGTGTGTGTTAATGTCCCTCTACCTATATATTATTATTATTATTTTAATTACACTTTTTCACATTTATTTAATTTAAACTTTACTGTAAGTTGATAAAAGGTAAACATGAAGTTGCCAATTAAGTTAAATTTATTTCTACAGCGTAGGTAAATACTAGGTATTCAAATTATTGATAAATGATACGATACACATAATAAACACATTTGTACCTGCTCAACACAACGATAAGTGTCCAAATGCTAATCCAGCATTCTCTTCAGAATAACACGTACACATATTTAATATGTTGAGGCGACAGATTTTATCATAAAATGTTTTAAGTTCCGGCCGTTTAAAAGGCAAGTGTAGAGATATGCAAACTAAATTCTTTACACGTAACTAAGAGTTGATTAAAAATATTCTTATGTAACTCTAGTGGGATGTACTAAACCTATAAGGAAAACGAATGGCAACAGGAAGGAGAGCAAGGTCAGTGAATCCGATAAGCTAGACTCGTGTCGCACCATTAATATCTACATAACAGCCATGTGTCACCGAGGTATCAAATTTCAAGCCTTATTCACTAAGTAGGTCGCTTGGTTGGTATGTAATTAGAACATCACATTGTCATTTTATTGCTGACTATTACTGACATCACTAATGTTATGTTTATTTACAAAATTAATAACTAGTTAGTTAAGTAGCGTACTACCTAACTTTTCTATGACATAGGTAGAGCTTGGTCTGTAGTAGTACAATGCAGATAAAAAGTAAATGTTGATATACCTAGGTGGGTAACTATCGATGCAGATGTCATAAATAAATATTTCAATGTTGGTTGTTATTTTAAGACCTAAACTACATATACCTAGACAATTAAAGACATACTACTAACTACTAGTACTTACCGATTTTCGTTTGAGTGCAAAAAAAACAACAAAAACATACGAACATTTTCAAATACTTATTGATTTTAGTCTTGAATTACAGGTTTCAATCTGTGTGTAAGTACTTAACTAGAAGTAGTTATTAATTAATACTGTCCTTTGTTTATGTAAGTATTAATGAGATTGTTCTGTTTTGGCAGAAAAAGTTTCTTCCAGCTGTCGTTCACAAAACTCAATACATACAATAGATGGGGCCGTACAAAGGTATTTTTAAAAGGCAGCCTTGCTTCAGTTCAAAGGTGCTTAACCCCAAGATTAGTGCAAAAAAATTTCGGTTAGCAGCAAGAGGTCGGAGATGTGAGCCGGTGCAATGAAGACGTGGAGAAGCTGGGCATATTGCACTGAAGGCAGTCGCGTCGGGTGCGGACTGCGGAGGCGCAGGTGCCGCCGCCCCGCGCCGCGCCGCGCCTCCATTGGCCGCGGCCCCGCGCCCGCCGCCCGGATTGGGCCCGACGCACGTGCGAGCCCTACCCGCCGCCACCTGGCCGCGACTCGAGGGGGAGCGCTTTATAAGCAACTACCTTCCCTCACCGCGCCACTCTCGGCTTCGACACGTCGACGAATGCACGTCACGTCAGTCGTACCAAGAAGACTTACTATTGCCGCGACTACAGACTTGTGATATTTGGACTGTTCGTTCTACCGTAGTGAATTTGTGATTGTTTTGATGAACCATACTTTTAAGAATATTTTGTGTTAGTGAATTGTGCAAGATGCTCGTGGAGGACTCGCAGACCACTCGTGCCTTAATGACGAAGAAGTACGCGCATTGTCCGCTGAAGAAGCGGCCGGTGCTGGTGCGGGAGGAACGCCCGGCGACGCCGCCCACTACGCCTCCGCACCCCGCCCACCTTGCCACCAAACTTTACTACGACTATCAATGTAAGTATTTTAATGTTAACTGATAAACATTATTAAAATCCACTTTCATGTTCTCACAAAGTTAAGTCTAAAACCTATGCCCTAAAACTTTACAAAAAGTTTAACTAAGTACCCATATCTGTGACTACTAAGAATTTCAAACAGAGAAAAACAAGTATTTTACAAAGGAAATAAAAGATACTACGACACATTTTTTTATTTCATGTGTTTTTTACCTAATTCTATTTATAACTAATACTAAAGGTTCTAGTGCAAATACCTACCCCTACTGACACAACTTTTTACCTTATACCCATTTATACCCACAATTAATTAAATTTATTTTTGTTTGCAGTTGATGCACAAAACGATGAACCTGAAAATTTAAGCACTAAGCCAGAAGATCTATCTAAAACCGGCAACTATCCGAGTAAAGCTTCTTCACCCGTAGCAGCGTCAGCTTCAGTGAAAATGGAACCCCGCGAGTGGCCACAACAACAGCTAGATTATTTGGCAGCATGTCGCACTCGTCTCGAACCACCGGCACCTGCTGAATTGGCGCGCCCTACTCCTCAATACCCTTACCTTCCTACTTTGTATGCTCCTTATCCCCTAGAAGAACTATATCCTGCAGCACCCTCCTTGTCCCCGGCAGCTCACCCGCAGCTCTACCCACACTACACGCCCGCATCGCCACCCTCCTCGTGCTCGCCGCCGCCTTGCCCTGAAGACTTGCGTTCACCTGGTTCCGTTTCATCGGACTCTGGAATATCGGTGTCTGCACCGCAACGTCCACGTTACCAATGCCCTGATTGTGCCAAGTCTTACTCCACCTATTCTGGCCTGTCGAAACACCAGCAATACCACTGTGCCGCCGCTGAAGGTAGCCTCGCAAGGAAATCATTTAGTTGCAAATACTGCGCGAAAGTCTACACCTCTCTCGGCGCACTCAAGATGCATATTCGCACACATACTTTACCATGCAAGTGTCACCTTTGTGGAAAGGCGTTTTCACGACCGTGGCTGCTTCAGGGACACATACGCACTCACACCGGAGAAAAGCCATTCTCTTGTCATCATTGCCGCCGCGCTTTCGCCGACAGATCAAATTTGCGTGCACATCTACAAACCCATTCAGACGTGAAGAAGTATTCCTGTTCAGGATGCGGCAAAACGTTCTCACGCATGTCACTCCTGAGCAAACACTTGGAAGGAGGCTGCGGAATGCCCGGCGCCTCCCCCTACGAGTACCGGCCGGAGGGCGTACCTGCGGCGCACGCGCATCAGGCGCACCCTCCACCTGCAACTGTTCATGCCTATTAGATTAAGAAAGACTGAACTCTCCAGGATCTTCGATCTCGTAGTAAACTGTAGATCCACAAGTGTTAAATTAAGCTACAGCGTTCTGGCTAATATTGTCATCATTATAGATATTTAAAATACTTAAATTATTTTTGTAAATCTTTAAATACCTATTGTGCGTGTGTAAAATTATATTACTACGTCGGATATGTAGAGAACCAATGTAATTAAAAATAATTAGAGTAAGTTAGATTAAGTGTTGTAAGATTATTTGAGCCGCGCTAATCGTGGCTTTGCTAGTCATTATGGCATTTGCCGAGTGTCATACACTTAAATAAAAAATATTTTTGTAAACTAAGCCATGTACAAAGTGCCTTAAGTATAAACAATTAATATATTCTGAAAGTTACATATTAAAATAAGAGAATACATACCTACCTATCAATGAGGCTAAAGATAATTATGCCGGTTGTCAAACGTTCCTTGCTGTTACCTTCGTGCAGAGAAATTAAACATTCTAAAACTATAATTAAGTTTTTTCTTTACTTCTATAGATACCAGACCTAAATAGCTAGACACACAGATAAACTTGCATCACGATGCAACATTAGTAGCTAGATATACGTGTTGGGATAAAATGGTTTTAATAGATACCTAATTGGTTGGTCTAGGTTACAACTATAGCTAGTAGGTATATGTACCTTACCTAGTATCTAACACATTTTAAAAATTGATAGGTACATTATCACCTCAGACTTGTTTACCTACATCTGAAACGATTGCGATCTAAGTGCCTTATGGATTTCAATAGGTATTAAATTTTCTTTTTTTTTTAATATTGAATCATGAAACGTAATAAAGGTTTCGTATTTAAGTAGGCATAGGTAAAGAACACAACTTTTAGTTATGTAAGTTGTTTAGCGGCATCTATGAGTTTATCTACGAGACAATAGCGGGCGCCCGCCTAATGTGGGTCGCGAGCCGAACGCAGACGGTGGGCGCCACGAGACGGTCACCCGGCCATGAGGTCACTGGTGATGGTATACAGAACCATACTCGCTCCGTCGTTCGTTACCAGTAAGTAATTGATGAAATCCCAGCTGTGCCTACACATCTTTGTGTGAATTGTTTCATCGCCGCTGCTCAATATCGGTAAAGGAAAATATCGTGAGGAAACCGGCATGTCTAAGAATTAATCATTCGAGGACATGTGACATCCACCAACCCGCACTTGGCCAGCGTGAGTGGATTAAGGCCTAAACTCTCTCAACTAGTAAGATAGTCGAGAGAAGACCCGTGCCCAGCAGTGGGACACTAAAAAGGGTTGAATTAATGAAAATATTCGGTTTTGTTTGACATACCTATTGTAAATACGTAAGTACGATTCCGCTTCCATCTATTTACCTAGTTATCTAAATTGTGCTACTAAATTAGTACCTAAGAGTTATAGGTAGGTATACTACCTATAAGAAGTGGGTATATGAATCAAAACCTGTCGCCCCATTGTTTATCTCTTAGCCACAATACCTAGTAAGTAACCTCCTCGTTTAGTAGCTTTGTAATTCAAATATCATACAGAAGGCATTGTTTCCTAACGTTTACGCAAACCACTGACTCACTGAATGAATAAACATTTATTTAGATAATTGACAACATAATCCAATAAGTTATCACAATGCGCATAGATCATGTTGCTTACCTACCTACGAGAGTTGTCCAATAAGATAATGATCTCACAACCTGACCCCTGACCCTGTCACGCAAGTGCACGGTTCTTAAACGTCAGATATTTGCTATTGGCACTTTTCCATCGGATTGTTTAGAAATAAGATATTATCAAAAACCACTTATGCAACCTGCGCTGTTACGGTTGTACGTAACTCCCTACTTGTTGTACACAGGACTTTTTATAATTAGTTGCAACTAGCGACATCTAGTAACATCCTATTGATGTTTTCAATAATTATATTTTAATGTAACTCTGGAAAAGGTGGCTATTCATTCTCTACAAATTGTGTATAGTACAAGCAAAGGGAAGGCGAATTACAGACAGTGAAAGAAAATGTTGAATATCTGTCTAATTTGAATGCCAATTAAGGTGGTAGACGTGTTTAGCGTACGCGATGCGTGTTTTGTGAGTAGTAGTGATTGGTCATCGGCGACCACCAAGGCGCGATCGGCGAGCGGCGCGTGCGCTGCGTTCCCGCGCGGGCCAATCCAATGCATTCTCATTAATTAATTCTGTTCCTATTTGCATCGTGATTATCTTATCCGATATCGATCTCTGATATGCGGTACCAATTAGAATTCACACCTAATAGTCTAATAGAACTTTGAACTTTTCTATTAGTTATAACTTATGAACGATTGCCTTAAAGATAAGGCAAACGGGTTTCAACACTAATTTGACCTCGTTCAAGAAGAGCATGGTATTGTTGTGTTTAATTATTTATAAATTATAAAACTAGAAACGTTATTAATGTAGTGCAGAGATTAGAGGCTGATAATCAGGAGAACGTGTGTGTAGATATAATTATGTTCGTGAAATACTTAGCCATTTGTAGGGTTTCGCAAGTCTTCGACGGGTCGTTACTTTCGAGGTTTTATGCAGCACAAAGATGTTCGTAAGTAAATATCTAGATCCGTCAAGATTTAGAGCTGATGGCGGCAATGGAGCAAGTCAACCCGCGGCGATAAGCATGATTTGTGCCGTGACGCTTCGCGACGTCGTTGTTGGCGGCGTGTTCTCACAAATAAATGTGATTTCAATGCGCACCTCTTGGTACCTACATAAATTATGTAGCCTACTCTAGATATGACAATGTGATGATTTATAATGTCCTTATACCTATGTAAACTTCATGAATTTAATATTTATTTTACCAATACTAATATTCCAACAATACCTAACTAGTTTTGTTCTAATTATGTTCATTTTGTTTGATACAATGACATAGTCAGATAATATACTGTAGGTACCTAGTTTTTTTTTATGAAATGTTGATTGGTACTTAAAATGGTTGGTTTAAAGTTTTGTCTCTAATGGCACAGAGCAATTACACAATCCTAATACATATAAATCGTGGCACGATTAATCAAAATTATGACCAGGGCCAATATTGTTCGTAACTGTTACTTACTAATCACAATCAGTTGTAAGCCATGAAATACTATTGTATTATCTCGCGAGGTTAATTTAATTACATTTTAATGCAAACCCGATATCCATTCAATAAGACTTCTTTTGGATTAAATTAGGGTCATTTATGTTTAAAAACTAAACGAAAAGTATAAGCTGAATTTTTCCTATGTTGCATGCACGATTACAGATTTTCCCCATACTCATTTAAGGAACGAATTATGAAAAATCGCATGGAACCACCCATGTAAGGATCAGTGCACTAACCTATGAAATTCTGAAGACAAACAGACATTTCATTTCTGTACTTCGTTTAGTTAATTGCTACATTATATCCACTTATCATAGGAAATAAATATAAAAAAATACCAACTAAATCATAAAACAAACTAAAAACATTGTTGACTGAATTAAGGTAGTTTTCCACTGCTGACAATGAGAAATTGAGTGAACATTTGTCTAGTAAATAATTTCGATCGTTATGGTGCATGTAATGGATATTATGTGTTGTGAAAACACACAGCGTTAGTGAAGAAGCAATTGAGAAAATACCTTTAAACATAGAAAACTTTTAGTAAACTCACCCAATTGTCCATGGTTTGTTACCTGTCATACGTCCTTGTCACTCTCCAGCAAGCTCCGTCTCTATAGAGCGAGAGGTTAGCGTCCAAGCTTCATAGCGTTGAGAAATTTTGCCGAGAGAACGTCAAAATTGTTCCTATCTAAGAAAAGTTTGGAAAAATATAAAATACGTGAGAAATCTTGTAATAAATAAGAAGCACACAGTGTAATTAATCTATACCGATCGAAGTGTTAATATTTTATCGATTAATGTGTCTTTTACAAAATTACGAAATTTACCAAAGTGGACTTGCCTACGGTGAGTGTGAAAAGATGGTGGATCCAAAATTTAAAAGTTCTTTCGAAATCAAAGGTTACCTACTATTCAAAGTAAGTACATCATCTTCGGAAGATGAAAAATGACACAATATTCCACCCAATTTATAATGAAATCGTTCACGTAAGTACATACATACCTTGTTATTTTGTTTCAAGTTCTAACTTGTTTAAACTGGCAAAGGGCAATAGATTGATCGATATAACACTTACGGTATTTATGATCTTAATGTAAATAAGTATATTACAACAGTTCTGGCTTAAACTAATCTACTTGCAGACAAAAGACCGTTTTACAATACTTGTTGGACAGAATGTAAAGGTTATACCTAAATAATATTTACCAATGTTATTATGATAAAGGTGATTTTGCAAGCTTTAATTAAGATCTGTGCGAGTTGAGTTAATATGTAGGTTAAAAAACAAAGGCAAATCAATTTTTAGGGAGCCTATTAAGCCTATTATTAAGATAATATGAGTGGAAACCGCCTATTATAGATTGATAGATCATCAAACTTACAAAACCTTAACTTGCTTATGTCACTATTATGAAAAACTTGTAAGACAACTCAACTGTCTTATTTTCAGTAGGAAAAGGACTGACTGTTTTAATTTTAAAGCAAAATGATGTTGTAATTTAGAAGGATCGGATCCTTCAACAATACTTAATTGTACATAAATCCTATCTAAGGTATTATTAAAAGTTTATTAAAACTACAATATTAATGCCTCGGAAGCATTGATTACCATTGTATTTATCAGTAATAAGAGTGATCTAACCAGGAATTTCAAGGAAGATGTCATAATTCTATGACTCCTTAACTAAAAGTTATTACATAAAAGTTGCTGTAAACTATTTCTATGTAAAATTAAGTATAGTATTAATAGAAAAACCCCTGTAATTTCAGCATGAGTAAAGAACATATATTAACCATTATCCTCTAGTTTCAAAATGCAATGAAACTAAGCCAATAAATCTGTTTTATCCTATCAAGCGCTCTTAATCGTAAGATCATAATTAGTAGATTATGGTATACACATGTGTAGACTGATGTAGCAAATTTCTTACCTAAAAGCTAAATAAGTTAATTGGTAAGTAAAGTAAGAGAAACTAAGATAAATAGATCCACTCAGGGGTATCTCATAAAAAGGACTTGCTTCAATAACAGACTGATACAATTAGCACAGTAGTGGGCACCTAGAATGTTCAATATGGGATTGCAGAAATCCTAAAATACTGATGTTATCCAAGTACCTATTTGTGTATCTGAAAGATAGCTTCTGACCGACAGGAATCCAAAAAAATTACCTCTTAACTTGTGGAAATTTTGAGGTTGTTGGGAACCAAGAGATAACATGTACCTAATTCTCTAGAGTAATGGATGCTGATAGCAGATATGCTTGGCTACAGATGCTTAATTCAAAAATTTGCAAATAATAATAACAGTAATTTTGCCAAATCACTAGGTAACAATGCTCTAAGTTATCTTTAGTACCTAAATAAATTATAATTTAAATTTAGTTGCAAATTTATCTAGGAAGTTAATTTAATTAATGGAATAGTTTAATTAGGGTTTACATAAGATAATGAACCAACCCAGTTGACTGATTATCTCAACTTAGTGGGAAACTCACAGTAAATGAAAAAAAAAAAAAAAGAACTAACAAAAAAAAAAAAAAAAAAAAATAATAACAAATAACTTTAACAGAGGTGGTAAGATTAAAACCAATAAGATAGAAGATGCAGAGTGGTAGACACATGACACCTAAAGTTTTCTAAATTATCTCATTCACTAAAGTCACTAGTGGCTGAAGACTGCACCTATCTCTTACTCAATACAATAAGTGTAAAAAACTGAATAAAAGACTGGAGCACAACTCCCAAATCTAAAAAATATCTAAAGTACCTATGACCCATTTTCTATCTCAGATGCAGCGGATGCAAACTGAGTAGAAGACTGTGAAGCACACTTCCAAGTCTAGAATTTAACTAACTTATGACCCATTTTCTATCTTAAATGCAGCGGATGCAAACTGAGTAGAAGACTTCGGAGCATACCTCCAAGTCTAGAATTTAACTAACCTAAGACCCATTTTCTACCTCAGATGCAGCGGATGCAAACTGAGTAGAAGACTGTGGAGCACACCTCCAAATCTAGAATTTAACTAACTTATGACCCATTTTCTATCTCAGATGCAGCGGATGCAAACTGAGTAGAAGACTTCGGAGCATACCTCCAAGTCTAGAATTTAACTAACTTATGACCCATTTTCTATCTCAGATGCAGCAAATGCAAACTGAGTAGAAGACTTCGGAGCATACCTCCAAGTCTAGAATTTAACTAACTTATGACCCATTTTCTATCTCAGATGCAGCAAATGCAAACTGAGTAGAAGACTTCGGAGCATACCTCCAACTCTAAAATTACCTAAGGTATACCCATTTTCCATCTCGGATGCAGCAGACGCAAACTGAGTGGAAGATTGTGTGAGCACATCTCCAAGTCTAGGATAAGTAAGGTATGACTCATTTTCTAACCTCAGATGCTGCACAGGCAAGCTGGGTAGAATGTAGTATTATGGATAGCTTGGTCTGTGGAGTACAGTTCCAAGTTAACTACTAAATGATGAGTCGTTTTCTAACCTCAGATGCAGCAGATGCAAACTGAGTAGAAAACTTAACAGTAAGTATAATACCTTACCTATATCTAAGATTGGAATTTCTACTATTAGCTTGGTATTATAATTTTAATATGAATAGATGTTGTAGATTTATTAAGAAATAATAAAATAATGTGCTGACTCAATCAGACATTTGTTATAGTTACTTATGTCAGTGGGTTGGGTCCTGGTCATTCATAACACAACTGTTTACTAGTAGTTTATGTGTCCACTGGAGTCACTCGTGTATAACCCCAAGCCGCGGAGGCATGGCACGGAGCCAATAGAGAGAGACGCATAGAGGTGTTCACATTCGAAAAACGTTAGGTCAATATATACTACCAGTTCACCAATTAAGCAGCCATTTATAGTGGTGGTTTTTTCATTCAAATCACAATCCTCTAAAAGTCAATAAGTTGACTCATATTCTTTTATCTTGGAAAGTAAGGGGGAGGGTCGCGCCATAACAAGTCACTCACAGAAACTAACAAATTTTAGTCGTCGAATGTATATTAAATTGTTTATTAGTAAAATTCGACCCGTCATACACTGTGCAACATAGAATCGAATTCAATTTGCAAACAGTGTTTTCATTGCTCATGCTTTGAAAATCCAACCCTTACTAATGGCGACCTCGTTTGGAATACCAAAATTGTTAGTTAAATGGTTTCAAATCAATCAAATATAGAGGATATAGCTAGGCGGACTAGCTCATTGTCATTATAGCTTCTAGGTGTTGAATCCATAATATAAGAAATGAGATGATCTTGTGACCATCTGTCAGCAAAATTAATACAAGTACACAAGTAATGTTGGGGGTCGGAACTGGGTACCTATTAAGGTAACCATCTTCTCTTTTTTGTCTTCCATAACACTTCAAGAAGCTGATTAAGTTTATTAAAATTACTAAATTAGTCCTGATCCTAATCAGGAGATTTAATACCTACCTACCTAAAAAACCATTGTTTGGTAGTTACCACTAATGTTCCACTTGACATACTTAGATTTGTAGCATTAAAAGGTCAGTCACAAACCATTGACTGCTTTGAGCGGAGAACAATAAGTACATCTGATGTTATAGCATAAAAAAAAAAAAAAATCTGAATTAACTACTGCATGTACTACTGAAATATGTAATATTGAATTATCTAATTATAACGTGGTTTTGCACCTTGCAAACTATACATACGTATATTCAATTCTTCCCATTTATAAAGTGGAAGTTAATTTCATGCAACTATATTTAGAGACTCAGAGTTCGAACAAGTATCTTATTTTAAGACTTATAAAATACAAAATAGATGTTACTGAATAAATATCGTTAACATTACTATTTACTTCACTCTACTTTCAAGTTCTGTTCCAAGTAAAGATATTATTATATGGCTAGGCCATTGTCTACAACCATTATACTAAAGAAACAGTGTTTCTAATCTCTAGGGACAGGGCAGTACTCCTGTCAAGAGGATGTATATTACTACCTGTTATAAAGTTTTACATCAAATTCAGCTTATTAAAGATGTATAATTATTTATCATAATGATACCTACTTATGGTTTCTTTTAATTAATTAGCCTAATTAATTTAAGTTTTCTTAATAATATTTGTTTGTTTTAAGGTTTGAGTATAGAATAACTCTTTTAATTTTCAAAAATTCATTGCTCATCATAGCGTTGAACTTGTCACCAGCAGATATCAAACAGGTCTTCACTAACGCTGTGTGTTTTCACAACACATAATAAACCTGTTTTGCATTACAACAAAACAGATATTATGTGAGAAAGAAAACACACAGCGTTTCAGCGTAACTCTTGCTGGTTAACTGAAGACACTATGAAGCTTGGACGCTAACCTCTCGCTCTATAGAGACGGAGCTTGCTGGAGAGTGACAAGGACGTATGACAGGTAACAAACCATGGACAATTGGGTGAGTTTACTAAAAGTTTTCTATGTTTAAAGGTATTTTCTCAATTGCTTCTTCACTAACGCTGTGTGTTTTCTTTCTCACATAATATCTGTTTTGTTGTAATGCAAAACAGGTTTATTTAAATGAGGTTAGAATGGGAAATCAAAAGAACCAATCAAATTTTACTTAATATTTATTTTTACTCCTTGGTTCGTTAGTGGATAAGCAGGTTTATAAGTGAGTGTGCGTGGGCGGCGCGACGTTGCGCTTCAACGACTCCGAAGAGATTATTCACCGGTAGCGATGCTTTGTGGATCCGCCAAAATGGGTTCTGATGCTTTATTTCCTACGACTCTCTGCAATCGTAGTCTTGTATCTCCACGATAAATTGAATTGAAATAAAAGCAAATATTTATGACCTTTGATGCTTACAATATCTATTCTAAAGATACAATATCGGTGGAGTTGGATTTATGAAAGGAAAATGGGTAAAGTAGTCAATATAACACAGAATTCAATTTATGCGTCCATGGTCTGGTGGTGGGCATGTTTGCTTAATAACGACGAGGTCCCAGGTTCGATTCCTAGGACGAACTAAAAGACTTTTCTATTATACTTAGGAAATCTGTGTTTACGAAATTATGCCCGATGAACGGCAGTATGCTTGCCGGTGAAAAGTGTGTGATATTCACCTCTGCCTACACCTTCGAGTCATACGGGCGTGAGCGCTATGTACTAGTGTTTAATTTAGTTTAGACATAGGTACCAAAACTTTTACGCGGGTCGACGAAAAGTAGTGATGTATTACGAATTTCATGTCAAAATTTGTTTTGCATTTTGACTGACCCAGTGGCGTAGT
Source organism: Meganola albula (assembly GCA_936450015.1). Taxonomy (NCBI): domain Eukaryota; kingdom Metazoa; phylum Arthropoda; class Insecta; order Lepidoptera; family Nolidae; genus Meganola; species Meganola albula. The sequence goes on along the minus strand of OW388144.1, from coordinate 8,913,804 downwards.
AGTTAGTGACCCTGCCTGCTATGCCAAAGGTCGTGGGTTCGATTCTCAGGACAAATCTTTGTGTGATGAGCACGATTACTTGTTCTGTTTCTGGGTGTAATTTATCTATAGTATATTTGTATTTACAAAAAAATGTATTTAAGTATTACATATATCCCTTCCTTTAAAGTACCCATATTACATACAAGCAAATATAATTGTTTAATTTGGGACTAGATGGCGCTGTGTGTATGTGTGAAAATATTGTTATTATAATTGATAAGGTGATCCTTGCAACTTAGCTAAAGGAATTTACTAAAAGACACAACTGCAAACCACTACTATATAAAATAACTGTTCATTATACTTTTTCTGATTATTTTCAAAGAAGTCAATTTTTCTAACAAAAGACATCAACGAGAGAGTGTTTGAACTAATACCTGCGAAATTATTATTATTTAACAATTTCTTAGTTTATTACTGTTTCATGTAAAAGGATAATCATCCAATGTTATATTATTAAAGGATAAAGTTTTGCAGAGTTTTTAAATACAAATAGGTAGATTGCGAATAATATTTTTATGTGATTGGTCAGAAAACAATCATTATGATAATCATAATAATATGCCACGTTCGTCAAGCGGGTCAAGCCGATTCGACGGAGTTTGGTTTTGTTTTTTTTGTCTGCGTAAGAGCAACTTCAAGGGATATCCTAAAAAAGAATTATAGAAATCCGTTCAGCCGTTCTCGAGTTTTGCGCTTCGCAACACATTTAGTGATTCATTTTTATTAAATAGATAATTTAAATAGGTAATTTAGTATTTTCAGCTACAAATAATGCTAAAGGTATCTAGGTAATAAATTTAAATGACCGTAGCAAAAAATGGTAATTATATTAACTACAAGTTAAATCAATCGCACTTTAAGTAAATTAATCAAATGTGGGTAAAGCGGAAGTAGATTAGTCGTAACTTTCATTCCAATATATTTTGTTACCAATAAACAAACAAAGGTTATGAGAGTGCGCAGGCGTATGTGACTCACTTGTGTAGCATCTCGACCTCGCAGTAAAAACGTACTTAACCATACATACCGGGTGGATACCGGTCACAGACATTAGCATCCAATGTTAATTACTAACTGTCTTCTTGTAAATTATGCGTCAAAGATAATAAAATATTTCACTAAAAAGGTTTTTTTTATTGTATACCCATATGTGTATATTATCGTCGCATCTAGATCTGAGACCTAATATTTTAATCAATGAGCAAAAATAATTAATCGAGAACTTATGACAGCTAAGTACCAAACACAAAAATAACACTGCACTGAGCGTGATCAAAGATTGTCGATCAAAACGTTATGCCAAACAAAAGGTGAGCGCGTTAGTTGCTCGCTAATTATTATTTTAAATACGAAGACGTTAAAACTTTACTTTAAGGACGAATAAATAAAGTACCTACTTCAATTGAAGCAGCTCTTAATCACAGACGCAGGAGCAAGTGCACACACTTGTGCACTACAATATCTTCTGCAAACAATAAAATACAGGTGGAAAAACAAACAAGCTCTCGGAAACACAGGTACATTTTAATTACTTTCACAATAGCGGTCCGGGCTGTCCGACACGACTGATGAGAAATGGGGCGCAGGATCGACGGCTTAAAGGGCTCTCCAAGGGACGAGATCCCACAGTATTTACTACTTACACTACATTCTAGCTACGGATTTGGGCTGAAAAATTAGAGAAACTCCAACACCTTGTCTACATATACTTAAGTAAAGACATGAAGTATTATTACAAAATGCTAAAATGAATCGTAAATATCACCACTATCAATATATTATGAGTGACGTGACATTTGTATATGAACGCTCGAGGCGTAAAGTTATTTTTTACATTTTGTTTGTAGCGAGACAGTTACTCGGATCAAATCGAAACGGTCTTTTGTTCTCGCGTCATTTCCTTGTACGCTGGAGGGCGCGGGCGTTAATACAATAATCTGGTGTCTGCATAAAAATTAAACGGTGCGTTGTAACGGTACCGCGCGTGGGCGGCTCGCCTCACCTCCGACCCGTCACCACTCGCCGCTCGCATCACTACGCCGCGCTGCCGCAGCCTCCTCTAATTATGTCATGATTCACCTGTTCATTGATACTTAATGAACTCGAATGCTTTAAAGGTCATTTGTTGTTATTCCTTGTTGCTCATAAATATTGGAACCAATCAATCGATTCTGTCTATAGTTGCACAATGGACATGATGGATTAAGCATTTTCTTAGTTTATGTAAATGTAGGTATTACGTTTAGCTTATACGGTATCCTATACCTACGTTTATTTATGTTCAATTAAGAATTCGACCATAAGTACCAAGTTAAGTCCTACTTTTCTTAAATAGCATTAGCGCAGCGGCTTAATTAGGAAGTATTTTGTTCTCTACACCAATCACTTGTCTAAACAGGTCTAAGTGTAACGGCATAGCGCGTAGGCAGGCAGTAGTAGTTTACCTTTGACCTATAGCCACCTGCAACGAGCGGGTCCCCCAGAATGGTAATATATTATCTAACAAACTAATAAAAAAAAAATCTTGAGGTTTTGTATTTAACTCCAAAAATCTTTTAATATAGAAACAAGGACTCAAATTGTGGATGTTTATGAACAAAACAACATCAGTACCATATAAAACAAAAGAACTCGGAAACTTCAGGAACTAAAATTTTTCATTCTTTGTGGTGCCCTTGTTGATTTTCTTCTACAAGTGTTATCTATTGAATTAGCTAAAATTACGAGTATATTATTTCGACAAATCTGTCTAATACTTGCGTCTTTATTTCATGACACTCACATCTCAAAGTGCCAGACGCATAACCAAAATACATGCCTGTATAAAATATTATGAGTGTGTACCTACTCAAGAGAAAAGGCTTCGGTAATGATGTTGGGGGCGATACAAACAATAATTTGAATGCCTTATTGTTGTTCGTGTTGTAAAAGTTGTGCACACACCTTGCTTAGCGCAGATATTGCACTTGCCTGTCTGTTAGGAAATAAAATGATGTCACTTGCAGGTATGTATTTGAATAAATAATGGTTAGTTTAATAATACCTTTAGATTGATACATAGCTAAATGTATTTCCTCATTTTAATTCTACTACATAGCTTAACAATTTAAAAGTACTTACTTAATCCACATTTTTCCTAGATAGAAATTTATTGGCAATCAAACAAGGCACATGAAGAAAGCGCTCTCTGCCACATGTAGGTAAACATTATGCAGATACTCCGTGAATATTTATAATTAATGAAAAGGATCATCAATATCAAGCATGAACATGAACATTTATTACATGAAAGTTAAACATTAATGGCAAATTCTCGTTTTACTTTCCTTTTTTACATTGTGTCTGGACTCGTAGAGTATTAAAATCTTAATCATATCAATTAAATTGGCACCGCTCGCTGTAAGATGAGATCGTTACACGTGCGGTTTATAAGGAGAAATCAGTGCGGAGATGTAGTCTCATCATTAAGAGCCATTCGTTTAATTCTACAGACGGTAAAATCTGTAACAAGCAACGTAATAAATGCAATAACAATGAATAAAATGGCAATAATAGCAGGTGAAATCGCGACAGGTCCGGGTCTCGGGTCGTCGTCCGTAATTATAAATAAAATACGACAACGGTACAGCCGTAGCCACGTCCGCGTCGCCCCCACGCCAACAAAACGACGACCAACTTAAGTAGGTATACCTACAACTTATAAAAAGTTATAGAGTTGAAATATTCACAAATATTTATTTCTATATCCTTGAAAGACATGCATTTTTTCATAGATTTACACATTTTTAAAAGTTACACATTACTGATAAAGCTAGTAAGTTAAATGAAAATTTAATAGCAATAATTTTCCAATAAAAAATGTATACCTACCCAGTAATCTATATAGGCTAACATATAAACTCTAACAATATATTATAATGAAACGAGTAATAGCGTGTAGGTATCTGCATTTTTGTTTAAAAATGCTAAAGTTTTTTTTAGAATATTTTTAGACTACGAGGTATAATATACTTTACATTAAGGACACACACATACATTGTATAACACCACGGTGTCCCGCCACGCTAACGCTAACGCTAACGGTGTCTCATCTTAAATTTTAGTAGATACTATAAAAAAGTGGTTTAAGGGGAAATCTGAGATTGTATATAATCTATGGAATATTAGAATTAATTTATTTTGAATGATTGTTTTTACTTCAATGGTCATGATATTGCTGCAACGTACATAAACATAATGATCTCGTGAGTATGTCATCATCATCACCTAATAAATAGTCGGTCAGAATTTGAGTAGTTATCTACATCTTTTGACAATCATCGATGCGTCTAGACGCGAATGGTTTGGCTTAATTACACGGGCGTGTTAATATTGTTACAACTTCGTTATCGGCGCCTGAGACCAACTGTCGTGCACATGACGGTTAGAGGAGTATTTGTTAAAATGTGAAAAACAGAAAGTAATGTTATGTCCTGGATAGGGGTAGAGGGTGCGATCCGGCCGACCGTAGCGGGCCGCGGGCCGACACACGCTGGCGCGTGACTGCCGCACCGTAGTTCACCGCCACGCGCTACAAACACACCTATGTGTATGTCTATTATACGATTCAAAATATATAACTATGCGTATATATTTCAATTTTACAACTCTGTTAGATGTTATATTAACTCTTTTGCATGTTTTCTGATTACTTTTCAGTGCATATACACAGGCAGCGTAGGCGAGCTACTTGAATTCATTTTTCTTTGGCCACCCAATGAGCCAGTATTTTGGTATTATGTTACAAATATTTATGCTCATTTAATTTTATTTGTGTCATTTTTTAGCTTAAAATATCAAGAGCCTCCTCCACAAACTCCGAGAAAGGGGCAGGAATTGGAAAGCTTACCGATAATCGAACTCATTTACTTATGCCATACCTAGTAGTTAGTCTGTGCCCTCCTTTACTGATACCTTCCTATCATATACGCCAATTCAATTAGAATAAAATAGGTACGTACTACTAAATCTTTTACAGTTAGAAAACATTGTCATTGACAATAACCATACAATAATAAGTGTGAGATTGTAACTCACGCTTTGCCAGATATTTCTCAAATCATAGATTGATTTAAGATACAGAACTTAATTGAAATAACTTTTAATATTAATTAATCGATAATTATTAACGACAAGATTCTATTAAGATAAAACGATAGATCTTGTCTATTTGTAGTTGGTAACAGGTGAATGTAGTACATGTTGCTATCAAGCGGGTACCCGCATCGGCTAAAGTTTAAACCGACGAGCGATGCGACGTAGGGTACGAGGATTTGCTGATTAATGAGTTTATCCTTTTTTAATATTATGTATGTATTTTGTCTTGACTAATTTGTGTTCGAATAATACTATCTGTTCGATTTTGATATATTCATTATTTAGCTTTAAGGTAATATCTAATAACCATTTGCGCTAATTGTAGTATTAGTAAGGGCTATTCGAGTTGAATAATAATGAAGTTGACGGTGGATCGTCATAGCAACGTTGTCGAACAGTATGGTCGTCAGGTGTGTGGTGTCCACGGTGGGTGCGTCCAGCGCACGCGGCAAGTGCAGGCGCTCGTGCTGTGCATGGTTGACGAGCACGGCCGTTGCGCACGCGCCACCACACGACAGGTGGACGTCACGCGCCGTTACCTAACACCTATGTTTCTTTTCTACATCACCACCTATTGCCAACTACTTCCATTGCATAATAATACAATGACATAATACTCATCTAAGGGTTCTTCTAAAGGAACTTCTATCCAAATCAAGTTAGTCCATTTAATCAAATAAAAACAAAACCGTTATTAAATTTACAGTAAAAGGCAACATTATATTGTCTTAAAGTCGTCGTTACAAATGGCCTTGCTCGATTTAAGTAGGTAGTCGTCTTAAATTGCTACCTCGTCATGCGTGTAACAAAGTTGGCATTAAGCGTTAATGCCAGTTTTAAATATCAATTTTTAAATGTTGACGCAGCAGTCGTGATGTCATGATCAAGTGAAAATGAGTGCAGTATTCTGGTTGGAGCGGACAGGACTAAGGACTTCAGCCTGTTAAGTACTGCACTCGGATACAAACATAATCCTTATTATCAGTTTTTGTATACCAATTAACGTCATGTTTGGTATATATAACGTAAGCACTTACTATGATTACTGCTTTGATTTTGTTTATTTAGGAATTGGGAGATAACAAATGAAATAATATTACAAATTGTTTTTAGTCATATACGTGTTTTACAAGATCAGTTCAATAGTAGAAATAATTTTAAATTTAATAGATTTCTGAATAAAACCATAAATCACACTCGGCTATGAAATAAGTTTCGGAGAAGAAATAAGTTTCGTGAGAGCTCTCACGATAAACGGGTTCACCTCGGTCACTCTGCACAATTTTAATCTAAAGATTAAGATCCCGCCTGTTTACAAAGATTCTGCGTTCCATGGATGAAAAAAATATTTAAATCTCATTACCTAACCGTTATGGGTCGATAACAGCGTGAAATTCTTGTAATTGGTAATAAAAAGGTACCCGCGTATATTTATGTCGGTATTTTATAATTATAAGGTCCTCAAGATTTCCCAAATGTGAAAAATATTAAAATTATTTAAAATATTTTTGTAACATTGATGCCTGCTTAGTATTTCATTTTGAACATAATTGTAGGAATCAATCACTTCTTAAGTTAATGAACAGTTCTTGATCATTTAAAGGGTTAGGTAAGTTTGAATACATAACTAATTGTAATAACAAAGAGTGGCTATTCAGCTCACACTAAGTTAGCTGTCGAGGGACAGATTGAACAAATTACACTAAACAACTAGTCACTGAGCATGTACAGAAAACTATAAGATGTAACTATAATGGTATTTAAAATACTTTATTAAGTGAGTGGCTAGCAGGCGTCGGTGTCCATTACGTTATAATCAATCATCGTGTACGTTAAGGTTTCAATGTAGGTTTGCGCCGCTTTTGGCCAGGCGAGGCTTTCGACACGGGCGCAATCAATATAGCAGATAAGTGCGATAAGATCCGACGCAGCTTCGTCGCTGTACTCGTCGTTTTACAGTATATTTCCGCAGCCCGCACTCCCCGTGCCTCGTCCGCACTTCAGCTACAGCTTAAGACATGTTCATCGTAAAAATAATTTGTCTATGTATAGTTTACTAATATTTTGGTGCTAATAAAAGCACTCACTTAGATAGAAACCTGCTCATGCTCAAAGATCTTATCGTGTTCATTTCAGTCATCATAATCTTTATATTGAGTGGTCTTAGCTAACGGATCAGCCAACTAATACAAAAAAACCTAATGTACCTATACCTACTTACAAATTCTCGGGTAATTCTGACGTGTTTTAAAGACAAAGTTAATGATAATCCTCAGATGACTTAAATACTTAGTTTAGTTCGACAATAATAATATACCTTAAAGTTGGTTGGTCGATGCTTACGACAACTACTCACTAGACACTAGTCAAGCTCAGAACATTTAGTAAGCTTGATTGCATGTAAACTGCCAATTACCAGATTAAAACCACGAGTGAAGTAAAGTCACGTTTTTACATTTATCAATTATCGTGACTCAACATCTGTATAAAAAATATTTGATTCTACAATAACGCGTAAGTAGTGAGTGGTTGCCGGTAGCGCGTGCGCAATGTTATGTGAAGTGCCCTTAACGACTTAAGTGTTGACTTGCGGGAGTGGGATCATTTATTATTTTATCGTGTGATTGCATCTTGTTCTTGATCCAGTGCATGCTACGTTCGGACATGTTTTAAATATTATAAAAAAAAAACATTTTAATAGCTTCTGTAACGGTGTACGGGGACATGATAAAAACCATTTAATTGATTAACAAATCTTGTGTTCAACCATTTCGCTGCGTATACTACTAGACGATCTCATTTGACTACACACATACCTACCACAATAATACGAGTAAGTATCCACAATTCCACATGCTACACAGTTGAGCGTGTCGCATTGCGTTCGTGACAAACGGAGAGTTGGAACGAGCAGTCTCCTCACCTGATATGGTGATGAATAGGTTCATTACTACACACTCGCCTCGCCGCATGAGTGTGTATGTGTATGTGTGTACGTTACCATCACATCACGTCGCAGTACGTCGAATCAAATTCTGAACAAAACTATGTCACACAAGTATCACGCTGCGAGTTAGTTTAATCTTCATTTTATTTTTAAGCGGGTATATGCGGGCACAGGTGCATTTGCACGAGTTTGCGCAGGTAGCCCGTGTATGGATGGATGCCCCCTGTCCACCTGTGGTTCTAAATACTAACAAACTTCAAGTAATTGCCGGCACAGATGTCACCGAAAACACATTCGACCGAAAGGCGTCAAAAACTAACAATTAAATTGACTTTATGGTTTGAAAACACATTGTTTGCCTATCCCATAAATATTTACCCGACTTGATCTGCCGCGTCAGATCTGGCATATTTATTGATTAATGGTGAAATAGGATAATTAGATGCCTGTCTACCTCTTAAATAACAATGTGAAATGTTGTTTAAAGTCGATTAGTAATGGAAACTATCCATTAATGAGCGACACAAGACGGCTGCTATCGTCGGCAATAAGTTACACGGGCATTAGTAAACTAGGGAGTAATTGCGGAGGCGGGCCGATTCCCTAGCTCAACTAGTGCTGGAGCAATTAATACTCGCTACGTGATCAACGCCGCCGCCGCCATGCCAGTTTCCTCTTCGTCATTATTAAGTCAGTACCTACCTACTCACTATAAATCTGTGACACCAACTTTTAAATAAGCATAAAATATTCAACTTAAAATCTCATTGTAGCAGCTAGTTCATTTGGATTACAATTAGATTGAAAAGCCCTATTTGTTTTTTGTGTGGTTATGTGTAGGTACCTAATTACCAATTTTTATTGTTTAACTAAACAAATTACCTTACATAACATACAATAAAGTGTATCATAAAACCATTTAAAAATACAAAAGCAGGCAGAGCACAGGCGATGAGATGACTTGACGTATTATTTAAATTTGAAACAGGTCCGTACGTCCGATTTTTTATTCTTTCCTCGATTGTTTTGTGAGTCGGTGTCGAGCGTGTTCCAGCTCGTTTTTGCACGACAGGACCTACAAAAAATATTGCACCATATGGAGTCATATCGTCTCTAAATTAGACTGTTTAATGAACAGGTCATAAAACATATGGCCAATTAATTTCTGCTAGCTTTCGATGAACACATTTGGAACGAATGCGAAAGGTGCAATAAACAGTTAGATCTGCAGTTCCTACCTTATGGTGGTTCTTTGTTAGATTTTAATTTTTACAGCATTATTAACATACAGTATGTATAAAATAAATCTACTTAAGAAGTAATACATAGAACTAGTACCTACTGAAACCATCAACCATCTTAAGAGTTGAGACATTGCGAGAAATAACATCTTTATAATTATATTCACAATAAATGTTAATAAAACTAATTTAGTATATTAATCAGACTTCAAAAAGGTTGGACCAATACCGCCAATAAAATCCAATTGAAAGCTTAAGTGTATGTCCTCCTAAATAGGTTCATACATTCTACTTTTTTGAGGACGTTGCCAATCTCGGTATTGTCTAATATCTAACAAAAAAAAAACATTGTAATCTACAAGCTAATTTTTGAAAAATCGTGAGATAAACAATCATACATACTTACACATAAGATAATAATAATAATATAATAATAATAATCTAGACTGGGACATTAACACACACGGCCATCTGATCCCAAACTAAGCAGACCTGTAATATGGAAACCAGATAACTGGTAATATACTACTCATAATACTTTTCTTTTGTAAATACATACTTAAATATAGATAATTACACCCAGACTCAAGACAAACAGACGTGTTCATCACACAAATGTCTGACTTGGCTGCGAACCGACGACCTGCGGCGTAAAAAGCAAGTATCTTACCGACCACGCCACAGGCCCGTCAGATTCTTGGTATATGTATGTGTTTAGAAGCCCACATATTCTGTCTTCTGCAAATGAAATTGCCAGAAATACTATGGACCTTTGTGTAATCTGCAATACAACACCAATGAAATGTTATTGGTGTTGTATTACAGATTACAAATTAGTTACAAGTTATTATAATTATTATTGCATTTACATTTAGAATTTGCGGTTTCCGTGTGAACAAAAGAAAACTTATTACACTTAAGTTACTATAAGTTTTTAAACGGCATTAGATAATGACCAAGCTATGATCAGAATCCGTGGGAAATAAGTCCTAAGTCAGCGAATAGGCGAGATTGAGTCACAATAACAAAGCAAAATGGAAGGTATATAAATTAATTAGAGCACGAACAAATACAAACAAAACAAAAAAACTTTTTTTTTGATTGTCTTAACTTGAGCGTCAATGCATCAAAAATAATTTTGCTTTAACATTCATAAGTATTACATAAAATCAATTATTAATAATAAACAATAATAATAATATTTTCACTCATACACAACGTCATTTATTCTCACTTAATTGCTTGTGTTATAGGTACAGGCACAGAACAAACACTCCAGCTCATCACACCAAGATTTGTCCTTGGAAGGAACCGAACCCACGAACTTCTGCTTAGCATTCAGGGACACTAATATCAATATAAATATATTCTAAAGGACATTTTTCGTTACTTAAGTACTTACCTTACTATTTTTATTGGTGTTTACCTGTGTCAATTTGCGTACAAACTAATGCAAATTGACATTTATTTTTCCCAAGCAAGTTAAACAGAAAATGGACTGAATATGTAAAATAAATACGATTTTTCATTTAATTCCTTCTTTCTGTAAGTCTCAACAAAAAGAGAGTTTTTAACCCAAGGCTAATATTTTCAAACAAATATTTTCCATAATTTACATTTTGTGTAAATTGACTAAAATAGGTGGGTCAAAATCTGGCATTTAACTTTGGCGCTATTCTGACTGTATTACATAAATACAGGTCGAATTGATAAGCTCTCTTTTTTAAGTCGGTTAAAAATATCTGTTATATTTGTTGTAATTAATACATAGTTTTCTTTTTGTTTCAATGGAGATATCAAAGGTAGGTATAGTTTGTGTTAAGAGCTTTTCTTACAATTTTTTTTTTTACATTTTGAAACAATTGCCTGTGGTTAATATTATAAATGATAATAATAATAATATCGTGGGTCATTAACACGGTCATCTGATCCCAAACTAAACGGAGTTTGTACTATGGAAGTATGTGCGAGTGTGGTTGCGAGTAAGAGTGCGATTGTGGGTGCGAGTAAGTGTGCGAGTGAGGGTACGAGTAAGAGTGCGAGTGTGGGTGCGAGTAAGAGTGCGAGTGTGGGTGCGAGTAAGAGTGCAAGTGTAGGTGCGAGTAAGAATGCCAGTGTAGGTGCGAGTAAGAGTGCGAGTGCGAGTGCGGGTGCGAGTAAGAATGCTAGTGTGGGTGTGAGTAAGAGTGCGAGTGTAGGTGCGAATAAAACTGCAAGTGTGGGCGCGAGTTAGAGTGCGAGTGTGGGAGATAGTGCGGGTGTGAGTGTGTGTACGAGTGCGGGTGCGAGTAAAAGTGGCTAGTTTTTGAGAAATCTTGAGATCAACAAACATACACTTACGAAACTTTCATATAGAAGTATAGAAGCGCACATAGACTGTCTTCTGTGAATTTGGCGCAATTCCGACAAAATAATAGGTATATACGGGTCAAATTAATAACCTCTCTTCTTTTAAAGTCGGTTAAAAACAACATCCTAAGAGAGTAATGATAAACAAAAACAATATTTTAATTTAACTTTGCGTCAGATTTTAAATTACGTCCTTGAAATGAGTAAACAAGAAAATTTCTGCTGTCTGCAGTCCATAACGATTAATCGCATTTGTTATTCAATTTTTCCTGTATTCAAAAGCGCGAATAAATATGTGTGGTAAGTCACAACCTGCTCAAAAGCGAGTTTCTCGGCGTGTCGAGGCGACCATCTGGTGGGCGAGAACTTTTTTTATTTTCCAAACGTGTCGTCTTGGATTCTCGTTTTTTGCACTGGCTGGCGCTCGTTCTTTTTTTTGTATTGCAGAGTTGCAGTTAACAGGTGGCTCACCGTATGCAGGTGAGACCTGAGATTTTAACTCGCGTCAGGTTCACCTTAGTGTGAAAAATTACGCGTGCTACCAGTCCAATTAACGTGCCCCAAAATTGTGTTACAAAAAATATATTCGCATAACATTCGGTGACGACTATCTCTCCTACTGTCTTAGAGTGTAATCCACTGTTAAATCAGGTATATGATTTAAGATGGAAAAGATTGACTACGTGTGCAGGTCGTTATTAAGAAGGTTACTTACTCATAAGTTCAAACAAAGAAACTGATAATACGTACACACGAATGTAGTAGTAAATGTTTTATTTACTACACATTCGTACTATCTAAATTTCATAAACAAGAAGGCGTCTCAGTTTTTTCAGACGTCAACTCATCAGTCAGGATTCCCCTTGACCAACTTGTTATTACGAAATATAGGTATGTCACCATTTACCCAAAGAATATAATGAAATTTCATCAATAATCTCTAATCTTAGCCAATACATCATTTATGGTCTTTGAGCTTACGGTATTAGTGTGGACTTATGTGAAAGCTTGAAAAATTGTGTCTATTACAGAGAGCGCGCTCAATAGGCTCGCAGACCTGCACCGTTACACTCCGGATCACGACGCGGCGGATTATTTGAAAACACAAAGAGATCGAGTGCCGAGCGCCGGACGGACACAATCACTCATAGCGTTGCGTTTGTCATAGAGAGCAAGCGCGACAACGCCGCGTCGATCACCGGCCGACACGCTTTGTCAGCCTGCTCTGATTTGTAACTGCGAGACTTGCTTCGACCTACTGACAGCTCTGGCTCCAGCTTCGACTCGGACAAATAGCTTATGATATGACACCTGACCAAGTAGGTATCACACATACCTATCTACAGCTGAATACTGAATGGCTACTCAAATATTTGACAGCTATGCAGGTGCTTGAGAAGCTCCTAAACCCGAAATTTGCATTATCAAAAGTCAATTACAAGCATGTGTCATATATAAATGCAACTCAGTCCCATAGTCTATCTCATAGAAATTCAGACATTATGATCTTCTTTTATTATTGCTATAAGGAAAACTCGTTGCAGTCGTTTATACTGTCTGAGATGATTTCGAAACAGTTTCAAAACTTTCTACAGAGCTGTAGTCATTTGGATTGTCCGCGAGAAGGCTGTAAAAATCGTTCACCCATAAAGTGAAATATAGGTTAAGACCGTCTCTCACAAAAATCCATTCGAAGTACCGTAATCTCGTCCTTTTATTTTGTAATTTCTTCTTACCACCAATTTTGAGCAGTCGTTTAACATTTTAGGGCTCGGTTTATGGCCTTGTGTCTGATGAACATCCTCTTTCATTTCTTTTTTGTCTTCACGAGTGCGAATTTAATTCATCGCGTGTCGCTTTTCACATCCCCTTAAATCAGTGCTACCGTTTTGTTCAAAACTATCTATTTTCAACAACCTTACTTATCAGGCACACACAGATCATTTTTTGATTCGGTTGTCCATGGAGCAAATGAAATAGGTAACTATATAATTTAATTTAGTTTGTCATTGACTGATATATCGAAACCCCAAAAGGAATTCGTTTATTATTATTGCCTAGCGCGACAGAGTGTACGGTAAGGCATTACTGGGGCGGTTCACAGGAGCCTGCGCCCACGCTATCACTCGGGAACAGCCAGCAGTGCAATTCGTGTCAACGGCAACATGTTCAGTCGCATAATATCTTACTTTCACAATTGTAATAAGCAAATGTCAAAAACTCATCATGTACTACAATAAGGCACGGGTCTCAGTCACTCTTGGCTCCGAGCACGACGTTTTATAATGTTAGTATACTTATTATGCAAAATCCGTGCGATGGCTTTTATATCTGCTCTCTCTTTTCTTTTTAAATTCAAATTATTAAATAAGAATAAATAAGGGCGTCGCGTCATATTGTAAATTCTCAATTTAAACTTATTTAAAGATTCGTTTGTTATTTCTGCTTTTAAGATTCAGATATATTTAAATACAAGCTGTCAAGTACTCATCACATACTAGCATAACAAATTTTTGTTAAATGTTATACAGGTGGGTATCTAAGTACATATTATTATAATCGTTTTGTAAAGGTAATGAACAGATAAGTTAGTACCATTTTAATTGATATATATATATATATATATATATATATATATATATATATATATATATATATATATATATATATATATATATATATATATATATATATATATATATATTATAAGTCTTACAAAACTATTTTATCTGACGAATTTTATCGCTGTTTATTTTAGCCTTTATATCCCGATTTTATCAAAACTTTGTAGTCTTGGTGGTCACGGAAGAGAATCTGCTATGTCTATCAACCATTTAAGGGTTTTTTTATTTTATTTTGACAACAATGTCAAGGAAGTATTATTGTTTCGTTTCCTTAGCATATCTTAGATATATCTAATAATTTTATAACTATCAACTTTAACAAACGATCAAGTTTGCTTTGGAAAAACTAACAAGCAACATCATCCGTTTGAAAGCTATGATATGATGCCGTAACAACCCACAGATAGACACACAAATAAATGTTAAGTAACTACCCACATAAGTATTAGGTAGATAAAGCTAAATTTCTCATGGTCACATACACCTTTGACCTCTGCCTACCCCGTGAGGGATAGAGTTAGGTTGTTACGTTCGTTTACGCATACAGGACCCATTAGCCAACTATTGTGTGTGTTTGGCTAATTGGCCGTTGGCTATTGGCTAATTGGCTAATTTATCTATTGCTAAAACTCTATAAATTATTAGTTTAGTAAGCCCCGACACATTTTTAGTTCAGTTTTCTAATAAAAAAAACCGCATTAAAATTGAATCGGTCATTCGGGCTGCTTGTCAAAAAACTTGTACATGATACATAGATAACCAGATACACGCGTCGAACTTATAACGCCACACTTTTTTGTCGGGGGTTAAAAACCATTAGCGTCACATCACAATAATAGAGCGTTTTGTTTCTTAAATTTAAATTTGATGATTGTTAAACTCATGATAACTTTACAATGGTAAACAAGTCCGAGATGAATAATTCAAAAATAATTTAGAAGTAGGTACAACCTGAATACGAAGTAATTTATTTGGATAAGTATTAATACCTAACAAGGTACTGTGTAGGTGGCCTAGTTTGTATCGGCGGCGTTATAATTGCATATTTTTATATGTAAAAGTAATCATTGTTACATAATAACTATAAATATGGTACGTTTTTGAAGATATTGATGTCTTCTATAAAATTGTAGTACATTACTTTGCTCTATTATCAGTAGCATCCGCAGCGTACGCGATAAAATGATTTCAATCGGTATTTTTTCACAACTTAGTTTATATTATCGAAGTTTTCAAAGAGATCCCTAACATTTTAAATATTTATTCTTTGTTACTCGGTGAACGAAAATTGTTTTAGTAGTCTTTGAGTTAAATCGTAACAAACAATCAAATCTTTCCTCTATATAGTATTAGTGTAGATACATTTAATTATTTGCTATTACTAGTTATAGAATTGGTGGCTATTACTCATTATAGTGGTGGTTGTCTTTTTCATTTTACTATAAATTTTTAGGTTAGCTATAATTTTATGGAGATCTAAACTTTGAGATAAAACTTTGAGATAAACCTTCGAACACGCAGCTTTTAACAAAACAATATTGTCTCCTCATTTCTCTTAAAGTCGTTGGTTACTCTTAAATTCTCAGTAAAGATATTATAATGCTACAATATTGATGGCTGGCATGATAACCATAGCGTTTAAGATATGCAAATAAAGAACTTTCATTCGGTTGTCGGAACAATGGTGATGTATTCGCGGGGGTTTGTCTAGTTGACAGAACAGATAATAACATGATGAATAATAATAACGTGAAAGCAATCCAATTTTACGATTAACATTTTACTATCTGCTGCATTCAAATTAAAAATATTTCTTGGAAAAGAAACTGAACAGTCTCCAAACTGTAAGTAGATAAGTTTTAGCCTCGTACTAACCAATGACTGTCCAAAAAATGCTTAAGTAAATGAAGTATGGTGGCAAATGACACCGCAAAATACAGTGATAATTAATTGAAAACTTGAAAACTCAGACATGAGTACCTAAACATTAATATAGGTACACTCTCTATATTACAATAAACTCTAGATGAAAACATGATACAAATTCTGTAATGACTGTTGGTAGATGTCCGGACTACCTACTTATCTTCCAATTATTATTCTAATGAAGAATACATAAGATTAAGTATAATACATTTTATAAAGCTGTTCTAACTTAAATAGACTGTAAATAGTTGTTACTTTTATTCTCAACTAAGAGGTGCTCGATAAAACAAAGTCTTAATCGTTATTTTTATGAGATGGCGTTTATATTGCGCTGTAATAGGTTCTATCCCCGTAATGGTGTTATACTACAGGATTAATATGTCCAGTCGTGCCGCCTTATGCCTGTCCGTATAGTCGTATAAGATAAATAAGACGTAGATAAACAAGGAGACATGGGACATTTGCATCTTATAGTGAACTATCAGATGTCCTATACCAATAGCCTATGCCTAGAGTAAAAAGTACAATATCACAATCTGTTGGCTTTCTGCCTGCTGGATTTTTCATTCAGTTATCATAAGGCTTAAGTACTAACTCTACTCTTTTTACAAATTACAAAAATTTATCATTTCTTAATGTAGGTTTGCGGCAAAGAATTGGCCCAAAAAATTTACATTTTATCAAAGCCATCAACCACTAATTAATTTTATTCATAAATTTGAATATGTAAGCTATTATTAACCTGGTCTGTAGTTGTCGTAGTCGAGAACACTGAAGCACATCTCCGCCACGCCCGCTTCCTTCAACGAACAAGTGAGTGCGCTAATGAAGCTCAACTAAATATTCATGAAGGCACCGCTGCACTCGCCCGCGCCCAAAACTGGTACTGTACATTGCGTAGAGCACCTTTTACAGTAGATACGCCAAGAGGATCGCTCTCTTGTCTACTGATGCCTACACATGACACGACAGTACTCCTTCTTGATTGCTAAGACTTTCTACGGTCGCTATACCTACATAGTTGCTTAACAATATTCTCTGACATTTAATTCTTATCCTTTTATTACCAGCGATTGAATTTCAAAGCCTTACGCTGCTTGTTCGATTAGTAGTCTGCATAAAATAAAAATAAGACGAAGCACGCTTTAGTTTCGCAATTAATATTCGTTACTACAGCTGAATGAGGAATCGTTTCAAGCAATAAGCCTTCCGATACTTAGCAAATTTCGAAAACGTCAACAAACCCATGCAAAGGATCAACAACATGACTCTGAAATTCCTATTTAGGTAATGAGAATAACAGAATGGACTAATTAGATTCTAACAGCTTAAAATTGCAAATCAATCCGCAGGTCGTGCGGTCTCGGGCTTAGCAGTGACCTAAATGACTCATAAACTCCTTGATTTACTGAGCACATCGGTGATTCAATGTCGCTGGCCAGAAGATATTGAAGTCGCGGCGCGGCGTCATACAATGTTTACATTCATTATACTATGTTATTAGTTGAGTTGAGAAATAAGCATGGCGACCGGCACAAGGCGCGTGCTTCGACTCGCAGCTCTACTAACCTGTCGGTATATAATATTAAAACATTCGTCCGATATAACTAATCGTTAAATCACGGGTGGCACGAGACCCTCTATCAATACACAAATCTTATCTTTATTATCTTATTGAAAAACGAATCTGAGTAGGTAATACGTCTATAAAAGAGACAATATTTATGACCATGATTTATGATTGAAATACTGTTACAAGTCGTATTTTTGTGTTATCCATCGTAAATTGTCTTGTACACCATGCTACGACTCGTTTACGAAACATCATAACAAGAGTGATGGAATCTCTCAAAACAACAAAACATTTTACCACACCAAACACTTACCTACAACTACAGCATTATATTATCTGTGCCTACAACATTATTGCACTCAGTCGGCATATTAAAATGTCAAGAGGTACCTACTTTATGTCAAATCTTTACATGCCCCATTTCGTGGTTACAATTGAATTATTAGTTAGTTATTTTTAATCCTCAACGAAAAAGAAGCACCGTAGTATTTAATAAATGTATGGACCATTTTAGATACGTTTTTCTTTTTTAGTCAAAAAGTAATATTTTACCCCGACCTGGGGTAATTGTAAATAAGCTGGGGTAGTTGTTACCATTTTAGTAAAACCTACTATTTTTGAAATAAAGAACAACAAATGATCAAACCAAGTCTATTTATTTAAGAAATAATTAATAATGTTTTATGAATTATCAGGTAAACATTTATACGAAATAACAAGGTACCATAAATTTGTATTTAAACAATTAATAACCATTGGGAACAGAATAACAAATAACTCGAATCTAGTCAGCTTGTATGATTAGATCAGTCTTTATTCATATAACCTTCTTTTAGGCAGAAGATTAAGCTAAGATATATCAGAATAATTACAGTTTGGATATAGATTAAATTAAATTGTAAAATCTGGATTCTGCCAACATCTGGAAGGACCCAGTTCTTACATTCCTGAAAAGGAACCTTTCTACTCCAGAACGTAAATGAGAAAAACCGTCCAAGCATAATATAACAATGTCTAGCGACACTTGGCAATAATGTTCTAATCAGTTCTCCTCATTTGCAGACATTACACTCATTTGTAAATCACTTTGCTCTATGTTTTGCTCTTTCCTATTTTCTTTTCTTCTTCATTTCTCACTTTTTTGCCCTTCTACTAAGGCATCTTTTTCTGGAGTATGAGGTAAAACAGCGGGTTTTCTTAGGGTTTCCTTTCTTTTCGGGTCAATATGACAAAATTAAAAGAAAAATCAACAACATTAAAATTTTATTGTTGCTAAAACCCATCGTGTCCTCGGAACAATTTGCCCCCAAAAGAAGGAACATACAACCCCCAATTTACGTATTTGAAAAAAAAAACGATATTGGTTCGGTATCAAAAGATACGTTATTTTAGCGTAAGGTACTAAAATAATACCCAAATTCTTGTATCAAAACAGTAAAATGCGAAGAGATAACTAGTCGTTAATTTTCAAGCGATAGACCAAAAATACCAAATACCAAATTGTTTACTTACGTCAACCAGCGCCACACTTTCGATGTTGCGGGTGCCACTAACCTGTTCAAGAGGGTTGCCGTTGGTGTGCTGTGGCATTACATTTCACGACGTTTTTATTAAATACTCCGAAATCCTTTTCTCACTGAATTAAATGGAAAAGACATTATCCCTTAGACATCACACTAATATTGCAAACGTTACTTAATTAATTAGTGTTACTTAAACAAGAGTCCAGCAACCATTAACATAGTCCGAGTTTGTCATTAAGCATTTATGCAAAACTAAGTCCAAAATAAGGTGCGCTTAAACATCATTTTGAATTCAAGTTTAGTTATCTCAATCGCAACAAATGGATAATACTGCTTTTTTAGTACGTATCTATTATATAAGCCGGCCGCAAAGTAACGATTGTAAAAGCAGACTTTGTAAGTGTATAAACGACTACATACTAAATTGTATACAATAACAAAACTCTCGGCCAGTAACATTAATCTTTTTCATTTTTATATTTACAAGCAATACCTCTATCAACTCTACTTCTTATAGTAGGTAAAGTTGTAAGTCTACTTACCTATAGTTTCTTTCATAGTGTTAAGAAATTTTATGTTTGTAATGAGCATAGTGAATTATTAATTACGTAACTAAGTACAAAAATCCATGAATGTCTAGGTTATATTCACATTTACTAAATCATGAGATAAATAATCAATTAACTTATCTATCAGTCTATACTATCTATATCTTCTTCTATATCTTCTTCTATATCCATATTATGCAGCTACCTATTAATAAAAATGAATCGCCGAAATGTAGGAATGTATACTCATATCTCCCGAACGACTGCACCAAATCGAATAATTCTGGTTAAGGTTTGCGTAACAGAGAATTTAAAATATCGGGTATTTAACACGACCCGCACGAAGCTAGGACAAGCAGTTAGTTATTAATAAATTTCAATTAATCAGGCCATTACATAAACGCACGATATTATTAAACAAAATCCCTCTTTGCGTCTGTCTACATCTTTCTGATATTCTGTTAGTTTAATAACAGGGCATTGACCTATTTTTAACAGACTTCTAAAAAAAGGTTATATGTTTTTTTCTGTATGTTCGCCGATTACTCCGTCAATTATTAATTAATTTCTTTTTATTGAAAGAGTTAGTTAAGTTAATCTTTTAAGTTAACCCCATTATTTTTTTTTATCTGATTATGGACTTCGGAGATATATGTAGAACAGAAGGAACATCTCATACCATCACAGTGGAAAAGGAGGTTTTCCCCTCCCCCTTACTTTTCTTGATGACAATAATGTATATCGGGTAACACTTTAGTGGAATTTAATTTAATTTACAAAAGTTCAGAGAAAGTACCACTAAAAATGTGAAGAAAAATCAAAGAAAAAAGGCACCGCCTTAATGAAAGAATATATTTATATTTGTTAATTGGAATCGGTGCTAAATTAGTAGATTAAACAGTACTTATAACGGAAACAAAGACTTGTGGACTGTTAGCACCGACTTCAATTATCAAATGTAGATATTATTTTTTTTACTTTTTGGAATACTGTTTTTTTTTTCCTTAAAAATTATTTTTTAGTAAATGTTTAGTCAGCGACAAAAGTTGATTAACATATTCAATATTACAAATCATCTTAAGACAAAAATATTTCATGAATTATTAAATATAATATAAATTTTCCTGGAACTGTTCAATTCATTGTAAACTTCTTAAGAGAATCTTTTTCTGCTCGCGACACTTATTAGTGTTAATCAACCAAATTTGCATGTGATGTATTCGTTTATACCAACAAAACTTGATATTAACAGCTCTTGAGAAAGTAATCACAACTAAATTTTAATGCAGGTTGAATTGATATTATTTATTGACGTAGGTAGGCATTAAACTGCGTTGGTTTGAAAAATATTAGTTTTATTGGTAACACACACCAATAAAACTAATATTTTTCAAACCAATGCAGTTTTCTATTTTCAATTTATAGATTTCTGGGTTTATAGCTGTTTTCAGCTAAGCGCTAAGGGTTCAGTTTGTGCCACGTCATAATATTTCATTGCTGTTCGTGAAATCTAGTCAACGATCTGCCTACAGCTACATTACCATACCTAAAATAGCCTCGTGAATTATGCAATGTTTTCTCTTTGTGCACCGTTACATTGAAAATCTTCATACGAAGTGATGCAATGCTGTTACGTTAAATATCAATGAATGCGTAGTTTTATCTCTTTTTTACGAATAAAAGTAATAATTACAATATTAATGTATGTACATATTTTCCCTTTAATAGCGGTGATATATTGTGATTGATGGTTGTCTTATATCACAAACTCATATATTTCCAATATGATCGAGCAGTGAAATCACAATAACAAGAACATCCTGCGACTACGTAGTAGAATAAATAAGTGTGTCGATTGAGTTACAGCTTTGAATACTGAACATGTATATTATAAATACCAATGGTGAAGGTCCTTAGAAGTTAGGCATTCGTTAGTTTACGTCGATGGCTTTGTTTGATATTAAAATATTTGTTAGTTATTCAAAAATATTCGCCCTCGTTATTGACTGAGTTGCAGCGTGAGCTATTATTGCCAGTCGCTCGAGGAATTCAGTTATAGCACAATTGATCGACATCTATTTGGGTTTCCAACTTAAGAACAGAGCAAACACCCATTATTATATTAGCGTGTAATAAAAACGAGTCGTGAACTCTGTCTATGGCGGTTAAGTTAAACCGTTATAAAGATCACGGTCGATCGCCCTATAAAGCTTCGTTTAAATAATATCTGTCGAGGTGGGTGCCTTTCTAACTTTTCTTAATTGTATAGATTTTTCATGACTATAGTTTTGGAATAATTACTTTAGTGTTTGCTATTAGAAGATCTAAATTGCCAGCACATTCTTGAATAATTTTATTACTAAGCAGATAGTACTTACCCAATATATTTACGTTAATGCTTTTACTTAACCACATCTATATATTTATAGAGCAAAGTATAGAATACTCATGAAATATAGAGCACATTACAAATGTTATTCCAGTCACTATTAAAATGATGTAGGAATTATTTTTACGAGATTCATTTGGCACTAAGTGCGAGAGTCACCATGTTTATAGAGCTGTACATTCAGGTTATGTTCCATTAGCAACACAGCTGCTATAAACAACATAGTTCTTAGCCGAAGGCTTTCACCATCACGCTTTTAAATAAAAGTCTTTCAATAAAATATCCGATGTCAGAGGAAAAGTGACACATTTTTTATCAATCAAATATAAATGTAGGTAATCTTGTACCAACTCGCTAATATCAGATTAATCTGGCTTTTACCTATTCATAGTCGCAAATTCGATCAGGTGTCGTGTATCATCATCGCCACCGCTCTATATCAGTGATGAAATACATTGTAAGAAAACCGGTATATCTCAGAACTAAACATTTGAGCACATGTGACCACCAATAAGACCTTTCCAACTCTTAAGATAGATGAAAGAAAATTTTCTTTACTAGGGATTAAAACAAATTTAAATCTACGGTGTATACCTATTGTAATTGCATATTCGCTATATAATAATCTTATGTAAAATTTGGCTAAAATCACTTCTACTAAATTGGAATACAATTTCTAGAAACTGACATACCCTTAAATAAATAAAATAAATACTTGGTGCGTAAACAAATGCTATCCCGTTATCACGTGCATTACACGCAATAGACGCTCAGATGTCAGGAGAAAGCATAGCACCGCATAGTGGAGACTGCCGCGAAACCGACACGTGTCGATTCGATAGTTGCTAATTAGTATAGGGTGTCTGGATCAACCACCGCGCTGCCGACGCCGCGCGACCGGTGGCGACCGCACTGCAACGGTTACCTGCGGCGACCAGTGACACTGCTATGCCAGCCGGAACGTAATACTACACCGTACTACCATTACGAGCTCACACGGCCAATAACTTATGCCTAGAACTCCTGAAACTTTCCTTATGTAACGCAATACACTTCTTGAATAATCAATCACTAGGTAAATCTAAAAATAAGAGCAGACCTAGATCTCTATTTTCTGAATTTAACTGAGATGTACCTATTACAATGTAAGAAATGCTTTATGCTTGTACATCCAAAGTTAGTTAACATCCTTAATTAACATTCATAACTTAAAAGTTGTAATCTGTTTGTAGTCTACCTGTTGTTTCTTTATAACTTGTGTTCATATCGCATTATTAACATATTCGGCTATTTGAGTAGATGACCTACCTGCCCTGAAAGGAGTCAGGATTAAAAAGATCTTTGGAATAAAGTAACCTTTAAAACATTACTCAATTTTGAAAGGCCATTTATTCATAATTCTCATTAAACCATAATTTTAAAATTAATGATAGGTATACATAAATGAGTTGCGATTAGATATATCTGTAACTTCTTTTGTGTTAAAAGCGTGTATCGTGTTAAGTAACGAAATTGGCTAAGTCACGTTCAGCTTATCGATACGCGATGGCAAAATTGCGTAAGTAACAATCAAGCTCCGATCGCAAACAATACAAATTACCAATCTCATTCACTAAATATTGTTGTTTACGTTGATATGAGAACTGATACATAACTAGATGAAAAATACGGTTTCATGTCTAAAGTTGATAGTGCTTTAAGGTATCGCTTCAAAGCTAATACGAGAAATATGTACCGATGTAGGCAATATTTTATCAGCCATAATAACAGCCCATTTGAAATCATTGTTATAAAAACGTCTAGGTCGCTGTGTATCACGAGGCTATTTAGTTTCCCACATAGTTGGAGGTCCGCACGAGAAGAAATCAATGGTGGTTCGGCATAAATCGTGGGAAGATCTACATAGTTAGCCGGTGGATCGGCGCGTGTTGCGGCGTGGGGTGAACGTCTCACTTAACTGTTCTGTGCACCTGACCGCCGCGCGCCACCGCTGCTGCTGCTGCTTAGGTGCAGGCAGGACTATTTAAGTATCAATCATGTAACAACTACTGGAATTTTATTTGATGAAAGTGAGTCAGATACAGAACCAGTTGGTTTGAATGAGTTAATCACCGAGCCCGAAATAAAAAATAATGTAAAATGTATTTCATTTGGTCTTTATCAAATTCAAACATCCGGGTATATAGTGAAACTTCTGATATCAGGTAGACAACTCGTAAGAAGGTGTAGTACCTCTTAAGTATATCACATTTATGTAGTTTTATTTATACTAATTTTGGTTTCAAACACAGAGCACGCTTAGACGTACGGTCTACGTTAAAAATAAATGTTTATTAAGAAACAAATAATTAGTAACACAACAAATAACATATCGTCATAGCAGTGGCTCACGAATCTCCTATTGCACGATAACAACTAACAACACATCGAATATGGTGATAAATCCTACGCTAGGTACTTAGATATGTATCGAAAAATTACATTGGTAGTGCCGGCACAACAATCGAATGTTGTCGGTACGTTTGAGACATCATTCCACAAATACTTGGGACAGATATTCTTATTTTAATGAACATACGTTACGTGTTTTCTATAAATACTAACAATATTTAAAAGATCGCAGGTATGTGAAGGTGTTTTGGGATCAAACAAGGCTACGAATGTAGGCTATCGGTTTGTATTAGAACACGACTCTTTGTCTAAGTTCCTAGAAACTCTAACGAAATAAAATCGGAGAAATCAGAATACCATATTTTTTACAATGTTACAGCAGACAAAGCTTATTCGACTGTCAACGTTTTAAAATTGATAGCTATTATTAATTTTAAAATAAATGTTAATTAGTTAATTTCTGTTAGCGGCATTTAAATTACATTCGATGCGACATCTTTACGACAGTTTAAATACATGTCATGTTGTGTTATTTTATTTCTTCTATGACCTGATTTAAGCTATATACGAATAATTATATTTGCAATAAGTTTTAAATCAACATCAACTGGGTACCTACATAGCTACATAATATAGAATAATAATATATTATCTACGATTACCTACGTGTCCAAATTTTGTGCTGCACTACATTAAATTAGTGAATGTGCAGATCATAATTAACTAAAAGTATAATTTACGATAATAGGAAAGTTTTACTTAAAATCTACTAAGCGACCCCTTTCGTCTAAAAAGTAATAAAATAAACACTATTCAACTTACCTACGAACACAACAAAGAAACTTATGCCACATGAGACTGTATTTTGTGATAAGAAAGGGTAACGTAGTTAAAGGAATATTTTACAAGAAAAAGAACATTCTACTAGTGTGCTACACTCTGTTAGTTCTTTAACTACCAACCTATTGATTTAAAACATTATCTATTTAAAAAAATGCAAATTAATTGAATGGTGGATCGACTGGAAATAGATCGTGTGTCAGCAATCGGGAGGCTTCGGGGCATGATCATCGACGAGCGCGCGCGCACGACTCACTCACCGCCACCGGCGACAATCGCAACACTGCATCCTACGCTACACTGTATCTATTTTGATTATCAGTGTACAAATCAAGCAAAAATTATATAACCACTACTAATTTACTAAAAGTATAACTATGATAGGATAAGTCTAAAACAAGCTATTATCATTAGATAATAATATATCTACTTATTAAACCACATCTCCGCCTTAGAATTAAACCAGAAAAGTCGCAATAATTTTTACAAATGTGAAAATGGAATCAAGCCGCTATTCGCGTCTGTCTTATAAACTACGCAAAGGATTTCAAAGCAGTTTTTCAAGGAAGATTTATAATTACAAAAAGAACTTAATCTTATTTCAACCGTATGAAACCGTGATTAGCCGCTAGTAGGTGTTTATAAATTACTTCAGTAAACAAATTAAGCTCTACTATCTGAAATACCTGTATTTTAAATATAATCATTTGCCAATCACATGCACAGGCATCAATCTGACTGAAACAAACAAACGAGACATCATAAATAAATTCAAATACGGAACTCAACAAATAAGGTCCTACTAGCGACCTACCTTAGCTTTACACAGGTGCAATAATGTGATCTTTAATACCGAGATGGTGAAATGTGCATCAAATTTTAAAAGTGTGGATTAGAAGATAACAACAACCTACTTTTATTTTATAGTAAGTAAGGATATTAATTAAGTAGCTATTAATTTAAAACATCTATTTTCTAATCTGTAAGCAAATCCTTTGATAACAACTTGACCATTTGACCATTATACCTACTTGCCAAAATTGGAATTGCTTTAAATGGTTACTTTCATCAAATTGACGCTTTTGGACTAGATTTTTATTAGTGAAAGTACCTTTTAAGAAAAATAAGTATAACGATTTCCCACTGACCTTTCCTATTGTTTGGAAACAAAGGAGATCGAAGTTACCACAGTATAAACATACAATTAGTGATTTCTAACAATCATAATTTATATCCAATCTTGTTAAAAATTGGATGCCGTTAAGCTACAAATTTTGCGATGTTATCAGACATTTCGTCGTATTAGCTATTTTATGAACGAATAATAACATAAGAAGAAGGTTCTGCTGTAAATGAGTCTGTCATTCAATATGGAAGTAAGATTTTAAGCTCGTATTTGTTATGGTTTAATGCACTAAATAATTACGAACAATGAGATATAATTGCAGGTATCAATATTAGAAAGACAGCTCTTACATAGAGTTAATGTCAATAAATTTCGTATTATGATACCATAGCCTTTTGACATTGAAATATGGGAACTTAAGACGATCGTTAAATAGGTAAATCTTAAGTACATTATGATGAAAAGTAATTGCCTATTTCAACCAAATGTCCGTCTGACTGAGGTGTCCGAATGTAATTACCAAAAGTCTAAACGGTTCCGCCCACGAGTGCTCTCACGTGGCGTGAGGTCACCTTCTCTGACAACCTGCTCACCAAAGCAAATTATACCACTATATTTAGTGAACTGCTTTTGACGATCTTTATTAACTATACGTAGTTAATGAAGATCGTAGTTTAGCATTGTCAATATATAGGTACTTAAGTATGGTTTCAACAGCGGTGGCGCAGCGGTACAGACCTCGCCTTAGAAATATAAGGTCACGGGTTCGATTCCCGGCCGTGCCCTCACATCTTTGTGTAAATTGTTATATCGCCGCTGCTCAATACCGGTGAAGGAAACATTGTGAGGAAACCGGCATGTCTAAGAACTAAACATTCGAGGACATGTAACATCCACCAACTCGCACTTGGCCAGCGTGTGTAGATTAAAGCCAAAACGCTCTCAACTTTTATGATAGTTGAGAGAACGTGCCCAACAGTGGAACATTAAAAAGCGTTAAAGAGTGTAAGTATGGTTTGGATTCATATCTCATTTTTTGTACTATGCGCTATGTTAGCCAGTCTTTTCTTTGTTGTTTTACCTCTTAAGTTTGTTTGAGGAAAGTATATAGGTAGGTAGGCAGTCTTTATTACTTACATAAAATACACAAACTTTTAAACTACATTTCAAGCAATTTATCGACACCTATTTGAATAGACTAGCTTTACGTAATGTCTTTATTTCAATATTAGCATGTGTGCATTCTCGATATGGGTAGTCTCACATTACGCAAAAGCATACCTAGAGTGGATGGATCGCGTAACTCCGCTGGAGTGACAGGACAATAATTGTGGAGGACCTGGACGGGGCTCGCGTGTATCTACTGAGACAAATTTACGTTCCTACTAATGATAGATAAACAATCCAACCACAAACCTAACAATTCATCTCGCTATGCGCTTGAAGTAGTAGTAGTACCCACTACATTAGTTTGTCGAAATACAAGTAGGGACCTACTCGTACCTACCCATAATAGTTTAAATATTAATGGAGTTATTCACGTTAACGAAGGGATGGTAAATTATATAATGATGCAATCAATCAAAGGTAAGGTAATTTGCTTTTATTCTTAAAGGAAAAGGGAAAAATGTGTTTACCGAAAATTCACAAATCAAATCATTCAGGTTCATTTTAATGTATCATTAGAGGTATTTAAGCCACCAACAATAGTGACAAATATTCTAACGCATACTTAAAGTGCTCTACATAAATGTAAGCAGTCATTGCACTCGGCAATATAATTCTTTGTAGTACCGCTGTAGTCAGTTCCATCAATTAAAGTAAGCATTTAATCGGATAATGATGACAGATACCTAATAATCTTGCGACCGTTAAATATTTTAAATATCTTAAAATAATAATGGCTGACATTAGTCTTTGTTAGAAGCGAATTATTATTTATTATTTTCCGCTGCTTATTCTCATATTTTAATTTAGTGCAAGTTATACATATATTTAGTATCAGCTTATTTAAAAAATGGATTCAATAGAGACAGCTTAATTTTAAATCAATAAGGTAAAGATGGTTGATATATGGTCAATGGTCATAAAAACAAAATTTATTATCCTATCTTTTTCACCTAGAGACGGTCTCTCTCTAGATTCTGCTATATTTTCGAACACACTTAGTGCTACGATCATTAACGAAATAAATTTATAAATATTTTGTTAATGCTAAGATATGACATACCTACAAAATTTATAAGACTTTATTTGTTTTATTTTTGCAGCTTAAAGGTTACTTACTGAAGTCATTCAGATAAATGAGTTTTAATAACACTTTAACAACAAAGATCGCCTAATGGCATCCTAAAACACCGGCCATTTTCTTTTTAGATCAAAGCTTAAAACATCACGACATTGTCTCGGTTGAAAGTAGATGGCATGATTGTATCGGTGAGTGGTGCGGAGTAAGCCCGCGCCCGCGCCCGCTCTCGCGTCCGCCGACAAGTGAACGCAATCACTAATTGAATCAGTCTCTAGTCATTGCCACCGGGCAGCGCAGCACTATCCTTCTAAGAGTTTCATTTAATGTCGTTTAAAGTTTAATTTTGGAGTAACATCAAAATTCAATAAAACAAAGTAGAGCATGTCGTAATTATCTTTCTCATATACCTATGAATCAAGTACATAGTTAGATATACTTAGATAATGTGACAAAGTAAGTTACAATTTTCACCTTCTTTTATTCGGCAATATTTTACTCTACAAGCTTTTCTGTACTGCCAAATTAGTTACTGAAAAAGTGAGTAAGTAAAGACGCACACTGTCCCAACAGAAGCTAACATTAATGGAGTCTGTCACTTCGTCACTTCGGTTTTAGTTGACGAAATTGTGATCTCTTCCGCCTTATCAGTCTTACTGATCCTAAAGAATCCCCGATGAAACTGCGATAATGATACAATGCGTCCGCAAGTAGCAGCCCATGGATGACCGATGTGAATATAGATAGACTACCTACTCGTAGATACCATTATCTTGTAGAAGTGATTCGAGACCGCGCCCGGTAAGGAGCAGTTACATAACATGTAAATAATGAAATCTGACTCTATGTTTCTTAGAAGTAAATGTTTGGTCGATATCAATGACTCGTTTGGACTTCTTTCTCTATGGACAAAATTTTCTAAAAACACAGCTAAATCCCTCGATCTTTTGAAAGGTTAAGTTACTTTCTGACAGACAAAAGTATATTACCATAGAAAGCTACATATTAACTTGAATGGTACCTCGTAGAACTGACACGCGCCTAGATTTGTTACAAGTCAGTGATAATTATTATTGGCCGACAAATCTTCACTTAAGCAAACCGTTACTCGTGTTTTGTTGCAGTGAAAACATTCATTACCTCATTTGCATACAATGGCTGGTGCCAAAAATATTGGAGTGTAAACGGTTACCACGAAAGCTTTTATGAAAGTTCTCTTTAGATTTGTTATAATAAATAATGTATATGTGGCTACATAATAAAAGGTACAATATTGTTATCGTAGATACATGTACTTTAAGAAATGAAGTAACTATTACATATCTAATTTATATTGTTTTATAAATGTCTATGACAATCATCATACGAGGAAAGATTGAAGGAAAGAGAGGAAGAATTAGATCGAGGAGAAGTTAGTTTTACCAGATAAAGGAGAAAGTAAATGTTTAATCACATCAAATGGTCAGAACATAGAAACACATAGAAAATACTGCACCGACCAGAGCGAAGCTCTTAAATTAAGAAGAATAAAAGAATAAATGGCTAGATATCAAAACCATTTTCAACGGTAACGCTTGGCAAAGACAATGGTAATACTCTCTATCGACTATGGAATATCTAATATCCGATAGTCGAATAGGTTCAAACAAAATTGGAAACTAGTGTGCTTAGCAGGTAAGTAGTTAGGTATATTAAATGTAGATAGGTACTAGTTGAATGCCCAGAGCAACTTTCCTTTAATTGACTCTAATAAACAATGTGCACTAAGTGAAACAATCTGGGCACTATTCACCGTCCTCCATAAACATAAGACAGTCGTTTCGAGATGTTATATTGTACAAATAACCCAACCTACCTTCGTACTAGGGGTTCTATTAAAATAAGTTCACTTAAAAACACAAGTAATGAAATCATCTTAGCTACAAGCTAATTAGTTTTATAATTTAGTGGATAGTATAAGCGCTCTACATTGTTACCTATTTCATTTTATTTTATTAACTTTTACAGAAGTTACATACAAAGAGTCATTTCGCCGTAATAATTAATTAAGCTGACATCTGCAGCAGTACCAAAAATCACCTAGGCACATATAGGCCATTCATATTTAGACCTGACATTAATTCAAATAAATTTAAACCGTAATTAAATCGGCCATTGTGGTTTCTACATGTGTATGCAAATGTGCTTTTTTATTATTTGGGTGCGATACAGATATGGAAATCGACTCAGTAATATAGTAAATTATTTTTTTGCTTTAATAAACAACCTTATTATCTATCAAGTAGTTTCTTTCTTCCATGATCGTGACCTCTGCCGCCTACTATATGCAGTAGTAATACTTTTAATGGGAATGACATATTTTAAAGTCAAATTTAGACCACAAGTGACCTCGTAGAAGTCACTAAATTTTCAAGAGTAAACTGCGTAGGTATTACTAGGTATCCTGTTTCTACCAAAAAATACACGCGAGCGAAGCGAGCAGTAAGTGTTGAAATAATCTCGTTAAATTTTAGATAGCAGAGTACCTCGTACTATGACATCAATGAATTTATTGACAGTAATAATAATGTGTAATAATTAAAATTTTGATTATATTTTGACATTGAATTATTAGTTTTAATTGTTATTTTAATTTATTTAATTTTAATGCATGACGGTATAAATTGTTATAAAATCTATATCTTAATTACAATGTTTATACGCCTTATGGTAAAACATGGCGTACTAATCCATTTTATGTGTCACCATCTTGATGGAGCCCATGTTTATGAACAATAAATAAATTATGAATTATGAACGCTTTTTTATTGGAAACGCAGAACTATTTTTGTAACTAAATGATTTTTTTTACATTAACCATCGTCCGCTCATTACTCTTTTGCTGTATAAACTGGGTATGGTTGAGAAAGAATTTAAGTAATTAGATATGTATTAACCTGACTGTCAGTAGGTATATGGTTTTCACTATGTAAGTGAAAATCATAACCCTATATTTAAATATTCCATGCCTGTTTTAAGAGAATGAATTATTACGGAAATTTTACATAGTATGACAAAAGCCGCTGCTATACTTGGCCAACTTGTCGTAGGACTAAGCGTTCGATAGTGATGGTCGATAAACATATTTCGGCACCGAGAGCTCTTGACGCAGATGGAGTGAACTAACGGAACTTTTGTAAACGCAATTGTTTTTGACTATTAATTGTAATAGCGATAGCGCCACGAACAATACACGCACTAAGTAACAATGAAACCGGAAAAATCTTTTGCACTGATGTAAGGTACGGCCTGTTAAATATTTCACAGCACAATAAATTACAATCGTTCGCAGAGTCTGGTCTTAAGTTGTTATTAAAGCATATTTCATGAGATACAAAGTAGTTGTTGAAAAGTTTTTAAGTTATGACTAATGTAATTTAAATTTTATGTAAAATGCGCGATTAGCAAACATTGTTCACAGGTATTATTATACAGTACAGTACAGGCATTATTGTATTCACTGTCATGTCTTTAATAAATCCTTACCCTAAAATAATCTATTTTTAACCTAGTTTTTATTTTCAGGCTTAACAACAACAAACAGGCTTTTGTAACAACTTTTCCTTTTTGTAACAACAGGCTCCGAGTGAAAAAGTAAATAAAAATAGTAAACAATGTTATTGTTGGCCAAATTTTTTAAACATTAGTTCTTACAAGTAAGGTTGAACAGTATAGTAGTGATTTACAGTGAAATTGTGAATTGTTTGGCTAGCCCTTTAAACTTCCAAACATTTAGTATAAAATTTAGAAAATGTGTAATAAGTCACAAATAAATAGTGTAAAGTGCACGGGCAGTGTAAACAACCTATAAAAATAAACAAAATACAATATTATTACAATATTAATAACAGCAATAAACCATAAATAAATATGAAATAAATCCCCTTAGCAACCGTCAATACCTACATTGTCATGTGATGAATTTTTTTTATTTACCAACAAATTATTCAACAATTTATTCTTTATTTACACAATATCAGTATCAAGTAATATGTGCAGTGCTGCTATATAAAATTTGAGTTTGCTTTCCTCTTGTGAGTGCGCCTACAACAACTTTTTGCACTTCGCTTCTTATGTGTGTGTGTGTTTTTTTTTGGGTGAAATTTCTTACATAATTTTTTACAGTGTTAATATTTAAAGCTTAAGTTCTTCTTGTTATATTTTGTATAATTTATGTCAAACATTGATGACTCCAGCGAGTCGGGCAGTCAACCTTCTGTGGTGAGGTGCCCCCTGTGTCCAGAGGCGCGGTTTTTTAAGGGTACTCGTGGTCTTAGGATTCATACTGGCAGAGTCCATAGAGACGATGGTACCTTTTCGGATTCTGTGGCCTCTGCCAGGACAAAAGTTAATACAAGGACTACTGGTGACTCTTTATGGAAAACGTTAGCTTTCCATAAAGAGACCAAACCAGTCCTCAAACGAGTACCTCGGGGGGCCAGACCACTCGTTGCGGAATGCCTTTCCCGACATATTAGCCGCGCCTCTAAAGAAAACTCGGAAGAAGCATGGAGTCAGCTTCTGCTATTTCCATTTAGGATTCTGCATGTTGGCAGCACGCCTCAAAATAGGACTCTAACTGCACAGGTTAAGGAAAATTGCACCAATCGCGTCACACTACCTGTTACACCCACGTGCAATAAACCTATTCGCTTCAGGGCGTCCTACCAACATGTAGAATCTAAATTATCAGAGGGCGACATTGCAGGGGCCGCCAGACTACTTTTTAGCCATGACACGGTGGCAGAATGTACTCCCCAGACTGTGGAGGCATTAAAAACCAAACACCCATCGCCCACCGTGGACCTCGTCTTTCCGACTCCCCCGGATCAATCAGAGGCCACACTAGTGGCCACAACTCGTGATGTAGCCGCTGCTATAGAGACCTTTCGCAGTGGCTCTGCGGGCGGTCTAGATGGTCTCACACCACAACATTTAAAAGATTTGATTAGTGAAAGTGCTGGGGAGGCTGGGGTTAAACTTCTGGCCGAAATGACGGCCTTAATTAACCTGATGCTTCGCGGAAAGGTGAATGAGGCCGTCTTAGAGGTACTTTATGGAGCAAACCTTTGCGCCCTGTACAAACCGAATGGAGATGTTGCCCATTGCAGTTGGCTGCACTTACCGACGTTTGGCCGCAAAGGTTTGCTGCAAAAAGTCCTACAACAGGTTATCTAGCTTGTTCCAGCCTCTCCAGCTGGGTTTTGGGTCAAAAGGCGGGTGTGAGGCAGCCGTACATGCCCTGGCGACATATCTGAATAGTCGGGAAGGTGAGGTCATTTTAAAGGTTGACATAAAAAATGCCTTCAACTCGGTAAATAGAGACACTCTGCTGACAGAAGTCAAGAAAGAACTTCCAGAAATTTTCCCTTTCCTTTGGCAATGTTATAGATTTCCCACAAAATTACCGTACAAAAGTCATTTATTAGAATCAGCAGTCGGCTGTCAGCAGGGTGATCCGCTTGGGCCAGTCATTTTCAGTTTAGCAATTCACCCAATTATCCGGAATCTAAATTCTAAATTTAATGTTTAGTATCTTGATGATGGTACCCTTGGAGGCGATGTTGAAACAGTATTAAATGATTTGGCATACATAAAAGAAAAATTTCAGGCAATAGGTTTAGAACTAAATTTTAGCAAGTGTGAGTTATTTATAACGACTTCAAACACTTTAGAGACCGAAACAAAATTTAAATCAATCGCCCCCACCATAAAAATTGTTGATAAGGCGTCACTTCGCCTTCTTGGGTCACCTATCTTAGATGAATCGTTTGCACCCTTTGTAGAAGAAAAAATTCAAAATTTTAACAAGGTTATTAACAAATTTTCAAAAATTAACGTCCATTCAGCTTACACTATTATTAGGTATTGTTTTTTTGTACCAAAATTTATTTATGTTTTAAGAGCAAGTCACATTTGGAAAAATACCACCCTTTTGGAAAAAGTTGACGAAATTATCAAAAATACTTTGTCGGAAATATTAAACATTAAATTAAATAACCGAGCATGGCTACAGGCATCACTACCTGTACGCCTGGGTGGGCTCGGTATCCGAAATGTTTCAAGTGTAGGTTTGCCGGCATTCTTGTCTTCGGTGCATAGCACTAAGGAATTAACTAGTAAAATACTGTATGCTTCTCAGGTTAATTCCGAGGTGTTGTGCCTATCCGATGCCTTGAACACTTGGCAAACGGCTTGCACTGGAATTGATATGCCCAAGTGTACATTCTCTCAGGGACAATGGGACCGGCCGCTCTGCAGACTAAGACGAGAAAGCCTTCTAAACACCGCGAGTAACTCTGCAGAGCGTGCCCGCTTATTGGCCGTGGGAGAGTGGGAGTCTGGTCTTTGGCTGCAGGCATTGCCGTCGCCCAATATAGGTACTCATTTGGACGATGGCACCTTCCGTCTCGCTGCGAGTCTTCGTCTGGGCGTCCCATGTGTTGTCCCGCATCGGTGTCGTTGCGGTGAAGACGTCGATTGCCTAGGACACCATGCCCTATCATGCAGCAGAAGCGCTGGCAGAATACCTCGTCATCGCAGCATAAACGACATCATTCGCCGTGCTCTTGCCACCGCCGAAGTCCCGGCTGTTTTAGAACCAAATGGCCTGGTGCGCGTCGATGGCAGGAGACCCGATGGGATGTCGTTGCTGCCTTGGAAGATGGGCAGGCCTTTGGTGTGGGACGCTACCTGCGTCGATACCCTTGCACCTTCCCATCTTCCTTTTACTTCAGGACAAGCTGGTGCTGCTGCTGCTACAGCAGAAAACCTCAAGCGGCGAAAATATAATAACCTTGTCGGTAATTATGTTTTCGAACCGTTTGGTGTGGAGACGCTGGGGACATGGGGTCCGGGTGCGCGAGCTCTTTACCGCGACATTTCGAAACTTTTGGTGGATAGAACACGCGACAAGAAGGCTGGCCTTCACTTAGGCCAAAGATTGAGCGTTGCCATTCAACGTGGCAATGCTGCCAGCCTTCTTGGTACGCTACCAACCGACATTGATGCGGAGGAGTTTTTTGACGCCCAGCTTTAAATATGTTTTATAAGTTCTATTTTATATTTACTTTTTTTTTAGGCTAAGTTAGTACGTAGGATTTGTTTTTATGTTAA
Organism: Meganola albula; assembly: GCA_936450015.1. NCBI lineage: Eukaryota > Metazoa > Arthropoda > Insecta > Lepidoptera > Nolidae > Meganola > Meganola albula. Next base: position 8,877,746 of record OW388144.1, on the reverse strand, counting down.
CGTAATTGTTGATTCGAAATATAGCTAATATATTTAGAAATACTTTTCTCACTGATAGGGAATTGCAATTCGTCACTATGCTAATATGTATACGAAAATCATGTGATGAGGCTTCGGGTCCGTAGGATTTAGTCTCGTGACTCCCTGGTAACTGCTAAACGACCACAGCTAGTCACCACCTACAAAGTAAATATGTCGCCAGAAGACTCCGTCGTTTTCCGACATGATACCTAGTGAAACCATAAACGTGGAGCCAGGTCACATAAGTGTACCAAATTTCAACTCAATGAGCCCAGTAATTCCAGAGCAAAGCGGCTGTGATAGACGGCAGGACTGACAACGGAGTGATCCTATCAGGGTTCTGTTGTTACCTTTAGAGGAACTGTAATAATTAGCAGTCGTGGAAGAGTATGCACCATATCGTTAAAGATTCGGAGTGTGGGGCGCAATAATTCGGTTTCGCGGGCGGAAACGGGCGCGCCCACGCGCAGGTCAGAGCAGTGACCCCGGAGCTCACCTCTTGCGATCGCGGTGCGCGGGCGCAAGTGTATTACAGCCTCCTAGAGCAAATGCTTAATAATAGAGATGCGGGAGACCAATAGTCATCTTATCTATAATTCGGAAGAAGAACGCCATATTATATCTTGAAGAGATGAGCAGCAAAGACCTGGAGTGCCAACTGATTGAACTTAAACTTCATAGGAAACCTAAAAGATGAAGTGTATAAAATCTAAGTACCTACTTATAAGTAAGTGGTTTTCAAATTAATTGAGTAAGTACACTTACTCAATGAATTTAAACTTACTCTTTCATTATTTCAACGATTAAAAATGATATCTATGCAATTTCGATAAAACACTATCCCAATTTTAATTAACCTACACCTTTACTGTCAAAAGTTACAGTTAAGTACGTCTCGCTGTTCACAATGTCATTATGATCTTCCCAGTCATTCCATATTCATAAGCTGTTGAGTAAATCAGTTATACAATTGTCCGTCGCCTTCACGTCGGCGTCTTAACCAGAGAACAGATTGAAAATTGCAACATTGGAATATCTACATAAGTAGATGCCTTCTATTGTTACCATCACACAAATAGAAGTAAATTAGCTCATTATGTATTCAAGGGTGATCTATACTGAAAAATTATTCATATCGCAATGGAGGAATGACACTCAAAATCGCATTAGGTGTTTATATTGTTGTTACTTAGCAATCATAATCACAAATAGAACTTCTATCACTACATAATTATATCTGCGTTACAAATATGTATTTCTAGCACGAATAAAGGTACTATAATAGGTGGTATCATCTCTCAAGTTTTTTTTGTACTTCTAACCTCATTTTCTCTAGCTCAAATTGTATTTATTACCTCCATCTGTCATGGCGGTAATGACTACTGCTTGATACCTGCTGCACGCATTTCAAGGAAATCAAATTTATGATCAACATATTCATAAAAAGGTCACTTTTGCTTAATTAAATAACAGAACATAACTTTTTTTCTTCATGTAGCTAATCCTAAACAGCTAAACAGCCAAGAGGGCGGAAGAGTTTCCTGAGTTTCCTGTTCAGTGGGCCTATCTCATTTGTAGTTGGAACACTTAGTAAAGTTGTATCAATTACCTTTTATTTAAAAAAAACAGCTAAAGGGTGACTAGGTAGTCGACAGTTATGTAATAAATCCGTTACCTGCAAGTAAAAATATCTTACGAGGAAACTTGAAATCGCGTAAACCGGGGCATTACAATCAATATTTTCGTTTAAGCTACAGTTCAGATCTTGATTTATGGATGTGCGTTTGAGGCTTGTGGTATTATTAACAAGTTGTAAATCATTGATCAGAATTAAGACCATGTTGAGGCAAATGCTCGAATCAGGATTAGTTGCCTTTAGTGGCAAAATGTTGGCCGTTCATTGTACCTACTTACCATATTTTGATTTTGAATTTTAACTGAAAATATTTGTACTTAATTTATAATTTATACAATTCCACAAAGAAAAACATCTTAACGTATTAACGCATTAACAGTGTGCAGAAGGTACCTTACTAGGTGCCTTAAGGTGCACTAGCACTTCTGATAATGGTTTCGATGTTTGTTGATTCTTGTACTCGAAGACAGTCGAATCCTGTTTCAATTCTCATAACATATTTACAGACTGGTCCCTAAACTGGCATTAACCAAAACGTTAATCTATTTGGTATTCGAAGAAAGTCCGAAGTTTTAAATTGAATGCATGAAATGTAGCTACAGTCGTAAAATATATATCGTTTTCGATCAAAGTTACAAATGGCTTGTAATTCTATTCTACTGTGATGGCACTGACAAAGTATCTAGAAGACGCACATGTGCCCAAAATGCTAAATTCATATTAGAAAATCGTTTTCCTCGTCTATTAACATTCATTAAAATTAGCATATACAGTCAAAACATGGAATGTAAAGAAATGTCAGAGGTCGCCGCGCAGTTCTCCTACTACAAAAAACTGTAATGACTTAGCGCTTACACGGCAACATGTTCTAATAATTAAAATAGGAACTTCATTCGCAGGGGCACTATTAAAGTTTAAAGCACCTAATCGAAATTGTAGATTGTTCAAAATGCTGGATTAATATTTAGGAAATCGTTTTCCTCGTCTATTAACATCTATTAAAATTAGCATACCATCAAAACATGGTATGTAAAAAATGTCAGTTCCTCAAAAAACTATGAGATCTCATATAACAACTTGCCGCTCGCGCAGCAACATATTCTAATAACTAAAAATTCTATTTAGGTTTACCAAGTAGGTAATAGAAATCGTAGGTTATTTTTTATTTTTTACCTATGGTGTAGTGCAAGAACTTATTAAGCCATTATTTAGTTCTAGTTCTAGTCTCACTAGAATTTGGAGTCAAAAAATGTATTTGATGGGATCTCATTTCTTTTTATCTTGCTTTAAACCTAGCCCGTCGCCATTAACGGAATCTAATCCATAATGTGTTAAAATGACTTTTGTTATAAAATTTCAGCTATATAGCCTGAAAGTTAGATAAATTCAAAATTTGAGCTTGATGTGATTGTTAGAAGTAACCTAAAATTTTGATGATTGATTACTGTGACAGTGACTTTTTTACATTGCATACAATTGAGAGCCATCATTTTTGTACCACATGGTTTAATTATTAGCTATATTGTCAATTTAGTTAGTTACACTATGTCTGTTTGACCACAAGACCTCAAAACATTTAGCTTTATCTCCAACGACGATGCTTCGACAAAAGGAAACACCCTTTTAGCGAAGCATCGTATACCTAGGACGGCTATGCTCTACTTGGTAGTAGCACTGCCGTACCCCTTATGATGACAAGGGATGCCGCACATTAGTATGACGGTAGAAATACATACTTTTTAAGCAACTATATTCATAATTACAATTAACATTTACATTCATGTAAAATTTTTAGTATAAGTAGTAAATAGAAATAAATAGTTAAAAAAAAAATAAACTACCTAATTTGATTTAGGTAGCAATTGAATTAGAGCCCAATGAAACAAATAAATATTTTTGAATATTTGGATTTGATATTTTTACTTCAACCCTTTTATGTGTTCCACTGCTAGCCACGGGTTTTCTCTAAACTATCTTTCGAGTTGAGAAAGATTACGATATTTTCCTTCGCCGATATTGTGCAGCGGTGATTTGAAACAATTCCCACAAAGGTACGTGGGCACAACCGGAAATGGAACCCGCGACCTGATATTTCAATAATGAGGCCGATACCGGTGTATAAGTAATTAATAAGTAAGTAGTTAATTTTTTTTTTTATTTATTTGTTTTTTAAAATACTGAAATAAAATTACTTTATAACGGATTTTATCGCAGTTCATTTTAGATTTTATATCCCGACGTTTTAGTCTTTTCAGACTTTGTGGTCACGGGGGACCTGAGGTATTTGACGTCCAAACTTATTATTTACAATTATTAACGACTATTTACAAACATTATAATATTAAAGTTATTGATAACATTTAAGCCGCAACATAATGTGAAATTTACTAACAAACCAATAAATTGGCGTCCAATCACTATTACCATATCTTATTTTGTCATGAAAGTTTTTTACATTACTTGATATGTATGAAGCAACAGTAATATACATCCAAGTCAAATCAGTATCAATCTAGATCATTTATTTTTCGATTGACAAACTTTATTTTGCCGCTAAAAATATTCCTAATTCTAAAGTAGTGCAGTATTTGAACGTACCAAACTTCGGAGAACATACGACTACAACCCTAGTGATAACAAAAATTAGAGTAACCTGTTACTTCTAAACAACATTATGTAAGCTGGCTGACTCTGCTATATAAATGAATTATTTATTATTCATTCCGAGAATGATGTACATCTATTCAAATTATGTTTTGAAGATGTTTTCATCAGCGAGATTCAAAACATCCGGTGCGTGTTTACAGACACGGCTGCGCGCTGTGTCGCATCATTGCGTCACAGGCTAATCGGTATAAGTAGGTGAGATGTTTAAATTTACTATTAGTATTATGTTGATTTAATTAGATCTAAATATTTCTACAAAGTTGCATTTCGCTCGGCTACCTACCGTGTAGGCATATTGCTAATATTTATTTTATGTAGAGAACATTTGAGGTGCAAGTATGTAAGTTTCTATGAGCATAAAAAATTAAGCGTGATTGTCAGAGGCAGTAGTAATATGGAGAGGGAACATTATGGGACACGCGGGCGAAGGTGGGCGGCAGACGCAAATGCATCACGCGCGATAATGAACCAACTCGTGTGCACGACTGCGCTTGCGCACTCACACGTAATCCACTATCCTCACTTCGCTAAATCGTGCAACACTCAATACACTGTTGCCATATAAACCAGCCTCTGATATTTGCATGTATGTAGTACTTATTGGCAGCTTTGCACACAATTTTAGATTTTGTAAAACACTATATTGTTATTAATTGTGAGGTCCCTGTACTGTACCAGCCCGAAGTTGCAAATTGTTGCTGATGACCGATGATGTTAAAAAATTTGATACATTTCTGCCTACACCTTTACGTTATTACGCAATTCGGGTTATTATCAGGCATGAGGGCTATGCTACTACTCGTACTAATATTATAAACGCGAAAGTGTGTAAGAATGTATGGATGTTTGTTACTCTTTCATGCAAAAACTACTAGCTGAATTAGATGAAATTTGGCATAGATATAAATTATGGTCTGTATTACCACATAGGCTACTTTTTATCCCAATAAGTACCAAACAGGCTAAGCCGTGAGCGGAAGCTAGTGTTAAAAAATGTTCTTACATCACGAGTTCCTGAAAAGGTAGAGGAGTATCTACTTACTCCTTTTTTCACAATAAATCACTTATTCTCATGTTCCCTGAAAATATGACTATTCAACCTTATGGTTATTGTGTGATCTTGTCAATAACAGAAAGGACCACAGTCTCAACATGTAGGTAATTAATAAAATATTCGATGAAGTAGGTACATTGAACGAGGCAATAAAATTATATACCTAAGCATAGTATTGTCTTAGATTTACGCGAATATCACACATTGAAATAAAACTACTTTTTAACGGTTTTCTTTTCAATACCTAAGCATTTTAAAAGGTAAAAATGGAATCATTTTATGATCACTCCGTAGTATGTATGTCCGTCTGTCACAACCGATTTGCTATGAAATTACTGCACCGATTGAGTTAAAATTTGGTGCACTAATTTCTTATTCATATCACAATAATATTATTTTTTAAATAATACTGGGCATAATAGTCCATTCTACTAAATTTATTTTCTCGGGCAACTGTCTCAAGTGCCTTGGGTGTATCCAGTCGCAGTAAACTATAGTACCTGTTTTGTACATTTCCAGGACAAAGTTACAGTGAAAATAGACGCCATTTGTGAACAAGACAGGATCTCGGATTTCTTAAACTGGCACCTCCCACGTGGTGCCTTGTGCCCTTAACCTTTGCGGCGGCCGTATCGCGGTTTATGTGCCTTATAATGCGCTCTCCTTAGAGGCTTATACGGGTGCAGGCATTGTCTAAAATTGGACCTAGTTGCCAGTGGTGCCACAATACAATTAAGGCAAATTTTTAGCTCTTAGCGATAAAATAAATTAAGATTATGGTAACTGTATAGTCGTTTTAAGGTTAACTATAGACCGGTAGTATGTATTTAATATTTAGTTATTACTTACTTAAAGGAATGGTTAACATCAGTCCTAGCAATAATGTATAGGCATAGTAAGTTAATTAGGTTTTAAAAACAATAAATTAATGAGGTAGCGACACAATTTTTTTAACCCTTTTTGAACCTCCTCCCCCCTTTCCATGATTGAGTCACCGTGTGGGGTATCGTTATTAGAGGACTTTAATAACGATTTTAAAAAGTTCGGGGCAAGTATGGAATCACATCAAAAAAACCTCAAACAAACCTCAAAAAAAATCATAAAAAATAGAACCGCCTTCTATAAAGTGAAATATATTATTTACGTTTTGTTAATTGAAGTCGGTGCTAAATCAGCAGATTAGACAGAATTGAGACAGGATAAAAACGATTTGTGGGATATATAGCACCGACTTTATAATAGCTTATCAATTGAATTAATTACTGGCGTACCTCTCTGGGTTCACAGGTGCAATTAAGGGTTAACAGGTGATTTACGGTTGCATCGCAATAGCGTAGTTACATAATAAATAGCCTTCTGTACCCAAGCTGTGCTAATTGTATTGCACAAATTATAATTTCGGTTAAACTCTTAACTTCATGTAAAATCCTTTAAGAAACACTTCGTTGTCTGTCTGTCTGTCTATATATATCAGAGTCCATTTTTTCCGAAACTAGCGGACTGTTTGAGTTGAAATTCGATTCACTTTATGTAAATTAGTGATTTAAAGAGAAATGTGGTATGTAAATAAATAATTTTAACATTCCATATAGGTAGGGGCTAAACCGAAAAAAAAATTAACCATTATTCCGACACTTTTTGTGAAAGAGGATTCTGATTATGCTGAAATTTTGCTGACATATTTGTTATTTGCGTGATAATGTAGGTAATATTATGATGACATGGAGCTGATCTGATGAAGGAGCGGAAAGATTGCGTTGCTAATAACTTAACCGCAAACTTTGTGAGAGGAAATAAATAAATTTTTTATTTAATTTATTTAATTTATTTAAACAAACAGACTCTTTTTTATGCTATAATAAGCTTACGCTTGACCACAACTTGTCTGTTGTTAGGCAATGATGCAGTCTACGATGAAACGTGCTTACCCAGTAAATACCGATTCACCCGTGACTTGTAGACGGGCACAATATAGCTTTAAGCAAACAAGGCTATAAATGCCGGCAGCGAATTCCTCAACTTGGCAATTCGCAAAATAAAAGTGTAAGATAAACTACTTGTATAAAAAAAGAAACGGGTAGGTTACCTACCTCTTTCATTATAAGTACCTATACACTAAGGTACCTTGTATGGTTTCCACATAAGGTGTCGTGAAATAATTATCTACTTTTAAACTAAACCGAAACCCTGACATTTGCAGTTTTCAAATTATGGCGTTATTAGATATTATGATTCAGAAAGCGTAATAGGAAACTTAAGTGTTAAACCCAGACACAGTTATTGATAAATCACTCGCTAATTTTACAGGCAATCAATTGCAATAGCGTAATGCACAAGTGTTCGTAGTTTGATTTTGTATTCAAGTTTAATACTATAGCGTTATCTGACCGAACCGCGACAATCGCGCGCACCTGCGCCGCGCCGGCGCCGACGCCGACGCACTTTCAAAAAAGGCGAACCTTCGTACTATATGGACTTGTATAGTAAACAATAAGGTAGGTACTACTCTCATAGACTCATACTAACCGCTTAGTACCTCTTAAAAACGTATCTCGTATTGTTTAGGAATGATAGATAAACCACTACCATTTAAGGTAAATACGGACGCTGATGTATGGTATGAAACATATAAGTACATACTTAAGCGTACTTAATTTTACTTATATTTGTGTCATGTTTATCTATCTAATATATTAGACATCTTATTTAGTTGTTCCAAGTCTCCCACGCCATAGGATTCAATTATGGAGGAAAAGCAGATAGGTCGGCGCGCGAGTGGTCCGCTCGTGACCCGTAAATTGGAACGGTCCGTCGCACGCCCTTGTCGCACCTCGACCGCGGCCAATGTCCCGTGCCACTACGATACATATTGTAACGGCACCCAAATCTAGGAACCCACTTACGATCTGCTCCACATTTATGTTCAAGACCCACGAACTTTAATATACGTTATTCATATAGGTATCTACTTGTAACTTATACATACCGTCGTCAGTAAATGGCCAATCTACACTCATAAACCGTTCGTTCGCGAGCTTGGTAGTCGTGGTATTCGTATAGATCATACCAACTTACTTTATTTCAGTATCTCGTTATCAAGTAACTACTACTTACCTACATTATATTTTCAAACAATAGGTAGGTAACTTACGTTATCAACTTTCTTTCATGCTAAGTTCGTTAAAATAATGGAATTACCATACTACGCAAACTTTCTAACTAAGCAAACTAGCAATAGGTGCATTTATTAAAGTATACTGCGTTAATAAAGTAGGCAAAGTTAGTACGACATCGGGCAGCACTAACAGGTGTGCACGCCGTATTTGGGGCATAATGTCTCAAACAATAGCCTGCCCAGTTGAGACTCGAGCCTTAACGGAAATTTAAATCATAACCACTCTTTATTTATACGTGCTTAGATTTGCTGCTTACTGATCAAACATCTGTAACAATGTATACTATCAGACAATAAAAAAATAAATAAATAAATATTAATAAATCAAATACCTAACTATAGTTATAAGGGCAACGAAAAGGCTGATGTTTTCTATTAAAAGTTGTCAAATAAACATAAGCTGAGCCAGATTTAACTTTACAACTATTACAAGTCTTCGTTAGTACCTAAATGAGAAAACTGGTCAAATAAATAATTCCTCTTCCGTCTTCTCTCAATAAACATACGTCGGGGTACCTGGGCAACTGAGGTCCTATATTAACACCAAACTTTTAAAATTGCAAAATTAATTTTAAGGTAAGTCATTTACAGCCGACGTACGAGTATAGTATTAGTAATTAACTCTATTAACCAAGTAAGTAATATGTAATTACGAATACTACACGTCGGCTGTAAATGAAAAAAAACGATTAATTTAACCAACAATATAAACACCTACCTTTGTTGCACATGAGCTACATATTTATATTTCTACTAATTATTTTAATTTTTGTGAAATAAAAACGTCAATAAACAATCTGATAAACAAAAATTTATTGAATGTATTGACAACCCTTACACTGACACATGTAGAGATGACATCGATGATATATCGAGCACGGATCGTTTAAATGGAATTAGGTTGATAAACAATGTAACACACCAGCCAGACAGAGCTATCACAATTAATCTCATTGCTTCACTGTCAATTAGCCGCACTTTAGCGCGGAGCTTTTAGTTTGCTGATACAATCACTTCGAGTCGTTTATATGCAACACAAGTCATGATGCTTAGCATTAACTAAACATATTTACGGAAATGTCACATAATTATATCACCACTTACTTAAAATGAACGTTAAAGTTTAAGTAGACATTACTCTCGGTTTGTTAAAGTTATGATTGCTTTAATTGTCGTCTCTGAGCTGCCTTGTGGTTAGCGAATGCTTGTTAGCTAATTTTCCAAGTACGCTAATGGTGCTTGATTAGAAGAGAATGCGACAGGTCGCGATGCAGTTATGGAATAGAGATGCACCAAGGTAAGGCATATTTTTAGGTACATATCGTGTGGATTAAAATTTGAAAATTTTAGTAAGTATCAAGCTTACTTATCAAGCTCACTTAAGTATACAATGGGTAAAAGTTATTTTTCAATAGCTAATCCCAGGTTAAAATTGTTACTATGTATTAATTTCTGACGTGAAAAACAGCCAAGCAACTTGATTGATCACGGTTTGAACATGAAATATATAAAGCTTAACATTGATAATGTCATAAAGACTCACTAGATATCAATTAATATGACATTTTGCACGGTAATGTGGCATGTAGGAGGGTTGAGAACAGCTCTAAGGTTCATTACATCTGCAGTCAGTGTAAGGCCAGGCGGCTGATAGTCGCGTGTCCTCTAGTAATTATAGTACCGCTTCAAGAAAGTACGAAAATTAAAATGCTTTATAGTAAGCGTTCCATCTTAATCAATGTTAGTAGGTAGTATTTACTTTTTAAACCCTTTAAATGCGCCGCTTAGCGAGATATGTACCTACATAATTAGAAAACTTTTCATAGAAGATGGAATGGCTTTGTCTCCAGATAATAATTATAATTTATTTTATTTAATCTCCGCTCGTGGTGGTCGGGTGGTACAAATGAAGTCCCAATAAACTGGTGGTAGGCCTGGACCGATGTTAGTGACCACACACCTGACATTTCAACTTGCCCACTATGATCGCTATGTCGGTGACTAAAGTTCTTCTACTAAAAGAACTAAAAGGTACCTCACTGTTTTTTTTTCTTTTAGAATAAAAATACGAAAGAAGAACGAAAAGAAAGTGAGAGGAACGAAACCAGCATATGTTTTAGCAAATTTGATGATGTACAAGAGTACAACTCTTTAAAGATCCTTTGTCATAGAAAACGCTAAGCGTGGCCTCTCTATACAACATTAAGTGTATTGTCTTAATTATGTTATCATTCAATGACGAGATATTCATAAATATTTAAATAAGAAACACGTTTATCAGAGCTGTCAAGTTGTTCGCGGAAAGCAGAAGGCGTGGTCGCATCGCACCGCTGACACGGGAGAGTCCCACTATACACAGCTATTGTTCTGCAAGATTAACACTGTCTTTAATTGGCAAGTTCACCTATTGTTATTATCATCATCGTTTTGCTTTCGGATCATTTATAATGCTTAACAGACTAAACAACTAACGGACCTCACACCCTACATACATGCTTAAAAATCTCTGCAATATGAAACCGACTGAGGAAAATGAAGAGCGAGTTTCAAATTAACTGAAAGTACGTATTACTCAAAAGATAATGCTTACAGCACATATTGTCAAAATAAAAGGACGTAATTTATGGAAGTCGAATTTCGAATAATAAATGAATCGACGTAATAAAAAATTATTCACATCGTCAACTTTCCCTTAATACTCATGTCATACATATTCAACAATATGAGTCCGCTTAATCTTCATACTTTTAAGCACAGTTGCAATATAGTTCTTCTGGTTGACATTTGTTTTTTTTTTAATACTACTGACCCCACAAATGTGGTCCTTTTTTTGGAAAGGTGAAAAAGCATTTCCCTCGCCATGGGAGTGACGACCGGGTATGTGGGACTCGCATCCCTCCGTTTTTCCGTGTGAGAAGCAGTAGGGAGACTTTACCCACTAAAATCCACCTTGGCGTACCCTCTTGCCGGTTTGGTTGGACGACGCGACGTGGCACCCGCAATAGCATTCTCCATGACGTCTTCCGGTGGCCCCGGCCACGATGCCAGGACTATCCGCGCCAGAGAAAAGAGGGGCCGAGCGCGCTCGGTCTCTCTCATAGACCACCCAGTGAAAGCAGGCTCCCATCCCCCGTCTGCAGTCACTAAAGGAAAAGTTGCCCGGAAAACTGCGCCGGAGGGGATGCGCAAGAGGAGACTCCTCGCGCTCCCGCTCCGCGGCCCTTTTCTGCGATATAGCAGTCTCGCAGAATGAGACATCTAGTCTAAAACCGTCCTACACTTCGTAGTTCCCAATGAAGAACTCGCGTTTATCTCAACAGTTGCCGGTTTTATGGCAAATACGACCGAACACTTTAGTTGGCTAATTGGTTGGATTATGTCGATTGTTCATATTCTCTGTCGGATCATTTTACAAAGTTCGTTTAGTATAGATTTACAGCCCACTTTCAGAGCCTCAGTTACAATGTCATCCTCAGGGCCCCAGAGATCCGCACGCCCCACAGGCTTTTCCGTTCTCGAATTGTCCAAGAGCTATCACGATTCGTTTTTGCCTTATTTCTGGCAGATATGGGTCTTTTGTTGTCATTCAAAAACTTACAAGTCAGTCTTAAGTGATTCGACAGCCCGAAAGCATGAGCATGCACTTATACGAGCGTCACATAAAAACGTTGATTTTTATTGTCCTGATATGAATGTATATTGAACTAAATAATTGAAATTGGTAACAGAGAGATTTATGCAAACCGATAGCTTGACGTTCAATTTAAACTGTGAGGCACGTTACGCCCGCGGCGGCGGCCATTAGGCGCTTCGCAGGACACGCGCCACCTTATCTTGTATCTGACATGTCCACAACAAACGCAACGCACTCGATATCTCGTGCATCATGCACAAGATCCAGTTATTGTGGTTACCCAACGATAACAACAACTTATTGCGTGCACTATGGTTAAGCCGCAGCTTTAACCAGTTGCTACTTTGCTTAACTCGCTCTGTTGTACCTACATTCTTATTCAATTATCAATTATTATTCTTATCAATTAAAAATCATACCACTGTTTCACTATTTATAGGTTTTTTAAATAAAACAAACAAAGTTACCATATTTTCTGATTTATATTTAGTAAGGTCAATTTCTTTATAAGTTTGCGAAATTGGCATGTCGAAATATATGTGTGTCAAGACAATATCCAACAATTTCAGTTTTTTTTTCACAGAAAAGACATCAACGCGAGGCTTCTTTCCATAGAAGAACGAAGCTACTCGTTACTTTTTAAGGTTTTGGTCACAAAGTACCTACGGGATAGCGCCGCGTGTTTTGTTGTTTTATTTAACGCACTGTGCGTGTCGGGTAAAATCTTGGAAACTGAAATAGAACCTTTGGCTAACTTTCGATTCTACTGAAATTCAATGATTTATAGAATAGTTGCGTATTTTCAGTAACGATGCAATTACCACGATAATGAAGACGGGTGATAGCCACAGAAACTCCTAAACTAGACAAAATAATTGTCTAATAAGCTAAACAGTGTTGAAACTAGAGTTACAGCATTGGAAAATCTCCAGGACAAGCTACAGTCACTCCAAATAGCCGTCGATAATATCAAAGCTGATTTGGTTTCCAACGAGCAACGATCTAGATTAAACAACATAGAAATTAAAGGTATTCCGCTAAAAAAAGATGAAAATCTATTCACAATTTTGGAAAAAATTAGCCAGAAGGTGAACTATACTTTCCCAACAACCCAAGTCAATTACATTTCGAGAATACCCTTAGTTAATACAAAGGAAAAATCTATTGTTGTTAGCTTTATTAATCGTTACATCAAAGAGGATTTCGTAGCTGCAGCGCGGTCCCATAGAAGCTTATGTACTCAAGATCTTGGTTACGCTGGCGCGTCTGCAAAAGTTTACATAAATGATCACCTCAGCCCAGACTCTAAAAATCTATTAAACAAGACGAAGACATTTGCAAAGGGTAATGATTACAGGCACGTATGGGTAAAACACGGAAAAATACATATTCGCAAATTGGACGGTTCCCGTGTATTTGTAATTAGAAAAGATAATGATTTAAACAAGCTAGGTTAAGCAGTTGCATAACCTTTACGTTAATGTTCTTATATCACAGTTTTTTAATTCTCATATATAATTACAGATCGCTACTTTTACCATATGTTCTTGTTATCGGCTTTTGTAAAAGGTTGAGCATCTCACTTTTTCCCGTAGCTTCTATAATGCTTGACCACTGTTTTAACCAATCTCACTTTCATGCTTATAAGTTTTATTCTTGTCGAGCGATCATATCAGTGACGAAAAATCATAAAATATCTATCTCGCTTGTAATGCTTGGATTTGTAAACAAATATTACTTTTGTTTGCTTTTTCTTCATCTCAGACCAGATCTAAAAATTATTAAACCACATTTTTCTTGTAGTACATATTTTTGTAAAAGGTTTAGCACCCCTGACTTGCCTGTACCTGCAACAACTTGCTATTGTCTTTACAAAGTTGAAAAACTATTTCTGCCTATCTCGCTTGCACGTATGAGGGAATCTATTTCCGTCCTGCTTAGGTGCCTAGTGGACCACATTTTTATTTCATACTACCCATTATGTATTTATTATTTTGAATGCTACTGTACTATTGCAATAGTGTTTTTGTGCTGCAACTATGAGCATAATACTGTTACTTTTAATTACAGTACCGTTAATGGATAACACAAACTCAAATAAATTAAACATTTATTATCAGAATGTTCGTGGGCTCCGTACTAAAACAGAAAATTTCTATCGCAATATTTGCCTCAACTCATTTGATGTAGTTATTTTAACCGAAACATGGTTAATGGACGGTATATCGGATTGTGAGTTGTTTGGTGATATGTATATTGTTTATCGCCGGGATCGTGACTACGATGCGACCGGGCAAACGCGGGGAGGTGGGGTCCTAATCGCTATTCGTAAACACATTAGTGCTATTCCTCAACCTGATTTTAATTCCTCGGCGGAAGATTTATGGGTGACTCTTAAAATACGCCAACCATTGACCAGGACTTGCCTTACATTAAATATATGTGTTATTTACTTGTGTAAACAAAATCGCGGGCTTACTTTTTCTGCACAACTGTCAAACTTCTTGCTTAAACTAAATGAACAGGTAATGAATAGTGCGACCGATAAGTTCCTGATAGTTGGTGATTTTAATATGAGTGGATTATCTTGGCAATTTACGAATAATTTATTAAAACCTCATAACATTACATCTAGTGATGAGTACTTATTTACCGATGAATTGCAAATCTTATCTTTAAATCAATATAATGGGATTCTTAATAAATACGGCAAATTATTGGACTTAGTGTTATGCAACGACTCAATATTAGTGACTGAATGCTTAGATCCTTTGATACCACTTGATGATTACCATCCCGCACTTTGTATTGTACCGAACTTTGTTGACTTCACCTACTTAACGCCCGCCCCGTGTACTAAATATATCTATGAAAAAGGTGATTTCAATTCTCTTAATAAAGAACTCATGGCGATTGACTGGGCGCAAGAATTTAATTCTAGATCTTTTTTAGAGTCCGTTGACTTCTTCTATAATACGTTGAACGAGCTTCAAACCAAATTTATCCCTACTAGACATGTTCAACACTATTCTTATCCGGTTTGGTATTCTCAGGCATTAAGAAGGCTAATTAAAGAAAAATTCAAATATCACCGTAAATTTAAATTATATAATAGACTTTCTGACGAACTTACTTTCAAGTATCTACGTGACAGGGTACATAGTTTAGAACTTGAATGCTATAACGCTTATATAGCTAGTACAGAAGCTTCCATTGAAAAAAATCCAAAGCACTTTTGGAGTTTTGTTAAACATCGTTCTAAATCAAACGCTGTTCCCAGCTTTCTTAAATACGGCGATATTACTGTTTCTTCTGCTGAATCAATATGTAACGCTTTCTCCTCACACTTCCGTTCCACCTTTTTAAATTCATTAGATGAAACATCTGCTCATCATACTAATCTCCAAAATGTCAGCACTAGTATTTCATCTGATATACGCACTATAGAGGTAGATATTCAAACTATTCAGTTTTTACTATTGAAACTGGACCCTAACAAATCGCCTGGGCCTGATAATTTATCGTCCAAATTCCTAATAGGATGCGCTAAGTCCATTGCCCTTCCAATCTCTATTTTATTCAGCAAATCACTTTCGAATTGTACTTTTCCCCAAATCTGGAAATCTGCCTACATAACACCTGTTCACAAAAATGGTTCAAAAAGTGATATTGTTAATTATCGTCCAATATCTAAACTATGTATTCTGGCCAAGGTTTTTGAAAGAGTAGTTTACGATCAAGTCTATGCGGCGCTAAAAAGTTCATTCAGTCCCTCTCAGCATGGTTTTTTGAAAGGCCGGTCAACTGTCACTAATCTTACATTGCTTAACGACTTTATAACGAATAGTATGGCTATAGGGGCTCAAACTGACGTCATATACACTGACTATTCTAAGTGTTTTGATCGTATTGATCACAATATTCTTAAATTAAAGTTGTTGAACGCTGGCATCAGTGGTGACTTGTTGAGATGGTTTGCATCGTATCTAGACAATAGATCCCAAGCAGTAGTTGTCAGTAACTATATTTCGAGTTGGGTGCAGGTGCCCAGCGGCGTCCCTCAGGGATCATTGTTGGGGCCATTACTCTTTATTATTTATGTGAATGACATTGACTCCTGTTTTCTGACATCAAAGTTGCTTTGTTTCGCTGATGATATGAAAATCTACTCCTCCATCTCTTGTTTAGAAGAAACGGTAGCTCTGCAGTCGGATCTGGAGCGCTTAGATGGTTACTGCTTACGTAATAAATTAGACCTAAACCCCCTTAAATGTTCTGTTATCACATATAGTCGTAAACGGTCTCCACTTTTAGCATCTTATAAACTCAAAGGCCAGATAGTACCAAGGAGTGACATTGTTAAGGATCTAGGCGTTTACCATGACTCTAAACTACTATTCAACGTACATATAGATAAGGTAGTAGCTAAAGCGGCTAGGGCACTCGGATTCATTATGAGAATTTCAAAGGGCTTCAAACTAGCCAAAACATTAAAAGTTTTATACTGCACTTTTGTCAGAAGCCACTTAGAGTATGCGTCACAAATTTGGAACCCACACTATGGGACATATGTAGACCGTATTGAAAATATTCAAAAGCGTTTTATTAAATTTCTATGTTATCGACTACATATTCCCTATCAGTCTCATAACTACATCAATAGTTGTAGAAAGTTCCACATTATGCCGCTTTCAAATCGTAGGCGCATAGCGGATTGCACATTGCTATTAAAAATAATTAATAATGAAATCGACTGCCCTGACCTACTGCGTCAATTAAACTTTAACGTTCCCTCTAGATCCTTACGCTATAATGCACCCTTGTTGGCACCTTCTTCATCAACTAACTACAGGCAGAACTCATACCTAGTGCGGGCGAGCAAGGATTATAATAACATTTGTAAAGAGTTTCTATTTGATCCTTATACTACTAAAAGCAGTACTGCAAGGAACAGGCTAAACCTTAATTTTTATAAATAATTTGGTTTTTTCTTTTGTTATTTTAGACTTTAACAGGGTTTTCGTATTTGCTTGCTAGTGTTCTGAAAAATTTATATTGTTACATTACTACTATTCGTGAAAACCTATTATTGGCTTACTGTTGTTTTTTAGCTACTTTTTCAGTTTGTTATATAGCTGTTGGTTTTCCTTATCAAATAAATAAATAAATAAATAACCCACTTCAGGTTTGCTTTGCATTGAAAAACACACTGGTGCTATATCCTCTAAGTTAGCTTTTTATAATAATAAATTGAATGTTATTAGAAATTTGCTTATACGTCGTCACTGGAAAGCCAAAACTAAAGCGCCATTGGTCGTAGTGGCGCTTTAGTAGTTTTGGCTTTCCAATGACGTCATGCATCGTATCCTCATAATGATATTGATGTCAATTACAAAACATTAAAATTTACTCAACTGTATAATATTTATTTTTACTATCAGTCGTTTGTTTGATGAAAATAATTTACGTGTACTCCGTCGTCTAGATACATAATTGCATATTTTATTTTCCTTTACTTTTCCTATCATATAAATAAACTACCTAGCTTTCCGACCGCGACTCCATCCGCGCACATTTCGGTTATTACGCTAAACTATTAACCTCTTTTTGTGCTGTTGGATAAATACTATTCTATGTCCTTCCCCGGGTCTGAAACTGTCTTCATACCAAACATCATCCAAATAAATTTAGTAGTTTTGGCGTGAAAGCGTGACAGAGAGTTACTTTGGCATTTATAATATTAGTAAGTATTATGACACACTGGTAACTACATTTGGATAATATTAAGCTGAAAACTATTGTTTAATTAAGACAGTCTACCTAATTTAAGCAGTTTTTATTATTATTATTCTTCCCAGTGTTTTAGCTTACCAAAATAGGACAAATATGGAAAATTAATTATTCGTAAGTAGATACCGGTTTTGTTTTAATCAAAGGTAAGGCTTCAAAAGATAAGAATATATGTAAGTTTCATAATTAAGCACGTTTTTGTAGGGGTACAATTTAGGCATCGTTATAATCTCCATTATCACCCAACGTAATGAATAAACTGCTTCGTCAGTTTAGTGATGTATGCGTATTTGATTTACAACAAACCTCGTTAAAATATGGGCGACTACCTTCCGCCTGCGGCTTCCAAATGAAAATGCATTATGCTATTCCAAACTATAGTTTATCATCATCATCATCAGTCTATTTTAGTCCACTGGACATGGGCTGCACATAAGCCTCTCCCAAAGCTCGCCATTGGGCACGATCTGCGGCTACCCTCATCCAGCTCTTACCAGCTACCTTGCAGAGATCGTATTTCCACCTTGTCCTACACTACGTTTGCCAACTATAGTCTATCTCTGGGCCAAATTCCAACCACATCCGATTAGTAGTTTTTGTGTGAAAGAGTAAAAAGCACACACATTCATTCAAACTTTCGCATTTATAATATTAGCTAAGATAAGTAGGAAGATATTCATCTCTGCACACTCATAATCTCTTCAGCTTTCTAACAAAAACCGCATCAAAATCGGTTTATCCGTTTAGGTGCTACAAGGTAACCAACTTGTACACGAAAACATACGTCAAATTTCCAAGCGACTATACTGAAATGGATGAATGTGGTTTGTTTTGTTTCATTCATTGTTGTTAGGACAGGATTAATGCAAAAAAGAAAATAATGAATAGCTAAATTGACCTAGATTGGCAATACCTACATTATTATTAAAGTATTGGCGAGCAGGGTTTCTTAATTAGATAGATTAAACGCAGACTTTTGCAGAAATTAGCTATTAACTAAGGTTACTAACGCTAAAGTGCTTGTTACTAATTGAGCGCACCTAATTTGTTTAAATGCACTATCCAACGCACTTAATGCCTACATTGATGTTTACAACACAACTGAGTCATCAGGCGGCGTGAAAGCAGCGTTTAAATCGGATCGTAATATTAAATCGATAGCACCTGACAATGAACAATAAATCACACGAATAGCAACCTACACATAAATACATAGCGCTGCATTAGACGGCTCAAATACACACTAACAATCTTTAGGTGCTTGTCTTGTTCTAACCAAGAAAACACTTGAAACCTGTAAGAGAACAACCAGTCAGATATTACAATAGCTGCTTGGACACCGGCACGTGGATGAAAGGTTAAGTGCCATAGAAATCTACTCTGCTCATTATTTTTATTTACGGATAACACCCACGCCGCTTTTGAACGATTGAACTAGTGCATAGATTCAATATTATAGGTACATTAACTTCAATTGAAACTCGATACTATGCGCTTTAAAATCTTTTACAGCCTGAGGTTACGGTTATGTACTTGATGTCTTAATTTAATTTAGAAGCACTTTCTACGAATGTCAAACGATACCACGGATTGCTTTTATTGCTTTGTGAATTATGCTCAAACCAAGTACAAGTTACACCACGCCATAGAATATTTACAATAGCCGTTAATAAAGCACCTTGCAGTAACTAATTATTTACGACAATTGATAGTAACCTTGCTTGTATTGTATGTTCATTTACCTTTTGTAGATACCTAACTTACTTTTGCTTTACGCAACAGTCACTTTGTTAAACGGACTAGTAGGATAGAGCGGGGCTGGTTTTAACGGAGGTAAGAAATAACAAGCTGATTCCCGCTAAGCGTAAAGTTTTAAAAATATGATAATTGGTTTGGAAACATTATATTATATACATAGTTAGATAGGATACTGACTTACCTACAGTTCATTACATATGTATAGTATAAATTGCCTATACAACTGCGATAGTGTACCTATACGTTCTGGATTAACAGGTACCTACTTATCATCTTACTCAATCATAATTGCGGTCGAGGTTGTCTCGTGCCATCCAAACTATCATCACAAGCATGAGATTAAAAGAATAAAATCAGATATTGCAAAGGTATAAGTAATATTCGCGCAATATTATATGCTTTTCAATAAACCTCGTTTACTTTTAACGTTGGCTGGCGACTAGTTCGGGGTTAGACGTCAATCACATCTTATTCAAAATTTATTATTGTGAAATTATATAATTTCAACATTGCTTTTATAAATCGACTACCTCTTGAACTTGTATGTCAAATACAAGATCGGACGCATGCTATTAAGTATAGGTACTAATGTAAATTATGTAGATTGTATATTTTGTCAAGGTAGTGGGTTGACGCTTCAGTCATGGACGAGGTAGAATCCAGCATCGG
Organism: Meganola albula; assembly: GCA_936450015.1. Lineage (NCBI taxonomy): Eukaryota > Metazoa > Arthropoda > Insecta > Lepidoptera > Nolidae > Meganola > Meganola albula. Next base: position 8,857,342 of record OW388144.1, on the reverse strand, counting down.
ATAAAATTGTTGGGAGTTTTCTAATTTCCTAGCTATTTAGCCCGAAGTCAAGTTAAATGGTGTAACACCCATTCTCCTCAATCTTCAGCCCTACGGATTCTAAAACTCAAGAAACAGAGAGTAGGTATGTACAGGTCTCTGTTTGCTTATCTCTGTGTGCACTATGATAACTCATGTATATGTTGATTAGTCGTCACATTTAGACTGAGAAATGGTCTGTACTTTCCTAACTAGGTATACCTACTTAGGAGCTGGTGCTTTCTTTATTCTTTCAAGCTAGACCTACAGACGGTCCACACGTAGCTAGATTGTTACTGATATCTCATGTTTAAATAGCAGGTACCTGCATGCTTGTTTGAGGCGAGATTTAATGAAGATGTCAAATAAAATAATTGAATGGAGCTCAGATCGTGCATGTTAGGAAACAGGAGTCTAAGAACACGTATGAGTTATTGGAGCTGACTATGAGCTCAGTGAGGGCGTCACGTCACGGCATGTCACGCGTTCCTGGTGCATGCGGCGGAGCACTTGCGCGGCGGGACAGCGCGCCACCCGCTCCACTGCATCGTGTCGCCGCTATCGCTTTCACGTCGTGGTTATCGCCCGAGTGATAATCTGCATAGTGCGAACCGTTATTGAAAGCCACGGTACTAGTTTGTGCGTGAAGGCTACAATAGCGGCACTTTAATCTGATATTTATTGACCGAGAGATCAAATGAAGCTGGCTATGAGAGGCTTGAGAGGTGACCTAAATATGGTAATCTGAATATAACTTATACACATGCCTAATCATTGTGAACTAAAGCAGAACGCGCCTACCTACTTAGGTAGGCAGGTAAATCGTATCTAATACCTACTAGGTACTAATAAAGGGTACGCAGTACCTTCGCATATGAATTGTTTATTTATGGAATCACTGGCACTCATCTTGTATAAATTGCCAATTTTGATTATACGAATTGGTGAAATTAAAAAATTGGACATTTGAGGTGGGCGTGTGCTGGTGGCAAGCAGCAAGACGGGCGCGCGCCTCCTATCAATGATCAATTTTGGTTCCGGCGAGATTATCTTTTGATCGGAGCAATTTCTCTTCGCTCTTATATGTGATAACATCTGGAGAACAACGGTTTGTATCGTTCTGCATAATTATAATCCTGGAATGTACTTCATGAATTTACGGTATGATGAGTTACGTACAAATATTGAACTAAACTGTGGGGGCGGAACTGTATGTAATGTAGGTACCTGCTTATACCTACTTTAGTATACATATTCGTATCTTAGTCTATTATTCGTTAAATCTGCCTAGGTACTCAGTCCGATTTACTTGCTTAATACATAATAATGTCAGTCAGTCTCAGTCAGCTGAGAAGCTATATTAACTTATTCAGATACTAGATACCTACACTAGTTCGAAAGGTTTCAGGAACGTTCCTGAAAACGTGGAATACTGACTCCAACAAAGCGAAAACAAAAAGTGTTTTACAGCTAGTGTGCATCCACTAAAACTGTCCAGAGATGCGCACGAGCAAGACTAGAGCTTTGTATCGGCGACTCCGCCGCACCGTCCGCCCAACTCAATTACAGTGTGGCTTCAAATGCAACTTAAGTATTATGTTTTATAAATATTAACAAAAATAGTCACAAAATTAATGAAAGTTATTTGCAATACATATTTACAACTGAAACATCATACTTATTTTAGAATAGAAAATAAGCTATCTAATAGGTAAAAATAAGAACTAGGACGTCACGTCAGATAGATGATCAAAGTAAGTAGGTAGGTAGAGAGCGAGGCAATCAGAAACAATTTTCTATTACTATTTCTCGTTGGACATATTCCGACAACAAACACGATCGTCCCGAGAGCCGTGGGAATGCCCCAGTCAAGTAACGGACGGACGGACAAATGATGTTGGGCGATCTATTGCCTGTAATTGATGACGACTATTGTGTACCTTTGAAAGAGCCACGAATGTTTGTCTCGTTCTGTTACCTTCTGTATGTTTGTTACCATTGTTAAATTGCCGGGACTTGTTGCTTTAATTCGCGCTCCTATTATTAAGCACTTGTAGTGCTAAGATTAATTCATTTTCTCGGTACCGTTAATCCACTTGACATGATAAACAAAATAAGTTCCCATTGAAATAAACGTTAGAGTATGTAGGTAAGGTCATTTTATTTACAAATCATACTATAAACACCTATATTTTGTTAATTTTTATGTAAAAATAGCACGCGTACCTACCTTCAACATCGGTGAAGGAAAACATCGTAAGGGATCCGGCATTTCTAAGAACTAATCATTTGAAAACATGTAACATCCACCAACCCGTATTTGGCCAGCGTTTGTGGATGAAGGCCTTAACTCTTTCAATTCGTAAGATAGTTGAGAGAAGACCCGTGCCCCGCAGTGGGAGTCTAAGTGTAAGTGTATTTACCTACTTACATTGGAGCGTGCCCATTACACATAGGTACCTATGTTGTGGCTTACCTTTGTGATTATTAAGCAGTTGTTTTAATAAATAACTTGAAATCTTTTTAGAGCCCCACAGCTGGGCACAGGTACGAGTTAATAGAATTTAGCCCTGGATGTAACATGTCCTCGAATAACTCACGATGTTTTTCCGATATTGAGCAGCGGTGATAAAACAATTCACACAAGGAGTTGTGTGCACGACCGAGGATCGAACCAGTGATCTTACATTTCAAAGGCGAGGCCGATACCGCTGCGCCACAACCGCTGCTAAATAATAAATATAACAAGAGATTTTTATCGGTGATCAGGATCCACTGATAGGTACCTACCAACTGTAAATGATGGTCATTGCAATAAGTAGTTCCATGTTTTCTTTTTATATATTTTTAATTAATATTTAAATAATAACCAAAATTTATTAGAATACAGTATGGTCTAGGTAACTTAATTATTAGGAAGTGGATAAGTACGTCAATTATCATTTATTGACCGAACCCCGCTGACGCCGTCCTGCCCGGTAAAGCAGTGCCACTTATCGGGTTCAAATATAGATTACCACCGATTCAGACCTATTAAACATAGATATACGATTTCATAAAAATCGGTGAAGCCGTTTCGGAGTAGTTTGGTTTTGTTTCAAGGAATATTAAAAAAAAATGGCAAAATCGGTTCAGCCGTTCTCGAGTTCTGCGCTTAGCAACACATATGACGATTCATTTTTATTAAATAGATTGATAGGTGCCAGGTGCCATTATTATTACAAGGACGAGTAGGATGACCATGATTTTTTTTTATTTTCGCTTATACTAACTCTACATCCTTGACACAAAAAGGAACGTAACGAACGTTTTATTATTATTGCAAAAAAATTGAATTACTTAGTTGGAATCAGTAGATCCTGATAACCGATAAAAAGTCTTCGTGTACCTATGGTTTAGTTTCGACGACAGCACGTCTGAATGTGCGAGTAGATAAAAAAAGTCCAGAGTAAAGGGCTGAACCCAGAGATATTGTTGCAGTTTTTAATGTGTTTATAAATTTATAAAGTCATTTCTACACTGCGGATTTCGCTCCTTCTACTTGTTACCTTAAGAGGCTGGTTATTTATAGTTTGTTAAACATTTCATGAACAAGAATCGGAGATTTCCTAAAATTTGCAAATTCCGACTGGAATTCTGAGATGAGACCAAATATCTAGAGATCTCGGGAAAAATATAGTAAGCATGTACTTTTACTTTCACATACTCATAATGGACATATAATGACATACAAAGATATACAATTGATCGAAACGGTTCACTAGGTTTGACCAAAATCGGCTTAGCATTTTGGAAATCTTATCCCATCTTTCTCATTAATGAAGAGACTTAAATATTACACAATTCTACGGGTCTGATCGATAATAAATTTGAAGTCTGAATGATATTATACCTATTTATTATTGAACTAATATGCAACCTTCCGGAAGACCTCTTTGACGGCGTAAGGCATCTACATGTGTCTTGTGAGATCATAGTTCTTTTTGCGGTACTGCCCGCGCGTGTCGGTTATCGCGCAAAGCCATTAACATTTTTGCGCAGTTGGATATAAACTACCCTATGTTAATCCTCGGGTCTCAAACTACTTAACTCCATAAAAAAATCCAAATCGGTTCAATAGTTTAGGCGTGAAAGCGTAGGTAAACAACAGACAGGCATAGTTTCTTTTGCATTTTTAATAGATATTAGTAGGGATTTACGTTAGTCCTAAACACAGAGCAGTTAAATTTTAGACTTAAGATGATTTCTAAGAGGATTATCTGCAACATCTCAATATCTAGATACATTGTTCTACCTATACCTGCATAAACCAATAAAGGTGAATAAAGAAGTGTAAGCTCTTTATTAGGTACTGAAGACTTATTCAATAAGATTATGAAGCTATAAATCAGATCTGGATGCAGATTAGACATTTTCTTTGACTAGAATTATAGATGCCTTTATTCAGGCCTCAGAACGCCTGGTAGGCACTGCAAATGGTGATAAATTTAGAAAATAGCACTGGGCGCCGGCGCCTGCGATTACTATCAGCGACATGAATCAGCAGCGTCGTCGTACCGGCGACCACCCAGCAGCCCAGACCCCGTCTGCCTACACGCACTGCGTCAGACGCACTGCCCAGCGCTCGCCACTCACCGCGCCCGCGCTCCACCAACAATACTTTACTACCTATTTAATAAGCGGGCACCTACTATTAAACACCATAACTGATGATGAACTTGATGATTAGGAAACAGTAAACAATTTAGTCGCGTTAAACCTAAAACAAAGTAGGCTACTATATTACCTACAAAAAATTATATAAGTAAGTACTACATATTGTTATTGTGTGTTATTTTATTCACAACTCATCATAAATACAGACTTTATCATTTTAAATTTCAACATCCAGATAAACAAGAATATTTAAGTACTTAATCTTCTTTTATTTGCATTCACAACATTATTTCAATTAAGTTTCAGGTTTTTATTTACCGATACGATCTGGTTATGCCAAAAAGTTATGAGCGCGAAAGCCCGAAGGCGATCGCGGGCATCGGTCATTAATTTCCCTCTGTAAATATTGCCTCCATAATATGCGATTGTTTTACGATTTAATGCTATCCTCCGACCTCTTTTTGATAATAATATAAGGATCCGCGAGCAACACAAATTATAGCAAATGTCTTAGTTTATTCCTATCTGAAAGATTTAGTCAACTTCAATATTACGTACAGATAAAATTATTTATAATGAATAATTTGTAGCAACATTGTAAAGTGTGGGCTCATAAAATAATACGATGGTTATAAAATAAGTATTGCATGGTTAAAATTCATAAAACGATAAATACGGCCGAAAACTCACATAAAGAAAGATAATATAGGCATACCTACATAATACTTACAATTGAAGGCAGTGGTTTCCCAAGATGTAAAATTAATCGTAACAGTACATACACGTAGTACCATAATAACTCAAGTGGGCATCGGCTCTCATCCGATCTTTGAACAATTTATCTGAATATCGCAAACTGTAATTACGGAACTTACGATCGAAGCGCCTGTTACAATTAAACTAGCGGTGCGTTCGCAAAATAATAAATAAACTAGATTGCAATCAACAACATTCATTCTTATTTTAATAACTATTGTCTTTATACCTGTAGATACATCCAAATGATCCTTTGCATAAAATAATGCCTGCAATCTAGAACCACTAAAAATGTAAGTAGGTTACTTCAATCACACATTCTGGATTGCAATTGGATGAAATATGGTATGGAGATAATTTGAGAGACCCGCGGAAGGACATAGGATAGTTATCCGACTTCACAAAAAGAAGGTTTAACGTGATAACCGACATACGCGCAGGCGGAGCCGAGGTCAGAAAGCTAGTTATACATAATAGATCTATCACAATTTAATCCACACCTTTGCCCACATTGACGCAATGAGTCAGTAAGGATCGGGTAAAGTATCTACTCATTCACTATTAAGTTAGCAGTTGTAACCACAACTACCTACAAATAACTATATCTACTATCTAGGTAGATACCTAGTAAGGTATTCTACCATTGTATTTTTTTATTCTGATTTTGCCTTAAAAACTAATTTTCATTTATGATTTTGACTGCGCGATTTACCAGAAGACGCTATACTGTTTCAATTAGAGTCGCTACTAAATAACAAAACACACGGCTTGATACGAAGATTTCTGAATAACGTAATGGCTTACGACTACCATGGAAGAAAGTAGCTACTTACTACACAAGCTACTATTAAAGTGTTATAACGTCCGCACACGTACCTAATGGTGAAGGTCTTTTAGCAAGAGCAGCGGCAGCGCAGCGGTATCAGCCTCGCTTTTCAAATATATGGTCGCGGATTCGATTCCGGGTCTTGACCACACATCCACGACAGGGAATCCTAGTGTGGAGGCTAGTGCACTAAAACATATTCTTGTCTTTTGTTTTGTAATAAATGTATCTTTTAAATTTATCTTTATCTTAGTGTGAATTGGTTTACCACCGCTGCTCAATATCGGTGAAGGAAAACATCCTGAGGAAACCGGCAGGTCTTTGAAATAATCATTCGAGGACATGGGACATCCACCAGCACTAGGCCAGGATGAGTGAATTAAGTCCTAAACTCTCTCAACTCGTAAGATAGTTGAGAGAAGACCCGTACTTAGCTGTGGGGCACTAAAAAAGTGATGAATTAATATTGATGTTTCTCGTTTGCTTTTTACAACATCTAGGTACTGCCTTTACACCATCTAGGGTTACATGCCTTGGTGACTTACAGGATAGCGTGTGGCCTCTAGCCTTTAGGGACGCCGGTTCAATCCCTCGCCGGACAAAAAAAATATGACACTTTTCTTATTTCTCAGCACTTGTCTGGAGTCAGGAAATTGGTGGTGATACCACCATGCCTCGGAGAGCACGTAAAACCATCAGTCCTGTGCCCATAGGCACTATTACCAGTCAATCTATACCACCGGATGAGGTATACGGGTGAAGGAAATGGAGAGAACACGGTTTTATAATCTAATCTTAATCTAATAATCTTGTGCACATATCTCTTGCGTAGCTGGCTAATCAGCTAAGACTGGACGCCATAGCCTGAAAAACGACTAAAAGGGGCTATTATTACACCATCTACGAACTATATTCTAGTGCCAGCGATCTTAAATTCGACACCAATAATGCACACACTAAATTTTGGTCCTGCTTCGGCACTGGTCACGTCACGAGCCACTCATGAGGATAATTCGGAAGCTATGTTTATCGCAATAAATCTGTTACCTAGACCAAGTAAACGAAATGACAATCAATAAAATATTTAAGTAATTTAAAAGTTTTATTTTACACATTTTTACTTATGCTATATTATCTTAAAATATCACAGAATTAGAACATTTCTTAAGATCTTGATTGGCAGGCCTTATACATCATAGTCATGCCTATATGCCAACAGTGGCATACGATTTTCTAGTGCAATACTCTCAACTTTACGTTAGGATATTAATTTAATTCTATGGGTTATTAATCTTCAAAACCACAGTTACTTTTTGTAAAACAAACTAATACGGCTGTATTAGTTTGTTTCACAAAAAGTATAATTCAATAGACAATATCATTAAAATTGTGTAGACATATATACATATTTTGTATACATAAAACCACTTGTGTAACTGGTGGTGAACTGGTGCTCCCACCGTGGTTAACAATGTTAACAATCCTTTTCTAGCACGAATACCTACATTCGCTAACAAGTTTTAGTAGTAGTTATAGGCATGATTCCAGGGGGCGAAAATCAAAACATATTTATTTTGCCCGTCTTGAAGTCTATTAAAAAATATGTGACACGTGTTTTTTCTGCAATAAAATAATTTAAAAAATGCTTAAATAAGTCAACTGGATTTGTTAACTATTTGAATTTATTCTCTTTCCAATTCATAAACTAGCACAAGCGGGTAACATTTTTTTATGCCAGAACCAATATAGAATATTATACTGTCATAGGGTAGGATTCAGTTATCGACACTTTTAGATTAGATTCGATTCGATTATTAGAAAAGGTGCGTCAGTACTTCACGCCGAAACAGATGCTCAAACTATATTAAGCACAAGTTCGTTCATGCGTGGAGTACTGCTCGCATATTTGGGATGGGTCAGCTAAATACCAACTCGAGGCGTTGGAGTCTATTAAGAGGCGAGCCACGAGGCTTATTGGCAACGAATCCCTCGTCAAGGCTAAATTGCAAAGCCTCGAGCATCGCCGCATTGTTGCTAGTCTTTCGGTATTTTTTTTAATACACATCGGAGAGTGTATTGGAATTACACAATCTTATTCCCCCATCCCCGTTCCTCCAAAGGACAACACATAACAAACAGATATTAAGGAAAATACCCTCTTTACGATGTTGATAATAAATTTGGATTTTTCGGCAGACGCAACAACTCGATCCAATATTTATCTAGCCATTTTAAATTTTAAAATGACACATCACATTGATATTTTTCTTATGGTGCTTTCTATTGCCATACAAAAAAATCAAATTGCTTGTAAATTTTTTCGTAATGGCTTGTAAATTTTACGAAGTATGGTATTCTTAAAAAAAAAACTATCATTTTTAAATTTGGTGACAAACCAAGGGTGTCTATTACAGTGCTAGTACTTTCTTGTAAAAATATATCTGACGGACTAAACTTGGAACAATAATTTTCAGCCAACGTAACCAAAATTTTCAAAACTTCAAGTCGGGAAAAATAAGATGGCATTCCATCGCCTTATAGGAAACTAGTGGAAACTTCCGGTATATTTAACATCATTATTTAAAATTCCAATAAATCGCAGCCGGATCCCAAGGGAATAAAATTCCAATTTTTACTCGTTTTTTCATACTGTGTGCCATAACCACTAAAAACTATTTTGTAACCGTGACGCGATGCTATGGTTTAATGTATCGCATTCATTTCTAAATTACGTTAAAAATACGTGTCCAATAATACCGAACAATCAACAAAACGTAGTAAAAAATAACTTTTTGTCATCATGCCAATTTTATCTATAACCTCACAATTCTTCATGTTTTGTTGCACCGGAAACTTGCAGGAAGTCAGTGAAGTCCTTCTGTGCACGCACGTGTTTCGCGCATATCGCTACTAATCTTAAGAATTCTTTTACGTCGAAGGAATAGTTTGTGAATTTTGCATGTGAGCCTCCTCCTGGGCCACGGCCCTGTAACGTACCAACAGAATTACAGTTAAATCCTAAGAGCCTTGGATAGCATAGTAATAGAAGGAATAATAATAATAATTTTACTAACAACAAAATCATAATACAATTGAAAACATATTGAAAGAAAACCCTACGTACTAACTTAGCCTAAGATATATTTGACTTTTATAAGATATTTGAAGCTGGGCGTCAAAAACCTCCGCATCGATGTACGTTGGTTAGGAAGCTGGCAGACTGTGCACAGTAAAAGGCAATACTAATCTTTGGCCTAGGTATAGGCCAACCATTTTGTCGCTTGTCGCTGTACCAAGCGTTTTTAAATATCACGGTAAAGAGCTCGAGCACCAAAACAATATATACTTCCCATGACCATATATACATAGGTACTTATACTCCCCAGCGGTATTAACAATGATCATAACCTTGACTATACAATATTTTACTGAATGCCCTTTATTTCGTATTCTATATTTCTACTGAACAAAAACATTTATCTTACTTCATCCTGCTGTATTAGCTTTTTCTTGTCTTCCCACGTCACATATTTAAGGCCCCGAAGTCTTGTTAAATCTAAATAACAGTTCGGATCTTCACAGTTGTAACTGCAAATACATTAATGTTACATTTATTAGCAGTTTTACCATATAACATGACACAGTTGGCATATTATCAAGTAATATTTTCACACATACACAGCGCCATCCAGTCCCAAATTAAGCAATTATATTTGCTTGTGCTATGAGTACTAGGAACTAATATCGAATATCGTCAGTGATACCATTATACCGCAAGTTGTATGTGATCCAGAGAAATGACTATTGTTAAGTTACAGTCCATCAAATCTAAGAAGTACCGTTTGAAAATTCTAAATGTAGTACATTTAGAATTCTATTTTTTGTATGAAAATTGTTTATATTATGTTAAAATAAAAATAGCTTCATAATTCAATTATTTTACAGGAAACTTAATAAAAATAGTGTGAATTACGCCTCTATAAAGCTAATACTATATAAAAATAAGTCGGGTTTTCCTTCCTGACGCTATAACTCCAGAACGCACGAACCGATTTCCACAGTTTTGCATTCGTTGGAAAGGTCTCGGGCTAAGTGAGGCTAAGTAAGCTAAGTGAGTGAAAAAATTAAATGAATGAATCGAAAAATGAGTTGGTAAGCGCATAACTCGAGAACGGCTGAACCGATTTAGATAATTGTTTTTTTAGAATACTCCTTGAAGTACAAGGATGGTTCTTACGCAAAGAAAAAAAAACAACTTCCTCAGAAACAGCTTAACCGATTGGGTAGGTCTGAGAATCGGTCGTAATCTATTTTCGGCCCCAGTAGGTGGCACTGCTTTACCGGGCAGGACGACGTCTGCGGGGTCCGCTAGTTTAATAGAAAACAGTGAAACGTGAAACGGTACTTCTTAGATTTGATGGACTGTAATTAATCTTATTTTACTGTGCCAATACACAGCCTGATATCAAACATACATATAGAGCGGTCCAGTAACATCTTGGTCCCCACATGTGGAGATCCCTCATGGCAGTTGTAAGTACCTGCTTAATTGGGGACTGAATCACCTTCGTCCGGGGTGTGCACCTTTTATCTAAATCCCCACACGTGGTCCCCAGGATTTTTAGTTTACTGGTAATTCACTGGTGGTAAGCTTCGACCGTGGTGACCAGACAAAGCCGCATTGAGGCGCGATGTCTGGAAATTGTTACTTCTTTATAGTTTCAAACCATATGGTCTCATTCCACTGCCACCTTCTCACCGTAAATTATTCGCAATCACGCTCGAGTGAATCGATATATTCGGCAGATGCATCCCATCGTAGACTACATCATTTATTAACATCAGGCAAGTTGTAGTCAAGCACAAGCCTACTTCAGAATAAAAAATATTGGTTCAAACTATTTTTAACAGCACTGGGGAAGTCTGGTGAACCACTAAAAGCCCATCGCATCAAGCTAATTTTATAAGTCCTTCCAAAAAAGCATGCAAATGATTACATAGAATAATACTCACACTTCAAATACTGCTGCCCAGTCAGGTAGAAACAAGAGATGTGTTAACCCAGCACCGTGCATACCAATAAACACATCTGTGTTATGAGTTATTTCCAACTGCTTCGTAAAAGGTACAGTTTTGTCGTACACAACTCTTCGTACCTCATACCCGCTCACTTTATGCAATGCGTCCAGAATAGCTCGCTCGTTCAAAATTCCTCTATATGTGGTACCTCGTGATAAAAGTGTTATTCTTACTTTATCATTGGTCCGAGGTTGTAGTCTTATATTCAGAGAATGCAAGATATGTTTCGAAAAAGCATGAAATAAGCCGCTTCGTTCACACCCATAGATCTGTAAAATGCATATTAATGAATAAATCAATAGGAAAATACTGTTCACCTTCGTCATTTTTATCGACTAATGGCTATTATGAATGAGACAAGAGACATTGATCCTTAATACAAAACCGTAATAGTAGGTACTTAGGTACATCATAGGATAAACCTACCTAGGCTCGGGCTAAGTGCAAAAAATAAATAGACGATACCTCATAATCTGCTTATCATAACAACACTCTAGAGTGAAACTTTGAAACTCACTTTGCTCTAATGTCAATTGTTTCCGCAGCGTACGCGATATAATGATTTTCTTCGTCATTTTTTTCACACCTTTTACATTATCGAAGTTTTCATAGGGATCCCTATTTTTTTTAACATACAATATAGCCTATGTTACTCAGTAAAGATGTAGTATTCGAATAGTGAAAGATTTTTTGGAATCGGTCCAGTAGTTTTTGAGCCTATTTGTTACAAACAAACAAACATTAAAATCTTTCCTCTTTATTATATTAGTATAGATAGAAAAACCCGCTTTTATAGCCTAGAACTGTTCAATTACTATTAAGATTGTCGATTGTTTCTTCCTAGAAATGCAATAAATTAAATTTGAACGAAATTAGGTACTTAATAGAAACTTGTCGCTAGAGGCGTAGTAGTGGATAATAAGAAGAAAACACAATATATCTAATGCAGGTACTGATGGTAATGTAAATTAGATACAGTGTAATCTATAATAAGTTCACTTACCAAAGGAGTATTGTAAAATAGACCAAAGATCATTCTCGGCAGCAGAGGGAGAACAACATTTTTAAAACAAACCACTTTTCCTCTAAACATTTTCAAGTCCCATATAGGATTGTCTGTAAACGCCTTAAATGTTTCTTTAAAGGCTGAGTCGTAGGTAAATGTTTCCCACACCAATATGTGATTATCCTTCGAGAAACTGGAAGGATGTGTGGAGTTCACGTGTAAGGAGGCATATAGGTTGAAGAAATCACAGAAGTGGTGATACATGTTAACAGCTGGAAAAAAAGTTTTAAATGAAATTCTAATAATAAAAATTAAACTCCTACTAGAATAATTCGGGCTATGTTGGATAATATAGATGACAAACCATCGAAATTCATAGAATCAAGAGATTATATTCCACACACAGTGTGCATAAACACAGGCACTCCCTTTTCCCTTTACTCTCTAGTGGGACAGGTACACCGATACGATGACTACGTGCCGCATATTCACACCACCAAATCCTAACCACAGACTAGTGCTGGGAAATTAAAGGTATAAAACTAAGACTCTTTTCCAATGCGGGATTTGAACCCGCGACTACGACAGCTAGAAGCGAGCAGGGGACAACCTCTATGCCAACGATGAATACAAATACATAAGTACAATATTAATATGTAATAATAAATACTATACAAAATAAAGATGATTTATAAAACATACTTGCATCTAACTTCATAATGTATGTAGGTTTGTCAATCACAATATCACAGATGCCATCTACAATTGGTTTGTTTACAGTCTTAACAAAATGTACCAGCTCAGGCGCCCACGATTGTAAAGCACTCATATGATCTGCTTCTTTTAGAAGTCGCTCAGAATAGAAGGTACAGTAGCCACCTGACAACAATGTTATTTAATTACAAACACAGAAATATGTTATGTCATATCAATTTTTATAAAGCGATTGTCACTCTGCACCATGCCCAGTCGCGTAGCATGGGGACGCAGATTTTATTTTTATATGAAAGTTTCTCCATCAAACACGCCAAGGACGCGACGCGTCAATGCGCGAGGAAAGCGTCAGATTGGCATTGGCGGTATGATTGATAGCAAAGTGAACAAAATATTATATGTTAACATTTATATATTGCCACAAGGTTAAGTGCAAGGCCTAACTCTTTTGACATCTGTAATTAAAATCATAGCTACAGTTTATTAAAATATACCTATTCAATAATTTGTTTGGTTTTGGTGAAATCATCATAACTATTTTTGGATCACGGCTTTTAAATAAAAAAAAATTTAACATGCTAATTCTGACATTCACATGTTTTAAAACAGCAGATACTAGCTGATCTGGGAAACTTCTGCATATACTTTTCTTAGGTTTTAATGAATATTTTACAACCAGAATAAACCAAATCAGTTCAGTCATTCATGAGTTTTAGACAATCAAACATCAATTCATTTTTATATTTAGGATGTATTATAGAAATAATTTACCAACTTGTCCAGGGCCTAAAATATCTGTTTTATATCGTAAATTATCTCCACGGCCCACAAGTCCTGTAAAATTTAACATCAGGTTGCGACCTCTGCAAAATCTGAAAACAATTACTTTGAAATAAGTTAAAAAGTACATTGATGAAATCTACTTAAGTACTACTTAAATTATGATGAAATAGAGAAATGGCCAATCTACAAATTATAACCCCTCCCCCTTTTCACTTAGTATTTGATGGACTAGTGGCACGGTGGGAAAGATACTTTTCACACTGCAGGTTGTAGGTTTGATTTGACATTATAGACATAATTTGAGTGATGAACACATCTTTTTGTTTTGTTTTCTGTGTATAATTATCTGTTACAAGTATAATTTACAAAAGAAAAGTAGTATATTAAGTATAATAGTTATCACTACCAAGTTTGGGACCAGATAACCATTTGTGTTAATGTCCTAGAATAAACCATGTTTAATTAAGGATAGCCTTACGTTAGGTATTTAGAGCACTCCAATGATGAATCATCAGGATACAAAGCTTCACACATTACCATCATATTAGTTATTCGTTCCTTGACATAACCTAGAAAGAAACAAACAGTTGAAAGTGATAAAAAGTAATGTGGCCTCAGACAAAGGGCCTAAATAAATAGTAGGTTATAAAAGAAAAACTGTGTTATTGTTGCTTTGTTTTTCTATATGCGGAAATTGATTATATACTTAAGATGACTGACTGACCTAAATTTTTTAAACATTTAAGACCCCTGAAGTCAGAGATACTCACATCGTTGTTACAGCTATTATGGCAATAGCTATAACCTTGCTGTCTAAAATAGATCATATGTAATTACTCGCTTATAGCATTTGAGTAATAGTTAGTATAGTACAAATGTCAATTTGCTGATTTTGAGTTTGATATGTGCACACTTTTTTCCTAACTTACCAAAATCTGCTTGAGTATAAAATGTATCATATTGAGCTTGTTTTGTCTTAACCCAGCCACGATGATCACCAGGACACGTGGGACGCACATTGTAAGAATCGTTTATATCGCAATCGTGTTCATAGCCCCAACACGCTTTCAAGTTAGTATTCAGTTTGTAAGGACACTGGTCTTCTTCCATACAACTATTAGCAATGCTTGGGAATGCGGTAATAACATACTTCACATGCTCCGGGGGTACATTAATATCGTATATATCGATAGAATTAATGTTATTAAAAGGTATTAAAATTATTGATAGACTGCAAATTATTAACAGATTCATTTTGATCCGAAAAATGTAGAAATACACAATGTTATGCGAATATATAAAAATATGCAATGTAAACCATTGCTAAAATTAACTCTATCACAAGCACAATTTAAAGAAACCATGGGAACCAGAGTGACAATTCATGTAAATAAATAAAATTGACAACGAATGTCAGCTGTCAATTTCGTTGACATTCACATTGATTAATAATATAGAGCACTACTTAATATCTTCTTCCGGCTGCTGCTTCGCCATCTTTGGCTACTACTATGAGTTTCAAATACGAATAGGACTGAAAATCCGCCATTTTGGATCGGAATGCGCAACACCTTCACTTTTTTAGTACTGAGGACAAAAAAGTTTGTTCAATCACATCTACATGAAAAATAAATAAAAAATACGTATATCTTATTGCGGTTTGAGTAAGAATAAACATTTGTAGTCGAATATTTAGGTACAAAAATATTTTATTAACTTCCGACGAAAAAAAGCGGTGTTTAAGTTGTAAAGTGTATTTAAATCCATGTATATATGTATTTTTCTACAAGTTTGTAGCATCTTAGCGCGTTAATTTACCTAAATAGGTAGCTGTAACTTCAAACCTTAGTAAAGTTTTCTACATTAATTACTTTTCCCTATATTTTAAAATAATACTGTCTAATATTTATATCTATCATAACAGGCAATTAACGCGCTCACCTTTAATTGGGCTGTACGTTTCAAAACGGGTTGCACCGGTCGTGGTTGCAAGCAGACTGATCCAGCGAAAGAGCTCCGTTGATGACGGTGGCCGTGGAACGACATTTACTCTAACTACCGTCACTTGTGATATAATTTAACTATTGTTAGGGATACTACACTCACTATGTCCGATTTTTCGATCTTTAAATAACGAGGTCGGGTTAACTCTAAAATTAGATTCCACGCCGAGGATAGTTTGTAACCACTTTCCCGGGTGAAATTTGCATATTTCTTGATTTCAAAGAAGAAAATACTCTGTGCACACGGTTTTCTGGGGCAAAAATAAACACCATCATACACACCAAAGGATATTTTGCCACTATAAACACCAGATGTCTACAAAATCGACTACAGCTGTGTAGCTCTTACATAGGTCAGACAAAGCGGACCATAGCTAAAAAGATCAAGGAGCATATCGCAGCTGTAAAGAACCGACAGATTAACAAATAAGCGATTGCAGAACACCTCCAATAGGGTAATAACCACTGGATTGAATTTCATCGACCATAAGTCTTGTCCACTGATCGACACTTCTATTCACGAGTAGTACGTGAAGCGACTAAAATCAAGAAATATGCAAATTTCAATCGAAAGGGGGTACAAACTATCCTCGACGTGGTATCCAGTTTTAGAGTTAACTTGACCTCGCTATTTGAAGGTCGAAAATTTGGACATAGTGAGTGTAGTGTGTAGAGTCCTCTTTCGCTGGATCAGTCTGCTAGCGATTACGACTGTTGTAACCCATGTCAAAACGTATAGCCAAATTAAAGGTGAGCGCGGGAAAAATAAAAATATACAAGATCTAACAGTGAAAAGGTTTGCAAGAAAATTGAAATTATGGCTATCTTTTTACCCTATCACTGAACTAAATAGCCATTTAATGAGCATAATATTATATAATAATTGACTATTATAATTATTAATTTTGTGATTTCATTCATTTAATTAATCGATATATGCTTTTATGTTATTTGTAAATTGTACTACTTTACATCTGTTGTAACCTACATCTTTGACAAATACATGCGGTATCTTAAGGTACGAGTATTTGTTCGGTGACTTGCACTTACGATAAAATGATTCCAAGTTTTGACGATTACGCTTTAATCAAAAATTATTATTTAAAACGCTCACTATCTACTACTTTATATCTTACCTTTATATTTAACCCCGCTCCAGCTTTGCCCGCTTAATCTGAGTACCCGATTTTAAATTTCTTCCTATTTATTTTAATATTCTTGGGCACAATTTCGATCGTAACAAAAAAAGAATATCCATTTTAGTTTAGTTGTGCGGAAGTTCGTTCAAAAAATTCGTTGATTTGTGATAAACTTTATTTCTAGTGCATCAACTAACCCCATCTATTGCGACTTTCTTAAATAAAGTGAACCTTACGTAGAGAGAACAATCTATTCAGTCTTATTTATCTATAGTTTCTACATACATTACAGTATTTTCTTAAAGTAACGCAAATATCTAACATTGAAATCAATAATAATCAATTTCAAAAATTAAATTTTTTTAATGTTTTGTTTAGTTTTTAATATTAAATAAAAATTATTGTAATGACCATTACCGGTTGAAAACAAATAATTTGAATTTGAATAATCAGTAATTTTCTTTACCACTTTAAACTGTCGGTGGTAAGCGTGTTCGCTTAGTAACCACGAGTTTTCGGGTTTGATACCTAGGTCGAGCAAAAAGAGTTTCCTAATGTACTTAATTAGAGAATCTTAGTAGCTCAAAATTAAGAATTGTGTCCGATGAACGGCAATAGGCTAACCCCCTTTTCCTAATGGAACCTAACCATAGCCAATGAAAAACTGATGATATTTATTTCTGCCTACACCTTCGGGTAATACAGACAAGATGCTGTTATGTTATGACTTTAAGCTTTTTTAACGGTACTGTTTTACGCATCATCAGTAAAATTTGTTAATTTACGTGTGGTTGATAGCATTTACTATTATCAAAGTGGTTATAGCCTCTAACGTTTTATCAACAAATTTGATCGCCCTTGAAGTGATTTTGTAATAATATATTATAGTTTCAGCGTAAGCGTTAAATGCTCTTTATATGTCAAATCTATGAATTTTGTTATTCAATGGATATTGTTTTCGGACCGTAGCTAAGATCTAGTCTATGGTGCATCACAATCTAAAATCAGCTGGTAGTTTTGACAAGATTTGAGCTTCCCGCGTTGCCTCTTTGCTCTTCATGAATATTTTCTATTGTCTATTTCTATTTTCCCTCCATCTAATGTATTCCACGGCTGTTGTGAAGTTTCGAGTATTATTCAAGTTTGTTTAGTGATAACCTACCTTTTCGTGACTATTACTAATACTCGTGGAGTGATTACCACGTTTTTGTTGAAATTGTATCTAAAATAGTATCGGTACTTAACATAATTCCTAACTTGCTGAATCTACCGCCGAGGTCGCCATTTTGACCATTCAGATCGAATTATTTTATTTAAACTTGTTTGTTTAATTATCTATCTACCATCAAACAACATTTTAAATGTTTTTGCACAACGTCAATAGCTTAAATGGATAAACAACTGCAAAGAATACGAGGATAATGTCGGATACGAATAGCACTGTAAATTTTTTAATACATGGAGCTAATGGTTAGTATTAAAAACTTTATTAAAAACGTACTTGCTGCTCGATGCATCTTCGTCAGGCTGTTACAAAACCCGGTTTTAAATCTTCCCGTTTTTTTTCTATTTTCTGTGACAAACCTTGTCATCATAATAAACAAAACAAATTTGATTCTTTTCGGTTCAGTCAGTTAATCGGAAGTTTTGAGCATACCTACATACATTTCAACGATTAATTTTTGTTTTTACGAATATTGGTTGTGGGTTCGATTCCTACCCTAGACAAATCTTTGTGTGATGATAAGTATAATTGTTCTGTGTGAGTGTAACTTAATTTTAGGTGTATGAATTTACATAAAAAATTGACACAGTGTAGGTATCAGTTAACTAGCCAGATCGTACCTACCCATAACACAAGCAAATAAAATTAATTAATTTGGGACTAGATGGCACTGTGGGCAGGTAGGTATGTATAAAAATATTATTATAATTAAAATTTATATTTAAATAACTACCAGATGCTAAGTTTAGCATTACCCAATAAAATCAAAAAGGATTACAGCTATATGCTCGCCAACTATACTTAAGTATGGGACCAAAAACATGGCTGGTGAAAAGTTGACATATTCACCTGTGCCTACACCTATGTTCAGGTGTGAGCACTATTTATTTAGTTTTTGATATATTTCCTTTCTAATTAAGAAATCATAAACTTAATACCTATTTATATTTAGTGTGTAAAAACTAGCTTCTTCATGGGTACAAGTCCCATCTAACTTCACCCATTTTTTCTATGTGTGGCAACATTAATGATTTCAAGACTTCATTTAGTATACTTACTGTCTTGTCTATTACTTTTATCTGTTTTAAGTTTGTTGATTCCTGAGATTGTTTCATTCTGTAAATCTCTAATAATACAAGATCTTGATGATAATTGGTAGGAGTAGAAGAGTAGAGGTAGAAGGGGAGAGAAGCTGCATATAAAGTGACTGATATAATTCTGTTGCTATACTTATTATTTCTGATCTTGAATAAGATTTGCTAGAATTGTTATTTAGACATGTATCCAATTCATTGCAGTGTTAACTCTTTTTCAGGCTGTAAGGAGAGTCAGATAAATTCTTTAAAGTTCAAAAATAAAGCCTTAGTGGATGTTTAGATCAGAATGTATTAATTGCTTACATTGTAAGATTCTAACCCATGGTGTCTAGGTTTTGTGTCTATAAGTAGGTCATTTATTTGCTGAAAAGCTTTTTAAAAAGGTGATCATTTATTTTGCTGAAAAGCTTTTTAAAAGTTATACTTCTTACCTCAAAAATGATGGACTTCTCATGCAAACATTCAACTCCGATTTTTTTTTAAAAATTGATTCTTATTTATTTCAAACTCAACAGTATACACAAAAATTTTGTGCTACTGACATCAATGGCGATTTTTCAAACAACAGCTTAGCCCTCATATTATCACTAGGGGTGAAATTTCCATAACTCTACCTTAGTATTTTCATTATATTATGAAATATATGAATTGCCAACATAAAGGCTTATATGGTTTAAGTTTTGTGTCAATAAAACATGATATTTTCCTCCCATTTCTTCCATTAGGAGATGATTTTTTTAAAACAACTAAACTTGTTCACTAATTTTTGTTCTGATTCTATCACATTACATTTTATTCTTCTAACTTCAAAATTTACGAACTTCCCATTCAATCTTTCAACTCTATAAAATACATACATTGTTATTTATTTTTATTCAAACTATAAGTATACAAAATTTGATGCTTTTAACTTCAAAAATGAAAGATTTTATATAGCGGCATCTCTCATTATACCATTTTAGGGGTGAAAATCTTAAAAGTATTCTTATTTATTTAGTACCAAATGTGTACGAAATCTTAGAAAGTGTTTTTTCCACCATTTTACCTGTTTACCTTAGTGAATGGTATTTTCAAAAATCCATTCCTATTTTGC
This sequence comes from Meganola albula, assembly GCA_936450015.1. Classification (NCBI taxonomy): domain Eukaryota; kingdom Metazoa; phylum Arthropoda; class Insecta; order Lepidoptera; family Nolidae; genus Meganola; species Meganola albula. The sequence continues at coordinate 8,836,947 of OW388144.1, read as the reverse complement.
GTTTACACTATAAAATACTTTAACTGATGAAATTTCAAGTATGTAAACGCCTGTGGTTTAAACTGTGTGTTCATGTCTAAAATTTTGTATGCACAGACATCTTGTATTTATATAGATGTTGTCCACCATCCTTCTTTTTCTTTGTTGGCCTACACTCCTTTTAGTATAAACTCATATTTAACTTGCTTAATATTATGTAAGATGAGAAAATGCACTAATCCATAAAACTCTTTAAATTTTTAGACTGTATTTTCCTTTATGAATTTTATATGCGACGTTATGTTTAAAAATAAAACAGCAAGATTTAAACAGGGATATTTCGTTTCAAAGCTGATGATGTCCTTACAATTTTACTTAGATCCAGTTATGTTTTATAGGGCAGCCCCAGATGGTGAAAGTTGTTCAAAACCAGCCCATTCCTCAAATAAAAATTAATAAGCCCAACCCTAACAACATTATAAATCTGCCAAGCACCATTGAAGAAGCTGAAGGGATTGCAAAGGTTTGTTACTTTTAATCTTTTTTTTGTACTTAATGAAATAGGTACTTATTGCAAAAACAAAATAAATTTTATTAATAATCATTAAACTTAGTCTTAAGTATCAGATGCTTTATAACTATAAAATGTTTAAGAAACTTATTCTCTGCTTTGTATTACAGACACCAGTTTACAGGGCAGTTAAATTTACTGGTATAAAGTGTGGGTCAGGTGAGGAAAATTTTTCCATAATGTTTCAGTTTATTTTATTTTATTCATTAATTTTAAGGCTGAATGTTATTTCATGTTACAGGGTACGAATTGTTACAGGTTCCAATAAATAAATTGTCAGGCATTCAAAATATTAAAATTGAACCTAAGGAAATTGAAGATCAGGTATTAATTACTGTTAAACTTTATTAAAGTATGTAATATTTAATATTTTTGTTATGTTGTCATGTACAATTAATTCCACAGATTATTCAGGACCCTCAAACAGAGCTTACGCATGTTAAATCAGAAATATTTCCTGTAACAGTCAAGTCTGAAAATAAAGTGACAAACAGTGGGCCTAGCAATCACACCACAATGTCTCATGCATCAAGAAGGAGACATGACTCTGACAATGATCCTCCTGCTGAGTAGTAAGTCACCATCATTCTATTAGTGGACACTAATTACGTTTTGAACACAAGTTTGAAATCATATTTTCTTAGTCTTCATAAAATGGAGTATTCATTCTATTTATGTTTTTATGTGTTATGAAAGAACTATCTGTGTAAACCGATTTCGGTGATAATTTGTTTAGGTATAGGTTGGTTCTTCCCATGTGGTACCATTTAATTTTCTTAATTAAAATTTGATCAAGTTAGAAACTGTAGTTGTTGAGTTATTATTAGTACACTGTAGCCAGGTATTTTTCTAAAAAGCTGTTATGATGAAATACTTCACTACTGTAGTATTTTCTTAAATTTATTTGAATATCACACATTGAAATAACACGATTATGTGACGAATAACTACAGAAAAACCAGTAATGGTTTATGCGACACTGCTAATGTAAAAGTTTTATATTCTAATTTTATAATCTTTTATTAAATAAATACTAATAAATTAAACTACTATATAACGAATTTTATCGCGGTTTATTTCAGATTTGTATATCTCGACGTTTCAAATACTTTTCTGACTTCACGCAAAGGACCCCTTGCGTGACCATGAAGTCAGAAAAGACTTCAAACGCGATAAAATTTGTTGTATAAAGTAGTTTTATTTTAATACCATACTACTGTTGCAATTTAAACTCACATTACCAATTTAACTATGTACACTTAGGAAAATTACACCAAATAACATATTGAAATCCTGCTTTATTCATACCGAATACAATTTACTCATCTTTACAAGCACAATAAAGTTAGTTTGTTTATCGGTAACGCTGAATAGCCTTCTGAGAAATAATAATAATTGTCTAAGAAGTTGTATGCATGGCTACATAATGTTGATCAAGTCCTTATGTTTACAGCACTACAAAGAGGCGCAAGCATGCAGATAAGGTTGGCAAGGGATTAAGACATTTCTCGATGAAAGTCTGTGAAAAAGTGAGAAATAAGGGTTTCACTTCTTACAATGAAGTTGCTGATGAGTTGGTTCTCGAATTTGCAGCTGGAATGCATGGTTCAGCCGACAGTCAGGTGGGGATTAGTTTCTTTTAGTACCTTTTAGTTCTATCATCAAAATAATTATGAATAACATTACATACCGACCGTAGCTATTAACTAAGTGGAACAACATTTTGCGAAATTCGTTTTATTGCACCTGAGGTCTTAAAATACCTATATTTATGACTGCAGTTTCAAATTTCTAAATAATCACTAAAGTAAGTTTTCGAGAGTAATACTTACTTCTAAGAGCGTCTATTAAGCTTAAAAATTTATTTAGCCATACTGAAAAGTAGCATTTTTGTAGTTCCGACATTGTTAATAGCTGCGGTCCATAGCATATAACAGTAATCGTCAATACCTATAATTTTTATGATAATAGGTTAGAAAATAGATATTTTCATACCTTATATAAAAAAATTAAGGTTTTACTGCATTACTTTTTTTTCATCTGACTAAGATATGTGCTACTTATTGAAATGTAAACATGTCGGCACTTAATGAAATAACTGTTAGCCGTTGATTTAATCTAGTGCCAGTTTCACCATTAGCTAATGAATTTCAAATAGCTTATTCCCAATGCTTGTCTTTGTCATTTGACATAAAGTAAGATAGAGACAACACTTGTAAACTAGCCATTCAAAATTTATCTGCAACTTGTGAAACTGCGCACTAAAGTTATTATTGGTCTAGTAATAAACAAATAGATAAAGTGGTAGTTGACTGCTCATATCTCCCATAGAACTAACAACCGCTGAGGTAAACAACTTCTTGAGTGGAGACCACGAATTGGCAAACGTAGCGTAGGACGCAGATAAGGTGGAGTAACGATCTCATCAGGACGGCCGGCAAGAACTAGATTAGAAAAGTCGCGGATCGTGCTCAGTGGCGTTCTTGGGGAAAAGCTAGAATAGGTTGATGCTGATGAGATAGAGTAGCTAATAGGAATGGTGGATTTCTGACAGCATGTATTAATTTTTTCAAATATTTCAGCAATACGATCAGAAAAATATTCGGCGGAGAGTATATGACGCCTTAAACGTATTAATGGCCATGAACATAATATCAAAAGAGAAAAAGGAAATACGATGGCTTGGATTACCCACAAATAGTGTCCAGGAGTGTACTACTTTAGAAAAAGAGAAGCAATCTAAAATAGAGCAGATACAGAAAAAGACACAACAGCTGCAGGAACTTATCTTGCAGGTATTTATTATCGTCTGCTATCTGACTAAACAAAACTTAACATTGTGAAAGTTGTTTGTTTTAATGTGAGTTTATAAAATTCTTATCATATATTTTACAGCACATTTCATTCAAAAGTTTGATAGAAAGAAATAAAGAAGCTGAGAGTAAAGGACTGAAACCCTCACCTTCATCAGCTATTCATTTGCCATTCATAGTAGTGAATACTAGTGATAAAGCTTTAATTGACTGCAGTATTTCTAATGATAAGTAAGTGTATATTTAATTTAGTATATTACATTACATTACATTGTATCTCAAAGAATAAAGGTTTAACATTTCAATACATAATTCATATGTTGTGGCCATATCGTAGAATTGACTACTTCATGACATGCCAACTGCCAACAATATGATGTGGCCCAATATCAATGAAATATTTAAAACACGTGACGATCATAAAATAGTTACACTTCTCGCCATTAGAGGCGCTGATTACTGAAATATTTTTACATGGCGGCGCGGACGCGGCGAACAATTTATTCTTGGGGGAAAAAAGATTGATTTTGTTGAGGCAATTGAAAACAAAACATAGCGAAATGTTTATAGATTACAAAAATATTTGAATTTTAATTAAGTTAATTAAAGAACGAGCGCAACATAATGGAAGCCTGAACTTGTATCTCAAGGCCGCCTCCGACTGGGTTGACGCCAGTCTGGTCAAGATCAATGGTGCTAACACCTATTCGTGCCTATTTTCTGCTAAAAAGAGGCCATTTCAATTGGCTCCTATTTGTCGAAATTACAGATTATAGACCAGACCTTGACCTTGTTCTTATATGACTTCGACCCGCAATTTTAGCCCTTACATTGAGTCCAAGGATTAACTGGCAACCACAAAGCTATATCCTCGCGAAGGTGTGTCGGTACTTCACGCCAAAACAGATGTTCGAACTATATCAAACTCAAGTTCAATCATGCATGGAGTGCTCCTCGCATCTTTGGGATTGGTCAATCAAATACTAACTCGAGGCGGTTGAGTCTATTGAAAGGCAAGCCAAGAGGTTTGTGGGCTGTGAGTCCCTCGTCAGAGCTAAATTCCAAAGCCTCGAACATCGCCGCATGGTTGCTAGTCTATCCGCGAAGTGTATCCGCTTCGGAGTGTGCGTGGCGATAACATAATCTTATTCCTCCAATCCCCGTCCATTTATTGGACAAGTAGAGGTACGGCTATGCGCCACCGATATATGGTGGATGTTCCACGTGCACACAAAGCGCTTTGCGACCATTTTTATTGTGCGAACTGTCAAGTTGTGGAACTCGGCATCTCTGTTTCCCTATAGCTATAATCTGCCCGTCTTCAAGTCACGAGTGAATTGGTATTAACTGGATTAGCTCATGCCATCGTAGACTGCTTATCAACAGGCAAGTTGTGGTCAAGCGCCTACCTAGCGCAAGCTTATTATAAAATGATATGACCAATGTTGATGGACATAACATCAAACATTAACATTTACCGACAAGCTTTGCTTAGTTTGGGGGCCAAAGACAGAATAATATTATTACTCAATATTTGTGTATTTATGTCAATATTTTTATTTATTGTTATTATTTTATCAATTCCACTATCTGGCCACGACATATACACATTCACGTGCCTAAGACATGCTAAAATAGTGACCCAAAACTTTTACTGAATACTAAGCCATCTAATCAATAAATAAATTATTTCAGGACAGAATACATGTTTAATTTCAACAAACGGTTCCAAATACATGATGACATAGATATATTAAAACGAATGGGTCTTCTGTTTGGTAAGTTAAGTATTGCATTGCTGAGACTTTATTTTACATTCAATCACCTAGCTATATTATATATTCAAACAAATGATAACGATAATATTTTCCCTTTATCTAGATAGCCACAACTGAAATTAAAATAGATTTTTAATTATGTCTATTTTTCATCAGGTTTAGATAAAGGTGAATGCTCGGAAGAGGACATAGAAAGGGCAAAAAACATGGTTCCAAAATCATTGAGAACTTATGTTGAACGTACGTATTTTATTTATGCTGTAGTAATTTTATATATATTGTGTGTGATACCGTACAACAAAAACAACATAAAAATTGCTCCTTACATAAACCTAGTCTGCTAATTTATATAGAATTAAGGGTTTACTAGACCTTGGTTCAGCTAATATGCTGTTACAAAGACCAATATCTATAACTCTTGCTGCCCCAAAGTAGATATTCTAGAAACATTCTAATATGATATGAACAACGTCCTCAATCACTCCAGTTTTCGCAATTCCTAAGACAACCTTTTCAAATGTATAGTTAATAGTAGTTTATATGGTACTAGCTTCCGCACACAGCTTTGTCCGCATCGTATTAGAATAAAAATAGCCTATGAACTGTTCAACTACCTATGTGCCAATTTTCATCCAAATCCGTCCAGCAGTTTTTGAGTGAAAGAGTAACAACATCTATCTATACACATCCATACTTAAACATTAATAATATTAACTGATCTTACACACTCCCTGGGGTTTGTTTTGGAAAAATAAAAAAAATGTTTCATAATTCCATAAAAGGTATCGAATAATGAGTAAATCGAACTTTGGACTAAAAATATTCAGAAAATTTTTAATTTTTACAAACAACTCATTTTACACACCCCTGGGTATTCCCAGGGGGTGTGTAAAATGAGTTTTGTTTATGTGTAACAAAAATTTAATGAATAGTACCCAGCGGCGTAGCGTGGGTGTCGGCCGCCCGGGGCGGAAGACAATTTTGCCGCCCTCTTATTTAGATATTTCAATTTAATGTATACTATACATTACATAACATACATTTAAATAAAAAAGTTTATCTAAGTTTTACCATCATCTTTATTATACATTGATACATTTTTATAACAGGTACACTCAAGAACGCGTCAACCTATACACTTTGGACTTTGCACCATTCTTATTTACAAACGCATAAGATCGAAACTTGAACTGCGAGTGTATAGCTTGATGTGAGCTCGACTGTACAATACTTATTACCGCAGATTAGGTACAGCTGTCGATCGTCAGATTGACAAAATTAAATAATTGGAGAATTGAATATAAAACGCAAATAAATTTTTAATAAAAACTAGAACTATACTATTATAATAAAAGACTTTGCTCTTAAAAAAAGTAGACGTCAAAGTAAATTTATACGTCTACTTTTTTTAAGAGCAAAGTCTTTAACTGCACCATCAATGTCTATAGCATCACACATTCGTCAGTCAATCTCGCTGTTGTTTTGTTAGCCATAAACAATCCAAGCATTAAATAAAATACGGGGAATCCCCGCAAGTCGTAGACGGTGTTGCCAGCAGTCGCTACAAAATATCATTCAAAGAAAGGGGATTCCCCGAATCCGTTACAGAATAAGTAATGAAAAATTCCATGCTCTTTTCAATCGGTCCTTTGTAGTTGCGTTAAAAATATGAAATGGTTCAAATATTTTTATTATTTATTGTGAAATTTTGCCGCCCCCTAAAATGTGCCGCCCGGGGCGGGCCGCCCCTGCCGCCCCCACTATGCTACGCCACTGTAGTACCAAAGAATATAAAGTTTCATGCAAACCTTATCCCTCCTTTAACCCTTCCATTTGGGGATAATTTTTAAAAATATTGTTAGCTTATGTCCTATTCTAGAGTCTACAGTATCTACATTTCAATTTTACTAAAATCGGTTAAATGGTTACGGAAATATGTGGTAACAAACATTCACACACAGAGACGCTTCATTTTATAATATTAGTAGGATTTGGCATTAATTTTAATGTTGTACTTTCAGAAATGGGTCGTGGTGTTATAAATGATCTGGCAACAATTCTTGATGAAGAAGACGTCGAAGACGAAACTGGTGAAGAGGAGACACTGGAAGCTGAAGTTGAGCCAGAGGTAGAGACTGAGGAGCAGGAGGCGGAGCACGAGTCTAGCGACGACAGCAGTGATGTGGACGTGTAGCGATACCTGGAGTGCATGTCACACTGCACCAATGCCTTAAACATGGGAGTAGTGCTGCTGCGTAATAATTTTTCATTGTTTAGCTGTTATTTTTACATGTGGATAGAACATGACTGTAATATACCACAGAAGCAAAATTTTGCTGAAATATTCAAGGTGTCTCATTGCTAATAACGTGAAAACAAAGTACTTAAAATACAGTAGATGGTGAGCAAGGAAAAGCCTCTATTTTTAGTTATTTAGTTGTAATACCTAAATAAAAATGCATGTTAAAAAACCAAAAATAATGTCTTCTATCCATGATCCTGAATGTACCAAAATTATACTCATAAAGTTTAACTTCATAATATATATTTTAATTTGTAATTACTCCTAACTGCATTTTTCATATTGTTGGTTTCCATAATAAGTTTAATATGTACAACAAAATAGCGATTTGGTTCATTCCTTTTATGAGAACCAAGTTTCCGCCCGCGCGTATGTCGGCTATTGCGCAGAACCATTTACCTCTTTTTGCGCAGTCATATAAAAACTATGTTATGTCCCGGGACTCCAACTATCTCTAAACTAAATTTCATCCCGATTGGTTCAGTAATTTAGGCGAAAAACCTAACTAACATACAGATATACTTTCGCATTTATTGTATTAGTCAGGAAGTTTTTTGGGCAACACTGTTCTAGGTGTGGTAAGTACTTTTTTTTCACGATTTAATGCCTAAAAGATGCGATACCCTGTAATACTATGTAATGATTTATAATTATATTTAAAACAATTCCAAATATGTGTTATTTCATATGAAATTGGATTTAGATACCTACCTACACTTACGGTATTTTCATCGTAACTCTAATCAACTTGGATTTACAAATCTACTCTCTTTTTAAAAATAATTAATAATACATGTCAAGATGACAGATACAGAAAATGAATTATAAACCTATTTTAGCCCTAATGAGCTTGTAAGACGTTTATGAATACGGGGTTAGAATTTTAATTATGTACATTTTGACAGTTAACTTTTAAACTTTCGCGTTGCATTCTAATTAAATTCGTTCATTCGTCGTGTAAATTTACACGAACATGACTGGTGAGAAGCTGAATAGGTCTTCTATAAAATAATAATGTTTATCTAAACTAACTTGCTTTCCGCCCGCGTATGTCGGTTACCGCGCTAAACTATTAACCTCTTTTAGCGCAGTCGGATAAAAACTATCCTGTCCTTCTCCGGGTATCTAAAACTATATCCATACCTAATTTCAACTAAATTGGTTTACTACTTTTAGCATGAAAGCCAGAGACAAGCCGACAGACAGTTGCTTGCCGACAGCCTCAAGTTACCGCTTGCGGGTTAAAAACGAGTGCGACATATAAGGGTAGAACTCGGGAACTTAAAATATTTCATTCCGTGTGACGCCCTCATTGTTTTTTGTCGTACTGTCTACTTATTATAACGTGGCAGTTCCTAATAATTTTACCATAAACAAATTAATTAATAGTGTTGGGGTAGTGAACGATTTTACCTGAAGAACGTGAAATATAAGAATAACTTCAAATAATTCTATTATTTTTAAAGTATATAATTTCCAATCAATTTTCAAACATTAAATCACGTAATTATTTAAACTATATGTACAATATGTGATATTCTAAGTTACCATAATTCGGAGAAACAAAGGAGAGGTCAAAAGTGGGCTAGAATTTTGAACACCAATGTGATATACCTCATTGGAAAGCTTATTTAATAAGCTGTTAGAATTTAACTAAACACGAATTTTAGGAGCACCCATTTTTGTAAAAATCTAAAAAATGTAATAGAAAAACAAAACGCACATTACCTTTAATTATCCGTTTCCTAAGCAGTATAAATATTGCAATCACGTCAACAAATGCATTCTGTTACAGTACTTTTCTCTTGTAATATTATTCTAGCTGCAGCTTAATGTAATTATGACGAAAAATATTTGTTATCTTATTAGTGTAATAACAAAACGCGTGGAAAAAAATATAATTACGGGAAACGTCATGATGTCATTGTCATTGATCAGTTTGATTGACAGAGTTGAAATAATTTTGATTTTTTTGGTTGCTCAATTGACATTTGACCATGGGGTTGCCAATTGCAATAATCATAATATTGCATTAAGGATTCTTATTTTCAATTTCAATTTTTAAAAAAACGGGGGTGTGTAAAATTATTTTAAATACACCAAAAAATTTAATTAATTATGCTCTATTAATCTATGTAACTCAGATTGCTGTTCAAATTTACAATTATTTTAATCCCAGGCTCTATACATTTTTTGAACGTCTCCTTTTACATTTTTAATAGTGTAATCTTGTTGCCCGTGTTGGCAGATAGAGTTCATTCAATTTCGTAGTCTTGCACCCCCCCAATGTTTTTGGGCAAAAACTGGTAACCCTTCACAAGTCAAGTTAGTGAAGATCCAAGTATCTGCAGGTTATAGCTTGCAAAGCTTAGTTCTTGTTTACTCTGACGCTCTAAAGCTATAACGCCGTTAAAGGAGACGTTCAAAAAATGTATAGAGCCTGGGATTAAAATAATTGTAAATTTGAACAGCAATCTGAGTTACATAGGTTAATAGAGCATAATTAATTAAATTTTTTGGTGTATTTAAAATTATTTTACACCCTCCCGTTCTTTTGACGTGACAACGTCTTAAATTAGGTTGCGGCTGGGAGGCACTTATGAAAAAGTGTAACGCTCGGTAACGTTACGATGAGTCACCGAACGAGAGAGAGGCCCGCCGAATGCCTTGCGTCTCTCTCCCACTCAACTATGTTTCATCCTTCTTCCTACTGTACGAATGAATATTCACATTAAAATTATTTTACCACTCAAAGTCGTTGTCACGTAAAACTTTCGCCCGTATACCGAATTTACAGGCAACCAATTTTTTAAATTGAAACTGAAAATAAGAATCTTCTATGCAATATTATGATTATTGCAATTGGCAACCCCATGGCCAAATGACAATTGAGCAGCCAAAAAAACTAAAATTATTTAGAATGCTGTCAATCAAACTGATCAATGACAATGACATCATGACGTTTCCCGTAATCATCTTTTTTTCCGCGCGTTTTGTTATTACACTAATAAGATAAAAAATATTTTTGGTCATAATTACATTAAACTGCAGCTAGAATAATATTACAAGAAAAAGATACTATAATACAATGCAATTATTGACATGATTGCAATATTTATACTGCTTAGGAAATGGATAATTAAAGGTAATGTGCGTTTTGTTTTTCTATTATATTTTTTAGATTTTTACAAAAATGGGTGCTCCTAAAATTCGTGTTTAGTTAAATTCTAATAGCTTATTAAACAAGCTTTCCAATGAGGTATATCACATTGGTGTTCAAAATACTATCCCGCTTTTGACCTCTCCTTTACCAAAACAACTTTTGGGAGGCAAAAATGCGGTTTTTTTAAACGCTACTTAATACCTAACTAGATACTTTAAGTTGTGATTGATAGATCTTTCGAGGCTCTTTAAAAAGAATGAAATTTCAACTAGAAAGAAAGACATATCTTTATGTAGGTATATATATGTATATAAAATTAAACACCTATACTTTTACGTCAATGAACAGCCACAAACCGGATTACAAACTTAAAATTTTATATGAAAGTTGATACATTTTGTGAAGCAGTCGCGCACAGACATTGCGTTTTTGAGAATTCCACCCCTAAAGATGTAAAATGAGGGTTTAATGGGGTTGTATGGAAATCCGTCATTTTTAAAGTATTTTCATTTACTTACGTATCACAAAATCTCGGAAACTACTAGACATAGGATGATATTTGAACGTAAGATAAGAGGCGGAGTTAGATGTTCTTTAACAAAGGGGAGAATATTAGTAAAATGCATGTATTTATTATTAGGAATTCACAATACCTGTTGCGGGACATATAACCTGTTTATGGAGTACATGTCTTGAGTTTATGAAACTTTAATACGCTGTTTATTTTCCAAGTTACATGAGGGCCGCCGTGCTGATATAACGTTTGGCAAGCACGGTCACCTTTTTTGCATATTTCTTCAAAAGTACAGTTACATTGCAAAATAAGCCGGTACATAAACTTCTAGAGGCGAGTACGTTTGACTGGTGTACTCGTACACCTAAAGCGTAAATTCTATGCGGCCGAGCCAGGCAAACGCTCATCATTTTACCCCATTTGTTTTCGGCTCCTTAAAAATACTGGAAGAGGCGCGGCGAGAGCATTTGAAGTCAACAATCTGGATGATCTGAAGACAACAATGAATCTTTAGGGACTACGCACATTTATTCAGCTCTATTCAGCGTTTGAGCTGTACGCGTCCCATACAAAATAGTAGCTTTCTATAGACAAACGCTGAATAGAGCAAATGTGCGTAGTCCCATAATCTTTGAAATCTTAGGATTGAGGGAAATCCTGTTTCAATATTTTTTTTTAAAGTATTTTAGAGCTTTAAAGAGATCCTAGTATGTATTTTAAAATTGTATAGTAACGATATTTTCGCTTTCAATTTAAATTATTTTACACGTGGCAGTATCACTGAGTTAATTAAATAGATAATTGTGATTCCTACAGACTTGCCTTTGAACACCTTAGTAAGAACAATATCATCCGAAGCCCAAATTGTATGTACCTATTTGATATTGAAGGAAGGAATGAAAGGACCTTATAGGTATCATTTCTAAATGGAATTGTTTTAATAATTAGTGAAATTAAACGTCATGAAATTTCATTTAGATGTATTTTATTAACGCTTAAAATCTTGAAATTAAACAACTGTACCACTTTTGATTACTTAAGATCATCATCATCGAACAAGTCCTCGAAGTCTGAAAAATAAAAATAAAAATACGTGAAACAATTTTGTTACTATAGAATAGATGTTACTGATGAATCATACATCAGTTACCTTAAGGTATTGACCATTGTTTAACATACTAGTGTAGAACTCTTTTTAAAATTCGCAAGCCTGTCGTCGAGATGGCGCACACGGAGTTGTGTTGGTGATAATCGATTTTACTCATTATTTTTTTATTCCCAATTAAGAAGAAGAATAACCTGGGTCTTATAAGATAGTTTAACAGACTTTTCCCAACTCAATTTTGTCAACAACAAATTTTAATGATCACAACTAAACAAAAGTAAAGTTCTATGGCACTAGGATCAATGTTTATGCCACATGTGCTCGTGACGATTCGCTGTTACGTACTGACTGGAGTGCATAACTAACAATCAAATCCTTTGAGGATTTACTAAAAAGCTGAGAAACAGAGTAAAGACTCACTGCAAACAATGAGCCCCACGTTGTTCACTGTAAGCTTCTTGTTTTGTAGTGTTAACTGCATCAATGCTCGCTGTGTAACACATTACATTACGTCCTGTTACGCGGCTCAGTGCCACCTTAAGCCTATTCTGCTACTACCATGAAATGTAAAAAGTTGAGAAAATACATTAATGTAATTAATGAAAATTAAAAAATCATGCATATTTTTGTCATTTAAAATACTGAGCTGTAGGGGTAAAACATGTGGCATAAAAGCATCGTGGGTAGTTATAAAACAAATTTTAACTAAAAAAAACGACTTCAAAAAGTAAACTAAAAATAAAAAATAAATTTACTTAGCATAAAGTAATTCGTATTTTATTTAGGTAGTCAGAAATGATTTGATAAGTATGTATTTTATATAGGGGTGCAGCCCTACGGTGCAAAGTTCTTTTTTTTTTAAAATGAATTAAGTCCAAACACAAGGCATCTACTGTAAACCGTTAAGGAGTTCCCTTGACAGTCCTTTATCTTCACCATCAGATCCATAATACGTCTAAAATAGGTGTATAGTTTTTATCAATACCGATTAATCAAGAATTTCAAACCCTGATGGAGTAATGTTTGCACAATGGCTGTATCTCGGAATGAAGGTGGATTATGATTTTAGTACTGAAAATCTGGCTAATTAGGTAAAATTCGGCAAGCAATAAAATAATCCACAATAATGGTACAAATTTTACCTAATTAGTCAGATTTTCAGTACAAAAATAACATCCGTTAAGTCAATCCCGAGATACAGCAATCATACAAACATTACTCTAGCAGGATTTTGAAATATCTTCGCAACCATAGCAAATAAAAATACAAACAAAATCATACCATTTAAACCAAATTGTTACCTAATTATTTAGTTAACATTTATTTCAAATTACTCATTAGAAAACAAAACCTTTGGCTACAGTACCGTTAATCCAGCCGGAACTGCTTTTTTTTTTTCAAATAATTAAAATACCATCGGCCTATCACAAAAAATCTGCTTACCATTTACAGAAACTGTATTTCTAATTACCTGTAGCACTTAGCTGATGAAGTTCGACAAAATCTGGCCACGATAATGGACACAGTACATGAACAAAGGTTTTTTTTTATCCAAAGAAATGCACTTTTCAACTGACTGCTTTAAATGGAAGAGGTTCTATGTTCTTATGTATTTTAAAACTATATTATTAATAATATTGATATAATATTTAATGCAAAAAACTCAAAAAAGAATTTTTTCAATTAATTATGAACAATTAAAAATTGATGAAATATAATAAAAAATCACGTGATAAACACGCCATAATTGGTCACCATTGTTGTGACGTCATAATGTTATAGCCATTTAGTAACAGTATATTATTACTAGCTTCCGCCCGCGGCTTCGCCCGCGAAATTGATCAAACTAATCTTGTTTCTCCATACAAACTTTGGAACTCCGTTTCACCCCTTTAAAGGGTGAGTTCTGAAAAATCCTTTCATAGTGCTCCCCTAGATCCCATAAGGAACCTATGTGCCAAATTTGGAGTCTCCAGGCCCAGCGGTTTGGGCTCTGCGTTGATATGTCAGTCAGTCAGTTTCTTCTTTTATATATTTAGATGCGGTCTTAAACTGCGCCACACTTTGTGGTCTCCAGTTACAACCTGGGAAACCAACTGCAATGAGTGAAAACTAACTTAATGACGTCACACGCGCTTGGGTTTGTTCGGGAGCGGTCGGCGTGTCTTCGGTACTGGATTCAATAAAAAAAAAATATTTTAAATAACTTTTGAACTATTGCGAGAAAAACGAAAAAAAATTATTTGTTAAAGACTTTTATATGATCTTTCCATTTATCGCACAATTTTTTTTTATTCAAAAATCCAATTGTGGACCTATTTTGATTGTTTTTTAATGATAGAATATACTCCCAAGTTGGTCCCATTGTAAAATTTATTTAATTTGATGATGGACTTTAGAGATATAAAACAAGGATCCTCATAGAATCACAGTAAAATCGTTGTGACAAGTAGTATTGCTTTCTTCTTACGTGCAGTTAATGGCTAACTGCAAACAAAGAAGAAGGGGGGATGTTATATATTCCCCTTTTCATAAATTCCATGACTAAAGGTAGTACCATAGGGGCCGTCCATTAATCACGTGAAGCTTGAAGGGGGGGGGGGGGGGGGGAGTTTGACAAAAATCACGAAATGTCACAAGGGAGGAGGTAGTGTAATAAGCTATCACGTGTATTTATTTTTCATTACTTTTCAAACGTGCGAAACAACCTGCAACCTTTCTGTCTACACATTTTTATGATGGTCCTTAATTTCAGAATAAAATAAGATTATACTTTATACCTATATTTAAGACTAGTAGCCCGCCCCGGCTTCGCACGGGAATATATCAGTATTAGACAAAAAAATTAATCATCATAAATTTTATCACCATGCTTAGAACACTCGATCAAGTCTGCTTTGGCAAAACAAATATTCAAAATCATTAGTTTAATAGCTATGGTGCCGCAATAGCCCACAGATAAAATAACGGTCCCGGTTGTGTCACATATGGTTCCCGTAACCCCCTGGCACAAATGCGCCACGGACGGAACACCCGGGACATTTTAGTAGGTACCCTTTGGGAGTCTCACATACACCTTGCCCTGAGCACACACGGGGCGAAGGGATCCATAAAGGATATCCCCCCGGCAAAAGAAAGGTAAATAATAATTAGACCACATACACCTTCGGCGCTCGTGAACGTCAAGATGGCGGGACCAAGTCCCCGATTTGAAATGTTTTACATTATAAAGTTTGTGCCTTAAATGTGCTAATTGTACCCCAAACCAGACATTTGTACCTCTAAGGTAAAAGAGTTATGTCAAGATCTTTCTGATCCCGCCATTTCGACGTCAAAGTGGCGGGACCTTCTAGAAGCGTTACTCAGAGGCAGGTAATTTACATCCTAAGACTTAGTGCTACATATGTACATATAAATACGCAAATTTCAACACAATCGTAAGTTCCAAATTAAAGTTATGTGATTAAAACATTAGTCCCGCCATTTTGATGATTCTTGCTATCGCTGAATTCATATGAAAATTTAAAAAGCCGTCCAAATTCATACGTGGAAACTTAGTACCGCCTAAGTACTTGAACTTGTGTAATTTTCATATTCATAATCTATGGACATCGAAAGATATCTAATTTATCTGGTTTGGGGTACAATTAGCACATATATGGCACAAACTTTATAATGTAAAACATTTCAAATCGGGGACATGGTCCCGCCATCTTGACGTTCACCGGCGCTCTGCCTACCCGGAGGTGGTGTTACATTCATATACACATAAAGGAATCATAAAAATTTTAACACACTCTTGGCAGACCCGGAAAGAAGTAATACGCCAAGCCAGATTTCTCATTATCACATACCTACACTTGGTGCTCTGTCTACCCCGTGAGGAATATACCCGTGGTATTACATTTGTTTACACATACAGGAACTATTAGCCAAAATTTACGTGTACGTGTAAATATCTCTGTTGTTGTAGGTATAATTAAGTAAATTAAAAAAAATAACCCTGACACATTTTTTTTGTTACTTACATCTCTATTACTTCAGCTTTCTAATAAAAAAAACCACTTTAAAATCGGCCCATCCGCGCTACATGGCAACAAACTTGTAAACAGATACACAAAATACAGGTTCACAGATACACATCTCAACTTTATAACACACCACTTTTTTGTGGGGGTTAAAATACATTAGAGTCACAAACAGACCGGTCTGATTCTCAAATAAAAAATTTGGTAAATATTATACTCATGATAACTTTTGAATGGTATATCCAATTTAGATAATTCAAAAATTGTTGGGATGGTGGGAATCGAACCCCGGCCTGCGGCGTAAAAAGCAAATATCTTACCGACCACACCTCTGGCCTGTCAAATGAAATTTTATTTTCTTAGTTAGCCGATTAACCTTGATGATTACGTAATGTCCCAATAATGAGGTTAGTACCATCAGAAATTTTAAAACCAGATAGATGTCAGGGGAACTAATGTATGAATGATTATATTTCGAAAAAAATAGGTTTTGGATGTTTGGAAATAACCCGTTAAAAGGTTAACCTAACCTTGGTTAGTATAATATAGGCCAGCAGTCGTCACACTTCTCTGGTTAAGGGCCATATAGGACAATGTGAGGATTGTAAGGCAGCGGTCATGAAAATACGGGCCACAAAAATATTTTTGTGGCCCGAAATAAAGCAAATAATTTTAGTAGAAAACAGCCCAATTCCCCGTAAAAAAAATTCTAAAGCTAAATTTGTCGTCTGTTATTTTCGTTAATACCAGCAAGAAAAAGGATTGAAGGTAATCATAATAGTGTGATTGTCAGGTGGTTCACCACTTTTCAATTTTGACGTGACAACGTCTTATAAATTGGTTTGCCGGGTGACACTTCAAGAAACTGCGTTACGCTCCGCTCACGTTATGCGCTCACAATGAGAGCGAGTGAGAGGCACGCGTCCCTTCCACTCGGGCATGGTTAGCCCGCCTAAGAGCGAGAGAGACAGACATAAAAAGTGAAAGGCACGCGTCCCTTCGACTCGAGCACAGTTAGCCCGCCTAAGAGCGAGATTCTTTGTATAAATTAATGTTTTAAATATAATTCTTTGTATAAATAAATGTTTTAAATTGTTACTATTATTTCATCCTTCTTCCTACTATACGAATGAATATTCACATTAAAATTATTTTACCACTCAAAGTCGTTGTCACGTATACCGACTTTACAGGCAACCAATTTTTTGTTGTTACTAAAGAAATTTTTTACTTGCTTTATTGACGTTTTCATAGGTATTCTTATTTTAAATTTTCGTTATCACCAAGAAATATTCAGCAGGTTGCATCGCAGTTGAAAATTCCTATTATTAGAAACAAATTTTTCGTGCTCGCAGCTCGTACTTACTTGGTCCTTTCTTAAATTTCCATTTTACCAACACAATTTTGTGGCAATTGAGGCTGATAACTAGGTAATAAAACTTTTTGCTTTGTCGGGGGCCACAGAAATATCGCCCATGGGCTTTAAGCGGCCTGCTGTTTGACGACCACTGATATAGGAAGTCTGATAGTCTATGTTAGTGGAAAGGGACTGTGCCACACACTTCTAGGTTGCTTAGAGTTTGAAGATAGATAAAATATAAACTAACCATTGAAGAAATCTGCATGAACCGCTTTTTCATTTGCAGCCAAATCCATTAGGTAGTTAGATGGTCCGCCAGCCTGTAGTATACAATGTTATTAATAAAGCAGTTATTACAGCATAATGTGGTAACTCAATACTACAGGTTGTAACTAATCCTTAGAGACAAGTAACAAAATGTTTATACAAATTTAGCTCGGAACCATCTCTTCCACTTTAGCTTTAAAAACAGTATACTGCAACAATAACAATAAAATATAATGTGGACATAAACTGTTGAGACTTCTAAAATTGTAATGTCATTTATAAAAACAGTTTAGCAATAAAATTATTAGTCTATTACGTGTCAAAGTTATAACACCCTTCCTTTTCATCTGGAGTAAAAAATAATGATTTATTTATACCGAGTTTATTGTACCTAACTTACTTCTTCCAAATCCATGTAAGGTCCTACTCCTTCAGGGAACATTTCATCAGCAGCAACTGTAGGTTTCATGTTTTCTAATTAATAATCCAAGTAAGTATTGCTTGTGCAATAAAGTATTGTGTATTCGGTCCCTTTTATAATCAGCAATAAATAAATTAAATTTTATGTAAGTAACACCTATAATGATTGTTTGTTTTCAAATAATAGCACAGAATAATAGTGCCACCACAGACTACTAAGAGTGAGTGCCACACAGACTAATATGATGCTAGCGCAGTGCATAGACTATTAAGAGAACCTAGCGGCAGTGTTGCCAACCCCAGCATAGAGCAAAACTGTAGATATAACAGAAAAAACTGTAGAAAACTGTAAACATTCTACTAAAAAACACTAAATCTACATCTTTATCTCATATTATTTTTGATTATAATAATAAATAGAATAAATTATAGGGAACAAATCAAAAACAAGAATAATCATGTAATTATTAAAGTTTAATCAAGTGAAACAGGTATGTCGCCAACATTATGGCAAATAAAATTAGTGAATTAAAGTGAGAAGTAAAAGCTTATTACGGCACCTCCTATCCATAACAATTTTAAAGTAGCTGATTCGCTGATGATACATGTTAGATAATATTATCACTAGCTACTATCTCATTTTCAAATTGTAAATCTTTTGACGTGACAACGTCTTAAATTAGGTTGCGGCTGGGAGGCACTTATGAAAAAGTGTAACGCTCGGTAACGTTACGATGAGTCACCGAACGAGAGAGAGGCCCGCCGAATGCCTTGCGTCTCTCTCCCACTCAACTATGTTTCATCCTTCTTCCTACTATACGAATGAATATTCACATTAAAATTATTTTACCACTCAAAGTCGTTGTCACGTAAAACTTTCGCCCGTATACCGAATTTACAGGCAACCAATTTTTTTGATATTCCTTTACATGTTTATTCTTGAAATCATACATATACATATTTTTACAATTTCTTTTTAAATGGTCATTTGTCACATTGAACTCGAAACAATTTGACTCAATATCACTGTCGCAGGCAGCTATGCATATTCGTAACTTTTTGCTCACATATATAACGCTAACCGAACAAAAGATAATCTAATCAGATGAATGACAGAATGCATGGTAAAGTAAAACAAGATTACGTAGCAAATAAAATAGATGACGCATCTTAAATAAAAAAAACTGTAGATTTTGAGACCTAAACTAAAAACTGGGAGAATTTCTCTAAAACTGTAGATCTACGGTTAATGTAAGGTGCACAGACTAATACCTTACTTCGATTTTTGTCTGATAAACATTATATAGTGGAATATTAACACACACGGTCATCTGATCCCAAACTAAGCAGAGCTTGTACTATGGAAACCTGATAACTGGTAATATACTACATATAATACTTTTCTTTTGTAAATATATACTTAAATATAGATAATTACACCCAGACCAGACACAAGACAAACAGACATATTTAGACAAATGTTTGTCTCGGGTGGGAATCGAACCCACGACCTGCAGCGTGAAAAGCAAGCATCTTACCGACCACGCCACCAGCCCGTCAACATTGAAACGTACGATTTAATTAAATCGTATTTAAACGACCTTTTTTGCTCTTGTACGATGTATGATCGTGTCATCGAAATCGTACGCAAAATATACGACCTTTTGATTCATACGAAAAAATTAAATAACTAATTAAATTATTAATTATTTGTTAGATAAAAATTATTAAAAAGTAGAAGACTTAAACGTGCTAAACTTCTGATTTGTATTTTTTTGAACACATCTAATAATTATTAATATTTCGAACTCGCTCTCTCGCACTTTAGAAATACGCAGCGTACTATCCTGTAAACTTTGTCATTTCAAAGAGGGATTCCCCGCTCAATCTAACATATTTTAATATAATTCTAAGCCAATCGCTAATTTTACATGACGTATGGCGCTGATGAATAACTAATCATTTTAATTTCTTTTTAACCAATTTCCGAAAAAAGGAGGAGGTTTCTCAATTCGACCGTATTTATGCTTTTTTGTTTGTTCGCGGATAACTTCGTCGTTTATGAACCGATTTTGATGATTTCTTTTTAAAGAGTATACTTCTGCGGTGGCTCTGATGGTGGGATCCGAGGATATCTAATCGCGGGTTACCCTGAAATTTACGTACTTTTGACGTGTGTTTGCCGATAATTTCGTCGGTTATGAATCGATTTTGATGATTATTTTTTGTTGGAAAGGTGATATCTCAAGACTAGTGCCATGATAAGGAAACTACGATCTGATGATGGTATCCTAGAAAACGACGGAAACCATCGATGAAGGGCCGACTAGTGCTTTATTTAATTTTTGCATTAAATATTTGAAAGATCTACTATTTAATAAAGGCCTGGACTGGAGTCGATCTGATGATGCATACGAAACAGTTGAACTCCTGAAATATTTACAGCAAATACCTGATGTTACCGACAGTTAAGGGAACTCTTCAACGATTTACAGTAGTTACCTTGTATTTGGACTTAATTCATTTTTATAGATGAGAACTTTGCACTTGGTTATCACTAAAATTGTAGGTAATATGAAATAATTAAAAAAACACTTTAAAAAGGGAAACTATAAAATTTAAAAAAATTTGCTAAGCATAAAGTAATTCGTATTGTAATTTAGATAATCAGAAATATTTGATAAGTATTTGATATAATTTCATTTTGAAGTCGGTGCCAAGTGAATACCACAAAAACCTTACTTTTTGAGAAAGATTGGTAATACCTATGCCTATACTTAGTTATTATTTTGCAGTTTTGCACCCACTTCAAATTATATAAAAAATACTTATTAAATATTTTATATTTTTAGTTTTCGTTTTGAACGACTGACGACCTCTGTAGTCAAGCGGTGTAAGCCGTCCTATTGGGCTATGCTGTGCCCGGAATGTCGCGGGTTTGATTCCCGCCCCGGACAATATTTGTGTAAAAACAAAAATTTGTTTCGGTGTCTGGTTGGTTGAGGGACTACCCTCCGTGCCTCGGAGAGCACGTTAAGCCGTCGGTCCCGGTTGTCATTTAACACATCTATGACAATCGTTAAATGTAGTCAGAAGCTAATATAATCTGACACCTGGTCTAACCATCTCTGCTACTGGATCCCTACGGGTTTCGAGGTCTAATGGCAGTCGCTCGTTTAATTCTGGTAGGTAGCCGCATCAGGTTAGACTGGGAGCCAACCCCAATAGAAAGGGGAAAAAGGCAAGTGGAATAAAATAAATAAAAATAGTTAATTTCTCACCAGCTAGCTACATTGCATTACAAAAGACGATTGTACATTTATATAAACAGCATCTTAACATGGTGGTTAAAAAAGGTCTGAACTAGGCTAGGCCTGTATCTCAGAAGATAGCACTCAGCTGACAGTATACAAGGATATATAGGTGTGTGTGTGCGTGCGTGCGTGCGTGCTTGCGTGCGTGCGTGCGTGCGTGCGTGCGTGTGTGTGTGTGTTGAATGAATGATGAGTTTTCTTTTTGAAGTCGGTTTTATTTTCTTGTTAAATCTATTTTATCTTTCGTGTTGTTAGATACATACTTTTATTTTACTTAAATAAGTGTTTGTGTGTTTAGTTATATGGGAGTTTTATTACAATGACAAAGTACCTACATAAGCCAAAAGAAGAGAGCCTTCAACAGGGCTGCCAAATCCTGCCAGAAAGTGATGCAAAGGGCTCGCTTTGACCATATTAGCCGTATAGGTAACAAACTGGCTTCGTATCCAGCGGATAGTAAAGCATTTTGGTCCCTAGCTAAATCTGTCGAGGCGAATTTCTGCCGCCCATCTGTACCTCCACTACTGAAACCTGATGGAATACTGGCTCACACTACTGAGGATAAAGCAAATTTGTTTGCAGAGGCTTCACGTCTTTATGCTGGTAGCGCGGTACCTCCTGTATCACCTGGCAGTCCGATTCATATGTCGGAAATTCACATACGCCAAACGAGAGGTTCGTAATACGCTACGCAATCAGCGGACCTAATGGTATTCCAGCCATAATGTTGAAAACATGTGCGCTGGAATGGCCTCCTGAGCTAAATGCCTCTTTAGGCTATCTCTAAAGACTGGTCAAGTGTCGAGATCATGGCAACTTGCTAACGTGCAGCCCGTGCCCAAAAGCGGCAATCGCGCCGATCCTGTTAACTATAGGCCTTTATCTATTACCATTATTATTGTATTGTTTAGCCAAATACCAAGTGGAGGCGTTGGAATCTATAGAAAGGCTCTTGGCTCGCCTTTCTGTAGACTTAAACGCCTCGAGTTGACAACAAACCCCTTCACACACACACACTACAACCCTTTTTAGTGTCCCACTGCTGGTCTTCTCTCAACTATCTTATGTGTTTAGAGAGTGTAGGCCTTAATCCACACACGCTGGTCAAGGGCGTGTTGGTGGATGTCACATGTCCTCGAATGATTAGTTCTTAGACATGCCGGTTTACTCACGATGTTTTCCTTAGCCGATATTCAGCAGCGGAAATGAAACAATTCACACAAAGATGTATGGGCGCGACCAGGATTCAAACCCGCGACCTTATTTTTCTAAGGCGAGGCCCGTACTAACCCCTTGTCAAGGTTAAATTACGCTCTTCTATCAGATACATTTCGTCAAAGGTCAAAGTGTGGTTGGAATTACATAATCTTATTCCCCCATCTTGGTTCTATCATCGGACAAGTAGAGGTACGCCATCTATACATGGTGGAAATTCTAAGGGTACGAACAAAACGCGTTGCTTCCACTTTTATTGTGCGGTTGTGCGACCTGCCAATTTGTGGAATTCGCTACAACCGGCTTCTCTGTTTCCCAATAGCTATAATCTGCCTGTCTTCAAGTCATGAGTTATTCGGTATTTACTGGGTAAGTGCGTTTCACCGTAGCAGTCTACTTCTATCATTGCTTAACAATATGCAATTGGTGGTCAAGCGCAAGCCTATTAAGGCCTCTGCCTCGAATCTTGCGGGCAGCGGGGCGGGCAACGCAGACCCGTTCTCGAAAGCAGCGGGCAGGTGCGCGGCATTATAGCGGCGTAGTGTTGTGTTCGTGTTTGTGTCGTCGAGATATTTGTTTTTATTCGCGAACGAAATGTCTGAACTAATTTCCTCTAGCATGTCCTAGGACATTTCGACACGTCACAAAAATAAATTGCACACACAACACTCTTTGGCGGTGACCGCCCGCGCGTCTGCATTGTATGCAGACGCGAGGGCGGTCACCGCCAAAGAGTAATATAATGACTACGTTTTGTCACCGCACCGCTTGACTGGAGGGTACCGCTCGTTGACCGCTCCCGCTCCGCTGCCGCGCCGCTGTTTTCGAGGTTCGGTCCATTTGATTTTACGCATTTACGACTACTAAGAGAACCTACGCATTTGATCTTGCCGCTCCCGCGCCGCGGCCGCCGCCGCCCCGAGATTCGAGGCAGAGGCGAGGAGAATAAAAAAAACAAAGTATACCTAACATTTAATTTATACCTAACATTTGATAAATTTTAGTAGTTTTATTCAGATTCCATTGCGCATTATTATTTTTCGTGAATTCTTGGCAAAATAATATATTTTTTAGTCGACGTACGATCAGTGTTTCCACATTGAGGGGAACTTCCCCTTTTAAGGTAAATTATTGTCAAGAGGGAAAAGAAAAGGGGAACACTATAAAATGGGAAATTGCGGGAAATCGTAGATAAATCCTTTCGGAAGTAATGAGGGTTTTCGCGTATGATAAATGATGGCTCTAATTACTACATGATTGGTGAATTTTGACATTATCTATCAATGCTATGCCAAAAATATCCAATCATGCAGCACTCGGACGGACCTCACAAGTCACGCCTGCGTATTGCCATCTAGCGGATTTTTCATACGCGAATCCCTTATTATTTATGGACTTTTGTAATTTTGTCAATGATTTTGTTGACGAATTTTGTGTAAATAATACAGCAGACTATAGAAGAAGAACGATAAATAAACGATAAATTTTAGGTGTGGTGTGTGGTGTTAAAACTACAGCAAAATAATTTTTGAGGGGAAAAAAGTCCGTAGAAGGGGAAATCTGAATTGTCGTGTGGAAAAAGGAAATCGTTCTAGTGGAAACACTGCGTACGATACTCTAAGAAATATAGTTGGCAACACTGGTTGTGCAAAGCGCGGGAAACCTAAAAATTGGCTGACGCGGTTTTTTAGTGTTTCAGATAAAAAATTATTTTACGTAACTTTTTACCCAGGATAAGGTTTAAAATTAAACTCTTTTTATGTAATTGTATGTATGTAATATAATTTTGTACATTTTTATGTAAATATAAGTATATTTATAAATTAGTGCCAGAAGAGCTTGGTAAGTTTTAGTACATAGTTTTTCATTACCATGGATCCCCCCGGGGATCCCGGGGGTACAATACCCGACATTGCCCACAATGTTACTATAGATTATAATGCTGAAACTAGCATGGACACAGATGCTTCATCCGTGTCATTAAGAGGCGACAAAAGAAAACGAATTGCGGCGAAACGTATTTGCAGGACGTGCAACAAAAAACATACAAAACGCACTAAAGATGGTAAAAAGATCGACGGATATTGCGGTTGTGGTTCCGACGTAGAAAAGCCTGTTCAGCCCCCAGTAGTTCCTCCTCAACAGCCACCAGTAAGGTCTTTGTTTACCAACAGTGACTCTGCCCCATATGTTGTACATATTGTAAAAGAAACACAGTCTCAAAATGATGGTACCACATTACACCCGGTTACATTTGGTCGATTTTTAAAAAAACACAACATAAAAAATGTTATCAATGGTAGTTTAAAACGCATTGGCAGAAATCGCCTATCTATTTCCTTCAATCAGTTAAATGACGCCAACACTTTCCTCAGTAACACTGATTTAATAACCAGCAACCTAAAAGCATTTATCCCTTCTTTTATCATTACGAGAATAGGTATAGTTAGAGGTATCCCTTCGGATTGGTCTGAAGAAGAAATAAAAGAAAACACTAATATTCCTACAGGCTGCGGCCCCATTATCAAAGTGAGACGATTAAATAAAAAGGTAGTAGTTGATGGTGTTACATCTTTTAAAGCAACAGAAACTGTAGTCTTATCCTTTGATGGTCAGGTTTTGCCAAAAAGAATTTTTGTATGTTATAACTCATTGCCTGTAGAATTATACATTTATCCAACAGTTCAGTGTTATAATTGTTGTCGTTACGGACACGTTAAGGCTCAATGTCGTTCAGTTCCAAGATGTTTTCGATGTGGACAAGGCCATTCTGGCCATGGCTGTTCAGCTGATGAGGATGATGTGCAATGTTGCCTCTGCAACGGTGCACATCTTGCTATTGACAAGAAATGCCCTGAGTATGTTCGGCAAAGAAATATAAAAGAAGTTATGGCAAAATCATGTATTTCTTATCTAGAGGCTTCAAAATTACACCCTCCCATTTCTAGGGTCTCATATGCAGATGCTGTTCTTGCTACTTCATTTTCATCTTCCCCTGCATATTCGCAACCCACAGCCCTACCTGTTAATTTGCCATCACCTGTAAAAAACACTTCATTTAGCTATAAAAAAACCACTTTTAGTAAACCTCGTCCTCCTCCTAGCCCTAGAAAGGGATATGACAAGGACGCTCATAGAAAAATAATCAGCGAATATTCGATGCCTGAGCCATCTAATGGGTGTGCCATTACAAATAAAAGTAAAGAAAATGATACAGAAATTAACATCAATGATTTCCTTTCCTCCTTAATTACTTTGCTTTCCCAATTTCAAGTTTTACCGTCAAACGCTGCCCCACTACTTGAAGCATTTTCTTCTTTTATTAAAAACAATAATGGATCAGTCCGCAATAATTCAGTGGAATTGTCGTAGTCTTATATCAAAAAAATCTGATTTAATCCATATAATCAATAAATACAAACCATTTATCATAGCAGTCCAAGAAACATGGTTAAAACCTGAGTCCATATTCAGGATTCCAGGTTATGCATGTGTCAGAGAAGACCGCTCTGATGGTTATGGTGGGGTAGCATTGCTTATCCGCCACCCAGTATTATTTTCTCACTTTAGTATCCCACCTCACAACAATGATTACTCTATTATTGCAGTTACTGTTAAGAACATATGCTTTGTTTCTATTTATATTCCCCGTCCAACTAATGACATATTATCTGAAATAGACACAATCATAATGGCTCTTCCAAGACCATTTATATTAATAGGAGACTTCAACTGTCATCATCAAACTTGGGGAAGCTCTGTTTCAAATAGTTATGGCAATTTAATTTTAGACATAGTTGACTCCCATAATTTATGTATTTTAAACTCGGGCTCCCCAACAAGGCGTTCAGCCCCAACGGAGGGGCTCAGTGCACCAGACCTATCAATCTGCACTTCGGATCTTGCATCTTTGATTACTTGGAGATCCCTCCCTTATACATATGGAAGCGACCACTATCCTTTACTTTTAGATTTTGCTTTTGCGGTTGAAACTCAACCCAAACGTAAATCCCGTTTTAAATACAAACTAGATAACGCTAATTGGCATTTGTTCAAACAACGTTTAGATGACAAGCTGTCACAACTTCCCAATGTCACTCAGGGCTCCGAACATGAATCTGCCATTGCCATGGCAAATGTCATTATAGAGGTCGCGGATGTAACATTCCCGAAAAAGTCTAGCCATCATAATTATATTCCATCCCCTCCCTGGTGGGATAATGATTGCACTCAAGCTATCAGGGATCGCAAGCTGGCCGAACTAAGGTATAGGGAGTTTGCTTCAAACGAAAACTTTGAGATTCTTTGTAACTCCATCCGAGAAACTAGAAAGCTATTTAGGAAAAAGAAACAAGAAAGTTGGAGAGCTTTCTGTTTATCCTTATCCCCCCAAACTAGGCCGTCTGCTGTTTGGCAGAACATCAGGAGATTTAGATCTGCGTTTAAAGAAACATGCTCTGCAACGCTTCCATTACCTCTAGCTGATTCATTTTTGGATAAACTTTGTCCTCCCTCAGTGGCTGAGCAAATTCCTTTATTAATAGGACCACCGGTAAATACTGAAGGTACACTAAGTTTCATTAGTAGTTTATTTACCCTTTCAGAACTCAAAGCCATAGTTAATAACTTTAGTAAAGAATCCACTCCTGGAGAAGACGGAATTCCTTATTCTTTTTTTTCTCATCTTAGTGACAGTTTCCTTTCTTACCTACTAGATGTCATCAATAACATCATGATTACTGGTAATGTACCTTCTTCTTGGAGAGTACAAGAAGTCATACCGATTTTAAAACCTGGTAAAGACTCATCAGATGTTTCTTCTTATAGGCCAATTGTTTTATCTCCCGTTGTCACCAAAATCGTTGAACACCTAATTAAAAACCGGTTGGAGTGGTATATTGAGAGTAACCAGCTGTTAAGTCCTTCTCAATATGGCTTTCGCCGTGGTAAAAGCACTTTGGACAGTGTCAGCATATTAACAACTGATATTAGGTTAGCATTCTTATCTAAAAAATCAGTCGTGGCTGCTTTCTTAGATATAACTTCTGCGTATGATAATGTAGTATTAAGTATTCTATATCAAAAATTAAATGCTCTTAATATCCCTGTAATCCTGTCTAACTTTATTATTAATATTTTGTCCAGTAGATACATACATCTGCAAACTCCGAACGCCGACTCTTCAGAAGACTCTTTCCACACAAGGCGTAATTTAACACGCATTGTGTGGAAAGGTTTACCGCAAGGCTCAGTGTTAAGTCCAATATTATACAACATTTACGCTTATGATCTAGAATCCTCTTTAAATGGCCCTGTTAGTGTTTTACAATACGCTGATGATTTACTTATATACTGTTCTCACCAATCAATCGAGTCCGCTTGTACT
Organism: Meganola albula; assembly: GCA_936450015.1. NCBI lineage: Eukaryota > Metazoa > Arthropoda > Insecta > Lepidoptera > Nolidae > Meganola > Meganola albula. The sequence continues at coordinate 8,808,732 of OW388144.1, read as the reverse complement.
TCTCTGTCCTCGGCACTCAATAGTTTGAAAACTTGGTTAGATTATAACGGTCTTGAACTTTCTTCATCCAAGAGCTCCGGTATGCTGTTTTCCAGAAAACGTCTTCGTTCTCCTGTTCTCGTATATTATGATAGCCAACCAATCCCATTAAAGAGCCATGTTAAATTCTTAGGAGTAATGTTAGATTCCAAACTTTTAGGTGTTCCACACTGTGACTATTTAAATTCGAAATGCGAACGCCTTCTAAACATTATTAGATGCCTAGCAGGGGTATGGTGGGGTGCTCACCCTTATACTTTAAAACTTATTTATAACGCGCTCATACGTAGTGTCCTAGACTACGGTACATTTTTATTGGCCCCTGGCAATTTGGCTGCATTTGCTAAAATTGACCGCATTCAGGCTAAGGCTCTCAGAATAGTATCTGGGGCTATGAAGTCAAGTCCTATCAATGCTCTACAAATAGAATGTGTCGATCCTCCTATGTTCCTTCGCCGTCAGTATCTATGTGATAAATTCTTGTTTAGAGCTTTTCAATTTTCTAACCATCCCTTATATGATAAACTTAAGGCTCTGTCTACTCTTATTGAAACATGTAATTCCTGGTCTCATAAACCACTTCCATGCACTGTTGTCAGTTTTCGTAAGTTTATGTCCTTACAAGCCCCCACGCATCGATCTCCTACACACCCTCTCTTTTCCAGCGACCTAGAATCTCTAGTAAGATCTATTGACATAACATATAACTTCGGCATAGATAAAGACACCTCCATGGCTAATGAAAGATTTAACATCATCTTAAATAATGATTGGAAAGATTACCAATACATTTATACGGATGCCTCTAAAAACTCTTCTTCAGGTAACGTAGGTGTTGGGATATTCCACCATCAATCTAAAATAGTTCAAAAGGTGAAATTCCCTCCGCAGACCTCTGTTTTTACCGGTGAATGCTATGGCCTCCTCAAGGTCGTAGAATTAGTCCTTTTATTACAGTTAAAGAAAACCATAATATTTTCCGATTCTATGAGTGCGCTACAAACGTTATCGAAGTTTCCTTTTAAGTTGAAAACCGTTTTCCCCATTATCATTAAGTTACGTCAGCTTTTAAACATGTGCAACATCTCGGGTTACTCTGTTTGTTTTGCGTGGATACCTGGTCACTGTAACATCTCTGGTAACTGTAGAGCAGATAAACTGGCCAATGAGGCTGTCGCCGATGGTGATATGTTTCCATATAAAAACTTTTGCCATGACCTTGGCTCTTTACCTACAGACTATCTTCAAGATTCTTGGAATAGCCTCTGGGCGGAGAGTTCTACAGTAAAGGGCAAATATTACAAAATAGTCCAGCCTTCTATCCCGAGCAAACCGTGGTTTTTCAAACAAATTTATAACAAACGTACAACTTCCTCACTTATACGCATGCGTTTGGGCCACAACAGCACACCGGCGCATCTTGCCCGTCTCAAAAAATTTTACAATCTGATGAATGTGAATGTGGCATCGGTGTAGCTGATATAAATCACATATTTTTTTCCTGCCCCCTCTATGATTCCCATTCATTTTTTAATAATTTGATATCTATTCCTGTCCCTTTACCTACATCTATCCAGTTACTTCTATCTTATAATAACCCTCGTATATATTCTATTCTAGCTGATTTTATAAACTTAAACACCAACTTAAAAATTTAATCCTTCCCAAATCCTATCCTGGTTTTTCCATCCGCTCTAAATTAAATTGTTTTAATGTTTTATAAGTTTCCCTAACTTTGTTATTGGCAAATGGTCTACAACCGAGCCATTAAAAAAAAAAAAAAAAAAAAAAAAAAAAAAAACACCGGTTGTGATGTGTGTATTGTGTAATTGTACTTTCAGAGGTTAGAATTAAGTATTAACCAACTAAAAGTACGATAGGTAATATTTTTGAATAAAATAATTATAGTGTAATAATGTTATCATATGAAGATAAAGTCATTTTAGCGCCTATGGTACGTATTGGTACATTACCCATGCGTCTTTTGGCTATTACATATGGCGCGGATCTAGTGTATACTGAAGAATTAATAGATTGGAAGTTTTTACGATCAAAACGTCAATACAACGGTAAGTTTAGAATGCAATAAAGTCTTTAGTATGATAGTCAACTAGACAAAATACCAATGGGATAAGTACCTAGTGACAAAAATGTACTTACTGAAAGACTGGATGGATTTGCCTAATGCTCGTATCAAAATTTTTGAAATTGCCATACTTTTTTTACCCTTAAATAGTCAAGCGCATATTACATGTATGTTTAAGTTAATTGATAAAGTGATTTTTACTCAGAGAAAAATTAAAAATTTTTTGTCTAAGATCAACAAATTACTAAATTCCCACTTAAATGATTTGTACTAATACTTAAAAGTTAGAATTTAAATTTGATTTTTAATAGGCTGGTATGCAGTACGAAGTTGGCAGGGTCAGCTAGTTATAGATATTACACCCAGACACCAAACAAACACTTAGAAAAGATAAAGATTTGTCCTATACTGTTAGTTTATATTACTTACTATTAAATCATACTTAATTATGTGTTATTTTTCAATAATCTTAAATATATTATTCTTCTTATTTCAGAAATACTAAAAACAGTGGATTATGTTGATCAAACTGATGGCACCATTGTGTTCAGGACTTGTGATGAAGAGAAAAGTAAGGTTATTTTACAACTGGGCACTTGTAGTGCAGAGAGAGCTTTGAAAGTTGCGAAGCTAGTGTATGTCAACTTCAAAATACCATTCTACAATTACCTATTACTTATGTGAACAGCTGTAATTTGTTTCTTTATGTTGTAGAGAAAATGACGTAAGTGCAATTGATATAAACATGGGATGTCCTAAAGAATTTTCTATTAAAGGTGGTATGGGTGTGGCCTTATTAGCTCAGCCAGAAAAAGCTTGTCATATTTTAACAACTTTGGTCAATAATTTGTCGATACCAGTTACATGCAAGATAAGAATTCTTGAAACACCAGAAGATACACTAAAAGTAGTACAACAACTGGTGAGTTCAGGAATCACAGCTATTGCAATTCATGGTAGAACTCGGGATGAAAGACCTCAGCACTCTGTACACACTGATGTAATCAAATATGTAGCTGAAAGGATTTCCATACCAGTTATAGCAAAGTATGTTATCTTAACATTAGTGCTTCGGACATTATATTTATATACTGACATATGGTTTTTTTACAGTGGTGGTTCTAAGGAGATTGAAAAACATAGTGACATTCAGAAATTCAAGGATTTAACAGGTTGTTCAAGTGTAATGCTAGCCAGAGCAGCTGAATGGAACTGCTCAATTTTTCGGAAAGAGGGATTGCTGCCAATGGATACTGTCATTAAAGAATACCTAAAACTAGCAGTAGACTATGATAATTCACCATCTAACACAAAGTACTGTATTCAGAATATTTTAAGGGAATTACAAGAATCACCAAGAGGAAGACAATTTCTGGATTGTCAAACATTAGAACAAATATGGTAAGTAGTTAGTAGAAATATAGATTCTATGTTCATAGATCAATAGATTAAATTTATTACCTGGACCATAGTTAATATAGGTAATAAAATACTTTTCATCCATTAAACAGATGAGTAAGAGGTTGTTTCTAGTTCAAAACTTAGACAAGGACAAATATAGGCTATTTTTATCCTCATTATATTTGACACTTGACACCTTCAAGGAATAACATCACAACTCACTTTTTGGTGGTTTTGAGCTACATTTAAATTCTTGCTGCAAAGAAAATGCTGTTTTTTTTTATCTCACTCTTGTCTAAATATCTATGTGTACCTACACATTTTAATAAATAAAAACATTGTAAATCATGAGTCAGCTGCAATTCATAAGATGGTGTATTTAGTTATCCATCATTGTCATGTTTAATAATATTTTTTAATATCATTGTTACTAAAAAAGTCTAAAACGTAGCTTAAGTGTAGCAACTACTTTGTTGCCTCCAATATGAGTGATTTTTTATCTTTGACAAGCACTCCTGACAAATTACTAGAAATGAATAACGATGTTATTCCTTGCAGGTGTCGATGTTTCCTTGGGATACTTCCCATGCATCAAATGGATGAAATTGCGTGCCGAAGTTAGTATTCATATTATAATATGATAACCATCGTACCTATCTGCCTACATTCTATTGATACAAGAGATTCAAAAACAGTTAAAACTTCATTTTCTTTGGTTTTGATTTACAATAATATAATAATATGTTCCTACATACACACAGCGCCATCTAGTCCCAAATTAAGCAATTATATCTGCTTTTGTTATGGCACAGATAATATAATACTATGTTATGGGCACTAGGAATGCTTATAATTCTTAAATATATATATTTTTGTAAATAAATATTATTTATTATTATTTAGATAAATTACACCCAGACACAGAACAAATAATCAAGCTCATCACACAAGATTTGTCCTGGGTGGGAATAGAAACCACGCCCTTCAGCGTAGTTGTCAGGGTCACTAACCACTAATCCACCAGCCAGTCACAATAAATGTAAATATAAAGCAAACATTGGGTTCTACACAGTTTAATTATTATTGCAGCTCTATTTGGGATCTGGGTTCCTACTGTCAAGAAAAGCAGTCAACATATCAAAAGCTAGGAATACAAGGCAGGTGGCAAGTCTGCCCTCAAAATTTGGAGCCACCACATAAGAAACTTAAATCATCTGATATAAAGCTTACAGATGTTATGGAAATGAAAGTTAGTATATTTGATTAGCATTCTATTTCCTTCAAACACATATCCAGATCGATAGGAATTTTGTCTTCTTATTAAAATCTTCACTTTGAAAATAAGTATGATTCATGAAATTTTGACAATTAAAGTTCGTAGTGTGATTTTAAAAGTAATTCTTTATTTTTTTTGAAACAATCAAATTTTAACTACCTACCACAAGGTATTATTATAACTTGTTATGATGTGGTTAAATTAAAAAAAATATTGTTCTTGAAAAACTAGGTTTATTTTTTACATTGTATAGAAAAATAAAATCAATAGATCTTCAAGTAGACCATGTTGAAATGAAGCTCTTTTTGTTTTAGGTTTGTTTTGTACGAGCTAATTTTAATGACCTCAATTTGCCAAAATCTAAACTTCATGCGTGGGCTGGAAAGAATGGCCTCAAATTGCCTACATATGAGACCCAACAAATTGAAAAGTTGTTTAGAACAATTCTATCATTTAATGGAAAGAGATATACATCTACCTTTTGGGAAAAGAACAAGAAGTTTGCTGAACAAGGTGCAGCATTGGTTTGTCTTTTTTATTTAGGTGTGGTTAGTGAAGAGGAACTAGTGAAATCAGGAAGCATTATAAAATAATTGCAACACTTTGGTAGGTAAATAAATTGATTCATCACAGGAATAAAACAATTGAGTTCAGTCTATAGTATTTTTATTATCTATAATAGTAATATAATAATAGTGTCATATTTAGTTACAATATTATAATTTCACAAAGCAGTGAATTCAAAACTCAACTGATTATAATTAGTACGATGGGAATTTTATTAGTAATCTCTGGAAGTCTGATTTTAAACTTGACGTAACTGGTAAGGGTAGATGTTACTATGCATTTCTATTTTAATAATCATTATATATATAATTCTTCTGTGAGTGTGTATGTCACTGAACTTCTCTCAAACGACTGGACCGATTTTGATGAAATTTTTTGTGTGTGTTCAAGGGGATCTGGGAATGGTTTAGATTCACAATTTTGCGCGGTACGAAGTTCGCTGGGGCAGCTAGTAATAATATAATATAGTGGGACATTAACACACACAGTCATCTGATCCCAAACTAAGCAGAGCTTGTACTATGGAAACCAGATAACTGGTAATACTTTTCTTATGTAAATATATACTTAAATATAGATAATTACCAACCAGACACAAGACATTTAAACAAATGTTTGTCTCAGGTGGGAATCAAACCCATGACCTGCGGCATGAAAAGCAAGTATCTTACCAACCACACCATGGCCCAGTCGTTATTGCACTTCGAGTAAGATTGGACATTTTGAGTCATATAGGTACCTATTTGGGTTAAAACATATTTTATTAAAGTTCAAAGAAAAAAAGTGGTGCTATAAGTTAACATGTGTACAAGTTTGTGACATCCTAGCACATAAATTTACTTAGTAGCTGTATTGTAACTAAGTACATACTTATGTAAAGTTTTCTACATAAATCAGTTTTCCATACATTTTAAAATAATATCATTGTCCGTGGTTTGATATTTTGTGCTGACGCTACTTTTGCTTGGTTGTTGGTATGAAGGTTGCCATAAGTCCAGTCCTATTCTTATTTAAACTGCATAGTATGTTTATTAATGTTTTCAAACTTGATAACAAGATCAATGAGATTCCAATGGTGAGTAATATGCAAGTATTCCATGGTACCACTAGTGACTACTGTATACTAAAGTTGGACTTGAGAGATAGTTATATCAGTTTGTTTTGGTATGATGAACCTGTACAATATACATACTTTAAGTTTGGACATTTTTGCTGCAAGTTACATATTTCTAGGTAGCTGTCCATTATGTTTCCTTTTTAATATTTGCAATATTAGTTACCAATTTTTGGTTTAGTCCATCCAAGTTCATATTCAATTTGTCTAAATGTTGTAAATTATCTTGTAACTGCTTAAAATTCATGTAACAATTGTGTGCACTTTTTAATAATTGGTCCTGATTATCGTAAGTGTTCATTGTTTCATTTTCTACTTCAACAACATCACTGTCGGAAATATCTTCGAGAATATGTTGTGTTATAGGAATATTCGGTACTATATATTTATCCATTACTTTATTGGCTGCCGCTTCTGTAAAGAAATGGAAACAAGTGCTGGGTTGGGTTCCAAATTTTTCTGTGATATTCTAGGATAGATACACAAAGAGGCTTGTTACAGGCAACTTATTACATTATAAAATATACAAATTACTGTAAAGTAACAGCTAGCTGTCTGTTCCGAATCACTCAAAAATCACTAGCACAAAGTAAAGCAAAAGTACTATTATGAATAACACCCAACCAACCCAGTTTACAAAGAGTAAGAGTATTTTTCTTCTTCTTTTAATTATGGCCTTTGCAGAAATTATTCCGCAATTTTGTCAGTGTCAAGTTTAAATAAGTTAAGTTTTTGAAGATTAGTAGTAAAAAACTAAAAAATTGCGACGTTCTAAGAATTTGATTTCACGATCGGTCAATGACACTACTGACAGTCAATGTCAATAATGAGCTAATGATTATGTTACTGACTTTTGGCAACACTGGAAAATCCACAGATAAACTACATAGTGCCTACAGACATAGACACAATACATCCTACATCTCTGTGCAACACTATTATTGTTTCTGTTGAACTCGAACGTATGTGGCCACCCTTATATCTTTGATTTCATTCGGTCCGTAATTCTACAAAATCTTTCGGTTCGTTCTTCTTCTTCTTCTTCTTTTAATTATGGCCTCTGCAGAAGTTATTCCGCAATTTTGCCAGTGTCAAGTTTAAATAAGTGTAAGTTTTTAAAGATTAGTAGTAAAAAACTAAAAAACTGCGACGTTCTAAGACGCCATAATCGTAATCAATCCTTATTTACCTTCGGTTCGTTCGTACCTCGATGCTCTCTTTGCCTCAGATAAAGTCAAAGTCAAAGCGTTTATTGCATTCATGTGTAGGTACAGATGTTAGGAAAAAAGGAAAATAAAGTAAAGGAAAAGAATAAAAGAATATATGAGGTCACTGGTTCGTACAAGTGACACACGTAAATAAAATCACAGACTACTAAGACAATAAAATTGAATGAACCGTTTTCTAAATGACTAGTAAATTAGAAAATATTCGTGTTGAAGGTTTATAAAATATCGGCACAAAAAGTAATAATTCGTACTTTTGATTTTTGTTTACACTCGGCTACACATCAAGCTATATGTTTCTAGTATAAGCTGATCTCGCATTGTATAGGATTTCTGTACAACGAGAGGCCAGCTTATACTGGAAAGGTATCAAATCAATCTGCATCAAATTGTGACATTCATAGAGAGTGACGTATTTTATTCGCGTCCCATTGATTGTAGCAATAGCTATTCGCGAGCAATTTTATTAGGAATCTATGTGTGACTCATTTACCTACACCCGTCTGTTAGCCACAACCTATTTCCTGATGAGCATTTTGGCTTTCGAGCCAAGAGGCATCCATGAAATGAGCACCGGGGTTCTCTTCTCTGTCGTGGCTAAAGCCTGAAGCTTTCTAGAATGTGTAGCACACGGGCTTATGTTTAAAAGCTCTACCAACTCGGTGTGCCTGATCGTTTCGTGCTCATCATTTGAGTCTTTCTCACTGATCATCAGTGAAAAAGCGACTCGGTAGCGAAAACTACGATAGAGGGAGGAAGGCACCCTGTCTTCGCCACATTAGATACACGATTTGGCGAGATCGTGTTGCTTATAAAAATAATGATAAATTATAACTATACCTACATAAATATAGATTCAGTTTAGTTGTTATAAAAAATGTTTTAAAAACCTATTGTTTTAAAATAGCCACCAATAAAATAAAAATATACCGCAGCTCTGCGCTGTTGTAGTAATTTACACGGATAGCTTGCGGTTTCCTGTGGCAACCGCGACTGGATCGACCTCAATTTCATGAGCTTGTGTTGTGCTCATTTGCTTCAAAAATAAAACATTACTAAGTACTGATGATGGATTATACCTACTTGCTTCTTTTTCTAAGGATGATACCTAGGAAAACCTATTAGATATTAAGTACGCCCAGTCTTGGTACTTAACTACCTAAATTGAGCACTTTCTGTGAACCATACCAATTCAACATACTTAGTACCTACTAGGAAAAAAATTAAGGTTTTACTTAAACTTAAAAGAGCAGATATCGAACTTGGCTATGAAAAGGGCCAAGGATTTGTTTTGTGACGGAAAATATGGTGCGGAAACAGGCATGTTCCACCTAGAATAAAGGACACGTCCGCGTGGTATTGCTATTCCAGACAAACCTGTGTCTGTTTGCCACATTTCATCTAGATCCATCCAGTAAAAAAATATGTAACTACCTACGTAGTACGTATACCACATAATACCTAGGTGTACCTATTATATTATCTACCTTCGTGTGTGGTCTGTCGTCTATCTCCGTTCAAACGTATTTAATTTTGTGTAACTGACCGGTGTTGAGTTACATTTCGATTGCACGCTTCGCTTCTATTATTTTATGTAATGCTAGTAAAATACTATCGAAGACGGAGACCATAAAAACGAAATAGGTACCTACTTAGGTACTTGATGCTTGGGTGGGTCATGCTCATACGCATTTATTCAATAGAGGCTCCAAAGTAAAAAAAAACCTATAGAGTTCCCGCAGGTTAGGTTAGAGACGTTAATGTACTTACTAAAGAGCTGTAATATGGCATAGTAGTAAACTAGGGACAAGATAATAGGTCACTTTTGACAGATGTCAGTTTTATATTCATAGTGAGGTGACCTGCTTAAAAACATCGATTAAATGAATGAATCGAATGAATCGATACAGACTTGAAACATAAGTGAAATTTAAAAATGACCATGCGAATCCCTGTCCCATTATTATTTTTTCTTTCATAAATTAAAGGAGCAAAATAAGACAAGTACCTACGTAATTTAACAAAAAAATTGCTTTTATTCACTTGAACTATCGGAACTGCTATCTTCATCACTGCTGTCAGCACTCAGAGATATTATTAATTCATTTTCAATAATATTGTCTATTCTCACATCTCGTTCAAAATCTTGTAAAATTATTTTCTTTGTCTTCTCCACGACTTTTCGCCAGTCTTCTGTAGTGACTTCTGCACATGCAGTTTGTAGCAGAGTCATCATTTTAGCAGTACTGAAGGGTGGTTCAGTATTGTTCCGCGCTGCATGACCCTTTATTTGTGCCCAAATAAGCTCGATGGCGTTATACTGGCAATGGTAGGGAGGCAATCAAATAACTTCGTGTCCATGTTCTAGGGCTAGTTCATCGATTACATAGCGGAGCTTGGACGGCTTAGTTGCTTTTACCAGATTTAACAACTCAACTTTTAATAAAGTTGGACTTGCCTCCACACCATTTCTTACCAGCCACGAGACAATTTCTTGCTTTTTATTTGCTTGAGTTGGTGGTTTATCAACTTGTACAGAATGATACGGAGCATTGTCCATTATAATTTTCGAAGGGTTTTCTAAGCTGACTAGCAGCTTCTCAAACCACTCTTTAAAAACATCAAAGTTCATTTCCTCATGGTAATCTGTTGTAGTTTTAGAGGCGAATGCCAGGAGGCAGTCTGGAATAAAACCTTGAGAAGCTGATCCCGCGTGACATATAATAAGTCGGGCTCCTTTTCCCGATGGAACTTTTGAGGTGGAGGCCGCTGTATCATCGGTCCATGTCCGCGCAACCGTATGGTTCGCATTCAACCATGTTTCGTCAATAAACACGACATTGTCCCAATCCGTAATTTTATTTACCTGACGTAAGAATGATATTCTCTTCAAAATAATATCGTAGCGTTCTAGCAGGATTTTCCGCTTGTCGGATTTTTTAAATCTAAAGCCAATCGATTTCAAAACCTTTGATAGAGACGATTTGCCTCCAAAAAATAAGCCTGCGCCTTTTAACGAACTCAATAGCTTTTCCCGTGTAGGATATTCTTTTCTCGAGTAATATCCATAAATGTGGTTGCGAATTGCAGCAGCATCAAAATTATCAACGTCAACAATTTTCTTGTCCCTCTTTCGTTTTTTCGGTGTACGTAAAGTATTATCTTCTGAGCCTGATGGTCCGTATTTCTCTTTCAGAATTTGAGTTACTGTCTTCTTCCCTATTCCCAATGCTTCGGCAACGCGTTCTCTCGGTGGTTTCAATGGTAAAAGAGGCCCATCGTTAACTGATTCACGTCCAAAATAATTGTACAATTTCAGCACTAGTTCGCGAGATTGACTGTTTAAAGTTTTCCCCCGTTTCGACATAGTAAGACTGTAATGTTTTTCTTGTTTAATAATCGTTAAGCAATCGGAGTCCAATTTATAGCCAGGTAAACGTAGTCAGTAAGATCAGGTTAAATGAAAAAGCCGGATCAGAAGAAAATAACAGAGAGCACACCAAAAATGCACAGTCACTTCGCACAGCAACAAAAGACTGCGTCATCATCATGTAATGGCGACATGACATGCGTCATCGACAGGCACTGGTGTTGCCAGCAACATCCACCTAAATTGCACCCAACATCAATGACCTTTCTATTTAGTTATTTTTTTGTATTTTTATAGTTAGTTAAAAGAATAATAAATATGTATAATTAGGTTTTATTATAATCACAACGTGGTTATAAATTTATGGTGATTTTTCTTCACAAGTAATCATTGCATTCGATTCAACTTACAATCCTATCAGCTTTCGATTTTTAGAGTAACATCCCTAGTGTTTAAAAAGAAATAGGGTTGACTGACGCAACATTGTAACGACGTTCAGTTCTTTAGATCAGAAATTGTTTATTATGTTTAGAATGGTTTATTAGTGAAAGCAAATCGTAAAATTACTCGTATCGGTCATTATTACAATAAATATGTAAACGTAATTGAAAAAAGTTAAGCAATTGTGCAGTTCTTATTTTATGCCCGCCGTTACAAGGTTACGTTGTTGAATTTTGATGAAATGTCAAAAGTGACCTATTATCTTGTCCCTATTTTAGTAAATATCAACAGCAAAGTTGAAAATAAAATTTTAATGTTATATAATTGTATAGTTTGCATGTCGTAGATAATTTACTAATTTTGTAAGCGATTTCATGATTTGGATGTTATAACTGTTAGCTTTTATGATAATATAAAAAAATAACTGTCTTCCTCAACTCAACTTTCATTGCTGCACTTTCTGAGTTCTAATGAGATTTTTGATTTATAACCGCATTTGCTCACGGTGAAGTAATGTCCGCATTTTCGAAAGAAACCACAAAATTACAATTCAACGCATCACTCGACAGGGTAACCGCGAGACGACAGACCACAAGCCTCGCCTTCGATGCCCGCATCAACTCCACCACACAAGAAACAAAATTGTGTACGACGACGACCAAACCATTATTGGCTGTGGTTTTTACGCATGTAGACTGCATTAAATATAAGAAGTTAGGAGGCTAAAGAACAAAGTATTTATTTTGCTGCATATTATGTAAAAATGTATTAACTGACACTATTTCACTACACCTAGCGAAAAGGTAGATCGATGCTTAAGTACCTAACTGTAATACGGGGCTACGCTTGGTGGCAGTCCGTGTTCTCGATACAATCCTGAAAGCTATCTATGTAGGTGTTAGATAAATTACTGTTATCCGAATAAGCTGCTGTATCCTGCGATTGAATAAAATATCAATTTATACTGAAAAGACAACTTTGTTTTGATTCGTCTGACAATGCGCGTCACATGATGTCACCCTGCATTGTACTGCATATTCAAATAACAAGCAACGCGACACTTCTGCACTCGATGGGAAAGCTGTACCTACTCACTATTTCGGACAGCTAAATAATTTAATTCTCTGCTTGAAGCATCTCATTACTAGGGGAATTGAAAAGAGGGACACAGAGTAATAACGTCAGTTTAAATTGCTATCCAAGGTTGCATGCTCAAAGTTTAGTGACTTTCTCCTGTAGGTTCCAGTTTAAAAGATAGGAATTATTATTATATACTAGCGGACCCGGCAGACGTCGTTCTGCGTGGCAAAGCAGAGCCATCTACCGGGTCTCAGACCTACCGAATATAACCAATAATAAATAATAGGTATCAAACCCGGTTTTCGGCACTTCTTCGCTTTCTAAATTTTTTTTTTCTCTGCGTAAGAATCATCCTTGTACATAAAGGAATATTAAAAAAAAAAGAATTAGCGAAATCGGTCCAGCCGTTCACGCGTGATGTCGTGACAACAGAAAACGGGTTTCATTTTTATATATATAGCAATTATATATATTTTAGCAATTGAGGTCTAAAATAAAGTTACTTCGATTGCAGCAATAGCTACTGTAAAATGTATAGGCAAGTACTTGATCTTCTGTCTGTAGGGGATAGTATTATATTATCTGTGGTAGGGGACAGGGGTCGCACGGAATAAGTAGAGTTTATCAATCGATGCTATGCTGATGATTATAATATGGATAAGCCTAAACTAAATTTCAGATTCGCAAGTTGTGTAGGTATAACAATAATTTTTTTATTGAAATTCCCTACCTGGCTAAAGTAAGAACCATCTCGATCACTTCAGTTTCCAATCAAAGCATACCGCATCAAAATCCGTCGTTTAAGCAACGGGGCAACAAAATTCTGCCCAGATGTAACCAAACAAACTCAAAGACACAGGTAATATTTTTTTACCTCTTTTCGTAGCGTTAAAAACATCACCTTGAAACCAGTCCTGAATTTTAAACTTGAAATAGTCTAATTAACACGTAGAGGTATTCATATTTGTCAATTATGATAACCATTTGTGATGGAAATGCTGTAATTTCTAAATAGTATATTATTATCTGTGTTAGAAACATAAAAGCAAATCTTCCTATATTAAGATTTCAATATCATTTGTTTGTTACTTCAAAACTACCTATCCTAAAACTATTATTATAGGTAGGTAAGTACATAGTAACTTAACCTATAACTTACCCGTAACAGTAACACCGTTACGGGTACGGGTCTCACTAACCTTTATTCCTTACTAGCTTTCCGACCGCCGTGGGTATGTCGGTTATCACCATAATATCTAAACCATTAACCTCTTTTTGCGCAGTCGGATAAAAACTATCCTATGTCCTTCCCTGAGTCTCCTATTATCTCCATACAAAATTTCGTCCAAAACGGTTCAGTAGTTTGGGCGTGAAAGCGCAACAGACAGACAGAATTACTTTCACATTTTTATTATTAGTAAGATTAATCGCTTAAACATATGTAGGTACCTCCAGACAAAACAAGCAACTAGCTTCCTAGATACGAATTATCTTCAATCGTCACTTCTGTAAAGGCTTATTTGTTTATTCAGTCACTGCATACACGCACAAAGGACCCAAGTGTTATAATAGTCAAGATAGTTCATGACTTTCTAAACAGTCGAATACGGTTCCGGTCAGGATCGGACTGCGCGTACGCGAAATGCCCCCCGATCTCCTATAACTAGAGTGTCCGGCAACGTCCTGAGCCGAGGATCGTCCCCACATGGGGAGCCCTCATGGCAGTTGCTACAGTACTTGATCTGTTCGACCGTTCTCGGATGGCTCACCGAAAAAGTCCGGTGAACCAATAGAGGCCCTTCCGGCTAAAAGGGTTAGGTTATGAGCAAAAAAAATGACTTTCTAAACTTAAAATTGTCTCCTCTCAATCCTTCCTTGCTGTGATTTATAAAATACTAGTTAAGTAGGTATAAGATCTTATTTGTTGAGGAGAGCGATTAAAGCGAGACGCGTGTCAGAGCATAATCAGTAGATCTCATAAATAAACTGAGTTTCTATAGAAAAACAAAAGGGGGTTAAGTTATTAGCGACGAAGTGGGTGTGCAGGAGCGCGCGTGCCGGCGCGCGGGTGGTGTCTCGGCTCTGACGTCAAATATATTACTCTCAGAGACAGATGATGCCAAATAAGAATGTTATTTTAGTATCTCTGTCTGTAGCATTTTACAATGACACTATCTCCAATTCACATAAATTCCTTAATAGAATAGAGTTAATTTATGCATCACATCAAATTAGGTCCTTATGTCTTGGAAAAGCAGGGAAGTCCTTATTAGGTAGGTTAGTTACCTACAAGTACCTCTCAACAGTGAAATTGTGTGTTAACGCAGTTTAACATTAGGTTTCATTACCTACTTACCTAGGTGTTGATAGTATTGATTAGAAATTTTTGACGCTCCTTCTTAAATACCTAACCCGCCTTACAATTAAAATAATAGGTACTTTCTTAATTATTTTAAAAGCAAATCTATCTTGTTTTTACAAATGGAGCCGAGTGATATATGTTTAACGGTGACACGAGCCAACTGTTTGTGGAATTTACGAGCGTGCTTTAACACGGCAAATACATTTGTTAATAGACACATTAGCAGTTAAATGGTGCTCTGCAGCGCTTAATTGTCGACGCATCGCATCGGGCGTATGTCGCCGCCGACTGTTGTCCGCCCTTCACTTTTTAGACATAGATTAAATACAAATTTACGGTCTCTACAACAATGACATTTAGAGAAAAGGTGATCTTTGGTAGTAATATTATAAACGCGAATGTTTGTTACTCTTTCACGCAAAAACTACTGGACGGAATTGGATGAAATTTAGAGAGAGATAAATTATGGTTATGGTCTGAATCAGTCACGCGGGCGAAGGCATGGGCGGAAGATATTTAGTAAGTAGTAAATAGAAAATGTGAATCTTACAATAGAGTTATTTTGCATAGTATAGGTACTCACCCCTATCTAAAATTTTGAATACAACATAAACAAAGGACTATTAGTCTTATTTGTAAATTAAAAAACTAAATCCCTAACAGAGTTGTGCCTTGTGCGCAATTAGCGTAATGGTAACGTATTGTTTTAGTGTTTTTGTGCCCTACACTCTACATAACAGTTCGTCACTAACGAGCATCAAGTGCCGCGTGCGCTCTCCTACAATAAAACTCTTCTTGGGTCGCGCGGGCCTTTGTTCTAATCGGATTCCCTTTTTCCCATATAATAGAATGAATGAACTCACAGATTAAATAAAACAGCGACATTTTTTAATTGTTAAAAAATAGAGGACATACTTCGTTATTAGCATGTATTTACAATTTTACTTGAATTTTTAAATTCCACAGAAAAACCCTTAAAAATCTTAGTTGCAACCATTTAAATAACGTTATCTCGGTATACAAATGCAAAAATGTGCAACAAAGGCGGGACGTCACTGTGTCTAGCAAGCGCAGTGTTCGGGACGATGCACTCGATTGAGAACCGGATAACAGCAGACAATGCTTGCATTTCATTGATGCTTAATGCTGAAAGTAAAGCTTTATAAGCACAAGAATAGCAGAGGACAGTGATGGGCAGCTAACGCGCGGACCACACCGGTGGAGCGCGGCGCCTCTTATGTCGCGCGATCACGCGTAACAAGCACCACTCTAACTTGACTACACTCTTTTATTAGGTATATAAAATTATTGACGTTTCTTTGTTTCGGTAAAACTTGAGAACGGCTGAACTGATTTGGATGATTTTGGTTTTGGAATATACAGTTTATACGCGGCACCAAATTCGCTGGGGCAAATAGTAGGTACCTACAAAGTTTTTAGATGACTGCGCAAAAATATGGTTATGTGTTTACGAGATACTTATATAAATTCCGTAGGTACTACCTACTGGATATCTAAGTAAGAAATCAGACATCTTATTTTTTTGTTTTCTACCCAAAGTGTCGTCCCAGGCTATCATTTTACAAGGTAGATTGCATGTCAGAATTTCTAGCAGCCCCTGAAGCTAGCCGAAAATTTCTAAGTAGGTAATATACATATTACCTACTTAGAAATTTTGTAGTGCATGCACCTAACCTGAATTGCAATGTTACCTCTAAATTACTGTCCAACGCTTCAGTCGTTTACTGAAATAAATCTCTTTATTTATATCGAACTGATCTTATTGTTAAGCGGCCATTCATCGAACTGCCATTGAATACCAATCAATACTTCTCTGAAGATCTCTTATTCACGCATACTTTAACAAACAACAAACAATATTGCAACTCGCACGTCGCACCTCTCTCGCTTCGTTGTGTATGTTTCAGCGCCAAATTAAACCTTATTACCGACTACTGAGAACCAGTTTACTTAAACCTTACACTGGGGTGGAGGCGGCATATCATGACAAGGTAATGTTACCAATTCTTCAATAATCCATTGTACAAACTCAAATCCTTATAAAAACTTTTATTGAAATGTTTGGCTCTATATTAGTAATTCGATAAAAGAAAATCCATCTTTGAATACATTTAGAATTACAAAGCCTGTTTTGAAACATAATTGAGAATAGTAACATACGAGTGCACAGCCTTTTTTCTGAACTGTAAAAATTAAATCGTAAATTTAAAACGTAGTTACACAATTAGCACAAAATTTCCAATAGTTACCTGACTCTGGCTTACTTGGTAGGGGTCCGTGTATTATGGTAAAACAATAAAATGACTTGTACCTTATTATCTATTCATGTGCCTTATAAGTAATTTTATTGTTATTAAGTTCTCGGAATTCTAAAAAAAATTATTATTGTCCTAATTGTCTGTCGGGCCACGACTTAGCATATAGACTATTGGCGAAAGCTGTTTATTTACACGACTAGGTAGTAGGTATTATTAGGTAGACAAAGTGGTAAAGTACTTTTTTCAGGATATCTGACCCTTTGAGCTGAAGTCGCAATGACATTTTTTACACTTAATGTTGAATGTGGGGTATAGTTGCATAAGTCTTTAGAAATCATTGAGCGGTATGAAGGCTTTTTGACTCAATAACCGTCTTTACGCTCGATTGCTAATGTTGCAAAGATTACTGAATCAAAAATAGCCTTCATACCGCTCAATGATTTTTAAAGACTTATCCAACTTTGAAGGAAAGAAATTAGTTAAGGAGCGTGCAATGGTATAATAAATATTGACTAATTCTAAATACTTTTTTTTTATATTATATAACTAGATATTATTATGATCATGAGATGATTACAAAACTCTTACTGCACTTGGCTCGATATACACTTGGTCGGTTATTTTTAAATTGCAGCGTTGGCGTTGATTGAATTTGGATTTGACTCGACAGAACAATAATTATGCACGTGATCATAAAAACAATGATTACTGAAGAAGCAATCGGCTGCCTGTTTACGCTAGTTGTTAGCAAGCAATATAAAACGTGATGGTCGAAGCCCCCGGTCCGCCTCCTCACGTACGCACCGTACAACGAAGCGCCATGCCAGCTCCATACTTCTGTTTTACCAAGTATACAGGTCCACGAAGTATATAAAAATATTACATAGTATGTATTTTACAGGCCATGCATTACTAACCTAAGTGAGTTGCTAACCTGTTTCCTGTGTTAAATCAATTGTAATTACATAACTATTCTAAAGTCTCTCCGTATTCCATCTGACAACATAATGAACGGAAATGAACATTTATATATCATTGGAGCCTACTCGTCATATGTTCGACGAGGTAACAGAGTCATTAAGAAAGCCGTGGAGGCCTGGTGACCCGCCCTCATAGCTCCTCAGCACCTCACTATATCATCGCATCGGTCACGCGTGCCTCGCTCCAATTTTATCCCTCCATAAAAAGGCACATTAGGAAGGGTTGGATTTTAATTACGATATTTTTCTATTATTTTGTCCGCTGTCTTAGTTTCGGTACAAGGGTCGTGAGATATAATAAATCCTGCTTTTTATGAGGTCACAGTTAACCCTCTTGATAATATTTATCGCACATCTGGTTAAAATGAGCAGTTGATGAACATAACTTTTGTATTAGCGAGTTAGACTTCCGGCTATTCTATTTTGTAATAGATGAAGACATAGAAAACGCTGAAGGTAAATAATAATATTGACTTACTTTATAAACTAGATACTAGTGGCCTGCCCCGGCTTCGCACGGGTAAATATCAGTATTAGACCATTTGGCATACCCTGTTGGCATACTTTTCATGCTTAGAACACTTGTTCAAGGCTGCTTTGGCACAACAAATAATCAAAATCATTAGTTTAACAGCTATGGTGCCGCAATGACCCACAGATAGACACCCAGATAAATGTTAGGTATCTAATTAAGTAACTGCCCTATGCCTATGTTACTCAGTAAAGATGTAGCTTTCCAATGGTGAAAGAATTTTTGAAAGTCCAGCAGTTTTTGAGCCTATTCGTTACAAACAAACAAACAATCTTTCTCGAATCTTTCCTCTTTATAATATTAGTATAGATGGAAGCAGGGATTATTAATAGAAAGTAGAAGTCTTTTTGGGCCTTACAGAACACACGCAGTGTGATAATCCTTGGTTGTGTTCCTGGGTATGACTAAGGCAGGTAGTTAGTGCCCGTCGCAATAAAAAGGATTCATAGGCTACGGTGACCGCTTACCATCAGGTGGACCGTAAGCTTGTTTGGCAACATATTAGAATAAAAAACCATTGTACATAAATATCTAAAGTCAATCGTGTTTTTTCCTTAGTTTAAGCGCGCATAATAAAACAAGAGCAGCGGTGGCATGGCGCAGCGGTACGGGCCTCGCCTTTGAAAATTAAGGTTGCGGGTTCAAATCCTAGTCGTGCCCACACATCTTTGTGTTCTGCCCACACATCTGATTCATCTCCGCTGCTCAATATCGGTGAAGGAAAACATCGTGAGGAAACCGGCATGTCTAAGAACTAATCATTCGAGAAAATGTGACATTCACCAACCCACACTTGGCCAGCGTGTGTGGATTAAGGCCTAAACTCTCTCAACACGTCAGACAGTTGAGAGAAGACCGATAATATTTTGTACCCTGTGATGCGATTGTCGCGAAATTTCGTAGTGCACGCTTACCTTATTATACAGAACCTCCAAGAAGTTCAAAACTCGTTGATGTCTTTTGAGTGGGATTTAAAAACCATAAATATTTAATGGTATACCTACTCTTACGAATATAAATAGTATGTGAGGGTATTATTAAATTAGTGGGTACCTAATATTGTAACTACTTAGCAGTAGTAAGTACCTACCTACCCATTACTACTTAGTGAAATTTAACGATTATGTTCTTGTATTACTATGGCGATGTCAGAGCTCTGACAATCACCTTACGTACTTGTGACAGTGACATCGATCACCGGTCCCAGCCCCATGTCACACGAGAACACGTCACGGCGCGACCTGCTCCGCGATGCATGAAATGAAGAGCCCGCTTTAACATTTTCAACCGATTGCATTCGAGAAGCGTAAGTTCGGATAATTTTATTGATTACATTGCCCTCGTTTCATTGAATTCAATAAAAAAATATAAAAGGGTTTAATAGTTACAAACTCTGCAACGTCAATTTATTTTATGAATCGTGCGTGGCACAATGCGTGTGATTATGATAGTATTACATTTTGTTATGGACCGTAAAACTGTGTCGATGATATTGTCAACTTGAGCAATATTTTATACCTACTTAATTTGAGCAAGTGCTATGCCGACATTATGCAAACATTATAATAATGTAGATGGAAAGGATTGCTGTCGGCGTCGCCTATGAATAATTATAATTCGTTAGTTGCGAAAATGGATTAATTGTGTGCTCAAGCGATTAAAGCTATTTGAATACGGCTTTATATCAATACGTTTAAGAGTGGGAGCGCTGTACGCAAATACAGATGTTAACACTTAGGGAACGAGCGCGATTGTGCATAGGTTTAGATCAATCTAAACCCATAAGCTTAACATTGAGACTAATGGAATAAAAATGTACCTTGCTGTAGCATATAAAGGCCACATCTAAATTTTGCAGCAGATCTTTCACTGGTAGAGTCGGTCAGTCCGTCTCGTCCCACCGGAGTATGATGGTGAAAGGAATAGAGAGTGTACTGTGTTTACGCACAAAATTTTACCTGTATAGTCAGCGGTCTAGCGGTCGTAACTGGAATACGGATAGGAGGTGATTACATATTACATAACCTTAAATAGATTATTACAAAAAATCTGTAGGATGCTCTGTCGACAGCATTAGGTGATCGATCACGTGACACGTGCTTGAACATGAAACGGTCGCTTTTTAATAAAAAAGCAATTTTTTCAAAAAAAAAGTTCTATAACTTAACAATAGCTTAGATCACGATAAAATAGGAGCCCAAAGATAAACAAATATTTGAGCGAGGGCGTAGCAGAGCATGAAACTGGCGAACAAAAGCATTATCCGTGGATTAGGATGGGTATTAAAGTTATTTGATTACTTAGACACTTATTCAAGTATGAGAACATCACACGGCTTGTTCTTGATATTGTTATACGTAACAGAAGCGATTTTAGGTAAGAGGATTTGACCCACAATAAACAAACAGGGTAATTATTATTATGTTAAAGAAGTAGGGAGGTATTCGAACATGTATGTTGTTGGTACTTATTAGTATAGGTACCTGACAGGTACCTATACTATTAGGCAAGTACCTACACACTAGTCACGAGATGTTAGTAAGTAGGTATAATGTCCTTCCTTCCATCTTACTAATTCTCTATAATGTAATGACCACAGATTATAAAAACCCTCCACCGTCTACCGCGGTAATTGGCTGCTCTGTGGTGAAGTGTAAGTTTTTTTAAAAATTGGGTAGGATGTAAGTTATGTTAGACCCGAGTTAATCAAATAGCAGATACCTTTGGTCTCCCACAGGATTGTGCTTGGGTCTTCGTCCAAATATCTTAAGAATTGAGAGTTTAAGCCTTAATCCAAAAACGGTGGCCAAGTGCGGTTTGGTGGATGTTTCGAATGGTTTAGACATGCCAGCAGCAGCGGCGATCAAACGATTCACACAAGTATGTGTGGGCAGAAGCGGGGATCAAACTTGCGACCGATATTTAAATGCCGAGGACGGCCTATTGAAATAAATAGATATCAGTTAAATACCTATTTGGGGTGATCAAAACATTAAGATAATTATTTTGTCCTCATTATATAATAAAGAGTGCCACGTGGCGACATTCAATTAAAATTCATACGTCGATCGTTAAAACAGTCATAATGGAGGTTCTCCCAGATTTTAATAAAACAGGGTCGCGAACCAAAAGTGATGTGTGCCAGTTAGGAAATGGTTATTAAAGGAACTCACTAAGTTATTCCAATATTACTTCTGGGCAGTCTAGAAGTAAACTAGCTGCCCAACTTTGCACGGGTTGTGTAGTTGTATCCGATGCTACATCGTACATAACATATCCGTTTTTATATTTTTGTTACACAAAGATTTGTCTGGAACAATAACGATAAAAACAAAAAAATAAATATTAAGTAAGTAGTTTATTACGTACCTAGTGGTGAGCGTACTTCATACGTTTAGGAGATTTTTACAAAAAAAATATATTCTTTTTAAAAAAACCATCTTCTAAAAAGTGAAAAATAATGTTAGCATCTGGTAATTGAACTAGGTGCTAAATCGGACAGCAGGTAAAAACACTAAAGGTAGCTAAAAGATATTGTGAACAAACAATAAGTTGTAATGTCTAAGTAGGTATGAAGTATTTAGTTCTCAGTTCTCACACGTATAATAAAAGGGCAAAAACTATATCGGCCTAAATCGGTGAAATATGGAGCGATAAGGCAATGGCATTAATCATAGGACTAGCGTGAAATCAAATTACCGTTTACTAGTCACAGGCAAAATGAAAGGGTTGTTTCCGAACACTTCTAGTTTTGTTACAATGCTCACTGTACTTGCTCTCTTTTCAACATTTGGCTCGGTTCATACGATGAAAGGAGATGCCAGACACCATTGCGCACGTAGACGTACGCATAAACCGCAAATCGAAAATTCGCAAATCTGAAATGCAAACATGCAATTGTGAATAGTTTTGTGTGGGTGACAAAATTCTATTGATAATGAAAACGTCACGCAATGGGGTTATGCGTAAAGCAATAAAGTTAGTTTTATAGCAAAGTACAAATAAATGAGTTTACATTTTTTATATTCGTCGTGCGGTTCGAAAGCGAAAAAGAAACAGTTGAGAACAGTTGAGTTACGCAGACCGATGAAGATAAAAAAACAGCTAGGAAATATAAATAACCGAAGGAAACAAGCCTTAACAGTAACAAATGACAACACTACAAAGCTATTGTGAAATAAGTATATAAGTATAGTCACACCCAGAAAGTTGAAAAGTACCCAAATATTAACATTTTGACGACTTCGTTTGTGAATACATATGCTCTTTTATCATTAGTATTAATTGAGATATCGGACTACAACCATATTTATCCAAGTCCTAACAGTTATAGATCGTATTGTACAATACGTATGTAATGATACATTATTAATCTTTCTGTTGATGTTATTAATGTCGGTGCATCCGGCAGTTGGCGCGTATGTTTATACAAGGTAAAATTTTATAATCTCGTTAAAACTGCATGTCTTATCTTCGTAAACAATATTGTGTTTTACAACATTTTGGGCCATATTGTGATTAATAGTGATAATAGTCAGCAGGTACCAGGAGGTGCCGAAGTTCTTTAACATTTTTTAATAATAAAGAGCTTAAACGGTATCGTTTTTCATGCAAGCTTTAAAGAATGAAATACTCACAATGGCGTCTGATAAAGCCGGAGACAAATACAATGCGCTGGGTCGCTACTATTTTGACATTTTAATTTCACCCTTCTTGCTTGAAATCCGTTTTGAATGGCGATAGATGGGGGCGACGTGATGTTGAGCTCTTGTGATACATATATCACAGTCGCAGGAGAGACTTGATTGACATTTATCGCTGGGATTAAAATACAATTAAATTTAATTTTAAATTGAGCACAAAAATGTTACATTCAACCCTATCCAGCCACGGATATTTCTTTTGGTAGCAACTAACACTACTCAGACCATATAAATAAATAAATTTAAATGTATTTACGTAGTTGGCTTTGAACCAAAAGTACCTAGGTACTTATTTTAACTAAAATCATAAAATTTACGGCCTGCGTCCCGTCCTGTGTTAGTACGATATCGATTAGAGGTAATTTGTGTCAATCACTTGCATTGTGCTAGCCACGTTTGTCTGTACTTTGTACAGGATGGAGCTATTAGCTCTAATTAAACGTCGAACCCCCATTACAAAAGTCAATCACGGGATTAAACTTTGACGTGTACGGACCATTTCCACTTATTACGATCTTTTGTGATTTTTTCTATTGCGCCGTCAATCTGCGGAAGGTGTACCTTTAATTACAACATGTTCTGAAAAGTTATTTAGATACCTAATATTTCTAGTGACTTTGCTATTACTTCGCACAAGTGGTGTGGGTAAGAACCTGTCTGACTACATAAGAATATTTAAACTAACCTCTTGACAATAGCAAACAGAACTAAAACTGAATTATACATTTTGGTGCTGTCATTCGGAAGTTATGTAATCAAACATTTCATCGATTAATCTTCAATATATAACCTATGGACTAGCTTTTCGCCCGAGGCGTCTCGTCTCGCGTTTTATATCGTATGTTTCCATACAAACTTAACCATAAGGCCTAAACGTTTCCAACTCGTAAGATAGTTGAGAGAAGACCCGTGCCTAGCAGTGGGACACTAAAAAGGGTTGAAGTGAGATAGAGACTAACTAACTACAGGCAAATTATTAAGTAACTACATATATAATCTCACAGGTAAAAGTTACGCAGGCACAAATATCTTATTACGGGAGAAATTTTTTAAGCATAATGAAAAATTTGTAATAAAACCGTTCTAATAAATAGAGTAGGTACTTAAAATACTATAATACAATGAACTTGTAGGGGCCTTGCACAATCATTCGTCGTCGTAGGCTCACCCCTGGACCGGCTGCCCGAGGCAAATATCTGTAGAATGCGTGTAATTATTTATTTGCCCTCCGAACCCTCACGCCCCTCTGCTCCTGCCCACTCTCCTTTCAACAGTCAAACAAATTAATGTAAAGAGAATGCGATAGTAATGCGAAATATGAAGAATATCTATAGAGCAATTGCATAGCAATATGATGTAGACCTTTAATAAGCTCTTGCCTTGACAATTAAAATCCTAAACATAATAAATAAAACTTATATACCTATACTTACGTACTAAATTTAAAAATTAATATAATTTATTATGCATAATGCAGACATTTGCTCATTTAATGAATTCCGCAAGAAATAACATTACCAACCAATATCAAAACCGTTTAAATAAAACGATGTCAGGTTGAAAAAGAAATTTTAGGTAAGCTTTTATGGAGAAGGGCACCAAAGGAAGAACAAGAAAAAAGGAGACCTCGTAAGATGTGAAATAAGTCGTAAAAGTAGGTAAAATATACTTTAAAAAACCTTCACCTAGGATATACAATAGTATAACACTTGGAAATCCTTAGAAAACCACTAGGTTTCTAAGTCAGCATTTTGTATCGGACGATTACTGAACCCTGCAATACGTGAGGTGTGGCCCGAAAGCTGTTTCCGGTTTTTTCTGAATCATACCTACAGCTAGAAAAACCTGTGGAAATACATTGCAAATTATTAATTGATAGTTTCATTGAAATAAAACTACTTTTTAACGGATTTTATCGCGGTTTATTTTAGATTTTAGATTCCGACGTTTCAAAGTCTTTTCAGACTTCATGTGCACGGGTGGACATCTAAAATTTAAAATAAACCGCGATAAAATCCGCTAAAAAGTAGTTTTGATAGTTTCAGTTGAAACTAATATTGTGTTTGATTTACATGACCTACCCACTCCTACTCTTAATGAAAATGTCGACTGAATTAAGTACAGTGATCAATAGGTACTCGTAGGTAAGGTACCTACCGATATGTTAGCAACTCTTAATTTACGATTTGTTTCCATAGAACTTCAGGGTTAGTCAGGCATAGGTTGCATGAGCACTGACTGACTATTTTAGAGTGTCAATTAGAGTTCTGTGTACCGACGTCTCAGCGTGAAGTGACGGCGCGCGCGGGGCCCACAGCAGGGATCCGCCACCCCTCTGCTTTCCTCATTGCATATTCTGACAAATTGATCGTGTTGTTTCCGAACAAAAATCATTTTGCAGATGTTTGCGCGCTTTGTTTTCCATTCGACATCACTACTCTACATATGTTTTCCCTTGAATTCCACTCGCAACGCTCAATGTTTGTTCTCCTGCTGTGATATTTTTTATCTAGGTATTTTACGTAAAATATTATTGGATATCAAAACTTATCTTCCGGTCTTTGCTTTATTTTGGGTTAGGTACACTTAAGGATACGTGTACCTTACCTAAAATAAAGCAAACCTATATTATGTTAATAATAAATTTTAAGTTATAATGAACATAATATAGGTTTGCGTTTGTTCTTATTCATTTTCTCTGACAGTATGTAAGTAAATTTGTTATAATTAATTTCGTATACCAGGAGTACCTACTTTGTTATTTTTGTGACTTGAGTATTGTAGGTAACGTAAGTATCTAAGTAGGTACCTATGTACCTATAGTGCGTACAAATATTAAAACATTTATAGAAGTAAAACATCGCAAGGCAGCTATTTTTCTAACAAAATTTTGTTCGTACTAATTCACGTCCTTGTCAATGAGTAATTATTACTTCTGTGAATTTTATTAGGTACTGTAACAACAAAAGGTGTTCACAAACTTTTTATAGTATAGACGAAAAAGCAATTATGATTTTGTTCGTAGTCGCTACTATTAGTGGAGCTACCTGCTGTGCCGCTCTATAATTACGCCATGAGTGACATTTGCAAAGCTTTTGTAAACGATAACGCGGAAGCTGCTTCGAAAACTTAAAAAACCAAGTAAGTATTGTTGCATTAATGCATTTGGGAGTAAATATTGAGGAGGCACAAAGCGGGGTCCGACAACCCTTAACTATAGTCCGCAGGGTGCCATTAGACCGGCTCAAAGAGTTGGGTGTGCCACGGAACTGCGAGCAACGACTTTGTAAATCTAATTAAAATATCAATATGTTCGGTGGACGCCGCGTTGACAATTTGATTTCACGCCTTATGCCCTTGCATGTTGTCACCCGGTCACATTATTCAAAAGAATATTATTTTGTAATTAAATGTAGGCGATCTAGGTCGCTCTAAATTTCCTAATTAGTTAAGTATCTCGTTAAAAGTTTAAAATAGTTAACAATATGCAATATACGACTTTTGTTGTGAATAAACATCTACCTATTATTATCTGAACACAATAAAGTCAACGACTCTTCCATAAAACTGTCATATTTTGCGAAGTGGCGTGAAAGATTTCAACTGTTGACATGCTATCAATACGCAGTACCCTTATTTTTTCTGTTGTTATAAAAGATCCAGGTAGTAGTATACAAACAACAATAAAAACGTGACATATCAATCTCTTTTTTTCTCGAGATGTCGCGAATTCGCACAAATGAAACATAGAAGTGTTAAAATTTTTTGGTTACAATAGGCTTTTAAAGTTGCCTGACAGAGAACTAGCAAGGCATTGTAAAGAAAAATCATTAGTTAGCAAATGTCAAGCCCGATTTCGTTTCTTTTGTGGTGCAGACACCCTTACAAGTAGTTAAGTCAAATACTTTTCAAGCAAAGCTGTGATTTATAGCGTTTTTAATGTTTCTATTTATGTTTCACTTGTTAATGTTTGTTTATTTAAGACGAAGTTCCCAAACGTTTTCCAACTTGTGCAATATATATGTACAATAAGTACTTGAAAAGAAGAAGAAATAAGATAGAATAATAAAGCAAAAGGCATTAACTAATTTTTCAAATAACATTAATGGTAGCACTAAGGAACAAATGTTACAACGCACGGCTTGCGATTTTTTTTATCGCGTCGCGCTTTATTCAACAAAAACGTAACCCTTTATTGTTTTCTATTACAATTGTCACCCTTTTGCTTCTATTTCAATTAAATAATGTCTGGTCATTTGTGACGGGCGGGAACAGGCTGCGGGACTCGGCGGCGCGCAGTGTCGTGTTCGCGCCTCCCTTAGCCCTCGGTGCAAAGTGCGCGTCATCCTGTGAGCACATTAATCACTCCTATTATTAAACTTGTTATTGTGTTCATTTGAAGATAACGTTTTATAAACGGTGCCGTCCGCTCCTGACAGTATAAGCTTTATGTAATAGCGTGTAAGCGACCCGGTGTATAAAGAATGCTTCCAGTTAAAATTATCTGATTAATGATGTCACATGTTTTATTGATAACAACAAACCCGATTAAACTGAAGTTACTAAGAAGAAAAGTTTGTAATAATGACGGGTTAACTACCTCCCTTTAAGTTGGTTATTATAAGGTTTTCCAGGATTTAACTATACTTTACTCTTTAAGTTAATTAGTATATTAGATTGGTAAATCCCCAACTCTTACCTATACAAGAAGTAGTATAGTTTTATTGACCAGCTAGATCTATAGACAAATTTATTTGTTCACTAGTTCACATTAGTTTCAACGAAATAGACAGTCACGATAAGGAATTTCCGATTTGTGCTTGACGCAACGCAACCAAGTTGAGGCTAGCGACAGGTTGTTTGGAGGCTCGGCGGCGGCGCCGCGGCGTGACATACATTATTTTCTAAGAAATGTGCAAAGGCCATATTCCAATAAGTTATTCCGCCCGTTTTCCTCGTTTTATTTTTAAGCGTATAGTTGCTGCTTATTTATTTAATTAGCAGTGATTTAACCTTACCAATTTTAAATAAGTGAATGCTTAAAATTTGCGCTATTTGGATAACGTGATCGATTTATGGAAAACGCTGTGTAGCAACTTTGTTGTTTAGCTATACCATAAAGCATAAAATTAATTTATTTAATGCTTATACGACTGTTTAAAGCGTTTAATTTAATGGTTTTGATTTTGAGAACCAGACGTGTAAGTACATTGCCTACCTTGCTAACAAACATAGATATAGTATATAGTTACTGTATGTTATAATACGTCGATGACACATTGAATTCCTCTTGCTAAAAATTGACGTCAGCGTTAGCAACTTGAAGTGGACTGACTATCGTACCAGGGGCGTAAAATTATCGTACATGGAATCGAAATTATCGTATTTTTTAGGATAATGTCTATTATAGATAAATAAATCATATAAATTGTAATATTGATATGCATGCAAGTACTTTATTTTTTATCTTTTTTAAACCACCGCTGTCAAATCAACAGAACACTGAAACCCAAATGTTTTACACGTGGTACAGAGTTGACTGCTCGTACTATCTACTTTGCATGTAGGACTCATTCTTCATTGCACAGATAAAAAATAATTAATAGGTTAGTAAGTTATAGAAAATATACAGCCACTGAAAAAATGTATTTCATAAATATACCTACTTGCCAATGATAACAATCACTCCGAGTGTGTAATCAAAATTTTGCTGCTCTAGAAAATTACTTCTTTCTTCACTTTGAATAATTCCTTTTGTCAGAGCGAATACAGATAGGTATATAATCATAATAATATAACGAAATGACTGCCAACTTTTCTACACAAAATATACGATACATTAAGAAGTGTGAACATAATCGAAATATCGAACTTATATTTACTTGTTCGCATTGGTAGATGCTATACTAACCAATAAGAAAGCGTGTACAGCAGGCGCTGGATAAAGTTACAGTATCGACAGTGGTGAAACTTAGCAGAGCGGATCGTAAGAACCAATAGGAATAGAGAACTTGTATTTCCCGGTATTTTCCCAAGATTTTATTGGACAAAATTAAATCATGCTACTGCGATTTAGACTATCAGCGCATGAGTGAAATAATATAAATTCTCTTTTGCATCATGATAGAAATTATCGTACAATCTGCGTACGATAATAATATGCTATCGTACATCGTACGTAGGCACAAAATTATCGTATGTGTACGATAATTATCGTACGGTTCCGAACGCTGATTGACGTGCGCCTTGCATGGAATGATAAAATTATGAATAGGTAAGTACGTATAATGTTAGGTCATTGCACCAACGCAACGTGCGTCTTTATTAGTATTTATCTACCTTCACAACCCTAAAGATCTACAAAGCATGTTTTATCAAATTAAGCATCGATTAAATGATTAATTGGTTGCCCATTTACACTTACAAGATAGTCAACCTTACCTACATTTAGCGTACCTCTACTTTATTAACTGTTAAGACGTCAATCTATTGTTACCTTAGTTATAAGAAAAATGCTACTAATTCTTAATAATGCATATTAATCATGACATCATGGTCAGACGCAATATAAAAAAAGTTGCGTATCTAATACAGGCTTTCCCCACGCACGGTCATGACCCTCAAACGTCACAATTAAAGACAATCAAGGACGGTGATTATTGACGTATCTAAACGGATCTTACTAATCCGGTTCGACCGTATTGGCCGATACATAGATTATATTGATTGCTGCTTGCTCGCGTTGACAAGGAAAATATAAGCATATTCAATAAAACCTCAATTCAGGTGTAATCCAGACATGTGGACTACTGGACTACTCTTGACAGCGTATATTCAGCAATAATCAAAAGTGGCTTTTGCATTTGCAGGTTACATACATCATTTTGACTGTAAAACCTGCATTGATTTATAGCACTGCTGAAGACTCCCCCAATATGCAACCGGGACTTTAGCCACACATTTTTAACATACATTTCATTCATAACTTCTGCCATCGGCCTCTTTGCGCAGTCTCTTCTCTTAGCTAGGGGACGTTCAATAGTACGCTTCCAAAAACACAGTCTCCACTCTAGAACTCGCTTTTTATAGACAGATTATTGTCTGGTTCTTGGCCACTACCATGCCAGCTTCCTAATCCTACAAGTACGTGTAGTGTGACATGTGTGCTCACGTCTTAGGACTGGGTACTGCGCTGGTGGGAACAAGCCCTTAGAATTACCATCCCCAATTTTTTTAGAATTTGATCTTAAAACCAATAGAAACTTAAATATTTGATACTCGATTCGTTTTATTATAGGTATGTATTATGTTGTCAAATAGAACAGACAATACCATCAGTTCAGTTACTTACTGGGTAGTTTGTAGTTTTACAAATCCGATTGTTTCTGACAACAATACCCGAAAGTCAAAGCTAATGGGGCTCCGTCATTTGATCTTGACAATAGTCGAAAGATGTTACCTACATCCATAAACAATACTTAGTCGTTTAAAAAGGTGATCCGGTTAGACTTGTCCGGACTATGTCTGCAGTTTGGACATTTACTGTTTTAACAAAAGCTAATTTTGTTGCACTTTATTGCTTTGAAATAGGATCAGCACCCATTAGGGAACTTTTTGCCACGCCTTTTATTAGGGTGTCGTCCGAAGGCCGCGCGGCGAAAGACAAAGCGTTGACCGGCATTGCTCGCATAAACAATGTTTGACGGCTTCTTTGCAGTTTATGATCATCCGTCCGCCATCAGTGCCTGTCGGCACATCTTGTTTTCGGATGGTTTTGGTAGTGGAATTTACTGCATCGGTTAAATACAGTCTTTGAATAAATTTGATATTACGCCTGCTCACTTACTAATATACTTCTCAAGAATATCAGTAATCAACTTCATACGATTGCAAATACTGGGAACCTTGTATTATATTATCTGTGCTGGGAACTAATGGTAGGTGCATGCAAGAAAACTGGTCTTTCACAGCGGGCGTATGTATATAATGAAATCAATTAAATAAAAATCTTTAAAATAGTAACAACCCACTGTAGTACAGTAATTGGCACGTCATCTTTTAACCTATCGTAAGAGTTGAGAGAGTTGGCACAGTGCGTGTGCGCATGTCCTTGAATGGTTTACTTAAGACATCACCGATATTGTGTCATTTGTAGGCCCGACCAAAAATGGAACCCGTGGCTTATTTCAAAGCCGAATCTGTTACCACCGCGTCACCGATCTTCACACCGATTACGCTGCTGCACAGTTATTATTTTATTTAACAAAGATATTAATAAAGAGTTAACTACATAATACACAATAGACTACATGCCATAGAAAAAAATTAACCTGTGAAACTACACAGTGTGAATTACGGTTAGAAGGTTGCTTTGCTACAATGACAGAACAGAATTCTCAACCCTATGTCGCCGTCACTTAGACGATAGGTACACATACTCATTGAATTTCAAATCAAATTGTGAGCTGGTACTTCAAGACTGGGTTTGAAGTAGATGGCACATTTAAATAACTTCTTTCCTTCTTCTTTTCAATTCTCTTCATTGCCGAACTTCTTTGGTATTTTTACAGATATAGGATAAAATATACATTATTGTTCGTGATAACTGGTAAGTGGAAAGATCTGCCGCTTCAATGATGTTGTAGTGAAATGAGGACAATATAATTAGTTACAAGTTACAATAAACATATTATTACCGTTAAACTAATATTTTCCTGCAGATTGTTAATGTTGCATTCAAAACAGAGCTATTAAAGAAATTAGGAAACAAAAAACGTTATTTGAAAGGGTTGTAATAAAATAAAAGATCGTAATTTAACAAACTACTCGCTGCCCGAGCGCGCCTCACATTAAAATACATGTTAATGGGAACACGTTGTAACCCTTTTCTTTATTGTGTACTTTTTGTTTTATTCAGAGGTCAATGTATACTTTTTACTTTGCTACTATGAAAAGGTTTATGAATCAATTAATTAAATGTCTCCACGGTCATTGTCACTGTGTAAATATGTAAATGAGCTTATGAATAACAAAGCCTTGATTTATTAGTCATATTGTCCGTACAAAGCTTGTGTGTACCGAGGTAAGAAACGCTGTTTGTAAATTTAAATAGTGGACTGATAAACAATATGAGTGACATACAATGTGAAACTAAGTAGATCAACTACTACACATCAAAGTGTTACTGTTAAGTACAATGTGCATTTTGTATCCTATAATTTAAATAAGTAAAGTGACGCGACTTATTTCAATTAAAAGAAAATTGGTCCGATATAACTTATAATTATCGGCAGTGTCACGAGACATTTCATCGGAACACGGCAAAGCCGTTTGGCAGCCGAAGCCTACTAGATTACCAGTTGTTACCAATTTACAATAAGGTATAGGGTATATAATAAGGTATTCATAACATAAATTTATAAATAAATGTTTACCTAAAATTTACTAATAAATGAAAAAAATCGTTAGTCATAGATAGGAATTAACATTAAATAACCTATGTTAGGATCAACGAATTTATTATCTCAAAAAAGAAATTTACATGTTTATAAATAGATTAAAATTTAAGGACTAAGTTAGCGTGAGGATTCAGGACTACGTCTGTACTTTCACGCTCAATGGTAACTCAGACCTAAAAACGGTACACCATTATTTGATTATGCTGATGGACAGATCTCAGTGGAGATTAGCACGTTCTTTATCGCACGAGTTTTAACTCGTAGTATTATAAAGCAGTTTTTTTTATCTAGAGTGCATAGATGACAACGAGTTTTTGATAGAGGATCTTGGTTGCGGGCAATAAGCGTTAGCAAGCATTGCATAACCAGACAGGGGTCCGGCACTCTGGGCCAATGACACAAACGACAGAACGCCACCGTCGTATTCCTTAATCACCACTTTAGTACGAAGTTTGTACGCATCCGTTCAGCTGCGAAAAACAGTATAAAACGTATGTCATGAGTGTGTTTTCTATGGCCAAAAACTGAATAGAACTCAATAAGTGAGAGTGAGTAGTCAAAAATATTAGTCTCCTTATTTTTCCGGGCCTCGCTTTAGAAATATAAGGCTGCGGGTTCGAATCCCAGTGCCCAATCATTTTTGTGTGAATTGTTTTATCGGCGCTGGTCAATATCGGTGAAGGAAAACATCGTGAGAAAACCGGCATGATTAAGAACTAATTATTTGAGGACGTGTGACATCCACCAACCCGCACTTGGCCAGCGTATGTGGATTAAAGCCTAAACTCTCTCAACTCGTAAGATAGTTGAGAGAAGACCGGTGCCCAGCTGTGGGACACTAAAAAGGGTTGAAGTGATATTCTTCCATAAAACCTTTTCCTGTATTTCACAGTCGAATCCTTCCGTTTCTCGCGTTCTCTCCGTTTGTCGCGCAATCGCAATGATACAGTGCTCAGAAATTCAGTGTAGAACTCATGGGACTCATGTAGGGCTCTTTTTAATCTACTTTATTAAGAAGGGCATTCTCAACGGATTTAAATAATTGTTTTCGATTATGACAGGATGACTATTCCTACCTATTTAATTTTGAAGTTGTTTTTTATTCCTACTATCTGGCCAGGACTTATTAACGGGGGCCAGTCACTCAGTTTCTTGCATATAACGATCTCCCCATGCATCGCACTATCATACATAGTAAATATTCGCTGTGCCGCAGGCTTCCGTAGTATACAGGACAACAGAAAGGATATTTGAATTAGAAAAGCTAACAGGCAAATATCATTAGGTATGTATATACCTAGTTCATTAGATACAAGATTGCTAATAACAAGCTTCCGCATACTATTTAGTTGTCCTGGTAATTCCTACAATAGACACAAAAATCTTTTTGTCAGAAGAGATAACTACCTATAATGACATTACATTTTATCCAGTAGCGTAGTATAGTGTAGGTAAAATTAGGTAACTATTATATGTAACTTATCACATTGTACTAGTTTAAACATACACAACGACTAAAATGTAGTGGGCGTGAGAATTTTTTTGTGGGAACTGTAATTATCACTGTATAAAATATTTAAAATATTGAAGTAAATTTTGCTGTTGGTTTTTAATAAAATAAATAGATAAACTGAATAGGAAAATGTTGTTCACATAAACTTTATAACTACACATATTCTTATTCCTACTATTTCTAGTTTGGTAGATATTAAATACCTACTGTAAGTGCTGAAGTTTGTGAGGATCTATTAACGGATTTCTACTCTTACTCTTCACAAAAACAGCTTATAAAGCTAGTGTTGCAAAAGTTATCGTTGTTACTTGACTTTGAATTAACAAAACCTGTGCAAAAATACTCTTAACGCATTTCTTTTGGTGCATCAAATCATTATCATCATGCAGACCTCAAATCGGTTTGGTCATCGAATAGAAAAAGGGTGACGATATTTTAAAAACCGAACAGATTTTCAGCTGAAATGCATCAATTCAGTCATTTTCATTTTCAAAAGAAAATAGAAAGGTATCAAGATAGAAAGTAGTAGCAGGTAGTTCGGGAAGTAGTTTTACCTTACCTATCTGTAGGTACTTACAGATAAGGTAAAACTAACTAAACTAAAGGTAGAGAAGATGTTTTATAAACCTGCGTAATAAAAAGACCAATAAACAGAACAAAATATTCAAGCACATACCTACTAAGTATTGCTAAAAACTGTCGATAATAATTTAGTGTGCCCCAGTGCAGGCAGGGGCGTACATTGTACAATCTCGTCAAAGATACGTATAGCATTATTTAGAGATCAAACGTTGAAGCCCGACACGTGGCCCACACGGCCCGACACAATGCCGATACGTGACGAATTGAAATATCTGGCAAACTTTTATTGTCGCAATTTCTGGTAAATCTGTTCTAGCTTAGAACACGTTACGAATTGTAACATATTTTGATTGACGCTTATAAGCAATCCAATAAACTAGAAAGCACACCGAATGCGTTATAGAGAAGTAACTAATAGGTAAACATATATATAGAAGTCGATCCTTAAAAAGAGAAAGGTTAAAATAAACTAAAATTACAATGTGATTTACAGAGCGGTGATATAGAGGTACAGAATAAAAGCTAGCACAAATACGACACTTAACATCGGTAATCGAGAAGCGATCGATACGAGACACTTTTAACAACACTGGATACATTTCAGAAGGCGCCGCCTCTTTTGTAACAATGGGCGCATTAAACGGTTCGCCAGCCTGCTGCAGGCCTGTCCAAATGTTAGATCAGTATCTGTTAATTGACACTATGTTTGTCTAATCCACCACAACACTTGCATTAAACTCACATCTCAAAATTGTTTCTCAGAACTCTACTTGAAATTAAAATAGTCTGAATGAAGTAATGGATTTGTTTCTCTCAACTCATTTAAAGTGTTAATTAAGTAATATTATTAAGTTAATTTATAAGGTAATCTAGTTTTACGCCCGCGGCTCCGCTTGCATGTAGGTCGGATATCGCGCTAAACCATTAACCTCTTTTTTCTCAGTCGGATAAAACTATCCTTTTCCGAGTATCGAACTATCTCCATACAAAATTAGTTCAGTAGTGTAGGCGTGTAAGCAACATTTTCAAATCGGCAAGCTCCCATAGGCATATTCATAAATCTATAGAGGTTTCATAAAAAATATGTCAAATTAGTTGTCACACTGGTGAACGTTGATTTTCTACGGCTCTTAGACCATAATGTAAGTTTTTCATTCAGATTTTTAGGTATAAAGACATTTATTCCTAACAAGACAATAAGTCACTTACACGAGTACATTAGTATAAAGTAAAAAGTAAAGTTGTTCGTTGACAAGGTAGGTATAATAGAGAAATAATTAAATGTCCAAAAATATTAATCACAATTATTACTGACTACCTTCAAAAATTAATATTTAGGTTGCGTTCCGATTTAAGCAAACTGAGCTCACAGTGTCTTGAATTCTGAGTTGATTTTGCTTGGATTTTGGTACAAGTAAATTAAGCACTGGGTCCCAAGCTGGTGGTATATTAATTTTCTCTGTTAAAATTAGGATGTTTTTTAATTTCAATAGCTTCGCGGATCATTCTTGGTAGGAACCGGTTTTCTTTGACAAGAACCTGTGTTTTATCAAATCTCAGGTAATTATTGGGGCCTTTTTGAGTATGTTCACACACTGCAGATTTTGTCGAGCATTGATGTTTTACGTCAGCTATGTGTTCTTTTATACGGGTCCCTATACTTCTCTTTGTTTGTCCTATATATGAGAGTCCACACTCACAGTCAATTCTATTAACACCCGCATCTTATATAGAGGACTGGTAGAAACAATTTACTTCTAGAAGTTTCGTATAACACGTCTCGTGTTAAATGCTCTAAGGTGCGGGCACTGAAATCTCTTTACAAGGATATTAGTGGAGAAACCTAAAAATTGGCTGACGCTGTTTTTTAGTGTATCTGATAAAAAAATATTTTATATATCTTTTTACCCAGTATAGCGTTTAGAACTAAACTTTACATATTATAATAGCCTCACTTCTCTCACTGCTCTCCTAGACTTCAACTCTAACTGTGACGTGTTTTGCGGGTTGTTGGAATTGGATACTGTCAGTGTGTCAGGGGTATTGTGAGGGAAAGGAAATTATTACTCATGTTAGCTTGGTATCTGTTATGACCTAAAACTTGCACATTAAACTCAATAATCAATAAGTATGTATATGATTGTTCTATAAATTATTTCAACCGCCTATAAATCCAATATCAATTCGGTCGCGCGCTTTCTCCAAAGAATGCCTTAAAGAAGCCATAAGAGCCAACCAATCACTCCGTTCTGAATGAATGAGCAAGTGTTAGTAGATCTCGCTCGTCATATTGGCAGTCGCTACTCTCATTTATATTTTTTTCAATGTTATTACTTAGCAATAATTGTAACTGGCGCTTTGTCGTTATTACTGTAAATAAATAAACAAAATTATATAATTATTTATTTATTTTATTTATGTAGTATTTTTTTTCTTTACTAAGGTATAGGGAGTTCGCTTCAAACGAAAACTTTGAACTTCTTTGTAATGCCATCCGAGAAACTAGAAAGATATTTAAGAAAAAGTAACAAGAATGTTGGAGAGCTTTCTGTTTATCCTTATCTCCCCAAACTAGGCTTAGATCTGCGTTTAAAGAAACAACGCTTCCATTACCTCTTAACTGATTCATTTTTGGATAAACTTTCTCCTCCCTCAGTGGTTGAGCAAATCCCTTTATTATTAGGTCCACTAGTAAATACTGAAACTACACTAGGTTTTATTTGTATTTTATTTATCCTTTCATAACTCGAAGGCATAGTTAGTAACTTTAGTGAAGAATCCACTCCTGGAGAAGACGGAATTCCCTATTCAATTTCTTCTCATCTTAGTGACAGATTCCTTTCTTACCTACTAGATATACCTGTGCCTTCTTCTTGGAGAGTACAAGGAGTCATTCCAATTTTAAAACCTGGCAAAGACTCATCAGATGTCTCTTCCTATAATCCAATTATTTTATCTCCCGTTGTCACCAAAATCGTTGAATACCTAATTATAAATCGTTTGTAATAGTACATTGAAAGTAATCAGCTGTTAAGTCCTACTCAATAAGACTTCCGCCGTGGTAAAGCACTCCGGACGTTGTCAGTATTCTAAAAAATCTGACGTGGCCGCCTTTTGATAATAATTCTGCGTATGATAATGTAGTATTAAGTATCCTATATCAAAATATGACTCCGCCGTGGTAAAAGCACTCCGGACGGTCTCAGTACCTATATTGACAACTTGGATCAGCCTTCTCCTCTAAAAAATTAGTCCTGGCCGCCTTTTGATAATACTTCTGCGTATGATAATGTAGTATTAAGTATTCTATATCAAAAATGGAACACTCTTAATATCCCTGTAATTCTGTTTAGCTTTAGTATTAATATTTTGTCCAGTAGATACATACGAGTACATCTGCACACTCCGAACGCCGACTCTTCAGAAGTTAAATCACGCCTTGTGTGGAAAAGTCTTCCACAAGGCTCAGTCAAGTCCAATAGGTACTATACAACATTTACGGTTATGATCTAGAACCCTCTTTAAAGGGCCCTGTTAGTGTATTATAACCGGGTATTAGAGTAAAATGTGTACCTGTACCTATATTTATGTCTACTCATACGGCTGATGAAATACACATGCACTATACCAAAGAAAAATAACTTAATCACTGCACTACATCTTTGTTCATTAAATTATGATTATTTACTTACGTATTTCAAACCTGAACCCCATTTATGTTTAATTATTGGATAATGCTCTACGCTGTAGATTTAGTAATGCTAAATCTGTGATCTATGAGTACGCCCATATTTTTGGCATATACTTAAATATGTGCTTATGTGCCGTAATACCAATTTGATTAATATTTTTCAAAATTTGTAGATTGTTTACCAAGTCCTCCCTTATTTTTTTTAGATATCGGCCAAGGTTTTTAGTTGATTTATATAATAATTTTTAAACACTACTGGCATATTTTTTGAAAAATTGCGCTTTTTAAAATTTTATTTTCATTTTATTTCTTAATTTTTCAAAGCCTCCTGCATTTTTTTCAACATAATTGCCAGTGCTCGCATGTTTCAAAAGAGAAGATTGATTCAAAATGGTTTTAATACTTAATTTTATTTCAATACTGGTCCAACCTACCTACTGACACTAATATTATTTTTATTATTTAGTTTCGATCAAAACAGCCCTTTTGGTATTCTCATAACTATGACGACCGCTGTCAGATACGCTCGCGTCACGTACGCGTCACGCGAGCGCTTTAGCGTGTATGTTATTTGTATGACAATCACAAGAATACCATTTTGCACTCAGACGTAAACTTAATTGCAACGTGATTGCAACTGAACCGCAACTTGATCGGCGCGTCAAGAAATTACGTGAATTAGCCTACTGATCATAACTTCTGGCCAAGGCCCCCTAACAATTTCCAGACTTCACGATCTTGAGCCACCTGCAAGAAACTGTCTAAGAATACATCTAGTTCGTCCCAACATTTTAGTCTGGGTCCTCTGGGTCATTAAGAGTTGAGTTAGAGTAGGTACAAGGTAGGAGATGAGGTAAGAATTAGAACCCGTGCGTAGGTACCAATTACATTACAATCAACGTTGATGTGCACGTGACGATGTATGAACAAAAATTAAGCCTTGGAAGTGTGATTAGAATCGTAGTAAGTAGCGTTCCTGTACCTAATCTCTCCTACCCCCATAGGAAAAACAATTTTGGTATGTTAAAAAGTTTAACCAAAATAAGCATTAGGTATTTATTAATTCCTTTAATAAACCTGTTCGTGTGGTAATACCCATAGACGGATCTAGAGTCTGAACTAAATGTTATTATAGTATCTATTTAATTATTATACCTTACATATTATTATTAATCTAAGAGACTAATAGACTGGCAGTACCTACCAACTTATCTATAAACGAATGAGTGACTATGGCCATATGTATGTGACTATAGAACAAATAATCCGTAGTGTTCTCGTAGCAGAAACATTGTTTGCTACGCCGCCGCGCCGCGCCGCGCCCCCACCGCGCTGTAGTGGCTGCGTAGTCGCCGTAGCAGTAGCTGCAGTATCTTGCATACCTTATTTTATTTGTATCACAATAATAAATAAGCTTGTCTAACTAAGGTATTTTGCACTTGTATGATCTATTACGTGGACAAACGTATCACATAGGTAAGATTCATGTTTTTTTTTGTACCGGCGGCATTTGTGTTCTTGAAGGATAGCATGTAGGTACTGCACAGACGATATTATTGGTTTCAGTATAAATTCTCCAGCTTCATGAACCGTAACTAGTGCAATAATAGTTCGTATCTAAATACATAGTATTTCAAAAGACTTATAGTACTTATACCTAGTCTACTTTAATCCCTAAAGGTTACCTGATAAAGTTACCTGTGAACAATTTATGACATTGTACACGAAGAGTACCAACGGGTAGGCAGGTAAGTACCTACCTACTTACTCTCTAAGAATTATTAATAGCTATTAGGTACTAATCTTCCTCTGCCTTTCACATCCCGCTACTTGCTGTCGGCGAATGTTATGAACCGTAATAAAGTTAACATATTTTGTATCTTTGCCGCTCAATAACACCATAATAATCCTATAAGTACAATAGTAAAAAACACTGTACAATATCCTAAATTCCTTGAATTACAAAATTAGAGGCGTTGAAGGTACCTATTGCTTCCGTCATTGTTTTATTCATAGAATTGGCAGGATAAAAAAAAGCTTACAAAAATAATGCCTACCTATAAAATTCCACTACCTACCGCCATAAAACTGTCTATTGTATTTATTTTTGTTTGACGCTGTTTACGACACACCATTTTGGTTAAATTCTAAAGTAAAATTCTACTAAAATCACATAGAAAGAGCTAAATATCTTTTAACGGTATAAGTAGATATCTACCTACATTAAAGGTACTAATTACTATTATTTAGGTACTAATTCTACATTATGACTACAGTTAAGTATTTAATTAAAAAAGTATTAAAGTATCTTCTGTTTACTTAACTATCTACAATGTTGCCTGAATTTTAACGAATTCTCTCAGTTTTGATACCGAGCTTCCAAAACGTGTCAGACTGCCTAATTTATATAACAGGCTAACAGCACTTTGCAAAATTAAGACAGAGGACTATTATCAGTTACACAAACATGTTAGTAATAATACAATTAGAAGGTTCACATGAGTCCCCTCGATTGAGATTTGTGCCATGACCATGATGGAATACAATTAATAGACGTTACGCGTCCAATAAATGCAGCTTTCATATATTACTAAATATCACGTTTCACGAGCTCTATCACATCCTGGGATCCGACTCCCCTTTGTGACTGTGTATATAACGTACTTTTATCTTGTTACAAAGGAACAAAGCATTTGATACAAGTACATAAAACACTCCAAATGTCGAAAGCGGATAATGCCCATCATTATACATTCATGTGTTTTGTCGTTTACAATATTTATTTTGAACAGTTTCGAGGGGGGGAAAACCCTCCTTTCGGTTGAAAGCTTCCGGAAGCGCGTAAGGAGGCGGCGGGCGGCGCTTCAGGACGCCCTCATTGGTTCGTGGTGCCCCACCATGCTGGGACTCCGCCCCAGTGAAAATTCTCCCCCAACCAAGCCTTGTGCGATTGTAGAGAGTAGAGCTCGTTCTTTATTCAGTAAGCGCGTGTCAGTCAACTGTGCTGCATCGACCACTCTGTTGTACAAATACGTGTTGAATCATCGCACCGGCCACGGCGTCGCTGACTCAGTGAAGTTCGCGTGTTGTGTAGTAATGGTGGACAGTATCCTAGTGCACTTGTAGTTTCGTGTGATGCACGCGATGAGTGACCCGACCGCTCTAGCTAACATGTTGCCTTTCGATTCTATTGGACTTTACGAACAGCCTAAACCTAGGTTCATATTTAAAATGCCGAGAGTGGTTCCTGACCAAAAAGCCAAGTTTGAATCTGAAGATCTCTTTAAAAGACTGAGCAGAGAAAGTGAGGTATGAGCTCGTTCTTAATAATGATATTGTAAGGCTGGCTAGTGTGTAGTCAGTATATTCCATCTAAATGGTGTTTAATATTGAACAGGAAAATGAAGGTATGTTTTTAACGGTTTAGTAATAATTCCCATATTTCCTTATCCATTGTGACTGTGCCTGTTATAGGTATAGGTACGTATGCATAATCTTCGTCCATAATAACTCATGCCTACCTACTCGACATGTCCATATCAAGTACTAGTAGGTACCTACATAAATATAACAACTACATTAATTCAAAACTTTTGTTGATGATAAACTATGTATTGTTCAGGTGAGATACACGGGATACCGAGACCGGCCCCCGGAGGAGCGACAGATGCGGTTCCAAAGCGGGTGCCGCGAGGGCCACACGGAGATCGCGTTCACCGCTACCGGCACCAACCTGCAGCTTGTCTTCGACCATTCCCCATATAACAACCGTGGCTGCGACTTCCAAAAGGAAACTGGCAAGGTACCTGTCGATTGCTTTCATCATCATCATCATATCCGTGTTGATAGTTCAGACACTTACTGTCACCTTCCATTTTCGTGTATCTGCTTAAAAAATGCTTTTTATTTATAAACTTCAGTAGTAATGATTGTATGAACAAACCGTGTTTCTTGGACCTCTCTTTCTTATTGAAAATTATAGTATTCTAGGATTATTCATTCGTTTTCATCACAGATATGGTACTAACCATATCTGTGATGAAAAGTCACTGTGGAGTAACGGAATAGAAAAAACAAAAACAACTTGTTTTTTCTATTTTGTGAGTGGAGTAGTGTAGGTACGTATATTGTTTACTGTAGGTACGTGAATTATGGGCTGACGGACTTTAACACAGGTTTTGCTCTGTAACGACTGTAACCTAGCCAGGACGTAAGACTTTTTATTGTTACTATTTTATTTTACGCGATACCAAATGTAAAATACTTTGTGTAACAGACTGTACTTACCTACATTACTGGAAATAAACGTTAGTATTATTATTATTGTTGTTTCAGAATTCTAATTTTATTTAAAATATAGATACATATATCTTTTCATCTTTGTGTATCTAGTTAGCATTAACTTTAACACAAAAGATTTACCTATGCTTAATTACGTCGCTCTTTATGACTTTGTCACAGATGA
This sequence comes from Meganola albula, assembly GCA_936450015.1. Classification (NCBI taxonomy): domain Eukaryota; kingdom Metazoa; phylum Arthropoda; class Insecta; order Lepidoptera; family Nolidae; genus Meganola; species Meganola albula. The sequence continues at coordinate 8,765,567 of OW388144.1, read as the reverse complement.
TTAAAATCCTCTACCCGGTTGGCTGCTCTGTAGAATTTATACATCATAGATAACTTTTTTTCTTTTGTTTGCTTACAATTTGGCAAAACGGTCACAATTTCCAGCATCCAGCCTATATCAATCAATTATACCTTTTTTCGTTGCTTCAGTACGAATATTTTCCTATTCCTTCGAAATTATCCCCGTAATTAAATCTTAACATAGTATAAAATTAAGTCTCTTGCGCTGTCTGTCTGCGATAAACTAAACAAAAACTACTGATACTGAACCTATTTTAATGCTGTTTTCAACAATAGACGGAGTGATAATAATAATAATTTCACACATACACATATCTCCATCTAGTCTCAAATTAAGCAATTATATTTGCTCTTGTTATGCGTACTAAGAACAGGTATACTACTTAAATTCATTTTTTTTGTAAGTACATACGTACTTATGTTATGTATTATATGTACATATAATAGATAACATTCAGACAGAAAAAACAATCATGCTCATCCATAACACAATGATTTGTCCTGGTTGGGAATCTAACCCACGACCTTCGACTTAGCAGTCAGGGTCACTAACCACTACACCACTAGGCCAGACAATGCTCCATGAGAAAGGTATTGGTGTTTAAATTATACCCGTGCGAAGCCGGGGCGGGTCGCTAGTATACATCTAAAACAGTGCTAGGACTTAACAGGTAAATGTAGTACAGAGAAATAAAATTATGTGACTCATAATCATTACCAAAGCAGAATACTTAGTAGTACCCGTAACGTATATCGGTGATGAACTTAATACGCTCATCATTCGTGAACAACGGCCGTGCGTCATCAGTGCCGAACTTCCGGCCCACATTCTATAACAAAAATTAAGACATTAATATCATGCAGCCTAATGATCGTATGATGAAGGCATACCTTACATACAACCAACCAAAACACTCCGGTCAATCTTGATACAGTCCAACATTACAACATAACATCTTTCCTTAGCGCATTCATTGTGACTCTACAATCGTGCTCGTTGAACATGGTCGTGCATTAATTTAAAGAGATTTGTAAAAGAAGCATGGTAATGACGTAAGATGACCGTCAGGAAGTCAAATTCAAGTATAACTGGATTACTTATCCAGCTTTGTTGAGGTCTGTGATCAGCCCATTCCACTTTACTATGAACAGTATGAACCTTTACCGTAACTTATTAGTTTACCCACGTTTTACTTACATCAGTTACATCCCATTTCATACAGCTAAAACACAAACTATATAATATTACTTACAAGTGCAATTTCTTAATCATTCTACACACAGAGGTGTTAATAAATAACTATGTCATGTAGAGTCCGCACGTAAAATCCGTAGAATCACTAGACAAATTGGTAAAACCCAATGCGTAGATCTACACTCATCTACATAGATAAAACTAAAATTACAAACCAGATGCTCGTCCCATCTGCGGAAGGGTTTAAGGACCCAAATTTTTTGTAATTTTAACTTTTTACACAAACCTCCTTGCACGGATAAAATAATAAAATAATTTTCTAGTGTCATGCATATCATAGTCGGAACTAGTTTTATTTCTGCCGATTTTTTTATGGATATTGTTGTTTTGTTTGTCATGAATACTAAAAAACAGTTTTGACGCTCGAGTCCCTTCAAGCGTCAAAACTGTTTCAAAATACGAGTAGTACAATAGTAGGTATGGTATTAAAAGTTACAGACAGTATGCATTAAATGAAACAAAACATCAAACGACAAACAACGACATCGTTACATTTTTCATTATCCTTACATATCTCTCGTCCTTACATATCTACCACAATATGTACCTAAGTAATCATTCTACCTTAATACTTATTTCTTGTTTTATAATATAATTCAAGGAGAGCCCATTTGGCCGAGTTTTATTGAATTTAGCCCCCTTACTTCAGTGACCACCCGCTGCTTTTCTGTATGAATACTTATATTTATTTACACTCAGCTCATTTAACAAAGCGCTCGACTGTACAAGAGTTCTCATCACTCATCTAGTAACGATGTTTTATTATACTCTACTTCAAAAGTCCTTGTGCATTTTAGTATTTATTACAATTTAAAGACATCGGCGAATTAGATTTAATACTTATTTGAGATTTTCACCAAGAAATTGCTAGCTAATAGTCATATTCAACAATATCATGTCATCAGTGCATCTAGTCGGGACTGTTAAATTTCAACCGACTATTGTAAAAATATGTTCTCTGAACAAGTAATACGATATAGATCATGATCTTGATCCGGCATCTTTGTTTCCCGATAGCTATAATCTACCTGTCTTCAAGTCACGAGTGAATCTGTATTTATTAGGTAGGCGCATTCCATCGTAGACTGCAACATTGCTTCACATCAGGCAAGTTGTGGTCAAGCGCAAACCTATTATAGACTAAAAAAAAAAGTTACAGGTCCACCGATCGTAAAGTTGTTAATGTTTTGATATAACAATATATTCTTAGGTACCATTACCTATACCATACCACATATAATAAAATACAATCTTACGTTAGTTACTTACTAGTTACACAATTCAATTAAGAATTTATACAATCTAGTCCCTTAATTTATAAATCCAATGTTAGATGAGGGTACAGGGAGAGGGAGAAAAACATTTCCCCTGAAATCAATAATGGAAAAGCGCCAGGATTGGTGGACGTTTTGCCCGCCCAACTAACATGGCTGCCGGTGCGGTGGTGGTGCGTCGTCGCTGGCTCCTGGGGCCCTGATAGCCTCTATGTTAGTTTCTATTTTTTATTCTGTTTATCAACGACACCACCATCGCTCCAGCTCCGCACCACACAGTTCGGCACATACCTACAATAGAAATGTGTAGCTACACCGATTACCTAACACGACAACAGTCTAGTAGAAGTTGTAGAATACATAAGTACTTATTTAATGCAAGTCTTGCATTTTTACAATGCGCGAGGTTTTTGGTTAAGAAGTCTATACAGTAGGTGCTGTTAGGTAATCATGAAACTACATAATTGTGTGTAAATTAGTTACAAACAGACGGCAAGCTTCGCCACGTCCATTCATGATACTTTTTACTTTTTTTAAATTCAAAGGCAATTATTAGTTAAATTGCATCCTGGTCGAATGTCTGCCACAATTAAAGGTTTGTTGGAAGCGGATGCCGGAACAAAGCCAGCACGCGATCTGCAGCCGTCTGCCTTCTGTCGTTTGTCCTTCCTTACCTTACGCTATAGGTAGATACACTTCGCCTACCCTTTCGTGATCCATGTAGCAGTTTATTCACGACCAAAGCTAAATTAAGCTAATAAATAACTAAACTGAATTTGTGATAACATAACATTGAAAATCACTTTGGCAACTATACTTAATAGATACTATCATAATAACATTCATAACATAAAAGACACTGCAAGTCAGACATTATTGTCCCGATGAAATGAACTGCGGCCAATTTCTACCTGTGATTTTTTTCACGAGACACTTCCGAGCCATATGTGATTTAGAAAAGAGCTCTCCTGCCACCAACAGCGTTAGTGTTTTTGTGAGTTGTTTTTACATAATGAATGTTTGTCGTCAGGCCCACATCGTATCCCGATTTATCATGAACGGAGTTTGCGTGAGATGGAGAGGCTGGATCGATTTGGAACGTTTAGATGGCGTGGGATGCCTAGAGTTGGACGAGGAGAGAGCTGCGATAGAGGATGCGGCGCTGCGGGACCAGATCGAGAGGTACAACCAGCGGCTGCGGGACTTTGAAGACAAACAGCGCGCGTACCGCGAGCATGGTGACGAGCTGCGCGCGCATTCGCACTCGCACGTGCACGCGCAGCGGTGCCACCAACCGCGCCAGCCACCGCACGCAGCGCACCCGCCACACCCTCACCCTTCGCACCCGGTACACATCAAGCCTCATTCGCAGGGCGCTCTCATTTCCTAGACTCTGTCAGACTATTCTGTCAGAAGGCGATAGAGCTTGCCTGCTCCTGAATAGCCTTATTCTTTCACGAGCAGACAAGCTATAGAATCGACTTATCTATCTAATACCTTGTCATTCTTGTATATTATACGTATAGAAATATATAACCTGAAACGGCTCCAACGTTTTTCATGAAATGTAGTGTTTATGAGGTTTCGAGGAGCGATTAATCGATCTAGTTAGGTTTTATTTTTAGAAAACGTCGTTATTTTCCTGTTTTGAGGCAATATCTACTAAAACTGCTAAATTATCATTAGTATACGAAGGAAAACGTCTCTATATGTCATCATGATAGCTCAGGTGAGATATTAGATGGTCATGAAACCAAATGATACCGTTTCGTATCTAATCGTTTTTTTGTGAGAAAAACTATTACCTACATGGAGCCCTTTAATATAATTTCAAAAAATGGCATCCAGGTTTTAAGTTTTATTACAGCTTTGTTCAATTCTGAACAGAACAACTTAGATAAACCATTAGGTAGAGCAAAATCATTTTATATTTTTACCAATGTTTTGTAAAAAAATAGATACTTGTATGAAGATAATTTCTTGTTTAATGAATGTCCCCATGTTAGTTGTTGAACAAGTCATCATAAAGCGGATAGACAAGTTGATACCTAAGATATAGAAGTATCTACTTCCACAAAAATAAATAGGTACAATGTAAATATGCTTTAGGTACCTACCTCGTTTAAGTAACACGCAAGTTTTCCTGATCGTATTTCAGTTTATTCAACTCACTGGTTTTCCCAGCGTATTTTTACTCGCTTAATCAAATAGTAAGTACAAATCTAAAAAACAAACTTTATAGAAAATATGTCTTACCAGCTTTATCACAATCAGTTTTGTAAATGTCATCGATTTAAACGCATGGTACCTACTTATTTAACCTAATGATGAGTTGTTCAACACCTATCGGTAATAGATGCAATCGTATTTTTAAGATAGTTCTAGAATAACTGTAAAAAAAAATGTAGATACTGTGTTAACCTACCTACTTATTATTTAGCTCGTTAGATATATTTTAGTCAAAGTGCTTAAACGCTCAGGTCATAAGTTTATTAATATTTTAGGCATACCTGACATAATATGCAAAGAGGGTGGGTCGGAATTGTTCTCATTCCACTGCCACCTTCTGACCGATAATTATTCGTAATCACGAGTGAATCAGTATACTAGGTTGGCGCGTTCCATTGTAGACTACATAATTGCTTAACATCAGGCAAGTTGTAGTCAAGCGCCAGCCTATCGCAGAATAAAAAAAATATATCTTGGTACTTAATCAATAATTTACAAACTTAACTTAATCAAACAAAAAGTTATAATCAATACAGGAATATACACCTAAGAATAATTATTACATACCTATTAGGATAGTGTCTAACATTTTGTAACAATACCTCCTAATGAATCCGGTCATTTGTTGCTGATTATTTTATCATTACGTAATAATAGTTAAAGGTAAGGTTTTAACTAATGTTCTTGTTTAATTTGAGCAAACTACCTGTTATTTATTTTTAGATACGTAGTTAAGTTTATTAATTTTGTAAAACATTAAAAAAGTATTGTGATATAATGTAAATAAATATTTACTACTTAGCAAAGTAGTTACAATTTAAAGCATTTCTTGTTTTACTTACGAAAGCTGAAGATCATCGACGTCGTGACGTCACACGTGACTTACTATGCGTTTCAAATGACTGGAAATCCACCATCTTGGATAGGAATGCGCAACAAATTCACATTTTTAGTAGGTACTGTGGGCAAAAACGTTTTTTTGGAAAAATAATCACATCTAGATGAAAATTAAACAAAAAATGTTGTATCAAGATTGGGTATTTGAGTCGAATATTTAAGTAAGAACATATGTATTTACTTGGGTAGGTAGCTACATACTTTTCTACATAAATCACTTTTCCATACATTTTAACAAAATATTACCTATATTAAATGTCGATTGGCGAAACAAAACGCGCGGCTGGTCGCTTTTCCAGTATAATATGCAACAGCTTCGAATTTTGACTGGAAAGGTGGCTTGCCGGCCCCGCAGTTAAGATGCTATGGTGCGTACTTACCTGCAAGGGCTTAGAACTTGACTTTTCGAAAGTTACTATTATTAAAAGGGCTAAATACACCACAATCCCGTAAGCGCTACTCCTGACTGCAACGTGCGTAAGTTCCTCTTAGCTTAAGAACTTAAGAAAGTTAGATTACAAATAGCAAAAATAGAGGAGGTAAAATCACTTCACTTATCCATCAAAGGGTATAATTTGTGAACTTTATGTGTCACTTATATTTTCACCATAAATAGGTGTTCGAAGGAGCTATAAAGAAATGTGTTAAAAATATGTATTTGCTTGTATCACTAGGTACATATAGGAATGGTTTTTACTATGAAAATAGTCGAGACCATACAAGTATTGTATCATTTTAAAAATACCGTTTTGTGTACTTCATTTTAGAACTATTCAGGGATGTCATAAATGAGAACATCAATTCTGAGTCTTATGAAATTTTCTGCTGGAGTTTTGACAATTAGCGCTATTAGCCGCCAGCCCAGAATTTGTGTTATTTGATTGATAATTTAATTAAGTTTAACCAGAAAAAAAAATTGACTGCAGTTTCAATGCATAACTTAACTTTTTTTACGATGACGTATGTTACGGAATTGAACATAATGAAAATTTTCAATTACCTAAATCACAGATAATATAATACTATCTAAATAAAACTGCTTACTATGACCACTTACAATGTATGCATTATCATTTAACCACTATATTGTTCCCCAAATAATGTTTATGATAAAAATAGATTCGATAAATTAAACCGCATGAGAATTGTTTTTATCGAAACTGCGGTTTTGATTTCCACACGTCCACCACCAATAATTTATTATAAATTAAGAATTTCTAGGTAAATATGCACAATTAATACTACCAAAGTCTAATTAGGTAGGTATTAATTTCCTATTATGACGGAATTCGTTTTTACTAGACGAGATTAAATGTCTTGTTTTTATAATTTAAGCTTTTCAAAATGGTCTGCTACGACATTCTTCTAAAACAAAAGAAAACTCACGTAAGTACAAAAAAGAATGTCTTTGTGAAACATAATAACCAAGTTTTTGTACTTTCCTATCTGTTATTTCATATTAATAACAAGTATATCAATAAAATGTCTTTGTCATTCAAAAGCCTAGTTATCTCACTTAGCATATAAAAATTAATAAAAGCAATTATCTTACAAAACAACGAAGTTACAGATTTTCGAGATGAAACTGGCCTATGCACCCCATAGGCCGCCGCGCCGCCGCCGCGCCGCGCCGCCGCCGCTGCGCTGACGCGCCGTCCTTCGCCGCCCTCGCTCATTATACGCAATTTACCGGTCGAGGAAACGTTCATAAAATTACATGCTTATTGCTCGTTGAGCACAACACGTGAGACCTGTATTTTAACGCTTCAATTGTTTTATTGATTCCTAAATATGTTAGTCAGTTAATTAAGCTATTATCTTCATTATTATTATTATTGTTTAGGTAGGTAGGTAAACTAAGTAGGTAGCCTACCTATGTATTTGTATAAAAAAATAACAAACTTGTATCTAGCTTCAGTTTCAATAAAACTCGCATTTTAGTACTTACGGTAAGCATATTTATTAACTAGTACTTTTACAGTCCATCAAATCTAAGAAGTACCGTTTGACAGTTCTAAACGTAGTACATTTAGAATTTTATTTTTTGTATGAAAATTGTTTATGTTATGTTTAAATAAAAATAGCTTCATAATTCAATTATTTTACAGGAAAGCTAATAAAAATAGTGTGAATTACGCCTCTATAAAGCTAATTCAATAGAAAACAGTGAAACGTCAAAAGGTAGCTAGTACTTCTTAGATTTGTTCAATTGTAACATCGAATTTTGATAATAATTTACATACGCACTATATTGAGATTAGTAGATTAGAAACGTAACAAAACCTTATGCTTTGTAGCGAAAAAGTCCTAATGGTCTAAGATCCCGCTATAAAACGAAATCTATGAATAAAACACAAACAAAAAAGTGGAAGATATCAACAAATAACTTGATACGAACGAATGTTGCTTTCAATTCAAAAAGAAGTCTTCCATTTTTTATGAATCAGCCAAAATTATACGCGGAACTGAGCATTATCTAGCGGACACCATACTGTTGATGTTATCGTTTCTCTTTATTGTGACGTATGGCACCTTGACGGTCCAAATTGAGCAGGTAGACCTTACTTATTGGACATGATCTCTGATCCATGCCATGCCACAAAAAACTTGGTATTTTACAACACATTATAAATCCGAGTAGGCTATCCAGAGGTTCTACACAATGAACCTGTGATTTATCCGAACATTCTTTTTGCGCAAAAAGTTCAGGTCAGTGTCGGAGTGAAGCACCAAAAGGGCATTTCGTGTAATCCGCGCAAACTGTGGGAACGATGCACTGCGCTGCGATATCGATATTTGATTAGATAAACACCACAGTAGCACTTACTTTTGTAATGCATAGGTATCCATTAGATTATTGGTTTCATTTAGTTATTGCAATCAGCTACTGAAGTGTTTCATTTTATTTTAAAATAAAAACTAGGTACTGAGTAGGTAGGTAGAAGCCAAATTGCATGTGATTAATCACATCACACTATGGGAAAAGCAAGTATAATACATAAAACATTAATGTAACAAATAACAATACTGTCCGAAGGTGTAGGTAGAGGTGAATACACCATCATTTCGCTTGTTAAATTTATTCCGTTTAATGGATACAATTCGAGCGAGTTTTACAAGTAATTAAGAAACGTCTTTTTTCTGGACTCAGGGTTCGGACCCGACTCGTCACAGTTATTATGTACCATTCTTAACTGTCAATGGGATACTACGATTATTTTACAAGCATAACTACTACCTACTTGTAAAGGTAAGTTGAAAGCGGTCCAAATATGACACCATCTCAGCAGCTTGTAAGGCTTCCGTAAGACACGTGAGCCGACCAGACTCGTATCACACTTGAGTGGAGCGATATCTCGCACGCGTTAGGCTTCTCACTCGTCACAATCTTGTACAGTCAGTACCAATAGCTACACTAGCTATCTGTGGCATCTTTATTAGGGATGACTACTATTTATTAATGTTTTGTCCGTCAAATAGATAAATTACACGACAATTAATTATTATCATTATTCATCATCATTTCCCTTGCCTTTTCCCCATTTCTATTGGAGTCGGCTCCCAGTCTAACCCGATGCGACTAGCTACCAGAATTATACGACCGACTGCCATCAGACCTCGAAACTTAGTAAACGTAGGGAACCGGTAGCCGAGAGGCTTAGACCAGGTGTCAGATTATATTAGTCTTCTGATTACATGTAACGACTGTCATAGATGTTTTTAAATAAAAACCAAGACTGACGGCTTAACGTGCTGTCCGAGGCACTGAGGGTGGTCCCTCAACCAACCAGACACCGAAACAAATCTTTTTGTTACACAATGATTGTCCGGGGTGGGAATCGAACCCGCGACCTCCCGGGCACAGTATAGCCCAATTGAACGGCTTACACCGATCGACTACCGAGGTCGTCAATTATTATCATTATTATTAGTATTACACATTATTATAGTGGACACGTATTTAATTTTTTGTGTGTGACCTAAAGATTATGGCGCGGCGATACATCCAAGCAAAATCGACGTCACATCTGGGGAAGTTTTATACAGAGATGACAGAGGTATAACGTAGCAAACTCCCACTAGATAGGTAACTTTAATGCGTATATCCTAACATTGTTTCATTTTAACGATAAGCAAAAAATAAAATAAGCGTCTTATTTGTTTTTAATTTTACTGATGGACTAATTAAAATACGATTTTTCATACCTTGTCGTCAACCTTATTACAATCGCTAATAAGTTACCTTCTTCCACCTACCAACTGCTTGTCTTTTGATGCAATGAACTAAGAATTTAGCGTTCAGTCTTTTTTTTATTAATAAAAATATGTGGCCTACCTATGCTAGAATCTACCCCTGGGACTGTATCAATAAAAGGTGTGGGATAAGATATCGACAGTACCTACCTAGTACTTATCTAGTATCTACATAAATTACCTCGTAAGTATAAATACTTAATTCCTAAAAAAATAAACCATTATAGTATAGAATGAATAACGATACCCCATCGACACCTCTTTCATCCTGTTTCTAATAGAGACATTATTTACGTAACTCTACTTTTAATTATGTGAAGTTGTAAAACATATACATACCTAAAGCTGTTTATTTACGAAAAGTTTATATGACGGGGCTGCTGGGCGCAGGCGCACATACATCAAATGTTTGAGATTTTTATAGCCGACGGGCAGTCGGCGGCACTTTGAAACCGAGTACTGCCATTTCATCCATATGTTTCCTCGAAATAACGTCTGTTTTCTACGAACATAACTGCTGTCATAAAACTTGTTATAGATTTAACGTAGGTACATTAAAACCTTATTAACTCGTTTGTTTATAATAAAAATAAATAAAGCTCCGCTGCTTATCGCTGAAATGTTGTAAGTACTCGTAATAATAACGCATGCTACTTATTTGAAATGGAAATATAGGACTGTATTGTATTATAACTAGCATAAAGACATGTACAAATACCTACCTAAATAAATACTCAAAGTTAAGTCACATATGGGGTCCTATCCTGTACTCTACTCTATAGTTATATGTATAACTCTACCTACTCAACTAGGATAGATAGAACATTCTTTTATTCTACTTGTTTACTTTACATACACATTTCTTAGTACATACTACCTACTTATTTTATGCAGTAATCCTAGTACATATCATAGGTTAGGTAGGTAGTTATTTTATCTTTAATCATGAGTTACATCTTGACAGAAAGTACCTGGGTAAGTTCGTTGAAGTCTGACTACAACAAACTTACGTACTGTTACTTACTTTCTGTTAACTACCAATATAACTAAGTGCAAGCAAGCATATTAAAAATCAATAAAATCACAATAAGCAGGTATTGCAATAGGGCGTAAAATGCTAAGGATATAATCCAGTGGCACGTGTAGGATAATCCGGAGTAATTGAAAGCACGCGTCCTCGTTGATCCCTCGCTCATCAGGTGCTCATCCTCCCGCGACTAGGCGCTCCTCAACTGTTATCGATCGTACGTATACGCATGTGCAATTAGGGGTAGGAATAGGACCGAACTGAAAGTATCTTATCTACGAGCAAGGATTGAGGGTTTTCAAACCTTGAAATATCTCATAATCAGTGCTTTTTACATAAACATAAATGCCATTTAAGTAAACAGGTTTATATTAGGTATCTTAAATTGTGTAATGTTAGCTAATACTATACTTACCTATTGATTTTTAAATCTATTTCAAAAAATCTCAATAAACCTAAATAAATAATTTTAAGGAATAGAACAGAGTTTCTAAATAAAAACAAAGGCATAGGTTTGACGTCACGCTACATTTTAAGCAATCAAATTTATAATCGGTGATGCACACCGTAAATTTTATTAGGTAGGTACTTATCTACCATTTAGTAGGCTGTGTTAAATACCTACAGTCTAGACTTGACAGCTACGCTACAAGCAAAACTGTCTATTTTTTGTTTATTAAGTTCTATCGACTGATTAAATTATTTACCAACCAAGCAATCGAGTAATTACCTTCTTTCGCAATTATTGTATAATTATGTAGCTTGAATCAATGGACCGATTTTATTGTAGTTTTCTTTGGGATGGTCGAGATTAGTTTGAACGCTTCTTAGTTAGATCATTATGATATGGTTCATAGATGTAAAACGGCCTCGGTAGCAAGGAGCGTGTTCGCCTCTAGCCTCGGGGTCGCCGGTGTGAATCCCGCCCCGGACTTCTTGGTATTGACATTTTTCTAATTTCTCAACATTAGTCTGGAAATTGATGGTGTGATTCCCCGTTACTCGGAGAGCTCGTAAACCCGTCAGCCCTGATCGTTTTTTCACCGGTCGTATTGGTCAATCCGCCCCACTGTACTCTAAAAGTAGATTTAGCCTGACTACACGAATAAAGAGAATAGAGAGTGCACATGTGCTTGCGCGCACACTAGTGCATTATTATAAGTAGGTAGTACCCAGAAAAATGGCTAGAAGAGAGATCGAGAACAGATAGAAGAGAGATTATCTATTTACCAACTGGCTACATACGAAAATAAAATTCACGTGCGCACATAATTAACTAGCTCCTTTAAAAATAAAATAATTAACTGTACTCGTATGCAGTGTTGTTATGGATATCCATATCCGTAACCGAAACTATCGGGTATCCGAAATAAAAAAATATCCGTAACCGTAACCGAATCCAAAATAAAAGTTTTGGATAGTTTCGGATAGGGCGGAGTCTGTCTAAATACCTATTACACTCGTACAAATTAACTGTGCACTCCACTGGAATGCGACACCTCTCCCGCTACCTAATGACGTCACAGCGCGAGTTGCACAGCTAATTCGTACGGTTTATAGTAAATATCAGTGTTGTTATGGATGTCCATATCCGTAACCGAAACCGATATTATATTTTACCAATATCCATATCCATATCCGGAATCTGAAATTATATATCCATGACATCCCTGCTCGTATGTATAGACATATTTATTTATGTTGTTGACTGGCCTGGAGGTGTAGTGGTTAGTGACCCTGCCTGCTAAGCCGATTCGATGTTCGAGTGGGTTCGATTCCAACCCAGGACAAACCTTTCCGTGAGTATGATTGTTTGTTCTGTGTTTGGGTGTCATTTATCTTTTATATATACGTATGTATTTAAAAACAATTAAGTAGTTTCTCCGTTGCCTAACCCATAATCAAGCAAATATAATTGCTTAATTTGGGACTAAATGGCGCTGTGTGTAAGTGTAAAATATTATTATTATTATTAATTTAATTATGAAAGTTCTTCTAAACCCAGAAAAAAAATTAGCTAAAATACGATATCCTGGATTTTGGAGAGAATTTTTTTGTCACGATCTAGATTTGTTATTATTTTAGAAATAAGAATTAAAACTATGACTCTGCAGAAATAATTGCGAAAATTAATGACGAGTACTTTTAATTTTTCGCGATAGGTGTATTGTAGTGTATTGTACGAAGCGCCTTAAAGTCACAGACTACCACAGACTACTAAGAGTACCTAGCGGTTCAGACTACTAGTGTACCAACAAGTGTACATAAGGAAACCAATGTTGCCAGTTTGTAATATTGTACGTCACAACTATTTGACAGATTTTTTATCTATAGTTTTGGACCATGTTTTTGTCTTATCCACAGACTCTTATCATAACTCAGTCAGTGTCAAGTTGACAATTTGATGATTAAGTTTGTTTTGTTGTAAAAATGTAAAAAGAACATAATAACTGTATGGTTTTATATTCTGAATTAATTGCCTTTCAGTGACGTGAATATTATGTGTAACATTGTTAATTACGTAAACAGATGTAACTATACTATTAGGTCACTATGAATGACAACAGAAGAAATAATATTAAAGAAGCTAAGGAATTATATTCTATGTTTCACCAAGAGTATGTTATTATGGCAGAATAGTAAGTTTACTATTAGATTAGTATTTTTGATAGTTATATCGATTACTTTTGTCAATATCTTCAAATATTTTTGGAGTATTTAAAATTTTATTGTTTAAGGGAAACTTCTATCTTCACTTCATCATCATTCACATAATTACGCCACATCCAATTTTAGGGTATAAGTAAGATTATGGACCATTAAATATGTTTTTTTATTAGATTCTACTATAAAATCAAGTCGAAAGGAGTTTGTTACAAACATACAGTTTGTAACCAACTTCTTTGGACTTGATTTAGACCCACTTTAAACTAACAGATTTAATTCAAACTTTGTACATCTATCAAGTATCAATGACAATATAAACTTTCGAGTTAGATGTGCTTTTTAAGCTTTTTATTTGTTTTTTAACTATTTTTATTTGTTTTATAGTCGTATGCTTCAAACTGAAAACATACAAGGAATATATGTAATTCCATCTTACGAGAACTCCTTTTGTAAGTACCATATACGAAGTAGGTACCTTAATATTGAATTGTGGACTAATATAATGCTTATCATATTTAAATAACTTTTTACTACTGAGTAAATGAATTCTATTGTATTCCAGTGTGGTTTGGAGTTATATTTGTAAGATCTGGCTATTATGAGGGAGGAATTTTCAGGTTTACATTAGTATTGCCAGAAAAGTTCCCTGATGAAGAAGTGCCTGTGAGTATACTCTATCATTAAAATCTGTTACCTGTACTGCACATAAGCTAAAATGTAATCCATTTTATAAAATAATTGCATAATAATAAGTATCCATAAACTTTATCTTGGAAAATTTATGTAAATGTATTTTGTTAAATTGGTTTTCAGGTTCTAACCTTTACATCACATTTATATCATCCTGCAGTGGATGCTAATACAGGAGTGTTAAATCTAAAGGAAGTATTCCCACAGTGGGACAAGAAACAAAATCACATTTGGCAGATCCTCAAATATCTGTATTCCATCTTCCATAATCTGAATGTTAAAGTGCCTGCTAATGTTGAGGCTTCAGTTGCGTAAGTATAGTACTACATATATTAAACAATTATAAACTTATGTATGATATATAAATATTGATGTAAGTTTTAAATATATTAATGTAAGTTTTTTATTTCAGGTTTAAAAGCAATAAAAAAATGTTTCTTGAAAAGGTTAGAGAGTGTGTTGTTTTAAGTATAGACCATATATATGACGATCCGCCTACAGAAGATAAACATTACATCACATTTAAACCATATGATCCTGATATCCATGAAACAGCTAAAAATATAATGTTAAAAACCCCATCAAGTGAAGATGGAAATCAAGGAATTTCTTGGGTACAACAAGGGTCATTTCAACCATTTTCTAAAGAAGAAACTACATAAGTATTTGTTCATATATTTTATTCACATAATATTCAGATTAACAAAATTAATACGACAAACAAACATACAATCAATATCAAATTGTTTAGCCATAACTATATGCCTGTGATAATTATTTACATATTTGTACCTACTATATTGCTAATTACTTTTTTGGTACCACCAATTATTTGAATTTGATTGTTTATGAATATTTACTAATTAGTTGTAATCCTACAATTTATGCATATTTATAAAAGTAGTTTGCTACTTTGTATTACCTACTGTACACAAAGGAAAAAATTAAATAATTTATTCTAATTACACACATTGTTTTTATTTTCCAATTATTCAATCTTAAGAACTGCTACTTTAATAGATGAACTTTAAATAATTTCAAAAATAATCAAAATAATATTTGATTATTTTTGAAATTATTTAAAGTTCATCTGGGATGGATTTTATCTTTAAATTATGTTCTGTTAGTTTTGCTTGAAGCCAACTCTGATCTATCTCATACCTAACATTCCGCCAGTTAAAGTGAGTTGGAGATTGTGATTTATTATCCGGAAATTCGAAATTCTTGCTGAGTTCTATAGCCAATTTGGATTTAACTAGTCCTATCCCCCCATACTTATCATCAGCAGGATGATAAACTCTACCTGTGCTAGGTAGCATATAAATTTTCTCAGGAACAAATTTAAATACCAAGGAATCACTGGCATATCCATAACTGAGAAAATCTTCCTTATTAATGTTTACAACATTAGTATAAACAATGGGAAGGTCATCACATCTTATATAGTTTCTTTCTCTTCCACATAGTGATATATAGGGAAATTCCTCTTGAAATCTACCAGTCTTATTTAAACGAATTCTCTTGAAAAAGAATTCCAAAAACTTCTTTTCTTTAAAACATGATGTGAAGTTTTTCATTTTAGAATCATCTAAGAAGAGCTACAACAAAAATTTTATACAATAATAAACAACATTGGCAGTTTCTCAATCAAGTAGGTATTATTCCTACAATGCAAATTAAAAAGGTCACTGTAGGTAGGTACCTACCTAGGCGCTCTAACGTTTTGTTTTGTTCACTCGATAGGACCTAATATTTTGTTTTGTTTAGTTTAGTAGTAGATAGGTAGGTACATCCCTAGCTAAACAGCGATGATATTGACGTAGATACCGAATATGCAACTTATTTATCAGAGATATAGAAAGCAATCTATTAACAGTTACTGTTATGCAAATACTTACTTACCATCCCTTGGTGATCAATATAATAAAAATATTCTCTAATTTTTGGTTCAGGTTCTTGACCTTGAACATAACTAATAAACTTCTGATGGAAGAGTTTTAAACCCAATTCAGTATTCATACAAATATTTCCTAAATAAAATCTAGGTAACATTTTAGTAAATTTTGGGTTTTGGCCCGTCCGCGCCTACCCAAGGTTTCCTTTCCTTCCTATCTTCCACTAACTAAGAAGAGAACCTAGATTAGAACGTAGGTAGTGATTATTTATTCTTTGTCTGTCTTAGACTCGAAAAAACCCTGCTTTAAAAAAAGTTAGTCTGTGAAAGACTGCTCCAGCTCCACAGACTACTACTAATAAGAGAACCTAGCGGACTGCTCCACAGACTTGGTACTTTTCATTCCTTTACTTCTTCACACAAAACCATAGATTCAATGTTGCCAACTATATTTTTAGAGGATCGTACAATAGACTAAAATGATAGCATTTCGCCAGGAATTCACGAAAAATAATAGTACGCAATGGAATTTCAATAAAATTACCTAAAATCAAATTTTAGGTATAAATTAAATGTTAGGTATACTTTGTAATGAAACTTACTGTATATACTAGAAATAGCATTACATCCTAACCTATTTAAAACAAAAGAAAACAATAGTAAATCTTTAGATCCAACCAAAGAAGTTATATCATATTGTAGAACTAGCCTCAGTAAAAATAATGTTTATCACATGTGTATTACAATTTATAATAAATTACATAAAAATATAAGAGAACTTCTACTACACAAATTCAAAACAGAGTTAAAGAAATGACTGAGACACAGCTGTTTTTATTTATAGTATAAATTAATATTTGTGTCTAAACTATTTAACTAACAACACGAAACAAAATAATTTTTAACAAAAACATAAGACCAACTTCAAAAAGGAAACTAAGAAAAATAATAAATTTAACTTAATTTGAACTAATTAGTATTATAATTTAGATAATAAGAAATATTTAATAAGTGTTTTTGATATAATTTGAAGTCGGTGCCAAACAATAACACTATATTTTTTCTTATCTAATTATGTACATATAAAACTTTTGTAGCAGTTGTAAAACAAGGCATTTAGAGAGCAAAACATATCAGTCCTACCGAAGTGTAAAAAGTAAAATTTTGTGAGTTTTCTCTTTAAGATGCGTTACATGCTGGTACAGAACAGGTAACCATAATAACTATCGTCTATTTAATATGAAATTTCGCTTTAAAACTTAATATATAAAGAGATATAGTCTTATTTGTTCCGGTCACGATTTACAATTTTACAGTACGGGACCGTAGCGTGTACGTGTTTTGTCTCGTCTATCTATCTCACTCTAACATATGAGTATCCTATTCTCTATCTCTTTCGCTTTTCCGATCTACTTATCCTAGATCTATGGTTAAAACGAAATCAAAAAGAAACAGTCATCCATCAGCGCCGTACGTCATGTAAATCGATTGGCTTGTAATGATATAAAAATCTGTTACCTTAATATTTTCGTTGTTACCTAAGATAAAATTCTCAATTGCTTCATTCGCGTTTTCATTGCTTTATTTTAAATTTTCGTAATCACCAAAAAATAATTCAGCGTTCTTGTATTTATTTATTTACTTTATTCTACATTTTCGTTTTTTCGCTCGTTTCTCTCGCACTATTATAACGTTTGTTTTTAGTTTTCGTTTTACCAAAGGAAATTTATTCTTCGTTTTATATTAATACCAACAAAATTTTCGCGCTCGCTTACATTTATTTACTTACTTGATACATAACATAACATATAAGTGTGACGACCGCTGATTTAGCCTGCTCGCAAGGACGAATTAAAAAGAAACAACAGATGTCACTCATTCATAGTGACATGACATATGACATTTGTAAGAGAATTGCTCATGGACGATTTGCGGATTGTTGTGTTTGTGGTGAACTAATGTAAATTCTATTCCAAAAATATAAAACTTCTAAACAACACATTTGAAAAATCATGTAAATTAAAATATTGTGTTATCCATTTTGTAGATGCTTCATCAGGTCGTTACTAAGTTGCAATTTTGAGCGATACAAATTTTGTGTCGTCCCACAAGGTTACAAATCTCTTACATGGAATTCACCTAAATATTAGTATAACACAACCACTATGGAGAATGTTCGACGGTCATGGAAACTGCGTACGTATTTTTTACAATATCCCTGAGTATGTACTTACTATGATCTAATTTCAATAGTTAACAATTTCTTGACAATTTCTAGAGGAGTATGTTGCTCACAAAGCAAATGTCAACTGCCTGGCTATGGGACACAAGTCTAACCAAGTGTTGGCAACTGGTGGCGACGATAAAAAAGTTAACTTATGGGCCATTGGAAGACAAAGTTGCTTAATGGTTTGTATTACTGTAGTTATAATATTTGCTCACCATATTATTACAATTGAATTGAAACATTAGAAAATCATGTTATTTACCGAAGTTAAGGACACACCAGAAGTAATAGGTTGTTAGCCTTTGTTTAAAAAGATCTTAAATGTGTTAAGTATAATTGGTGTCTTTTTGTTCCCATTTATGTAGAGGCAAAAAATTTACTGTTTTAAACACTATTCATTTAGTTATTACTTTGTTATACATACTACATTGGTAATTACATACTTTAAGTGTTAATATGTGTTAACCCTATACCTCCATAATATATTCCAGAGCTTAAGCGGGCACACAACTCCTGTAGAATGTGTTTGTTTTGGCCATTCTGAAGATCTAGTTTGTGCTGGCTCTCAAACTGGTGCTTTAAAAATATGGGACTTGGAGGCAGCAAAACTACTGAGAACATTTACAGGCCATAAAGGTGCTATCAAATGCATGGACTTTCATCCATATGGTGATTATTTAACCACAGGTTCCTGTGATAGTAATGTTAAGTTGTGGGACACACGGAAAAGGGGCTGCATTGTTACATACTCCAGCCATCGATTAGCAGTAAACAGTCTACAATTTAGCCCTGATGGGCAGTGGATTGCATCAGCCTGTGAAGATGGTAAGTCTAGGTTCAACAATATATATTTAAAAATTTAATGCAATAATATGTTTGATGTGATCCTCAATTATTTATCACTAGACTTAGGCCTATGACCTTTGGTTCTTTACAAACACCTTAAAATAACAAAATCCATTTTGGTGCTCTCTTTGCCTAGTTACGTAATATTATGTTCTTTCTGTGTAGGTCTTGTGAAAGTATGGGATGTCCGTGTTGGCAAAGTTCTTCAAGAGTTTGTGGAGCACACTGGTTCAGTGACTTGTGTTAAGTTTCATCCGCATGAGTTTTTACTGGCAAGCTGTAGTGCTGATAAAACTGTAAATTTTTGGGATATGGAGAAATTCCAATTGGTTTCTAAATTTGAAAAAGATAATACTTCAATAAGGTAGGTATTTTTATATCTTAAAATATTTACATAAACAACTTCATGCCTCTACTAGAAGGAGTTGACACACAGGTAGACAACTTAATTAAGACTGTTTGATGATCTCTGTTAAAAAGTCATAATTATTCCTTCATTCATTTCAGACATATGGTATTTAGTGATGATGGCACTACTCTTCTTGGTTGTGCTAATGATGGGTTGCATGTTATCGGATGGGAGCCCACTAGAGTGTTTGACACTGTCCATGGACACTGGGGACAAATCCACGACATCACTGTTGCTCAATCACAGCTGGTAAGTTCTTCTGTAGCCTTAACTTTACAATATAGAGCAAATTTTCTATTGGAGATTACATGGAGAAGTAAATTTATTTATTTAATTATTGCTCTTCTCATTTTTTTCTTTTACTCAAGCCTGTTTCTGATCATATTAAACAAAACAAAAAAATATAACCATTCTGGTGCCGTTGTTAGGAAGTGATGAGCATTCATAAGTTCGTATCAGTGATTCATTTTAATTTATATAGATTAAATTAGGCATAATGAAACAAGCTTTTTTAAGAATCACTAAATATAATAATAACTATAAATAAATAATTGCAAAAAGAATATTGTGTGTGCTGCTCTAATATGGTGCTTTCCTAACCACACTTGACTAATAAATTGTTATTATACTTTGCAGATAGCTGGATCATTCCATTCAACTTATGTATCACTATCAGTAGTTGATCTTAATAAGGTGCATCCATTTGGTGGACCGCCACCTGTTTCTCCACCGGTTGTCAGAGACCTGTCAACTTTTCAAAAAGGTCATTCAGTACGCAAAAGCTTCTCTAAGGAAAAACCACCTAAAGAAGGTATTTAACTAACTCGTTAAGCTAATATTCTTTGTATAGTCTGTGCACCACTGCTAGTTACTTGTTGAGATATAATCATATGAGTTGCAGTATGTGGGAGTTAGACGTATCAAGTTGGCTCTCTCTGCCCTAGGCTGCTAGAACATGTTGCCCTGACCCCTAGTTTCCACTGACGAAACATGCACAAGTAAACATGTTACAAGCAATATCAATCTCTATAGTTAGACATGATTAGGACGAGATAAGACTATGCTTGTATCATGTTTTGTTGTGCAGTGCAAAATCATAACCCCTAATTGTCTCTCATTGTACATACTAATTACACAAAATTACTAGACAGATGTCATATTTGAGACTAAACACTTTCGGTCTTTTTCATAAAAATCTTATAAGACTCTTTAGTTAAAATGGACTTAGTCTCTTTCAAGATGACAAGATGACAGACAAATACAAATGAATAATTAACCTATTTTAGCTATAATGAGCTTATAAGACGTTTGTATATGAATATGGGGGTAAATATTTATTGTCAATGTAATAATAATAATAATATTTTTATTTCGGATTCTTTTTTTTACATCCATATTTGTTAGTTTGTTAGTGAGCTTAAATTCTAGTATTAGTATTTGTTAAAATTAGTAATGAATGAAATTAATCTTTTCACAGTCATGCACAGAACACCCATTGATGAAAAAACTGCTGAAGAATCTACATCTGGAACAGAAGCTGATGAGGACCCAGGTGCCGTTATACCCAATTTTAATGACTACACTGAAATATTCCGTCCCTCTAGAGCACGTGAGTAGTTGTAGTGGTATCTTAGACCAGACAAATTCTGATTAACGTTTGAAAAGTGATTATTAAATTGTAAATACGTAATATAATTTTTCCAGTGAACCGAACCCCACCACCAGCATCTAGTCTATGTTCTGACGAATTTTCAATGCCAGGTATGTAGGAACAAATAAGTTTGCTCAAATAACTTTGGTGAATCTCACAAATAATCTTATGAGATTTTGAGGATTTATACTAGTCAGATAAACTTTCACATCATGAACTATTACTTGTATTATCTGTATAAACCCTTCTAATACATAGATTACATGTAAATAGTGATTTCCACATCAAAACAAAAAGTGAATGGATGGCCTCAACATTAAGGTTAATATCCATGTAGATTGGCATTTTGCTGTCAACATTTTAAATATCAATAAGGTACACACTTTTCTTCAGTGAGTATCGTTTTTACTACGTTTAATACTTAAAATCTTCTTTTGGGAAAGCAGAAGAACCAGTGGCACAGTTAGAATCACCTGAGGTGTCGACGTCACTACGAGACTTGATGATGGACGAGCCGGTTCCGCTGACTAGACCGCTGCCGCAGCCGTCGCCGCCACAGCGACAGCGCCCGGAACATTACTCCAGAATTCCCACCTCCACGAAAGAACATTACAATGTCATCGAGAAAAAAGTGGAAACTATCTCAAGTAAAAAATATTTATTTTATTTTTAAATCGTCACTGCTTTCAATAAGATGTAATTTGCTTTAGATTTCATTGGTTATAGTTCTGTTAAATGGGAAGTCTAGGAAAATATTGATGGAATTAGAATTTTATTCAAAAGCTTATTTTGTGAATTATAGTGAAAACATCATAGTTAAAATATTTAGTATGGTATGATATGGATGGTATTTATTATGTATGCATACATATTGACGTTAAATATTCATATTTTTTCGTAGAAGATCCAAGTTTTTACTTATAGTGTAAGTGTACTTAATTTTTACAATCCTTTTACGGTGCTTTGCAATTAATAACCCTAACATACATAATTTTAATCATTTGCTATTGTGCTTGATCAGGGGTGATGGACAACACAAAAGAAAATAACACTTTTACAGCAGCGCAAACATTACGAGATTATGCCGCCAGCCCACTCACTGCAAACTCGCTTAACAGACATAACTCTTATAAGGAGACTAAATCAACTGCCGATTTAAGTAAGTTGAAATGTAATTGCATTGTATTTACAAAATTATACTGATATTTTCTGTATTAAATTGCGAATCCTAAAATTTTTCAGCTGGTACTAATCTTCGTCAAAGTAACAGTGAGATATCTCTGGGTCCACCCACGTTAGGCCCTAGATCGTTATCTTTTACCAGAACTGCTTCGGATAGTGCGAGGTAAACCAACAATAATTTGCATTTGTGAAATAGTTTACCGTAATAATAATAATAGTTTAAATAAACCGGTAACTGTATTTTAATACTCCTTGTTTTATGTTTATAGACGAAGAGTAGACGTTACTCGGGAGAACACTACAGTATCCCGCAGCGTGGAAGCCGCGGAGACTGAGCCTGAACCAGAGTTTGTACCATACACAACTGACCGGCCAGTGGGACTAGATCTAGATGAATTTTTGCCTGTGAGTTGTTTGTTAATTTATTTTTTTTGAAACCTGGATGGGACCTTGACAACGTAAAATTATATTTTCGTGTTTTAATATAACAATCATTATTCATTCTATTTTGGACAAAACATTCAACCGGTATACATGGTGTGGTCGTGTGTCACAGCGCGGGCTGACTGCGGGCGGGTGCAGGCGCGGGTCGCGCGGCGCGGGCGCAGAGCCGAGCGAGCAGGAGGTGCTCGGCGTCATGATGCGCGGACACGACTCCATGATGGCCGTGCTCACTGCCAGGCAACGTGCTCTGCAGGTACATATACATCTCCATTTAATTTATTCAACATCTACCAACTTTGTAGACTTAAATAAACCGCGATAAAATCCGTTAAAAAGTAGTGTTATTACAATTGATCTGGTCAAATTATGATAAGTTCTTTGTTTTTACAGATATTCCATTCCGTCCGTATCAATAAAAGTCTGAGATCGGCTTTGGAATCAGTTATAGCACTAGAAGATACGTCAGTAATTCTCGATATACTGAATGTGATGGCGCATAAGCCGTACGTACGAAACTACATGAAAACATTACAATAAGTCTCAAATCTTTTTAATGGATTTTAATTTCAATATTTTTTTTTGCAGGTCCTTATGGAATTTAGACATCTGCTTATTAATGTTACCCAAAATATATGAATTACTTCAAAGCAAATATGAATCGTAAGTAACTATATATGTAACTGAGATGATACAAAAAGATTTTTCAGTACATAGAGTATGCACCCGTAACTAACAAGCTTCACAAGTACTTTCTAAATAGTACTGTTTTTTTTCTTTAGGTATATGCAGTGTGGTTGTAATGCTTTGAGACTGATAGTGCGCAACTTTTCATCGGTAGTTCGAGCCAACGTAAGTGCACCCGTGCGCACGCTGGGCGTGGATATACCCCGCGAGGAGCGATACGCTAAATGTATGCAGATACATCGATTGTTACTGGACGTGCGAGCATTTCTGCTCAAAAGACAAACTCTCCAAGGTAGACTTGGGGCTGCCTTTAGAGATCTTCATAACCTTATGCAACAAGGCCTTGACTGATACACTATTTTACTTTCAATTTCTATTGTGGAAAATGTATAAACATTAAATAAGTAACATGGACTGACAAATTAACTTCCCATCCTAATTAGTATTATTTTATTTAAGCAATTTTGATTGAAGACACTGTAGACAAGGACTTGGCCCCTTGTTTTGTAACATACCATAATCTTGTATTTATTAACAATAAAAATAATTAATTATTTTGTGTTGCTTATTTCTTCCTTAGAGTTCCTGTAGAGTAAAAATATTGAATTTGTGAACGATATTTTTTAATTCAAATTCGAATTTCTTGGTTTTTGGACAACACAATCCATTCATTAGTAATATTGTACTTACTTAAAGACTAAGTTATTAAATAATATTGTTATTATTATGTTAATGCACGAAGCTAAGAGAATATGAATTAGACAGAAAAAAAAGAGTAATAACAACTGATATTTTTTAAACTAGCACGTCTGTGCTTATTGAATAATTATAGATGTTTCAGAGGGAATTGTTCAATACCAAAAATATTTTCGGTACAGTTACAGAATACCGACCACATTGG
The DNA here is from genome assembly GCA_936450015.1 of Meganola albula. Lineage (NCBI taxonomy): Eukaryota > Metazoa > Arthropoda > Insecta > Lepidoptera > Nolidae > Meganola > Meganola albula. Next base: position 8,741,016 of record OW388144.1, on the reverse strand, counting down.
GTACAGTCACCAATCACATTAGGTACAGTCACCAATCACGTTGAGTATAGTCACCTATGATAGGTGACTTGGGAGGTATTACAGTTACCAGTCGGATAGGTGGCGGAATAGTTGAACATCTGTCGACAGATTATGGTAAGGAGTTTAGTTTAGTTTTGAACGGGCTATTTTCCGCAACGTCTTATAATAATATGTGCGCCTATTTTGCGTGTTTGGGCTGGCGACGCTATTGCCAGCCCAGCCCCAGTAGGAACTCAAGAAGACCCTTGATGTTGCCGACGGCATCCTGGAGTTTCCTCGGTGATCCGCTCTGTAGCTCGCCACCCCTGAGCACAGATGGTTACTTCATCGCCACACTTGTAATACTATATTAGTACTAGTAGTGAAAGGAGGAGTGTAGCTTTGATGACAATAGTAGTACAATAACAGTCAACAGTATATACTGTATGTACAGATGATCTACAGCAAGTGAACAATTTTAATGTTAAACTTCCAGCCTGTTAAGAACCAAGCTAAACATTGGATTAAAGGGTAAACAACACAACATTGATAGATTATAGTTAATTTATTCCTACTAATGTAAATACAGTCTCTAGTTAGAGTAACACATAAAGAAACAATTATTCAGATTTAATATTTGAAGATTTGATGTCACAGATTATTTTCTTCTCTTATTATTGACAACCATACTAACTTCAAGTGTAGATCTCTTTCTTTTATTAAATGCTGCCATTTTCTTAGCTAGAATCTCATCATCAACATCTTTAACCATCTCACCCGATTCTTGTTCAGTTTCATTTTTACTTTCTAATTCCATGATTCTTTCTATCTCAGGATTCATTCCTTTGAAGGATAGTCTGCCTTCCAACAATGTCTCACAAAATATAAAACTAGTTTCTGATATATAGTTGCCAGTAGCATTGCGCATTTCATTTGTAATTATGTTCGAGTAAAGACTGCTATGGTCATGAGTGTTTTCGATTTCTTTTTCTATCCGTTCCTTTGTTTTTTTCATAAACTTCATATCCAAGACAGACTTCGGCAACTGAATTTTTTTCGTTTGTCCGACCATTTTCGCTTTAGTATTTAGCTATACAAGACTAAAAATAAAATTATAGTATCTCAGAACAATGAGTGTTCTCTTAATTTGTGGTTTTAACATTCAGTTATATTAAAAATCTAAGTTTTAAGTTTTGTAATAATTATTATTCACGTACACACAACAATAATTTAGCCTCTTTCCATTTTAACCAATTCTAACCAAATATTACTGATAGAAAAAATAATTAAACAATAATGCCAGTGTTGCCAGATCAAAATTTCAAAATCCAGGAAATAATAGAAAAAAAATCAGGAGACTGACCTGAAAAATCAGGAAATGAATAAAATATTTATTTACTTTTACGATATTCATAAACAATAACTAATACTTTTCATACATTTGACTTATTAGCTTTGTTTTTAAAAATTAAATCAATTTTTATATTTCAGTACAATTTTAGACCTAATTTCTGCAATAACTGGTGTTCAATTTATTTCTCAATTTGGCCTATATGTAAAAATAGTCTTGCCACTGCGGTACTATATTTAAATCTAGCTAATAGTAAAACGTCTTTTGTCTCCAGTTGCCGCAAACAAAAAACTAAACGACATCTATTACATGCAGAATTTAAATGTATGTTATAACATCTCAAATGGTACCGCAGAAGTAATTAAGTGATTTAAATAGTTAAATATAGATTTTTTTTATATTTTTTAGTAATTCCTATCAAGTTAAATGATTTATTTCTTTGTGTATTTTTTTAACCCTTTTTTAGTGTCCGACAGCTGGGCACGGGTCTTCTCTCAACCATTTTACGAGTTAAAAGAGTTTAGGCCTTAGATAGATAGATACAGTATGCATTGCAATAACACGTTTTTTTATTTACCTACACTTACCTGAATTCGGTTAGAGAATTTCATTTAGTGTTTACTCCGTAAACAAAATCTATTCTATTGAAAATTAGTAGGTAGGTCTCATACGTTATTTTTGTTATTTACTCTATAGACGTACCTATGTTTTTATTTTATGACACAGATATCAGGAGATTTTACAGTAAAATCCGTAGATCAGGAGAATCTCACACAAATCAGGAAATCTCCTGATAAATCAGGAGATCTGGCAACACTGAATAATGCGGAGTGGCACTATAAAACAGGCACAGGCAGGGCACAGACCAGTGTTGACAGGTCAAAGTTTTACTTCACCCTAGGTTTGGTCTCAATTTACCCTAGAATCTGTAATATTAAAAAAGTACCCTAAAATATCTACCTTGTCTTTTCCTTCTTTACGAATAAAACAACTGTATTTTTCACTAGGCTGGCGCGTTCCATCATAGACTACATCATTGCCTAACATCAGGCAAGTAGTAGTCAAGCGCCAGCCTATCGCAGAATAAAAAAAGCAACACGATTTATTGCTCTTGGTTCTCTTTGTAGTAAACTACAGAGGAAACCAATGATATAATTTAAAGATCTTACCAGAGTCCAATCTTTAAACGCAGAGCACAGGCAGTTACGAAATAATATACTGACATACTTTTATAAATTAAATTAATTATGCGGATGTTGTTCTTTAGAATTTTTATCGAAATCACAGTTTTTGCGTTCATGACACGGAATCTGTAATAAATAAAAATAACTATTTTGATTCATTACAGATTCCGCAGTTATTTTATACAGTTATTGATTTTTAACCCAAAAAATACCCTAAAAGAATTCAATTACCCTGCTGGATTACTTTTACCCTAAATATAGGGTAAATTACCCTAAGTAGGTTTTTTTTTTTTTTTTTTTTTTTGATGGCTCGGTTGTAGACCATTTGCCAATATCAAAGTTAGGGAAACTTATAAAACATTAAAACAATTTAATTTAGAGCGGATGGAAAAACCAGGATAGGATTTGGGAAGGATTAAATTTTTAAGTTGGTGTTTAAGTTTATAAAATCAACTAGAATAGAATATATACGAGGGTTATTATGGTATAGAAGTAACTGGATAGAAGTAGGTAAAGGGACAGGAATAGATATCAAACTATTATAAAATGAATGGGAATCATAGAGGGGGCAGGAAAAAAATATGTGATTTATATCAGCTACACCGATGCCACATTCGCATTCGTCAGATTGTAAGATTTTGAGACGGGCAAGATGCGCCGGTGTGCTGTTGTGGCCCAAACGCATGCGTATAAGTGAGGAAGTTGAACGTTTATTATAAATTAGTTTGAAAAACCACGGTTTGCTCGGGATAGAAGGCTGGACTGTTTTGTAATATTTGCCCTTTACCGTAGAACTCTCCGCCCAGAGGCTATTCCAAGAATCTTTAAGATAGTCTGTGGGTAAAGAGCCAAGGTCATGGCAAAAGTTTTTATAAGGAAACATATCACCATCGACGACAGCCTCATTGGCCAGTTTATCTGCTCTACAGTTACCAGAGATGTTACAGTGACCAGGTATCCACGCAAAACAAACAGAGTAACCCGAGATGTTGCACATGTTTAAAAGCTGACGTAACTTAATGATAATAGGGAAAACGGTTTTTAACTTAAAAGGAAACTTCGATAACGATTGTAGCGCACTCATAGAATCGGAAAAAATTATGGTTTTCTTTAACTGTAATAAAAGGACTAATTCTACGGCCTTGAGGAGGCCATAACATTCACCGGTAAAAACAGAGGTCTGTGGAGGGAATTTCACCTTTTGAACTATTTTAGATTGATGGTGGATTATCCCAACACCTACGTTACCTGAAGAAGAGTTTTTAGAGGCATCCGTATAAATGTATTGGTAGTCTTTCCAATCATTATTTAAGATGATGTTAAATCTTTCATTAGCCATGGAGGTGTCTTTATCTATGCCGAAGTTATATGTTATGTCAATAGATCTTACTAGAGATTCTAGGTCGCTGGAAAAGAGAGGGTGTGTAGGAGATCGATGCGTGGGGGCTTGTAAGGACATAAACTTACGAAAACTGACAACAGTGCATGGAAGTGGTTTATGAGACCAGGAATTACATGTTTCAATAAGAGTAGACAGAGCCTTAAGTTTATCATATAAGGGATGGTTAGAAAATTGAAAAGCTCTAAACAAGAATTTATCACATAGATACTGACGGCGAAGGAACATAGGAGGATCGACACATTCTATTTGTAGAGCATTGATAGGACTTGACTTCATAGCCCCAGATACTATTCTGAGAGCCTTAGCCTGAATGCGGTCAATTTTAGCAAATGCAGCCAAATTGCCAGGGGCCAATAAAAATGTACCGTAGTCTAGGACACTACGTATGAGCGCGTTATAAATAAGTTTTAAAGTATAAGGGTGAGCACCCCACCATACCCCTGCTAGGCATCTAATAATGTTTAGAAGGCGTTCGCATTTCGAATTTATATAGTCACAGTGTGGAACACCTAAAAGTTTGGAATCTAACATTACTCCTAAGAATTTAACATGGCTCTTTAATGGGATTGGTTGGCTATTATAATATACGAGAACAGGAGGGCGAAGACGTTTTCTGGAAAACAGCATAACGGAGCTCTTGGATGAAGAAAGTTCAAGACCGTTATAATCTAACCAAGTTTTCAAACTATTGAGTGCCGAGGACAGAGAAGTACAAGCGGACTCGATTGATTGGTGTGAACAGTATATAAGTAAATCATCAGCGTATTGCAAAACACTAACAGGGCCATTTAAAGAGGATTCTAGATCATAAGCGTAAATGTTGTATAATATTGGACTTAGCACTGAGCCTTGTGGTAAACCTTTCCACACAATGCGTGTTAAATTACGCCTTGTGTGGAAAGAGTCTTCTGAAGAGTCGGCGTTCGGAGTTTGCAGATGTATGTATCTACTGGACAAAATATTAATAATAAAGTTAGACAGGATTACAGGGATATTAAGAGCATTTAATTTTTGATATAGAATACTTAATACTACATTATCATACGCAGAAGTTATATCTAAGAAAGCAGCCACGACTGATTTTTTAGATAAGAATGCTAACCTAATATCAGTTGTTAATATGCTGACACTGTCCAAAGTGCTTTTACCACGGCGAAAGCCATATTGAGAAGGACTTAACAGCTGGTTACTCTCAATATACCACTCCAACCGGTTTTTAATTAGGTGTTCAGCGATTTTGGTGACAACGGGAGATAAAACAATTGGCCTATAGGAAGAAACATCTGATGAGTCTTTACCAGGTTTTAAAATCGGTATGACTTCTTGTACTCTCCAAGAAGAAGGTACATTACCAGTAATCATGATGTTATTGATGACATCTAGTAGGTAAGAAAGGAAACTGTCACTAAGATGAGAAAAAAAAGAATAGGGAATTCCGTCTTCTCCAGGAGTGGATTCTTTACTAAAGTTATTAACTATGGCTTTGAGTTCTGAAAGGGTAAATAAACTACTAATGAAACCTAGTGTACCTTCAGTATTTACCGGTGGTCCTACTAATAAAGGGATTTGCTCAGCCACTGAGGGAGGAGAAAGTTTATCCAAAAATGAATCAGTTAGAGGTAATGGAAGCGTTGCAGAGCATGTTTCTTTAAACGCAGATCTAAATCTCCTGATGTTCTGCCAAACAGCAGATGGCCTAGTTTGAGGGGATAAGGATAAACAGAAAGCTCTCCAACTTTCTTGTTTCTTTTTCCTAAATAGCTTTCTAGTTTCTCGGATGAAGTTACAAAGAATCTCAAAGTTTTCGTTTGAAGCAAATTCCCTATACCTTAGTTCGGCCAGCTTGCGGTCCCTGATAGCTTGAGTGCAATCATTATCCCACCAGGGAGGGGATGGAATATAATTATGATGGCTAGACTTTTTCGGGAATGTTGCATCCGCGACCTCTATAATGACATTTGCCATGGCAATGGCAGATTCATGTTCGGAGCCCTGAGTGACATTGGGAAGTTGTGACAGCTTGTCATCTAAACGTTGTTTGAACAAATGCCAATTAGCGTTATCTAGTTTGTATTTAAAACGGGATTTACGTTTGGGTTGAGTTTCAACCGCAAAAGCAAAATCTAAAATTAAAGGATAGTGGTCGCTTCCAAATGTATAAGGGAGGGATCTCCAAGTAATCAAAGATGCAAGATCCGAAGTGCAGATTGATAGGTCTGGTGCACTGAGCCCCTCCGTTGGGGCTGAACGCCTTGTTGGGGAGCCCGAGTTTAAAATACATAAATTATGGGAGTCAACTATGTCTAAAATTAAATTGCCATGACTATTTGAAACAGAGCTTCCCCAAGTTTGATGATGACAGTTGAAGTCTCCTATTAATATAAATGGTCTTGGAAGAGCCGTAATGATTGTGTCTATTTCAGATAATATGTCATTAGTTGGACGGGGAATATAAATAGAAACAAAGCATATGTTCTTAACAGTAACTGCAATAATAGAGTAATCATTGTTGTGAGGTGGGATACTAAAGTGAGAAAATAATACTGGGTGGCGGATTAGCAATGCTACCCCACCATAACCATCAGAGCGGTCTTCTCTGACACATGCATAACCTGGAATCCTGAATATGGACTCAGGTTTTAACCATGTTTCTTGGACTGCTATGATAAATGGTTTGTATTTATTGATTATATGGATTAAATCAGATTTTTTTGATATAAGACTACGACAATTCCACTGAATTATTGCGGACTGATCCATTATTGTTTTTAATAAAAGAAGAAAATGCTTCAAGTAGTGGGGCAGCGTTTGACGGTAAAACTTGAAATTGGGAAAGCAAAGTAATTAAGGAGGAAAGGAAATCATTGATGTTAATTTCTGTATCATTTTCTTTACTTTTATTTGTAATGGCACACCCATTAGATGGCTCAGGCATCGAATATTCGCTGATTATTTTTCTATGAGCGTCCTTGTCATATCCCTTTCTTGGGCTAGGAGGAGGACGAGGTTTACTAAAAGTGGTTTTTTTATAGCTAAATGAAGTATTTTTTACAGGTGATGGCAAATTAACAGGTAGGGCTGTGGGTTGCGAATATGCAGGGGAAGATGAAAATGAAGTAGCAAGAACAGCATCTGCATATGAGACCCTAGAAATGGGAGGGTGTAATTTTGAAGCCTCTAGATAAGAAATACATGATTTTGCCATAACTTCTTTTATATTTCTTTGCCGAACATACTCAGGGCATTTCTTGTCAATAGCAAGATGTGCACCGTTGCAGAGGCAACATTGCACATCATCCTCATCAGCTGAACAGCCATGGCCAGAATGGCCTTGTCCACATCGAAAACATCTTGGAACTGAACGACATTGAGCCTTAACGTGTCCGTAACGACAACAATTATAACACTGAACTGTTGGATAAATGTATAATTCTACAGGCAATGAGTTATAACATACAAAAATTCTTTTTGGCAAAACCTGACCATCAAAGGATAAGACTACAGTTTCTGTTGCTTTAAAAGATGTAACACCATCAACTACTACCTTTTTATTTAATCGTCTCACTTTGATAATGGGGCCGCAGCCTGTAGGAATATTAGTGTTTTCTTTTATTTCTTCTTCAGACCAATCCGAAGGGATACCTCTAACTATACCTATTCTCGTAATGATAAAAGAAGGGATAAATGCTTTTAGGTTGCTGGTTATTAAATCAGTGTTACTGAGGAAAGTGTTGGCGTCATTTAACTGATTGAAGGAAATAGATAGGCGATTTCTGCCAATGCGTTTTAAACTACCATTGATAACATTTTTTATGTTGTGTTTTTTTAAAAATCGACCAAATGTAACCGGGTGTAATGTGGTACCATCATTTTGAGACTGTGTTTCTTTTACAATATGTACAACATATGGGGCAGAGTCACTGTTGGTAAACAAAGACCTTACTGGTGGCTGTTGAGGAGGAACTACTGGGGGCTGAACAGGCTTTTCTACGTCGGAACCACAACCGCAATATCCGTCGATCTTTTTACCATCTTTAGTGCGTTTTGTATGTTTTTTGTTGCACGTCCTGCAAATACGTTTCGCCGCAATTCGTTTTCTTTTGTCGCCTCTTAATGACACGGATGAAGCATCTGTGTCCATGCTAGTTTCAGCATTATAATCTATAGTAACATTGTGGGCAATGTCGGGTATTGTACTCCCGGGATCCCCGGGGGGATCCATGGTAATGAAAAACTATGTACTAAAACTTACCAAGCTCTTCTGGCACTAATTTATAAATATACTTATATTTACATAAAAATGTACAAAATTATATTACATACATACAATTACATAAAAAGAGTTTAATTTTAAACCTTATCCTGGGTAAAAAGTTACGTAAAATAATTTTTTATCTGAAACACTAAAAAACCGCGTCAGCCAATTTTTAGGTTTCCCGCGCTTCCCCACCCTAAGTAGGTAACAGTGACACAGACGTATAACCCACAGATTCTACATGCAGAGCCACAGACATAATAGAGATGCTATGCATCGTAGAGCAGGGATACAAAGAAAGAGTCATCATTACCCTTGGCCTCTTTCCCATATCTATTGGGGTCGGCCCCCGTCTAACCTGATGCGGCTAGCTACCAGAATTATACGAGCGACTGCCATCAGACCTCGAAACCCGTAGGGAACCAGTAGCCGATATGGTTAGATCAGGTGTCAGATTTTAATGACTTCTGACTACATGTAACGATTGTCATAGATGTGTTAAATGACAACCGGGACCGACGGCTTAACATGCTCTCCGAGGCACGGAGGGTAGTCCCTCAACCAACCAGACACCGAAACAAATTTTTGTTGTTACACACAATTATAGTCCGGGGCGGGAATCGAATCCGCGACCTCTCGGGCATAGTATAGCCCAATCGGACGGCTTACACCGCTCAACTACTGAGGTCGTCGATACAATGAAAGAATACGATAAAATAATAAAATATAAACGCTTACGCTGAAGTGTACAAACAACACAGAGAGATGAGTGAGAGTGGTGTACAATTTTTGGTCGATAGTGATGTGCTTGTCACATCTGCTGCTCGGCTGCGGAATTTAACGATTGTACTACTTGCTTGTTGCTTGCTGGTAGTTTCTTTTTTTGGATGCGAGCATAGATTATACGGAATCACTACTGTAAATCTAGCTAGGAAATTGCTAGGAACATGATGTAAATAAAACATGACATGTAGTAAAGAATTGCTGTCAAGCTATTGAAAGCTAGTTGTCTGTCAGGTCTGTCATCTTGTCAATTCAATTGTCACTTGTCATAACAAAACAACGTGTTGTTTTGTGTGTGTGTGATATTGTTGCTTTTTGAAAATGAAATGATTTCATAAATGTTGGGTTAAATAATAAAATTTTATTAACATCAATATGCAAGTGACGGAGATTGACAATGTTAAAATTTATAATTTAAGTTCCGGGAAATCCCTCCCTGATGTAATTTCCATAACCTTACGTAAATGCGAATGAGGAAGATTATCAGGATGTCATATTTTTAATTACATGTTTTACTATGTTTGCAGTGGTTAACTGAAAGAAAAAAGCGTGCACTATTAAAGAAAAATGTCGATTTGCGTCGCAGAATTGAGCTGATACAAGAATTTGATATGCCGGGAGTAAGCACAAGCTTACGGGTCTCAAACGATGGACAGTACATTATGGCCACTGGGATCTATAAACCACGAATAAAATGTTACGACGTTAACAACTTATCCTTAAAGTTTGAGAGGTGTTTAGACTCTGAAGTAGTCACATTTGAGATACTAAGTGAGGACTATTCAAAAGTAAGTGTAGTATACTTTTTGTTCACTACTTTTTTCCATTTTACAATTGTATAGTTATAATCTCAATTTAGTAACTTAAATATTAATATTATTTTCTATATTATTACATAAATCTAATATCCTATACCAGTGGTTCCCAAAATTGATTAGGGTTCCAACCCATCTAATAGAAACTGCTCTATTTGGGACCCAACTCTTGGCCGTCTTAAAAAAGGGTAGAAAATATTGATAATACTCAGCTTCTCAAAGACTGTTATTGCAATGAGAAGGGTGTATATTTTGTATCCTATTTCACAATCATGGCTTTAGCATTGATTCCAATCCTAGTTACTTTATGTTGCAGTGAGTTTAATACATTCAATTTATTTCAGTTGGCTTGTTTTATTTAGGATTCACTGATGGATGATATAGTTGCAACTCATACTTTTGGACGCTTCTGTCCCATGCTGTATTATCAAAATGGTTTTTATTGTTTACAGATAGTATTTCTTCAATGTGATCGTTATGTGGAGTTTCATGTGGGACATGGGAGGCATTATCGTTTGCGAGTTCCTCGATTTGGTAGAGATATTGCTTATCACCGGCCATCATGTGATCTGTTTGTGGTTGGAGCCTCCTCTGTGAGTAGATAGATATGTTTAAAGCTATTATTTGAATTAGGGCACTTTCATTTTAGCAGTTTTGTGACAGACCACTGCTGCACATGTGCCATGCCTCTGGTTATAACCCGCCGCTGTACTACTGTAGTATGTTACCAGTCAAACACCATACACCTAAATTGAAAGCGTATCTGATTGTCATGCGTTTGTATGCTAGTGATGTTCAATATATTTGACATCAGTTAAACCAAGCTCTGAAGAAGAAGAAACTGTTAGTGCTCTTGGTGAAAACAGTAAACAAATATGACGATTCTCTAACAGAGCATCGGGGTGATGCTCTGTTAAGGGATCGTCTATTTGTTTAACATGTAATTTTGGTGAATTCGAAAACCTTTACCCTATGTAAAATCCTCTATAGTTTTTTTACAGAAACCTACCATGCTTTTTGTTTCTGTGAGATTATTGTTTGTAGCATAAAGGTAGCAGGATATTTCAATTTCATTTATATGAAACTTTATTATCTAACTACTTACGCAATTTAAATAATAATGTTTGTAGTTAGTCAGTTATAATTGTGATTGGACCTCAAATACCTCAGTCCACCTGTGAACATGAAGTCTGAAAATACTTTGAAATGTCGGGATCTAAACTCTAAAATAAACTGCGATAAAATCCGTTAAAAAGTAGTTTTATTTCAATGTGTGATATTCGCGTAAATCTAAGACAATACTTCATTTATAAGTTGTTCCCTGTTTAATATTTTCATCATTTTAAGTGAATAAAAACATGAAAATTTGATGAAGTTTATTCACCATCAAAAAGATCACGTTAAGTCGAGCGTTGATGGTCTGACATAAAACATATAAATTGAAACCACCCTAATACATACACGGCACTACTTCTCCTCACCAGGAATTTCAGTGCAAACTATTGCAGATATGAATACCACCCACATTTTGCTGGGTATGTTCAAGTCCTAGTATGTATTTGACCTAATGCCATTTATTGGGCACATAACCCAACTTCTGGCTACTATTTATCTTTTCCTAAGTATACTAAGAGATTTTTTTTCGTTTGGCCTGGAATTCAAATGGAATTCAAACTTACAGTCAACAACAAGGTCATAAAATCAGATTGTTCATTATATTTTTGCTTTCAGGAAGTATATAGATTGAATTTAGAAATGGGTCAGTTTTTAGCACCATATCAAACAAAAGCCAATGAAATAAATTGTTGTGCTGTGAATGAAGAACATGGTTTATTGCTGCTGGGAACTGAGGCTGGTCATGTAGAGGCGTGGGATCCTCGTACTAAAACAAGGCAGGGAAAACTTGATTGTGCACTCCACTGTACTGATTCAGAATACAGGTAAGTGAAAGTTTTCCATTTAAAATGAAATAAATTTTATTTAATTCTGAAATAGGCTTGCGCTTGTCTATAACTTCCCTGATGTTAAAAAATAATGTAGTCTACAATGGGACATGTTTGCACAATATACCGATTCACTCGTGCTTACGAAAGATTCTCAGTGAGAAGGTGGCAGTGAAATGTGGTTCCTTAAGGTTACAAACCATAAAGGAACAAACAGTTTCGACCCACCCTCTTAAATGGTGGCACCAGACATCGCACCGGAACACGGCAAGGCCACTTGGCGGTGCTGCTTTGTCTGATCGATGGTCACTAATCACGGTCGAAGCCTGCCAGTTAATTACCAGTAAACTAATAATTCATTAATTACCAGTTAATTGTCACCTAATCTGCACCACTCGGGGACCGCATGTGGGGATTCAGATAAAACACGCACTCCCATGGATGAAGGTGACTCAGCCCCCAAAAAACATTTCTATTGCAACCTTTCCTTATTTGTAAATATTTATGTGTATGTAGGAATAAAAACAAATATTAACAAAGACCTGCATGTCACATGCATCATTAGTATTACATATTTGAAATTGTTTACAGCAATGTTAAGTTGCCAGCCATAACAGCTTGCAAGTTTGATGGTCCACTTAGGATGGGAGTAGGCACTTCTACTGGTCATGTTCTTCTATATGACATCAGGTCAAGCAAGCCTCTTCTTGTGAAAGATCATATGAATGAAATACCTATCAAGAAAATAGAGTTCCACAAACAAATGGATTATGTCTACTCTATGGACTCTATGATTGTAAAAATATGGGACAAAAATACAGTATGTACTTCCAGATATAAATAATTGTATTACAACCTCAATTTTCCATTTATTTACTTATGGATATTATTTCAGGGAAAGCAATATACAAGTATAGAATCATCAGCAGATTTTAATGATTTATGTGTTATTCCAAGCACAGGTCTGAATTTGATGGCAGTTGAAGATCAAAAAATGCAAATATATTACATTCCATCTTTAGGTAAGCAATTTTCTTTTCTGTTAAATGATAGATCATATCTCTCTGAACGGGAGAAAAGTGGTGGGATTGCAGGAGACAGCGCGAAGTAAATATAAAAGAGTTTTGACTAGATCTTAGCACATCATTAGAACAGTATAAGTAAAAAAATACATCATTAGTTAGTTGTTCTAAGTTTTGTATTTTCCTATTGTACTACAGGGCCAGCGCCCAGATGGTGTGCTTTTCTAGATAACCTAACAGAAGAGTTAGAAAGCTCTGCATCACAAACCGTGTATGATGATTACAAATTTATCACTAAACAGGAACTAGAATCACTAGGCTTGGATCATTTATTGGGTACTAATCTCTTGCGAGCCTATATGCATGGGTAAGTTTTGTTTTATAATTGGTGTTCAAAATTTTTCTAATAAATAAATACCATTATCATGTAATATCATTTATCCATGACTATGACTGTGACTACTATTTAATATTAAATATTTCTAATAGTTTTCAGTAAGGACTTATTATATTTTTATTGCAGATACTTTGTTGACGTGCGTTTATACAAAAGAGCTAAATCAATTGCTGATCCGTTTGCATTTGAACAATATAAGAAACGAAAGATTCGCGAGAAGATAGAACAAGAGCGGCCTTCTAGAATTAAAGTTGAGGACAACCTACCCAAGGTGAACAGGGAGTTGGCATCCAAACTGATGGACGATAGTGGAAAAAAGAAGAAGCAAGCTGCCAATTTACTTAAAGATGATAGATTTAAGGTAAGAAACTTGTATAAATTAAAAGTTAAAAGTGCAACCATTTGCAGTGTTGGTAAGACACTGATCTGGCAAATACTTTTTGCAGGCCTTGTTCGAAAACCCCGAATTTGAAGTTGACAAACAAGCTGAAGAATATCGTCTTCTTAACCCAGTATTGTCTAGATTTGACAAGAACAAGGATAAGGACAAGAAAGCAGCACCACAAGTTATGGAGGTAAGTTTCAGATATTTTGATATAAAATTGGTTATAATATTTTCAATGTTAAATAATAGTATGGTAACCGACAATCAAAAATTACAGATGGAAGAAAATTATGATATAGATTCAGATATGGAGCTGTATGATACTAGTGACGCAGACAGTTCTGATGACGACCGGTCCTGGGCTAAAGAAGTAAAAAAGCAACACAAAATTATTAGGAGCAAGTCTCGGGAAGACAATCAGCTGCAATCAAGTGAAGATAAAGTGTATGAATTTAATAGCGCTCCAGCCACTACCAATATTATCAAAAGCGTCACTAGAGTGAACAAAGCGAGCTTAGGGGATCGATTAGCTAGAGAAGGGTTTACTACAATTACTCATACCGGAGGGAACCGAGAAATGAAGTTTAGTATGAGAGGAAAGAAGTCAGACTTCGACAATAAGAAGAGGATGAAAAAACATCACGAAGAAAGGAAACAGTTTGTAAGACGAACAGGATTTTTGACGAAGAAGAAGTTACCAAGGTCATGATACTTATCGTAATATTATTAAAGTTTCCATAATATGCTATATTAACTGCGTTTTATTCACCAACTGGACTATCGTATTGTATTGCGTTCTAAGTAGACGTGGCAATGGTAGTATGTTGCATAGATACGCAGTAGTTTTGTTGTAGTCAAACGTACGTAGCCTATACCTATTTATCTTAAAATTATATTATTGCATATAAATACGTAACTAATTGTTGGACCTTATCAGTGAATTGTGTCGTTTTGTTGAAGTAACATTGACCCAAATAAAATAACTACGCCATTAGATGTTTGCATGATTCATCATATTAATTTTAGAATCTATCCAAATTATTATACCTAGGTACCTACTTCATAAAATATATACACCTACTTAAGATAAACGCAGAGAATTATGCACTTTGTCATTTAGTTTAAACCTTTGTTTATCAAAGTTAATGTACTGTCTCGGAGCATGTACTTGCAAAATGATATTATAATAAAAATCATTCCAGTTACCCGTTATCTTTAACCGTCTGACTAGCCCTTTTACTCTCTTCGATAGTGAATTATTTGTACATATTCAAATTAAATTCTGAATAAAAGATGCAAAATGACAATACGTCGTACGGTAGCGGTAAGTGGTTTGATATTTTGATTAACTACCGTCATTATTTAGATATTTGTGCATATTAATGTTTGCTACATTCAATTATTTATATTTTATCTTTTAGTATAATGTCCATAGTGCCAATTAATAAGTAGATATGGGTAATAAACTGTCTAATGTATTTTTTTTAAATGATTACGTAGCTAGTGATTTACTGGACAGCCATGTACTGGGCAACGACAAGCTCGCCGAGCCCGCGATGGAGAGATCTACGAGGTCCAGTCTCGATGCCCACAGTGTTGATGTGAGTTATATCCTTACTTGTAGCTATAATTTGGCATTTCAGTCTGTTGGTAGTTTAGTGCAATGAAATGTTGTTATTGTTTGCATCAATAATAATAGTGTCATAGGATGTAGATAACAGGTCAAAGCTTTGTAGAAGGGGCGTATAGATAGAAACTGCTGCGGAAAAATAATAATGGTAGGTGAATAATGTTAATATTATGATATTTTATTTAAACATGTATTTGCTTGGGTGTTTTAAAAAGTTATGAACCTACTAAAGACTTTCCTAACAATTTTTATGAATAAATTGATAAGGCAATTACAAAGTACCTATCCTACTGATAAGGTTTTTTTATGAATTTTATCAATAAGACGTAAATTTTAACTAAACTGTTATTTTTTTCAGATCGGAGAAATAACAGAATCACCAGATACTGAGTATATGAGTACCTCTGCCATATTACATTATTGTAAATCAAAAGTGAGTATCAAAAACTACATGTTACATTATAATCTACATTTAATGGTTCAGATGTTGTAGTACAACAGTATATTATTTAAAAAAAAAAGGGTTATTCAGGTTCAGGGTTAATTCAGGTAACAATGAACCCATACAATTAGAAATAAATAATAAAAAAATTAATAAAATGTAAATAATAAATGACCGTTTTAGATATTGGTGCCGTATTTAAAGTTGTTAACAATAATGGGGCTTAGGCCCGTGCTGGACGTGTCCAACTCGTCCAAATGCGCTATTTGTTGCTCGCACTTCCACTCGTTACAAGTCGCGGTTCTTATGTTTTTGGGATACATACTGCAGTACATGGCGTGTTTCAGGTACCCGCTTCAAAATTACTTACAAAAACGTCACATAAAATTAAAACATGAATGAAAATTGTAGTAAAACCCCCGACCTAGCAAACTATTTCCATCACTTCAGCTTTCAAATAAAAAAAAACCTCTAACTTGTCTAGAGATTTCACGTCCAACTGTTAACACCCCCTTTTAACCTGACCAAACAGTGAGGTATTATAAGTTTGACGCATATATCTGCAGCAGCGGCGTTAGGGCCACTGACAGTAATATTTAGGCGCCCACCATTATCGAGTATTAATTTTTTGCTGACCCAATGTGAACGTAGTTTATGTTCAGATTTGGGAGGCGGATAAAAGAAACGAATAGAGTGATGTATTATATATTTAATATTATTTAGACTAGATACGATGTACTTCGATGTTCGATGCCCCAGCCCTTAGCTCCCCGGGCCGTCACCCCATCGCACCCTTCCTCACGCCGGCACTGTATATCTATGTACATGTTTGTAGACATGATGTGTCTAGTGTCTAAACAGATGGACTGATTTTATTGCGGTTTTGTATTCAAAAGCTGAAATGAAAGAGATAGTTCTTAGCTAAAAAAATATGCGTCGGGGATTATTAAAATTTTAATTTAAAGTTATTGTCAGCGGTTAATTAATGTTTAAGGTATGGATCTACTGGTCAGTGCCTTTCATAAAAATTCATGACCTGTTACAGACGCGACCGAGGATTTTGTTACAAATTAGTACCTCTGGCTTTGACATCCACCCTAGAATATGACACTTACAAGGAAGTCTGCTATGGAAATGTTATATTCACATACGTTGGACCCAGTGTATTACATTTTATAGGGTTCCTCTATGCTCTTTATTTATTCCGGACCTCGGATAACGAACAATTACAAAATCTGATGGAGAGGGTAAGTTTTTAATCAATTTAGGACATTATTTGTCTCTTAAACAGTGTTATTTTGAATATTTTGCTGTAATTTTAGGTATTTTTACTATCATCGTACGCGCCACAGGGTATGCCTACTACCGCTAAACCGAAACGCTTGTTACGTATGTTATGGTTTTTTATAATACTCAGTGTCCTGTGGATGTGTTTGTCCCTGTGTTCGGTTAACCTCATGTTGGCGAAAGGGAATATCATTTTCACATGGATGGAAACCAGGTAGGTTCACAGGTTTCTAGCGACTGTAGCTAGTTAAATCTCTAGATACACCTAGTTATATTAAATTGATTGATTTCATTGTGCCCCCTCGTATTTTGATTTAAAAGGTGATCCTTTTAAACTTTTCTTGGAGTTGTAAGTACTTTAACATCAAAATCAGCCAAATCGTTTCAGCCGTTCTCTAGTTTTGCCGCGATAAAAAAAGATTCATTTCTATTTATTTATATAAAGATGCTGCTCTGCGGGACACCTGGTTTTATTTCGTACAGATCAGAATAGAAAAATGCAACACGGGTTGAATTTTTCTTGACAGATTATTTTATCTAGATATGAAATTTAGTTTATTTTAGTGTGGGTGTGTGTTACCTGTTTTTACTTTTGGTATAAAGAATAGGTATGGTAGAAAGAGACAGCCTATACAAAAAAAGTGAAAAAAGGCGGGCTTTTTTTAAAGTTTAATTTTAATTTTTATCTAAAACTTCATGGTCTTCTTCATTCTACCTAGCAACTAGCCTGTATTGCGACAAATAAATGCGCCAAGACCATAAGGTATTAGGGATAACAGTTTTTACTAAGAAATAGAGTCGTGTTTGTGACAAATATACCTTTTAAACAACAGTAGCATCGCCATCTGTATTACTTTATCTTCAGCTTTGAAGTAACACTGTGTATTAACTTAATATTTTTCAGTTCATACGAAGGACGAATAGCTTTAAAAAGCTTACTTATAATATGTACGCTGATTCACGACATGGTGCAGGCCACCATTATCACGAGTTACTGCCTGCAAGCACAGCTGCTGCAGGCTCACCTCATGTTCTTGAAGGAGCGCTTATTGAATCGGACTATTACCCCGCTCAACTGGATGAGGGTAAGCAACTAAATAGACGGGATTTACCGTATGGTCCTACACATAAGTATGAAATTGCGAAGCGTTAACTACTTTGTAAAGTATGATTTTTTAATTGTGAAACAGTGAACAGAGTGGAGTGGATTTTTTACACTCTATCAAATTATATAAATGCCCAGTGATGGTAATGTATGTAAAGAACAGTTGGTAATACAATACATAATATTTTTTAGGAAATAGCAGAGTTTCGGAAACTATTAAAGTATTTAAATGACGACCTAGCGCCGGCTGTCTGCTTGTTCACCATTGTGAACATCTCGTGGGCCGCATCTGGTATGATGTGGCTCCTCAACCTGGACAAGGTGGACACTGAAACGGAGCCTCTGGTCGGTATCAGTGTGCTCAACGAAATGCTATGGATATCCGCGGTCGTAGTACCTTTTGTACAGGTTAGTAAACTAGAGAAATAGTAGTACTACGTATTGAAGGGACCTTAGGCTCGGCAAGGCGTGGCGTGGGTGACTTATCTATTACATTCTGTTAATATTGCAGGCTGCTCGGCTATCGAAAGAGTGCAGAAGAACACAATCAGTGGGTCACGAACTGTGCGTGCGTCCGTTTTTACACCAGGACACGTCGCAGGAGGATATCACGTCGGTGCTGCTGTACGCCTCTACACTGCGGCTGCACGCCAAGCTCTTCCACTACCCCATTGCCGGCCGCTACCTCTGCCTAGCCCTCACATTCACTGTCATCGTGCTCTTCTCCCTAGGAATGTGTCATTTCCTACAATAGTCTTAACCTCTCGTAAGGTTATTATAGAATATTTATTCGTGTTGTAAATAGTCGCGTTTTAATATGTATTTAAATTAACTGATGTTCCTTACGGATTGATTTGAGTGATAATTATACAATAAAGTAGAATCAATAAACGATAATGGTCATTTTCGTGACCTTGCTCTATTTGACATCTACTTATAAGAAATGATTAAATGCTGTGATACACAATTGTCCGTAATTTTTGTTCTTTAAATTTTATGATACAATCAAGTTTTTAAAGTCATACCTACACTTACCTATCTTTGTGTGAATTCTTTCATCACCGCTGCTTAATATCGCTAAAGGAAAACATCGTGAAAAAACCGGCATGTCTAAGAACTATATCGATCGAGGACATGTGATTTCCACCAACCCGCACGTTGCTTGGCCAGCTAGTGTGGAATAAGGCCTAAATTCTCTCAACTCTTAAGAGAAAGGACCCGTGTCCAGCAGTGGAAGACTAAAAGGGTTGAAGTGATAATACGCCGAACTGCCATATAAATAAAAATACTTAGATTTTGCTAATTCTGTCCATTTATTCCCATTTTGGCACGACTTTGACACTAACAAATTGGCTAAACGAATATTCAATGTAAGATCATATTTTTTTTCTTATACCTATATAATTATTTAGCTACATATACCTATAATAATTCAACTTAAATAAACAATGATGTCAAAATAGGTAGGAGAGTTGGTAACTTATTATAACTTAGAATCGGTAAAGAAAAAGAATATCTAGTCCGCGTCTGTAGGAAGTCGTGCGATGTGAGCGGCCCACCAGGAGTGCACGTGATGCAGCGCGGGCTGGTCGCGCGCGCCGCTGTTGGGACACTTGCTGCTCTTCACCGTCGCACACGCAGCTATTGGTAGAGAAAAATCATCGCTTAGTTACGGTGACGACACGATGGTGAACCACACGAGCCAAATTAACAGGTATAATTAGTTTACAGTCACTTGACATGAAAATTAATTAATTATGTTAGTTGAACAGCATACACCTCTCAGTTTTGCTCCTTGTCAATGGAGGGTCAAAGCTAGACACAAATCGGAATCACACCACAATAGTAAAAATGCATACGACATTACATAGCACTAACACCAGACTTACTGGTGGCGCTGTGGCATCAAACTTGCAGGTGGCGCAGCGGTACCGGCCTCATCTATAGGGTCGTGGATTTGATCCTTGGTCATGTGACATTAACCAACCCGCACTTAGCCAGCGTGTGTGGGTAAGGGCTTAATTCTCTCAACTCCTTAAGATAAGTGAAAAAGACCCGTACTCTGACGTTGACGGGCCGGTGGCGTGGTAGGTAAGATACTTGCTTTTCACGCCGCAGGTCGTGGGTTCGATTCCCACGCGAGACAAACATTAGTAATGAACATTTGTGTTTGTGTCTAGTCTGGGTGTAAATATTTATTATAAGTATATATTTACAAAAGAAAAGTATTATATGGATAATATATACCAGTTATCTGGTTTCCATAACACAAGCTCTGCTTAGCTTGGAGCCTGATGACCGTGTGTGTTAATGTCCCAGAATATTTATTTATTTATTTATTTATTTTACTCTTAAATCGGTATTTACCTGAAGGTTTCTTATTGAGAGTAGGATGCGGGTCACTAAGTGTAGGCTGTAGATACTTCTTGATGGGACTTTCGGGTCTGAAATTTAAAGACACAAGCAATTATACAGATTCTCCTCAGAATTATTCCTCCTACGTCTTACGGTCGATTGTGCGTACCTCGGAGCCGTAACAGAAGGTAATCCTGGTCGTTTAAATTGACTTTTGGTTGAAGATCTTTTTGGCTGTGATTCGAAAGACGAAGATGTATCTGAAACATTACCATAAAAAAAATAAGAGAATTCATTTCTATAAGAAAAAAAAGGCGGCTTTTATAATACATACTCATGTTATGTGTCATAGTGGGCTGTGACGTAGATTCGGTCATTTCAGTACGACCTGTGTTGGCGCATACTTGCTGTAAATAAGATTACTTAGTTAAGTAATTATCAGTAATACAATGTTATTGAATAGGCAAATACTGTCTAGAACAGTTACAGTACCTGTGCATCTTGCTTCTCTTTGTCTTGTTTCTCTTTGTCAACTTTTTCGTTGGTAGTATCAAGAACTTGCTCGTTAGTTTTACGTAGACCCGCTATGAGACTTGTTTGTTGCTTCTGTAAAAATAATGTTACTGAAGCCATCATTTTTTTTAAATAGACGAAGTTTTACTGTATTATATGATGTTAGCATATTATAGATGCGTATAATTGTACGTTTGAGCCGCACAACACAATATGCAAACTATGTAATGCCTACCTAACTAAACTAATCCGTCAAAAAAATCGTGTGGGAACGTACTCAGATATTACATTATTAATTCTAATTTCAATGTTATTATTTTTAATGGAAGTATTTTCGTCTCTCTTAATTTGTTGTGCCCTTAAGGGTCCATAATTGTGACATATATGTATATTATTTAAAACTACCGTCTAAAAACATGTGGAATATGCAAATAAAGTATTGGGTAATTTGTTACGAGTACCTATTGTCTATATCTTTCTACTCATCCCTAAGCGATAGAGAGAGAAAGAGACAGTGATTGCAACTTGCTTTTAATAAATAAATAAAAATAAATAAAAATTCGAAATAAAACTACTTAATAAAAGATTTTATTGCGGTTTATTGAAAACACTTTGAAACAGCGGGATATAAGTTCTAAAATAAACTGCAATAAAATCCATTATAAAGTTGTTTTATTTTAATGTCTGATATTCGCGTCAATTTTAGAAAATATTAATAGTCTGATAAAATAGGTATCAAATAACTTACGCTACTGTTGGCACGTATTTTCTTTAGACATCCCTCCAACCATGTTCGTATAGTCTGCTTCGCGACTTCTTCTTCGATTAGGAACTCGAACTCTTCCCGCGCCAACAACTCCTCCATCTGAAGTGACTTACGGATATCCACCGTGCGGTACGACAACATACTGTAACAAGAAATCAAAACTTATAACGGATTCAATGCAGATTGTTTTGATGTGGGAGATTGCATGCGAGGTAATTCTTGTTGTCAAATAATAAAACTTTAATCTGTGTAGTAGTAGGTAGTGCGTAGGTGACGATTACCTTGATCTTGATTCACTAGTATGGATTAGGGCGATTGACCTCGCAATCAGTATCTCAAGCCGTTCTTACCACTAGACGATGCGTTATCAACATTGGCGGTTATAAATTGTTGATGACCATAATTTAGACTACATACTATTACGTACCGCCGCGCGCCGCTGCGATGCTGATACCGATGCAGAAATATTAGAAATGTCTTTAGTGACGTGCTGCGGCTGTCAGCAGCTGCTTTATGCGTTAAGCGAGTGAGTTAAGCGGAATCGCTTCGGAAGTAACTCACCTTAACTCTACTTTGATAAGCTTGTAGTACTTACTTAATTACGTCATGGAAGGTAACATCCTCGCCGTTGTGTAGTCGCTCGAGCTCGTAGCACATGTACTTGAACAACAAACGCTCCTTGTGTGTGTCGCATTCTAACCGACCTTTCAGTAGACGTAGAATGAATTTCACCTGGAATCATATAATTAAGGATAGAATTTTCAAAATTTGTCTGTTTATCTATAGATTTTTTTTTATTTATTTACTCAAAATCTGTATACATTTATCTAAATTACTAGTCTGCCAAACTGCATAACAGTTTGTCGGCAGCAGATTTCGTTTTTAACTAATTATATAATACAGATTTAATTCTTAATATACTTACTGATTTCTAATAGATACTACTTATTAGTATTAATTAAGTTTAGGTCAACAAATAAACATCATGATAAATACCTATAATAAAAATAAAAGTCTATTTCCCTTTTATCATGCGTGAACAACATTAGAACATGGTTCTTAAGAAAGAAAAATTACATAAAGTTGCGCGGAAAATTTGGAACTAAGTAAATTTAATGGCGTTTGACTTGACTGTCAGTCGTATAACAGGACGACGTCTGTTGAGTCAGCTAGTTATAATCATCGATCACTGGTTTTATTGTGATCAAGATATTGTCGTACGTTACACCTCGGGGCCTTCTAAAAGCGGATTACTTATAAGTAACGTTACCTTTTTTACTGGTATAACGCCTTTTTGGTGAACGTCCACTACGTTCCAAGTGTTTTGGAAGTTTCTTATATCAGCATAGGACAGTAAAGCGTCTTCTTCATTTGAATAGAACAATGAAAAGTTCTCCATGATAATAGCTGTTGATAAAGTGATAACATAAATTAGTCACAAATTTTCGTCATAGTTAAAATATTATAAATGAACAAGCAATAGGAAAAACGTAGGGTCATACGCCCTTATACTATTTCGAGCAGTGAATTAAAAAAGGTTTAAAAGTAGGTAAGACGATGAAATGAACAAACCGACAAGCAGGTTGAGCACGATATAGGTAATGATGACGTAGAAGGTACAGAAGTATGCGAGCGAGGCGGTGAAGTTGCCGCAGTCAGTCTCCCAGTAGTTGTCGGCGGGCGTGCAGTACGGCGGCGCCACCATGCAGTCGTGCATGATCTTGTTCCAGTCCTCGCCCGTCACGATGCGGAACAACATCGCCACGCTGTGGATCGGCGAGTTGAAGTTGGCTCGCCTGCAAACCATACATATTTCGAATCATTACAACGTATAGACATTTATTATAACATTTATAACCATAAACTGCTGCTTGTAAACCGTTTTGGCATATTCACTTATCCATGTGCTTAAAAAGCGAAGTTTATGTATCTGAACTGACGAGGGAGTATTAGTAATATAATAGTAGAGTTTATAATCGTGTCAATGCCAATGCGCGTATGGGCAAAAGCGTTTATACAAATTGCTAATCAAAAACCACTTTTACTTAATTACTCTAAAACAAATTGCGTGACGCAGTGGTGACGGCCTCGCCTTTGAAATATAAATGAGCCGCTGCTCAATATCGGTTAGAAAACCATTGTGAAACCGGAATGTCTATAGATCATTTAACTCGCGTATCGCCATCTGAGGTACAAAGCTATAAAACATTAATTAAATCTCCTAAAGAACTATTTAACCACAGATAAAAGTAATGTAAGACTATTCGTCACTAATATCGCTTGAGTCATCATCACTGTCTGTGCAGCTTGAGGAGTCAGAATCTTGGCGATAGGCGATACGCGAGTTAAACGGTCTATCTATAACTAATCAATCGAGGACATGTGACATCCACCAAGCCGCGCTTCGCCAGCATGTGTGAATTAAGGCCTAAACTCTCTTAACTCGTAGCAGTGAGACACTAAAAAGGTTGAAGTGTGTGAAGTGTAAATTGACTGTTAGGACTGACATATACTTTAACTAAGTAAGTCATCTATTTTTGGCCTTTAAATTGCACACTAACCTTCCAATGCCCTCGCCATATTTAACATTTCCAAAAACTATAGTCCCTGCGAGTGCATAGAAGAAGACGAGCAGGAACATGCCGAAGATGATGAAGAAACTCTTGCACACGCTCACCCCGACCGTTAGCATCAACATCTT
This sequence comes from Meganola albula, assembly GCA_936450015.1. NCBI lineage: Eukaryota > Metazoa > Arthropoda > Insecta > Lepidoptera > Nolidae > Meganola > Meganola albula. The sequence continues at coordinate 8,716,680 of OW388144.1, read as the reverse complement.
GAGCGTCGTGTGCTTGCCGGTGATAGTGAAGAAACGTAGAATTACCACCATGAACCCCACGAAGTACGATAAGTCGTTCTAGAATCATAATAAATAATAATTTAGCTAAGAACCGCTATCTCTATTATATAGCTTTCGAATATAAAAAACCGCATTTCAATCGGCCCATTCGTTTAGGTGCTACGTGGCAACAAACGTGCACACTGATACACACCACTTTTTTGGCGTCAATACCAAACCACACATGTACAACAGACGCGATTGTCATTTTTTTTTCCAACTGCTGAAGTTTCTAATCTACATACTTCCAATTAATAATGGAATGGTCTCTTCGCCGTCCTTCAGATAATCTGCTATACCTACCTATAATTTTCCGTTGAAGCGTTTAATATTATGTGCTCTATTATGTGAGTAAAAAAGTAACTAACCTTCAATATGAAATGCATGAAGATCCATATACAGCCAGCGACAGTAACGAGCAGGTCGTACCGGTTGCGTCGGCTCTGCCAGTAGCCGCGCGGCGTGAAGGCGATAGTCTTGAGCACCACCTCCACCACGAACACGAGTGTCAGCAGCGCGGACGTCAGCGCCAACTGCTCTGTGTTCGGAGAGTCCCGCGACCACTGAACACAATACAATACACTTTAGGTATACTACACTTTAGGTAGACACGTCTCACTCGCCGCAGGTCGTGGGTTCGATTCCTGTGCTGAACATGACCGTTTGCTTTAAGTCTGGGTGTAATTATCTATTATAAGTATGTATTTACAAAAGAAAAGTAGCATAATTATGTATGTATAGTATCTATATCAGTTATCTGGTTTTCATGACACAAGCTCTGCTTTGTATGGGATCAGATGACCGTCAATATTAATTTTTGAGTGTGAAAATGTTTAAATATTATAATATACATATTACAGGGCTGAGTCACCTTCGCCCGTGGAGTGCACCTTTGATCTGAATCCCCACACGTGGTCCCCGGGTGGTGCAATTCAGGTGACAATAAACTGGTAATAACTGGTGGTAGGTTTCGGCCGTGGTTGGTGGCAGTTTTTATAATGATTCAGTCAAATTACCTATTGGTTCACCAGACCTATTCAGCGAGCCGTTAAAAACGGAACGAACTGATCAAGTACCTGACAACTACCATGGGCATGTGGGTTTGTGCCCAGGACGTTGCCGTACAACTCAAGATTTTAGGGATCGGGTTGTTAACTAGAGCCAGCGTTTATATCGCGCGGTCCGGTACTGACCGGTAAGTCGTAGTCAGGGGGCACTTAGCGGGTGTCGTTCAGAGACAACAACTCACTGATTTATTTATCAACTCAATCACATGTTGTTTGAAACCGGCAACCATCTAAAGAGCGTCTAAAGAGACTTACCGTAACAGCAAGTAGTCCGCTGTTAATTAGCACTACTATAGCGATCACTCGTTTGAAGCTCAAGTTTTGCGTGACGTCATAGGCGAACGCGCGAATTTTTCTTTTATTAGGTCGAGGGGGCAAATGCAGTGGTTGAGCGATTTTCAATCTTTTCTTCAAATCACACCTATAAACCAATTATTTCTAAGCTATTTTGTATATTTTATAGCAAGATTCTTGTGATATTTAGTGAAATATTATACACTACATACCAACGTCTCTGGTCGACAGTTAATAGCGCTGTGCCTTTGTTCTCAGAATAATTTGCGATCACTACGCCCACGAATAGAGTTAGTCCTATCATGCAACCCAAGAATATGTAAACGTGTATGTAAATTGCGTGTACCTGCAACCGAAATCAAAGATTACAAATTTACAATAAAGTACGAATTTTATTTATCTAAAATATAATTCTTCAGCTAACCGGTCCCAAAGCCTTGATCAGCACATCTCTCACATCCAACCAGCCCTTGAACGATAATACTTCGAACAAAGTCAGTAATGCGTCGCCAATATTGTCGAAGTTGAACCTTTTTGGATTTGCCCTGAAATCAAATAGTTTTACAAAGGTAAAATTGCAAAATAATAGCTAGTCACGATACAAACGAAGCACGAACCATTTGCCACTTTGGGTTTTGTACTGATTCACCATATACTCATGCGTTCGTAAGGCAGGAGAAAATGATAATAGCCAGCCTCTAGTGGTGAGAGTGGTAGTTGCCTCATTTGTTGGAGCTCTAACGTTATAGTTACCACACTCTAGGCACGAGCATCGAGGGGAACGTTTCGTTAGGTCCGGGACGTATCTTCATTTTAGTTACAAACACGCGGCGCCTGAACACCCCGACACAATCCTCGCGCCTCGTGATAGTTGGATCATTACATCGAGCTAGTCTGAAACCAACATACGAATACAAGTAATATTTGAATAGTGATGAGATAAATGATAATCTTGTTTAAATAACTAACCTGCCACCATATAACTGTACACCGTAACTTGCGAACACAAACATAAGCAGGATGAGTAGAGTCGATACCTGAAATTATTAATTTATAAAACTCTTTAGTAATTTTACAACTTTCCTGTAATGTATTTAATAAGATGTAATGCAATATGATAATGGCTTGAAGAACACAACACTTTGCTTTAGTCATTGTGCACTTGACTTTATAATTTTATGCGATCTGATCGGTCAGGGTGGTTAGACCGGCGGCAAAACTCAATATTATTATAGCGATTGGACTGTACTCTTTAAATGAGAAATAGTGTGCAGGCATGGATCAGATGTGATGATAACGGTGGGTGTAAATACTGACGAGCAGGATCTCCTTGAAGCCGCGACAGAGCTCGTAGACCACCTTGCGCATGTGCGGCACGAGTGTGAAGATCCGCAGCGGACGTACGCAGCGCAGGATCATCAACATCTGTGCGCCCGAGCCCGGCGGCACGCGCACCGGCATCCAACACAGAAACGTTAACGACACCTGCACACGGTTACGTAAAAAACTTTGAAATCGATTTTCGAACTTAAGTAAGTTTGTGCTGTGGAACCCAGTTAACATAAATACCGTAAGCCCCGTTGAAGAAATAATTAATATGATGTCATCCGGAAATCGAATTCTAAAAACGAACATATTGTGGCCAAGGCAAATAATCAATGTGCAAAAAGGCAAAGGTTTTGACCATACAGCCTTAATGTCCAACACGGCTCAACATTTAAATTTAAAAATGGAATCGGAAAAAGTATATTAAATAACTACCAAAGAGGTTGTGAAATACCGTGCAGGTCATAATTTAAAATATCTATACTTACGATATAAATGAACACGTCTAGCACTGCTGCCGCATCTTTTAGATATGCTTTGGGTGTGAAAAATAATCCATCAGCTAAAATTTTTAATGCCAGTTCCAGACTCATAAAGATCACAAATCCATACTCTGCTATCTGCAACAAATAAATAATATTGCTTATGATATATCTGTAAGAAGATCTAAGAAAAAGAATATATTGTAGATAATTACCTGTAAGACAAAGTTTTCCATGACCCTGTATGTGGGTGTTTCGAACATCATGGAGAGGCACGAGAGAGTGGTGACCATGATCATCACCCAGTCCATGTACGTCACTAGTCCAAGGAAGTTGCTGTAATCAAATTTAATATATCTGGAGAACCGAGCCGGTGTCGGGTTACTGTCATATACTTAGTACTCACATTATAAAACTTAATAATACTAGGTATTTATTAGCTACTTACGTAATCTTTACTACTTACGTAATAAAGCCGAAAGTAACTCTTTTTTAAATATTGATGTGAAGATAGTTTGAGACACTGGGGAGGACATAGGATAGTTTTCATCTAACTGCGCAAAAAGAGGTTAATGGTTTAGCGGGATAACCGACATACGCGCGGGCAGAGCCGCAGTCGGAAAGCTAGTAATATTTAAAAATAAATAAAACAAAATCTGCTAAGTTACATCACCTACACCTCAACTGGCTGGATAGATTTTAATGAAATTTGGTATGGATGTAGCTGACACCTACGATTAACATAAAGGGTACTTTTTAATCGACTATCCAAAAATGGAGAGAAATGTTAGTGTATTAAACTGCGGGTAATCCGTGACGTAGTACCATCACAATAGCGGAATGTTTGCTGGGGCAGCTCGTATTATTACGTCTTGCGATTATTGTCATACGAACATAATATGTTCACAAGTGTGTGCGCAAAATATGTTCGTAAGTACCTAAATATTCGACACCAAATGTGTTACTCGAATGGCATTGATTTGTAAAAAGTAGTTCAGCATTCCGGTTCAAGATGGCCGATTTCCAGTCCTATTTTTGTTAGAAACGCATAGTAAATTACAGTTCTAGCTGTCGAGTAGCTGTAATTTATGAATTAATTTAATGAACGAAAATTAAATAAGAATTTAAATTTAATGAATGAACGAATAATGAACACTTACTGGAAACTTTTGTAGTGCACTTTTCTCTCGTTCCCAGTAACTGGGTCTCGGAGGCGGGCGTCATACCGTGCGTCTACTATCGCGCGACATATTTTTCTAAAGCTACTCTCGCGAGGCACTATCAGAAGAGGCGTATCGAATAACGGATGATTCTCACGTAGGTCCTCTTCGCGTTGATTTCTGTTAACGAAAGATATTGATAATATACAGTAGTTAAGTCGATGCTCAAATATGTTCTCACACCAACTTGGATCACCAACCCAAAATTATTGGTACGGAGTTCACTATCGCTCATTACCCGGAAAATGTTTAGAAGAAGGAACCGATTACTTTTCATTTAACGTAATCTTCGAATCAAAATACGTCGGTACAGTTAGCCACAATATTGGATAGATAGCAATATTATTTTAGTCAAATATAAACAGATGACGACAAAATGATGAAGGGATAGGCTCACAGTGAACGATTACTACCAAACGGACGACGACGGAGCGCGTCGTAGTGCATTTCACATTACCGGCGCAAGATCGTTTCAAAATAAGGCCGCTGGTCTTGCCGCCGAGTTCTTGGGTTTTGATGTGTAGATAGCTTTAATGATATAAGAACCGAGCATCAGCAGTGTAACAAAGTACCTGCGCATCTCAGCCTGTTGCCGTTTAGCTTGCAGCAGTCGTATGTCGAGGTAAGGCGGGCGGGAGCGCGAGGCTGGCACGACGCGCGAGGCGGCGCCGATGTCACCGTTCTCCAGCAGGTGCTCGTACGTCTGCTTCAGCTTCAGTGACCCGCTGCGCACGGACCGACGGATCGAACGGGAACCGAACCTGGACATTATAAATGACATACACATAGACATGTAATTGTTGATTGTTAGAAAAAAAAAAACAAATGATGCACATACAATTGTCGATGTAGTAGATCCTTACCATGATTATTCTAATAGCAATGGACAAATTTCCAACGGACCAAGTGTGTGATCGTGTGCGTGTGGTAACTAATATAGGACTTGTTTAAACGAGTTTACCATCTGATAGGTGCTCTGTGATGCGCTTGAAATAAACATTAATTTGTTGTACCATTTATCCTCTATAATTAAACTTAATCACATTTACTAATTGAAATTCTTTTAGTAACAAGTAACATTTTAACCTCATCTCTCTCTTTGCTAGTTGCTACTTTTAGAAAAACAATAACTACAGTCTATGTATACCTACTTCTTTTGATCAACCCGCAGTTGTTTTGCGCTGGATATAGTTCCCTGTGGCTTGAGACCCTTGCTTCCCGTAGCAAGCATAGCGGAATCGCCGAGAAGTGGCCTATGGTTATTTGAGTCTCTGCAACCATAAAATATAATTACATTAAGTCCTATTCTGGTTTATTATTATTTTTAGAAAATTTGAAATTATGAAAATGAAAATCAAATAATAAAAAAGAACCTGAATAATTAGTAGAACTGCAAACACAAAACACCTGAAAATAGATAAAGCGAAATCAAAATAAATAACACAATAGAAACATTTTTATAAATATATAATGAGTGTATTTTCTAAGGTAGGCAGGATATTGCAGTAGATTTTAGTTATGAAACATACTCAATGATGGTGCTGACGACATGTCGCCGTAACGCCGAGCTGGGTCGCTGCGAGGGTGGAGCCACGACCAGCGTCTTGACGAGGCATCGCTTGCGGTACGGGAACGCGATCTTCGCAACACCGATGTACTCGAACGCGCGACGCGACAAATCACTCGCCGTCGCTGACTCATCGTCACCTTCCACTTCGCACACGAACTGACGCATGAACGATTCGCGTACCTGTTATATCAAAATATAAATCATTAAAATTAAAATTCCTCAAAACGGGTTACATAAGTTATTGAACACGAAAATAATACAACTACTTCGGCTCCCGAAGTTAAAAACCTCAGTAAAGTAATAAATAAAAGTAATAAATAAATCATATTCAGCTTAAAAGAATAAGTTTCGGACATCGTATTCCATGGTAGTTGAAAATAGGATGTAGGTAACATAATCAAGTAACAAAATAAATTATAACTGACGCCCTCTGCAATCGAACAGTGTAACTGTGTAAGCCTTCCGATTGGGCTATACTGCCGGAGAGGTCGCGGGTTGGATTCCCACCCTAGAAAATGTTTGTGTAACAACAAAATTTTGTTTCCGTGTCTAGATGGTGGAGTAGGACTACCCTCCATGCCTCGGGAGCACGTTAAGCCGTCGGTGCCGGTTGTCATTTTAAACATCCATGACAATCGTTACAGGTAGTCAGCAGCCATTAGGCTGCAGATTATATTAATAATCTGCCACCTGGTCTAACCATTTTAGCTACTGCCTACTGGTCCCCTATTGGTAACGAGATCTGATGGCAGTCGCTCGTTTAATTCTGGTAGCCGCATCTGGCTAGGAGCCGACCCCAATACATAAATGGGAAAAAGGCAAGGGAAATGATGATGGCGAAAAATATTTATACAGTATTTTTGTTTTTATTTTACCTTTGGTAGATTAAAATCTCCAGGAACTTTGTGCAACTTAGTCATTTGTGGACTGTCTGGAAACTTTTCGAATATCCTCAATCGAAATGGTAAACTTTCTTTAATTTCCGCGCTTTGCTGGCGATATCTCAATTGTTTGAGCTTTTTTATATCTTCGTCCAATTCTAAGTTGTCCAAGATTACTGCTACGAAAAGAGACAGCACTATCTGCAAACGAAAATAATATATGGTAAACTTTCTTCATCATTATAGAATTACATATTTTTAAAATGTTAGGTTGTAGTTTCTTACCAGTGTTACAAACAAGTGGTACAGTATAAAGTAAATTGCAACTAGAGGGGTTAAAGTTTGGCTCGTTCGTACCATTGTTTCATCCATCACCTCCACCCATGCTTCTTGAGTTAGGATTTGGAACATAGACATAAACGCCTGCAAACATTTTTGCTTGAAACATTTTTCAAAAAATTTATAAAATTATACAAAGAAGCAAACGGAAGCTATACCTCATCAAATGTTTCAAATTTAGTAAATTCACAAAGAAAACAAAACAGTTGCATTGAGATCGATGAACTGATGATCAGTAAACACATAGTAAATATTATGAGACTTCCGAGTTTCTTTCCTGGACCGAAGATTTTGTATACAAATCCTTCCAATAATGGCGAGGCTTTTATTAGTCTCACGACGCGCAGAACCTTAAGAAGAAACAATTTTACGTATTAACCTTTTGTTTTAACCTGGTGTTTCAAGTACTAGTTGTTACAAAATACCTGAAAGTATGTGAAGCCAGACATATAAAGTTGGGGTATAATATGTATGGTGGTGCCGATAGCCAACAGTAATTCAAACTTATGAACAGAGTGCTTGAAGTATCCCTTTAAACCCAAACACCATATTTTTATTAATGCCTCCAAATCCAAAAATATGGTAAACGCAATCTGAAAATACAAAGGGCATAAGTAAAAATCTTCAAATATTGAAATAAAACTACTTTACAATGGATTTTATCGCGGTTTAAACTATACTGAAGTTTTATAAACATATTGTAATTTTATACATACTTCAATGTAATAATATTTCTCATAAAACAATTCTCGTGGATTGTCGTCGTGTTCGAAGTTCATGGTGGCAGTGATTATACCGTTCGCCAATACGACACCCATGACAACAAGCCGGAAATATGCAGATCTCAAAAGTTTGTGGAATATTTCTGGTGCACTGCCTGAAAGTTATTATTATTAGGACTTTACTATACCAAACAAGTGTCCTAGTATATTAAAATTGTAACATAGAGAATTATGCGATACTATGTGTTCAAAATCGATCAAGGGCGATCGATAATAGCTATAGCCGTTAGGTGTAGCAAAACCTTAAATATAAACTGAAACTGGTTTGTTAAACTTTAATTTAGCCTATTAAAAAGTGATATGTTGTAGACCTGAATGTTTGTTCTCATCTATGGTCACTAATTTCCAGCCATTATCATCGCCTGTAAAGAACTGTGTGGTACTGCCTTTTGTGATAGGATTCCGAACACCCCACATTTGCTGGAACTGCACTCGTATTTCATTGAATGTCTCTGTTATTACGGCTATGAACACGTTCTTTACCAGCCACGCGAGAAAGAATATCATTGTGCTGTAAGCAATAATAAATGTAAAATAATAATGATAAAGTAAACAGTAGGTTAGTCAATAACAAAATTATGCTAGATATAAAAAAGTATTATATATTTGGTCCCAACCTGAAGTATAATGCTGATCTCCATGTTGGCAAAGAGTCAATAGCACGATACATAATAAACACCCAACCCTCCTGAGAAGATGCTTGATACACAGTGAACAGACTTGTTGCTACAAATTTAGTTAATAACAAATTAATTTTAGTTCATTAGTATCATATTTTTAGTACCTACTATGTATAATGTTTTTATGCTAGATTAAGACTTACTAAATTCTTCAAACCCATTAAACCCCATGATATATTTTGACAGATTGAGTTTCATGCACTTCATTCCCGCAGGACATTGGTAGCCTGCACCAGGAACCGGAGAACAAAATGTGTCAGGTATTGCCAATGAGTTTATTGTTATTTCACTGCAAATAATGATATTCAGTCAAGATACAGAACAAATTACTTAGAAAAGTATGTTTTAAACCCATTTCTTAGTAATTTTTCTTTTTCAGGTTTTATAATAGAGGATGGTGACTATATTGGCATTATACCACATAACAGCCTTAATTCCTGAAAATTATAGACAAGCCATTGAATAATAAACTTACTATGGATTAGTATCATTCCTTACACAATGATGAGTCAACTCCCCAAAGAATTGTACTCCCAACAAGCTGTACAGTGACATGAAGAACAGGAAGAACAACGTCACATTGTAAATCTGCTGACTTGACCGCCTAGAAATCACAAAAAAAACATATAATAAGTAAATATATTAACTAAAAGTTAAGTTTGAGTATTTATTAGAAGAAAAAAATAACTTACTTGAATATTTGGTTAATTCTGGATTTTGGCATCGAAAACTTTAAAAATACTCTTAAAAACCTTATCATGATGAGAGGTCTGGGTGCTCTCAGAATACTCAAGTAGCTATACCTTGGCACTATACCAGTTAATTCAAACATTTGCAGTAAAACAGACACCCATAGAAAAAATACCATGGAAGCATCAAATTGGCACCAATGATCTTTTAAATATGCAACATCTCCCTGAAAGTTACAGTAATAAAATATTATAAATCCATCTGTCCTAATTGCAAATCACATTATTATATTCTAGTAATCCATTACATCAAGATTAAGAATGTTTAATCCAGTCTCTAGAATGGATTAAATAATGTAAACTATTCAAGTTTGCATTATTTTGGTATGTTGCAGTATCAGACTACATTGTCCAGTGGTATTATAGTGCTAGATTTGATTATTAAACTGAAATTCTATTTCAATAGGAATTTTAACTGGTCACAACCTGGTGTAAATGCATAAATTACTCTTGTCAGTTACATTTTTACAAGTTAACTACTGTACAGATTTAAATGAAATTTGGTGTGCACATCATCTACGAAAAAGAAGGGTAAGTAAATTCAACCCTGTATTATCACAGGCAGGGGTGGCAGTTTAATAAATATTTATTAACTTGTGATACATACCTTCAATATTCCTCTTATATGCATTTTAGCTATCATTTCTGCAGTAAATAACAAAGTAACACAACAGTCAACAGCAAAAGTAATTGTTTGTAAATATGGATATTTTTCAAAAGACTTTGGAGTGTTAAGGGATACCGACATAAGGCTCAATAGGGCACACAGCCTTAAAATCCTTCTCACCCATAGCTAAAAACAATAAGATACAAGAAGGTAAATTAATATACTGGAAGGAAGCTTTTTTTATTAGAGGTTTGTATTGATTTGGAACAAGAGATTCTAAGGAATTAGAATTGTTTTTACATAAATTTGTTATTTCTATTATTTTATAAAGTAAGGCTATAAATTACAGTAAAATAACACGATACTTTTAAATTGCATGCAGCCGAAGTGAATCAATAATAAACTTGTTTTACGTAAATACACACCTTATTCACCCACTCTATATCGGCACTTTCATTTAGAGACTCTTCCGGACCGTAGTCTGCTAAAACCGGCTCTCCTTTCAAGCTCTGCTTTCGACCCAACATTTTCATGAACTTAATATTTGAAGCTTTTAAAAACTAATAAACAAGAAAATTGTACTAGTGGTTTTTATAAACAATATTAATGAAATATAATGTTATCTCATTCACATTGTGGTATTAATAAATAGATATATAATTTTTTGGGTAAGCAAAAGGTATTACATGATGTAAACTTATTAATTTAAACTAAGAACAGTCGTGGAAAGAAAAGCCATAACTACTATTCACAGACTACTAAGAGAACCTAGCGGTTCAGACGGTCATGTTTCATTTGCCGTTCATGTACCGTTGCAAAGTTAGAAATTGACAAGTAATTTTTTTAATCAAGGATTTGGGCTCTGGCTACTTTTGTCTAATGAGCCTGAATTAAGTCGGTACAATGTTGCCGGTAAAAAATATTAGCTGCGCCCACAATAGTGTTGCCAGCATTGAAATTTAAATATTTAGATTTTTTACCATAGCCTTATTTACTGGAAGGAATAAAAAAAACAACAAAGGATTATTTACTGAGTTTCTTTTAATTTATTTTTACATTCGCATTATACCCTATTATTAATTGATGCAGTCTTATTAATTTCACTAACAAGGTTCTTCACAGTAAAAAATTTCTGAAAGGAACGCTGATGTCATACACTTTGATAACGATTTTCTTTTCTCACATGAAATTATTAACGTGTATAATTTTAGCAGAACTGTAAGAGACTAACAAAATAATATCACTATCAAAATTACTTTAGTTTTATGTGCACAATTTATAATTTAAGACAATTTTTATTTTAATGACAGCAATAGAGAGAATCGAATAACAGCACCATGGTAACCAACTTAATTTTTCAGTAGAAGAAAACTTTTGACAACTAAAGAGGCTATTCAACACTCAATAGAAATCAATGTTATGTAGCGTCCTGTTGCTAGAATACACATTTGAGAACACACAGTTATTTCTTCTTGTTGTATCACAATATTATTATATGGGTTGATAATAATGTACAGAAATTAATCAACGCAAATACTTCAACACAACACAAACCATAACAATAGGTATCCCAAATCTATGACGCAAACAGTAATGGCAGTCATGCTTAATTTAGTAATTAAATGAGGGGTAGTCGGATTTTTACACTTTGGGAATCGGGAACGGCTTTATCTACCACAAACTATTTAAATGTACCCTGCAATAGTGAGAAAGTACGTAAATAGTACTCTATAGTTTCAGGTGCGCCACCCACTGACAGCTATCAAGTAGTGACATGAGAGTGACAATCCTCTAGCGGGGGTGAAGAAGGAAGAGGGAGGGGCGTAACTGTCACTTTTTAGCTTTGCATTGACATATCGTACGGTCGTTTTTTTTTTCTAAAGCTTTACCAGGCGTGCTACTATTCGAAGCAATTATTGATTTTTGTTTACAAAACACAGGAAACAGCTATTATGTACATGTTGTCTACACTGGAAAACTAGTGATGTATCTTTCTTTTCTATTAATTTCCCCCAAATTTCTCTGTCAAACATGCAAACAAATATAATGTTAAGTGCGTTTCACGTTTCACCCATTCAACGTATTATAAGCGTTTATATGCTCTTCTTTTGTCACCTTATAGTGCTCACCAGCTAGTTTGGTCTTTTGAGTAAATTCACTGTTAGATAATCTGTACTAAATGTATGTTTTGTCTGTGGTGATAGTGATCCATCTGTGGTTTTGTCGGCATGGATACATTGTTTTGTATTTATGTAGATTTGTTTGATAACTTTGATAGTTGTTAATTTTGGTAAGATTGAAAACTGCGCTGATTTGAAAAGAAATGCAATAATAATGAGAAACAGGCCTTCCTTTGTAATAATTAAAATAACGCAAATAAGTCTTATTGATTTAATCTTTAACAAAGATGATTACTATCATTTACATCAAAATACTATAAAATAGTAAAGTTGATATCAGAGCACTGTGTAACTTTAAGTGAAAATGTTTATTTATATGAGTAAAAAGGTAACTGTATTAGTTATTGTACATTAATAGTCAGATTTAATTTTGGTTTGGCGTGTTTGTATAATGGATAATACCACAACATTGATTTCAGATAGCTATACCTAAACAATCTAATGTGACTTGCATATCATGGAACCATTCTTCGGGATTTATTGCTGTAGGCGGAGAGGATGGAATGCTAAAAGTTTTAAAATTAGAATCAGGTATGCAAAATAATTGTTAGTACCTGGTTGACTGGGCGTTGCTCGCAGTAATAGATTTCCTCACAAAATAAAGGAATTATAAAAAAAAGAAAAAATATTCCGGCATCACCAGATTTCATGACTGCCCAATCTCCCATCTGAGCTATCATAATATTATTAATTAAGGCAAAAATTTTCTTCATATTCTAATAATAATGTAGCAGTTTTTCATTAACTTTCATTAACTTCTAAAAATGAAACCTAGTTAGATTGATAATTCGTCCCCAAAACCCCCTGCATACTAAATTTCATAACACATCTAACTAAAAAGTTTGTGTTGCGCAGAGTTTAATATTATTGTTAGTTTAGTTTTATTGTTTTTTTGTTTATTTTAGGTGGAGGAGGTAACCTGTCAATGAATCTAAGTTTGGAAGGTCACACTGGACAGTTGTGTGTAGCTATATGGAATGAAGAGTTTCAAAAGTTGACCACCAGTGATGAACATGGAGTTATCATTGTTTGGATGCTTTATAAGGTTTTAAAAAAAGCTATTGTTAAATAGTAAAAAAAAAAGAGTGAGTCTAAACAGTAATTTAAATTATTTTGGTTTGTTTCCAGGGCTCCTGGTATGAAGAAATGATAAATAACAGAAATAAGTCCACTGTGAAAGGCATGGCTTGGGGATCTGATGGTCAAAAAATTTGTATTGCTTATGAAGATGGTGAGAATTTATTGCAGTTAGCATAGTTTCTTTTTAAATACTTTATTGATATGTATTGAATTTATGAATACAGGAGCTGTTATTGTGGGCTCAGTGGATGGGTCCCGAGTATGGGGCAAAGATATCAAAGGCCCAGGGCTCTCAGCAGTGCAGTGGTCTCCAGATAACACACAGCTCTTGTTTGCCTTGTCTAATGGTGAACTGCACATTTATGATGACCAAGGAAATTTCACTGTTAGTATTAGATTTAAATCCTATCTATTGATAGTCAATTACCTGGAGGGCTCAATCAGAAAAGATCTGTAAAAGACTAAGTATCACTGCATATATGCTACATAATTGATATATGACGGGCCGGTGGCGTGGTCGGTAAGATACTTGTTTTTCACTCCGCAGGTCGTGGGTTCGATTCCCACCCGAGACAAACATTTCTTTATATATGTCTGTTTGTCTTGTGTCTGGGTGTAATTATCTATATCTTAATATATATATATTTCTTGTGTGCGTGTGTATGTGACTGAACTCCTCCTAAACGACTGGACCGATTTTGATGAAATTTTTTGTGTGTGTTCAAGGGGATCTGGGAATGGTTTAGATTCACAATTTTGCGCGGTACGAAGTTCGCTGGGGCAGCTAGTTTAAGTATATATTTACAAAAGAAAAGTATTTTATGTAGTATATTACCAGTTATCTGGTTTCCATAACCGTCTGTGTTAATGTCCCATTATATTATTATTATTATTATTAATTTATCTAAAAAAGTTAGCATGTCTACTACGCTAGTTGCATACCATAGTCTAGTGATCTCTGATTTGCGTTTTGGGATCATTTTCTGGCGCAACTGTAGTGAATGAGAAACCATCTTCAAAGATCAAAAACCCTGCCTTAGCTGCTATCCTATTTTTAAATCCCACATATTATTAATATTTCCATGCCTTTACATACTAGAAATAGCAGTATTTGTAAAAATTAATAAATATGTATATATATATCTTTAAGCGAAATAAGAAAACGACCTACCTGTATGAGATATCAATATCAGAATTTATTACACACGGAAGTATTTAAAACTATTTTTCCTAAAAAATTGTTCTTTGCATGGTGCCTGAAATTTTCAATTAAATTCCAAACCCTCTAAAGAACTACCGCTGTCAAATTTTAAGAAGGCATTAAAATCATTGTTGATTGAGAAATGTTATTATGCGATTAAGGAATTAGGTGACAAATTAGTGTAAACATTTTGTGTTACCCATTGTATCATGTTATCTATTTAAAATTTGCATGCTAGTTAATAAGCAATACCTTAGCATTGCTTATTTAAGGCTCTGCATTTACTGTCCCTGGCTTTTTTATAGATGCCTGTCGCCATCCAAAGTGTCTCTGGGTCAATGGATGTTGTAACTATGGACTGGTACTCTGGCAGTGCACCAGCCAACCGGCCTGTACTAGCGATATGCTACCGGAGTGGAGTTATATTGCTAATGAAAAATTGTAATGAAGAAGGTACCTTTGATATTCTTAACAACATATACCACTATTTTTGAGTAGTTTCTATAGATGTCGCCCTATATATAGATAGATTATAGTCTGGATTAGCACTTTGCCTAGTTTTTGTCCTAATACCATGCGGGCAAAAATATAGTCAAATCTTTGACATATCCATACAAACGAAACATGATGACGTGCGGACATGGCTAAGTGATTATTACACACTAGGTATGTCAGTGCACTAATCTTATAAACTGCTTGAATTTGCTCCTATTGTATCAACAAAAATTTTAGTTAGTATAGTAAATTTTAATTTGTACTATAGCGCCATCTGTTAAAACATTTGTCCTTTTCGTATAGTACCGCCATCTACTAGAAACAAATACTAACTACATTCTATCACACTACTAATAAATGCAGAAGTTAGGATTGATGTGTGATTGTTACTCGAGAACTTGCGGGGTTATTGAGGCTGAATGAACCTGGATGAAAGTTTTGTTTAGGATGCTTTTGGAATTTCACGCGGATGAAGATGATCGTGCGGAATTTGTTATTTGGCGTGTTAATTTTTTAATTTAATTTGTAAATATTATCAACCGGAATTTGTTAATTTAATTTGTAAATATTATCAACCGATTATATTACAATTATTTTCAGATAGTGCAGTTGTGGAGACGAATATGACGATCATTGACTGTCACTGGAACCATAATGGTAGTATTTTAGCTGCGGCTGGCTGCACATCTGACAAAACTAACGTCGTGCAGTTCTTTGGTGCTTACGGAGATGTAAGGCAATATTTTTAACAAAATCTCATATTTTTATACTACTTAGAATGAAATGAATTATACTGCTACAGTTTGTTAGCATTAAAAAAATACGGAATATTAATTGCTGGGTAAAATAACTGACAAAAATCAAAAACTAGCTTAGTATCTGAAGTAATTTAAAGTATATTCTAGAATTTAATTTCGAGAAAATAGGGCATACCGACATATTATGTTACTACTTTACATAGAATGACAACTTGACCCATGCATAAAGCACCTTTTTGGATCTTTCGAAGATAGGGGAGAGGCCCCCGAAATTTCCCCCTCGGGCTACGCTCATAATGCAAAGTATATTCTAACTGTAGGTACCTAACCTACCTGTTAATAAGGTGATATTATTTCAGCATATACGCACATTGAGAGTACCCGGTGGCTCTATGAGGGCTTTGTCTTGGGAGCGCAAGTCCCTACGCTTGGCGATAGCAATTGATTCCTTCATATATTTCGCTAACGTCAAAATGGATCACAAGTATACTTACTATGGAAACACGTTAGCCTATGTATCCGGTACCGAAACTGTCACGTTTTGGGATACTGTGACTCATCAGGTAACTGCAGAATCTATTATGATATAAAATAAAGTCTCTGCGGCCGTGATTTTATGAATATTTGCGATAATCTCATGAACTATTGAACGGCTTATCATACTGGTTAAATTAAAATATATTTATAAAATATACAAATATATTTTTTTATAATTTTGATTTACATTTAAAGTTTAAATTGATTGTATATTGAGAAAATAGACGGAAGACGACCATTCCCCATTTTATTCCGAAACAAAAAATATTTTTATTTTCTTTAGTCCTAAAAAGAATAAAATGTCTATGTTCTTGTTTAAAATTCATTGGTCTGAGTTCCTATAATTACTGGGCACTGTATAACAGCCAGTCATAGACCCGAGTGACGTCATAAGAAACCGACTGCAATTTTTGCCAATAAACTAAAGTATTTATATTTTTTAATATACTCCTGGTCTATCTTACGTTTCGACACGGGTTGCACCGGTCGTGGTCGCAAGCAGACTGATCCAGCGAAAGAGCTCCGTTGATGACGGCGGCCGTAAAACAACATTTTCTCTAACTACCGGCAATTGTAATATAATTGAACTATTGTTAGGGACCCTACACACTACACTCACTATGTCCGAATTTTCGATCTTCAAACAGCGAAGTCGATTGCGAAACACCTCCTCCAATTGGGTACTAACCACTGGATTGAATTTCATCGACCACAAGTCCTTTTCACTAAAGTTTGAAATTAGCACAGAGATAGATTATGGTCTGGATTAACGCCTATGTGTTTTATTTTTAAATGTATTTCAGTCATGGATTAACCACATACCTGATGTGATCGACATGTGCGGCGTGGAGGAATACTGCGTGATTGCTACACTGGGTACAATCATCATATCTAACCAGCAAGGGATTCAGTGTGATGGTGAGCATACTTACGTGATTCTGAATCTGAGGGAATATATACGATTCTATAAACTCAGTTAAACTATGCTATGAAAGCTGATAAGAACGTCAAACTTATGATTATGTACTATTTTTTCAGCTAAACTAGTAAATATACCTGTGTTGTATGTAACTATCAATAGCAAAGCAATCGTTGCTGCTGCGTCGAAAGACTCGTTTATTATATGGAAATTCTCTACACCTTTTAGACCACGTAAGTATTTACCTGGAAAAAAGTAAGTAATTTTACCAAAGGCATTATCACTACCATTACATCATTGTGTTCCTAGGTGTGCGTAAACACCTAGAAAAACATAACCAATACTTGTTATACTAGGTATATTCTTTTAGGTGGAGGTTCCTCTTGACTCCAGTTATTTATAGAGCGAAGAAAATAATAGCTGTCTTTTGCTATTCTTTCATAGATTGTTACGTCTGCATATATTGCTATTTGTGTTGCGGCTCAGATCCTGAACGTTTTGTATATCAACTTCCTGTGTGGTACAATATAGTGTAATATTTCAGGAGCATCTGAGCAGTTGTACCACGCCGACGGATCTCCGGTGACGTCGAACGACGGAGGGTTCCAAGACGACACAATTTGCTGCATTACTTGTTCCGATAGCCACTTGCTAGTGGGAAGAGATTCTGGATCTATTCTCTTATTTTCTCTGGTGAATTTTAAAAAGATAACGTCCATCAATATGAATTCTAGACCATATAAGTTAGGTCTCAACTCCAACTCCAGGTAAATTTTGATTAAACACAAATCAATGTTTTGATTTGAACAATCATAGTCAAAGTGTGTTTGCATTTTGTAGTAAATTTTACGTAATCGACCAGCCGGGGTCACTTTACTTATTGGACACTGACATGGCTAACAACATTAGCATCGGGCAGGCGTTGCGTAAAGATGTGTGGAGTGCTCTGTGGGCGGCGGACAACCCGCAGATGTTGGCTGTGGCTGAGAAAGCTAGGCTTTATGTGATGAGGGACTCTGAGCCAGAAGAGCCATTGACTATGCAGGGATATCTGTGCAAGTTTAAGGCAAGTTAATAACAAAAGTTGATATGTACAATATACGGAGGTATCGGTACGGAGGTACGTCCTTGAAGTTTGAGTAATAACTACTTTACCTAACCACTGTTTTTACTATAAATACAGCATTGTATTATTTTTCAGGAATTAGAAATAACTACAGCCCTTTTAGATAACATAGACGACAAATGTACCCCACAACACATAGTCCGGGTCGAAGTCAAGTCATTGAGAGACACTCGCCAGCTCATTGAAAAAGTTGGTCTGAAAGAAGCAGAGAATTTCATCAAAGATAATCCGCATCCACAGCTCTGGTACGTAGGTAGTTTATAATTAAATTAATCATTTAGAATACGTTGCCTGTTAGTTTTATGTGTTTGTTTACAGGCTCCTCCTAGCTGAAGCGGCATTAAAGAATTTTGAGTCAGAATCTGCTTTAGAAACGGCTGAGGCAGCTTTCGTACGACGAAACGACTACGCAGGGATAAAATTTGTGTCCCGTTTAAACGCACTGCATTCTAATGCTCTAAAAAAAGCAGAGATATTGGCTTACTTTAAGGACTTTGATGCAGCCGAAAAGCTTTACCATAATGAAGATAGACGGTAAGAAATAAATAACGTCTAAGAGCAATTTTAATCTTTTCAAGAAGTTTGACGTTTTTATGTAGAATCGCTAACTCAACGAATAAAATTAAATTTAACTACGTATTGACTATTACCTAATATTTTTAGTCAATAATGTAATTTTCGACCGTTAGAATTAAATACCTACAGCAAAAAGTATTACTTGATTTTAAATACTGTTACTAGCCGAGTATGGGGATAAATTAATTTGAAACACTCGGCCATATTCATAAAAAAATTATAAGACTCTTTAGTTAAAATGGACTTTGTATCTTTAATTTTTACACACTTTACGAAACTAACACAAAACGTATGTAATTTTCCTGCTTCCTACCTACTCCCTTCTTTCTTTATTTTGGCTTGAAAACTCTCCTTCTTTTCTTTCGTTTGCTTCAAAGTGTTTCTCCTCTCTAGGCTGTTCTGTGTAAAAAGTTCCTAAATCTTTGTTTGATGGTTCTCCAACCTACATGACATAATCAAACGAACTAAATACTAGTTTACCCTATTCGATAATAGATGTCGCCGGTTTCATCTACTTGATAATAAAGTGGCCATAGTTTATTTCCGACATTACAAGATGGCGCTGCCTACTATAACAATACTAACTTACTCGTTTGTTACAGCGACTTAGCTATAGCCCTTCGTAAGCGATTGGGTCATTGGTTTCGCGTAGTGGAGTTGTTGAAAATGTCTCCCAGTACTACAGACGCACAAGTGAAACAGGCATACAGTAACATTGGGGACTATTATATCGACCGCCAAAATTGGTATGATTTTATGACAATTTGTTCCAAATTATTCTATTAGTAGCCCTATCATTTTTATTTTATTTGATTGTATGTGGTTTACAGGACGAGCGCGCTTGAATACTACTCAATGTGTAATAACACAGAAGGTTTGAAGAAATGCTACATGGCGCTTGAAGACAATGAGGCTTTATCCAAGTTGTATTCAGGGTCGCCTAAAGTTACAAAAGTACCTACAAAATATATAGTATTCATTACTAAACTAGCGAGCTTTGGTTAACTTTACGGGGTAATACCGTAAAATTATAAGTCTATGCCTGTAAGCAGGACTGTCCATATCGTAAATAAATCGTACCTATTTGTACTCAAGTCTACTTTTACTCTGAAAGACAACACTTATTTACTTTCACAGCATATATATTTTGACAATGAAATTGTAGGATGTTGGTGGAACGAAGCAAATAGTTCTAGACGATGTAGACGATAATGCAGACCAAATACTGACGATACAAGGAATAATACAACTAAAGGAAAGCGGTAAAACTTTGCAAGCGGCCGAGATGGCGTACCAGGTAACTTATTTTGTACCGTCCCTATTACTTATGAATAGCTTTTGTATATTCTTAATAAATTACATTTTCTTTGACAAATACCATTCGTTTCCAGTTGGCGAATTACGAAGCTTCTAAGAAAGCGTCGCCTTTGAGATTGAAGAAACTCTACGTTTTAGCTGGACATCTTTACAGCCAGAGCTCTGTCGGTAATGTTCGTTTCATAGCTCTCAAGAACCTATGTATGTATATTGTATACCACTACAGATACATACCGCCAAAATTTGTTTTCAAATATGTCTCTGTGAAATGCCCAAGTAACTGTGTAGGTATCGCGCGACTGAATCAGATTTTCGCCTGTCTGCCCCACTAATATCTACCGAAAATCGTGTTCTGCGCATCCAAAGATATTTGTCAAGGTCTTTGCATACTAGTATAGTATTATATTATCTGTGGTTTAAGATATTACAATAAAGACTTGCACCGCATCCTTTGAGCATGAGGCATGGGTATAGGCAATAAATTTTCCACTCACTACCATTTTGCGATGGAAACGAGGCTTACGGGCGTTCGCTGCATCAGCACTTCTAGATACGCAACGTGCTAACAGTTATGTGAAACCGTCACAAACGCATATGGCCCACTTATGAAACTCAGCGTCGCGTCGTCGTCGCGAGGCGCGTCAAGCGTGTTCATTACCCGTTCGCGATCGCTTGTTTTTCTACACTACTAAACAAAATAAGCAATGAACGACAACATCGATTGACGCGCCTTTCGACGCTGAGTTTCGTGAATGGGCCATAAGTGTTTGTGACGGTTTCACACAACTGTTAGCAGGTTGCGTATTGAAGTGCTATTGCAGCGAACGCCCGTAAGCCTCGTTTCCATCGCAAAACGGTAGTGAGTGGAAAATTCATTAAAAAGGTGTAACTATCTCCCAGTAGTCCCATCAACTAGGGGTACAGCTGTCCCGCTTCTTAGAACTTATTGCAACTCTTCCAGTCGACTATTTACTAGTGGCAAAATGAAGCCGCCTCCGTCGTTTTCTCTAGCGATAAGCGTCGTAACATTAATAGCACGTTACGGTTATCAATATTAACTCGATCTCAGTATCGCAATACTAATAAATATGTATCTGGGATACGGCCTAATATACCTAGTTTCATGTTATCACTATATCTCGACGGCAGAGGGCGCGCGCGGGCGGGCGGCGGCGCGGTGCTGGCGGCGCGCGGGCGCGTGCGCGTGGCTGGGCGCGGCGGCGGCGCGCGCGCGGGCCGCGCCTGCGCACGCGCCGCCCGCCCGCCGCGCCGCCGCGCGCCTGGCGCAGCACTGCCATCTGCTGCCCGCCGCCATGCAGCTGCAGGTACCGTCTAGCTCATAGACTCGCACCGGGAGCGATGACGACCCCTTGTGAGCGTTTCAGATTTTCAGGGATGTTTGGAAGACTCACAGAAAAATTAAAAGCTATGTGAGAATACAGATAGGCGGATTTTTGCTTAGATTAATTTTCATTTCTTTAACTTTTTGAGCTCAATAAGGTTTAGAATCTATCGTGATCTAAACACATTATTAGCTTCTGCTACATTACACTGTCAGTTTTGTCGTAAATAATCCTATCCTACTAATATTATAAATGCGAAAGTAAGTGTGTGTGTGTGTGTCTGTGTAAAGGTTTTTTACCGCGTATCTCCATAACCGCTCAACCAATGGTAATGAAATTTGAAACACAGGTAGTGTATACCCTAGAATAGGACATAGGCTAATAATATTCAAAAATAATCCCCTAAGAGGGTTAAATAGAGGGATGAAGTTTGTATGCAACTTTTTATTCCTTTGTCCTACTCATTTAAAATTCGGTACACATAAACCTTATGACAAATAATGAGATGCGGGTTTTTTATTTTTCCATAATTATCCCCATGGGGGGTGGAAAATGAGTTTTATTGGTAAATATTAAAGTTTCTCTGGATCTGTTTAGTCTCAAGTCCGATTCACTCCAAATTCGGCACACATATGCCTTAAAAGAAATCATAAAACACGTGTTTTTTATTTTTCCAAAACTACCCCCAGGGGGATTGTAAAAAAAACTTTTTTGGAAAAATTTCATATTCCAGAACTGTTTAGTCCTTGGTCCGATTCGCTTCAAATTCAGTATAAATATAGCTTAAAACAAATAATTAAACACGTGTTTTTTATTTTTCCAATTTTTTTTATCTTTATCCTAATACTACACGGGTGAAGCCTGAGAAATTATTCTGAGGGAGATTTTCTTTGAAGTTGATATCAATACTCCTTCGTGCTTTTTAGCTAAATTACTTTTTATTTTGACACAATGACGTTTGATAACTCAGTCCGATTATTAGAATTCGAAATTACAATTTTATTTGTTCTTGGATTTTAAATGAAAAACTGACATTATGGTCTAAGAGCCATAGTATTTTTTAAGAAAGCCCTATATATTTATGAATATGCCTATGGAGGCTTGCTGATTTCAAAATATTGCTTACACGCCTACACTACTGAACTAATTTTGTATGGAGGTAGTTCGACACCCGGGAAAGGATAGTTTTATCCGACTGCGAAAAAGAGATTAATGGTTTAGCGCGATAACCGACATCCGCGGGCGAAGCCGCGGGCGGAAAACTAGTGAGTAATAATGACACGCACGACCTTAAGCCCAATTACATGAATTGAATTTTTGTACCGAGATGTTTCCTGTATAATTTCTCCATAAATACATGCAACACACTTAGATACGCGCTTGTTGTTTAAACAAAATTTGACAGATATACAAATTGAGTCGCTTATTTATATACGATCTATGTACCTACGCTGTGACTTGAGACAAGTTTTTTAAGTAGTTATTGTTCACAGATTTGGTGTACAATAGCATCAATAGCGATTCAAGCTCGGGCTTTCGATTTATGCTCTAAAGCTATGATAAAGCTGGAAGGGATGGATGTAAGTTTCTACGTATCCCCTATCCAATTCTTGCATTTTGCGGTACTATAAGTGGGGTGTTTGTTTATGTTCTAACAATTTGACTTTTATTCATTTTGATTGATTTTGTGTAATTTACTTTCAGCCAGACACATTCGAAAATGTTGCGATAGAAATATTTACTAGGTTCAAACCTAAAGACGCGAAAGTGAATAAGATCGAGTGTCCCAATTGTGAAGTTTCTATGCCAGAATGGTAAGTTTTACTACCTATAGGTACGGGTATCGTAGTCGTTTTTGGTCTACGGTATTGGAGCCGAGTAGTCGAAAACACTGTAGGTCGTGAAGTCTAAACATTAGAACATTATACATTTTATCTACACATTTTTTCGTATAAACGATTGGTGAAAACAATGGGACCACTACTGAGCTCCGTTTATTATGTGGCCGCGCACCACATTAGGCTGAAAACTACTAAAAGTGGGAGTACGTTTTTTTTTAATCTATTTTTGTGATACCATTCGAGAGATACAAATAAAAAATGTCGTAAGACTTTTTTCCAAACATGAATACTTTATGAAAAACAGTATGTATTATATGGAGCGCTACAGATCATTCAATACTTCCCCAGGAATTATGGTTCTCCTTTCTGACTTATTGATGTTATTTACATGGGTGCTAAGCAAACGTATGATACCATAAACAGATGCATCTAGTTGCGCCCTTGCCGGGTATACCTAAGTCTCAGAAAAGGGTCCCTTTTTAGTGTATTCCAAACTTTAAATTTAATGTCCGAGATAAAATATTGTTCAGATTAGGGTTGCAAGTCAAATATTTTAATACAGTGACACTTTCAAGTACCCATTTATCGAAAACCATTTTAGATAACGGCGCTTTGCTCTATTTTTCATCAAATTATGGGAACTAATACCTAAGCAGGCTTACTAAGAGAATGAAATAATTAGTCAAATTCCAAATATCGTAATACTAATAGGTTTGTGGTTACCTATCACGAATCTAAGTGCCGGTAATCGTCTTATGAGATTTTGGAGTGTAGAAGGTATAAAAAATGCTTTTTCTATTGCTGTGAAATCATTTACCCGAGCAATCGAAACGGACGCGTAACCTCCACTATCTCAAATAAAAGACACGCTGGAACGCGTCATGTTTAAGCCAAAAGTGATCACTGATCAGTGTACCGGTGAGTGCAGGGAGGCGAGGTGCTCTGCGTGCGGCAGCGAGTTCCCCGAGTGCGCGGTGTCGGGGCGCGCGCTGGCGGCGCCGCTGGCCGTGTGGGCGTGCGCCACGTGCGGTGCGCGCGCGCAGCACCACGAGCTCGTGCTCCGGCACTCCTGCCCGCTGTGCCACGCGCCGCTTTAGCCATCACTTAATCTAATACGCACATATACGTCTTAATATATCCTTGCCCTAATACAAAACGATCAATACAAATCTGAAAAACATGGATTTAATTGAAGAAATACATAAATGCGACTTTAATATGCTTAACTAGACACCTATGTGAATAAGTAAAAAAGAAATAATTACTCAAAGTTAATTGTTAAGAGGTAAATGAAAGTCGAATTTGACTATAACGTCTGTTCTGAGGGCCAAATATTTTCGGCTTTATTGACTAGGCTCAATCTCATAGCTCAACATGAATTGGAATACGCTCTTTTACTATTTCATAATTAAATTTTAACATAACGGCCGTTCTTCTAAATGCCATACTTTAGAGAAAAAATATTTTCGGCTTTATTTAAGAGAAACATTTGTAAGGTGTTCATAGTAAGTTAATGTACAGCTACATTAATTTTGTGAAGCGCAATCGTAAAGTCAATATTTGCAGCTAAAAGTATTATTATATGCACCTACTTAGTTTTTTCAATATAATTTTTTACTGTGTGATGTTAATCCTTAAGATCTTTAATGATCCATAGGGAGCGACGCATTCTAAACAAATACAGTAAAACACAATTAGTATAATAATCGCGTACTTACGTGACATTAGGGAATATGTTAAGTAAATATGCTGTGATCACATTGCAGATTTGATAAGTCGCCTAGATATTCAAGTGTAAACATAATAAAAAATTCTGTCACTCACACGGATTCCGTCCATTTTAAGCTATTGATGTCATTTAGAAAAAATAAAATACTAAATAGAACAAACTATGTTTTATTTAAATATAAACACAAAGAAAGATGTGTTGCAGTTGATCATTCATTACATGTGAATCCTGACTAGAGATATAAATTAATTGAGAGTGCACTGAGACAGGTTTAAAGGTATGCATCTATCGGCCCGCGCCAGACGCACCGCACGCACGGCCCGCAATGAACGGATTGATTTTTTTTCGGAACGAATTTTGATGCAGGAAAGCGCAGCACTAGTAAAATCAATCATACAAAGCGAACTAAATCCTTTGCGCACCGTGCGAGCGGTACGTCTGGCGCCGGCTAATAGACGCGTAATTCACTCTCCCTTTTTCAAGTTATTCTTGACCACAGTTCATGAAAATTGTGTAATTAAAATGTTTAAATATGAGCAAAATTAAATAAAACACTTAGGAGACAGATGTGGCTCTAATTAATGTTTGACCTATTAATATTTTGCAGTGGGAAGTAATAGATTTAAATACATCAGGGTCATTTTACTTTTACAGAGACATGTGAGATGAAGGAATCATGTGAACACAAGGTCATTACATAGGTTATATGTATGAGTATCTTTCTATGTATAATTTTATACAATTTTTAACACTAAATTTAATTTTTCATTTCACCTTTTATTTTTTTTAAACCATATACCCTTAATAAGCAACTGGAAAATAAAAGTTATATGACATTATTGTTGAGCAAAGTTGCTATTGGGTAAATCCATTTTTGAAAACTGTAAAGTATTGTCAATAATTTGAAATAGTTCTGGTGGTTGTGGAATCCTCCCTGTTTCCAACTTTGACCACAATGGAATGTTGTTAAGAGAAATCTCAAATGCACCTGATGATACCAGCTGACCCTCTATCATGTTTGCAAGGAAGAACATCATCATACATGCATACAGTTTGTTCTCAAGACACCAACTCCACCATGCAGGTTGTGGTTTGTTTAACCAAGCAAATATATTCACTCCACTGAGTATGCACATAATAAGTATCATTTTTCCAAAACCCTGAAATAAGATGGTTAAGGATCATTCTCTATAGCTTAAAAATTAACACCCATATTCATAAATATCTTAAGGGTTCAATTATAGCTAAAATAGTTTTATAATCTTTTGTCTTTGTCTGTTATCTTGACATTATATTAGTAAGATAAAGACAAAGTCCATTTTAACTAAAGAGTCTTAGAAGATTTTATGAATAAGATTGTAGTACTATAGTCTGTAATTTAGCATTTTAGCAAAAAGTATAGATGTGATTAGAATTAGGTAAATTACTTTATTGAGTTGTGACAAGCATGCACTTGTAATGGTGTCTTTATAATAATATCTTTAGTGATCACAACATCAATAAATATTTACAAGTAATATTAATTTCAATAATGTTATTTTTTGCAATCAAATTGATATTTATCAATTGAAGCTAAAAATGTGACTGACATCTCTGATTTTTACAACAGAAAATGACTGATAACAAAAAATGTTGCAACTGCTATACTATATTTTACTGACTATAGTACACAGTTACTCTTGCTACACCTTATACAATAATTTATCACTCATGGTATCATTATCTTCTGCCTGTGGCTTTGTCCACATGGCATTAGGATTAAAAGTAGGCATGTGCTACTCTAGGCTATAATCTTAATCTGTGCCAAATTTCATATAAATCTGTTCAGTAGTTTTAGCATGAAAGAGTAACAGACATCCATAAAAACTTTCGCAAATATTGGTAACAAGGATAGCTTAATGATATTATGCTATACCCAGGTAACCAAATAACCTTCTTAGAAGATCTGATTAGTGGGTTAGGTTAGTTTTTAAGAAAGTTGCCCAGAGATGTAGCATCTAAATTATTAGCATTATAATAGAGTTGAAAGCACTAGTGGAAGTTCTGCTTGCAGTTTATGACATGACCCACACATACACAAGCTGGCCATGATTTCACCTCAACACACTAGTTTTATAGAGGTGTTAATTAAGTAATAAGTGACAGTACTTACAATTAGTCTTGACAGATACATATTCAATCCAGGGGGATCATAATTAGCTCCGATAACAGATATTTCCGGATATTTTTGTTGTATAATTCCTGCATAATCCTCAAACACTTTTCGGTATCCACATGAGTAACTGTAGACATTAGATACAAGAACAGTCCTTTTAAAATAATGGTGTTGATGTAGAATATAATCAAGATAAGAAAATACCTTACCAATAATAAATGTTCATGATGTGACCCACACCTTGTCCAATTTTCGTGATACTTTCGGCATCATTCTCGCTTGCTTGCACAGAATCAACGTTTGTTATCACTATACATGTAATTAACACTGCTAACATTCCTAATGGAAATAAATTACTACTAAACAATGACATTGTAAATCTTTTCTGTCCTGATAATGATGTACTTTCACGAATATACTTTTGGAAATACAAAGCTAATTTTTATTAAATTCTTTTCTACAATTATTATTTTGCTCAATCTCATACAATCAAAGAAAGTCAAGAAAGAAGAAGGAAAGGAAACATTGAAACCAAAGACTACAATAGATTGAATGAAACAACACACACACAGTGTTGCCAACTATATTTTTAAAGGATCGTTCGTACCCCTACACTAAAAAAGATAGTATTTAGCCAAGAATTCAAGTAAATACGTTCTATATATGCGTACTTATAACTAATGGCATTTCAATAAAACTACTTAAATTTATCAAATGTTAGTTATAAATTAAATATTAGGTATACTTTGTAATGAAACACACAAACACATATTATTATTTATATATTTGGGTATTACATATTATATATTTGGGTCTATCTAATAATAACACAAAAGATTTTTAACAAAAAAATAAAACCAACTTCATAAAGAAAAGTGAATTTAATTTGCATTAAATAATAACTAATTAGTATTGTATTAAGATAATCAGAAATATTAAATAAGTATTTTTAATATAATTTGAAGTCAGTTCCAAACAATAACTACGTGTTTATTTTAGTTATTTTCATAGTATCATGTCTTACGGAATTCTTCTTTGGGGAAATGCGGCCGACATAGAAACCATCTTTATTTTACAAAAAAGAGCTTTAAGCTATCTACAAACTAGGAAGCCGTGTTTCTCTAAGAGAGAAATTCAGAGGCATAAATATTTTTACTGTTGCTTCTCAATATATTTATGAAAAATTGTATACTAGCGGACCCAGCAGACGTCGTTCTGCCCGGTAAAGCAGTGCCATCTACCGGGTCTCAGACCTACCGAATATAACCAATAATAAATAATAGGTATCTAAACCGG
Source organism: Meganola albula (assembly GCA_936450015.1). NCBI lineage: Eukaryota > Metazoa > Arthropoda > Insecta > Lepidoptera > Nolidae > Meganola > Meganola albula. Next base: position 8,688,070 of record OW388144.1, on the reverse strand, counting down.
CTTTCGGCACTTCTTCGCTTTCTAAATTTTCTTTTTTTTAAATTTTTCTCTGCGTAAGAACCATCCTCGTACTTAGAGGAATATTTAAAAAAAAATCAAAATCGGTCCAGCCGTTCACGCGTGATGTCGTGACAATGGGAAACGGGTTTCATTTATATATATATATATATATAGATGCATAAAAATATTACGTAAAAAATAAGCGACACAGTACAATACAACAAAAACAACACAATACCACAGATTACTAAATAATTACTACGTAACAGATACTTCACTCAGTAGAAAATTTCCTATACCTACTGCTATAATAGCCTACTCCGTCGCATCAACAACCGCTGCATGCTAAAATGTGCCTAAATGCTGAAGCGTACAGCTGTGATTGCTTCGTACCGCACGATCCCTCAGCAATCGCAGGGCTGCCTCTTCGATAGAATTATAATATTAAGTTAAAATATTAACAAAAAAAAACCGACTTCATAGATGTCATTCTCAGAACTAAACCAAACTAAAATGGGACCACACGGGAGGCATCAGCTTTCAATTAAGAAAAAAATTATCAAAATCGGTTCACCCATTCAAAAGTTCTGAGGTAACAAACATAAAAAAACATACAGTCGAATTGATAACTTCCTCCTTTTAGAAGTCGGTTAAAAACATAACTTTTTGTGTCTATGTTAATATGTTCTGACTTAAATGTGGCAGTTTAAAGGAGAGGTCAAAAGTGGGCTAGAATTTTGAACACCAATGTGATATACCATACCTCATTGGAAAGCTTATTTAATAAGCTGTTAGAATTTAACTAAACACGAATTTTAGGAGCAACCATTTTTGTAAAAATCAAAAAAATGTAAAAGAAAAACAAAACGCACATTACCTTTAATTATCCGTTTCCTAAGCAGTACAAATATTGCAATCACGTCAATAATTGCATTCTGTTACAGTACTTTTCTCTTGTAATATTATTCTAGCTGCAGCTTAATGTAATTATGACGAAAAATATTTGTTATCTTATTACTGTAATAACAAAACGCGTGGAAAATAATATAATTACGGGAAACGTCATGATGTCATTGTCATTGATCAGTTTGATTGACAGCGTCGAAATAATTTTGATTTTTTTTGGTTGCTCAATTGTCATTTGACCATGGGGTTGCCAATTGCAATAATCATAATATTGCATTAAGGATTCTTATTTTCAATTTAAATTTTTTAAAAAACGGGGGGGTGTAAAATTATTTTAAATACACTAAAAAATTTAATTAATTATGCTCTATTAACCTATGTAACTCAGATTGCTGTTCAAAGGAGACGTTCAAAAAATGTATAGAGCCTGGGATTAAAATAATTGTAAATTTGAACAGCAATCATTAGTTACATATGTTAATAGAGCATTATTAATTAAATTTTTTGGTGTATTTAAAATAATTTTACACCCCCCCGTTGTTTTTAAAATTGAAATTGAAAATAAGAATTCTTAATGCAATATTATGATTATTGCAATTGGCAACCCCATGGCCAAATGACAATTGAGCAACCAAAAAAATTAAAATTATTTAAAACGCTGTCAATCAAACTGATCAATGACAATGACATCATGACGTTTCCCATAATTATATTTTTTTCCACGCGTTTTGTTATTACACTAATAAGATAACAAATATTTTTCGTTATAATTACATTAAACTGCAGCTAGAATAATATTACAAGAGAAAAGTACTGTAATATAATGCAGTTATTGACGTGATTGCAATATTTATACTGCTTAGGAAACGGATAATTAAAGGTAATGTGCGTTTTGTTTTTCTATTACATTTTTTAGATTTTTACAAAAATGGTTGCTCCTAAAATTCGTGTTTAGTTAAATTCTAACAGCTTATTAAATAAGCTTTCCAATGAGGTATATCACATTGGTGTTCAAAATTCTAGCCCACTTTTGACCTCTTCTTTACAATTATTTTAATCCCAGGCTCTATACATTTTTTGAACGTCTCCATTGTATCGTTTATATGTTGTCGGTCATAGTGAGTTTGGACCGGATCAACGTCATCTGTCAAGTATGACAGGTGACATCGCAGAGCTGTTCGACTGAATGAATGTTTTAATGTACATTAATAGTATAATATAGTTTTATGAATATGTATGTTCTTTGTCTGTATTAACTGTAGCCATTTAAATCAATATATCGCTGGACCCCGTGCGAGTTGGACGTCCGCTGGCGAATCAGTAGATCAAATTACGAGACGCAAGTAGAGCGGTCGTGTGCGCGGCTGATCCACCTTTTATCATAGTTTTACTTACTGAACTTTCACCTATCTTAAGGTATCTACTGTAAACCATTGAGGAGTTTCCTTAACTGTCGTTTGTCTTCATCATCGGACTCGTAATGACAGTCAAAACGCTTCTAGGTGGTGGTCATCTTACCAATACAGATTAATCAAGCCCCAACATCAGGTATTTGCTGTAAATCATTGACGAGAACTACTGTTTCGGATGTATCATCAGATCCATTCCTGTCCGGCCTTTATTAAATAGTAGAGCTTTCAAATATTTATTGTAAACATTAACAAAAGCACTAGTAGTCTCTACAATTTTCGATGGTTCCCGTCAATTTCTCTGGGATACCATATCTTAGTTTCCTTATCATGGTACTAGTTTTGAGATATCACCTTTCCTACAAAAAAATAATCAAAGTCGGTTCATAACCGACGAAATTGTCGGCAAACACACGTGAAAAATACGTAAATTTCAGGGTTACTCTCGATTATCCTGGGATTCCATCATCAGGTCCTAACATGGTGCCAACGGAACCACCGCAGAATATACTCTTTTCAATAAAAAAGAATTATCAAAATCGGTTCATAAACGACGAAGTTATCTGCGAACAAATATAAAAAAAAGCATCTATACGGTCGAATTGAGAAACCTCCTCCTTTTTTGGAAATCGGTTAAAAGAAATTAAAATTTTCATCAGCGCCGTACGTTATGTTCTTTGCGTTTCAAATAAGAATAGGACTGGACTCGCGGGTAACTTCATACTAAAAACCAAGCAAAAGTAACGTCAGCACGAAATATCAAACCACGGACAATAATATTATTTTGAAATGTATAGAAAAGTGATTCACGTCAAAACTTATTTAAGTAATTACAATGCTGCTACCTAATTGAGTAAATTTACGTTCTAGGATACCACAAACATGTACACAATATCGTATACACGGATAAAACACACCTATTTAACTCAGCTTTTTGTCGTCGGAAGTTAGTAAAATATGTTCGTACCTAAATGTTTGACTCCAAATGTCTAATTTTACTCGAACGGCAACGAGATATACGCACTTTTTTTGTCATGTTATTATTATATCAAACAAATATTTTTGAACACTGTACTAAAAAATGTGAAGTTGGTGCGCATTCCAGTCCAAGATGGTGAATTTCCAAACCTATTCCTATTTGAAACGCTTAGTAATATCGATTGGCTTAGAATTACATAAAAATCTGTTAGATTGAGCGGGGAACTTTGCCATGTCAATGTGGGATTCACTTTGACAAGGCAAAGTTTACAGGTTGGTACGCAGCGTATTTCTAAAGTGCGAGCGAGCGAGTACGAAATATTAATAATTATTAGATGTGTTCAATAAAATACAAATAAGAAGTTTAGCACGTTTAAGTCTTCTTCTAGTTAATAATTTTTGTATAACAAATAATTAATTCAATTTGATTTGTGATTTTTTTTTGGTATGATTCAAAAGGTCGTATATTTTGCGTACGATTTCAATGACACGATCGTACATCGTACAAGAGCCAAGGAGGTCGTCGTTTAAATACGATTTAAATTGTACGGTTGGTAACACTGCACACACGTCACACAGCATAGACTACAATACACACAGACATTAGAGATGTGGACCTACGGTCGGGCTAGCGTTGTTGTTGAAATAGCGATAGGTTATCGATAGTATCGTGATTGATAGTATCGATTGCTAAAAGTAAGTAATAGTATTTTTGCTCAAGTTTGATAGTATCTAACGATAGTATTAGTACGAACACTACCGATAGTGTCGAATGAACGCGTGACGACAGTGTCGATACTATCGGTACTATCGATAGTAATGATAGTTATTATGTTAAAACTATCGATACTATTGAGACGCGACGATAGTATCGATAGTTCTGAGAGTATAGCTAATTTGGTGCACTACTATCGATATAGTCAATAGTATCGACAGGTTTCAATGATATTGCTTAATTTTTACCATCGATACTATCGATAGTATTGCAACATTTTAATAATTTTGATAGGGCTATTCGCGCCATCGACTAACTTTCAAGGTCAAATATCGATTACTGAACTATCGCTATTGCAACAACGCTAGAGACCTGACTATATACGTAGTCTGTGTCCGATGTTCTACGGTAGACCGTAGAACATCGGACACATTCGGTTTAAGACGTGACCTTGAGCGGTAGACCGCTCAAGGTCACGTCTTAAACCGAATCAGGCGGCAAAGTGTGCAAGGAACAGTGTTTCCACATTGAGGGGAACTTCCCCTTTTAAGGGGAAATTATGGTCAAGAGGGAAAAGAAAAGGGGAAAGACTATAAAAGGGGAAATTGCGGAAATCGTAGATAAATCCCTTCGGAAGTAATGAGGTTTTTCGCGTATGATAAATGATGGCTCTAACTGCTACATGATTGGTGAATTTTGACATTATCTATCAATGTTATGCCAAAAATATCCAATCATGCAGCACTCGGACGGACCTCACAAGTCACGCCTGTGTATTGAAATCTAGCGGATTTTTCATACGCGAAATCCCTTATTATTTATGGACTTTTGAAAATTTGTCGATGATTTTGTTGACGAATTTTGTTAAATAATAATATTAATACAGCAGACTATAGAAGAAGAACGATAAATAAACGATAAATTTTAGGTGTGGTGTGTGGTGTCAAAACTACAGCAAAATAATTTTTGAGGGGAAAAGTAGTCCGTAGAAGGGGAAATCTGAATTGCCGTGTGGAAAAAGGAAATCGTTCTAGTGGAAACACTGGCAAGGAACAATAGAATCTAATGTCTAGATTTATAAATACCTAACATTCGATAGGTATGTCCGCGCAGTATGTTTAGCGCTTAACTTAAGCTGACGCGTAGACATATGATACCGCATTCACAGTTTTCACACATTCATGTTCGCCATTAGCCTCGTCAGTGTCACTCGACGAACATTCGATGACAATGCGTATACAAGTGCCATCATAGATTAGTATGTATTATTGGCCATCACGAATTGTTTATAACTACATTCGCGGATTTCACTGGTTGAACCAATAACCAATTTGACATGCGGACCAAAGACTACAATAGATTATAGGAGAATGCGGACACAAACATGGAGGACGTGAAAATAATGATGGTTTGTGGTTATTTAGAAATTCTAAGTAAAAAAGAAACAATGTGAACGCGAACCATAAAGGTTCATAAACATATTCTGCTTGATAGACGATTTTTTAAGAAGATGGTGTACAAAAACAGGCCACTAGGTAATGAAAATTCTTCTGGCATCTTAGGCTTAGTGCGTAGGTTTTTCTTTTAATATTTTTTAAATCTCTAGGTTGTAAATAAATAATATCCAACTCTTTAATTTTAATTCAATTCCATACAAGTAGATATAGTAGGGTTCCTAGCATCATTTATCTTTTGTCTATTTTTATGATTGCGATGCAGTGGGTTCCAAAATATGAAATAACATTTCTAGGAAATCTAAAATGCTCACTTTACTCCACTTTATTTTATGCTATGCGTTTCAAATAAGAATAGGTCTGGGAATCCGCCATCTTGGACCGGAATGTGCAACAACTTCACATTTTTCAGTACGGTGGGCAAAAATGTTTGTAGGATATAATAATCACATCTAGATGAAAAAAAATTAAAATACGTAATGTTATTTCCATTTCAGTGATATGGGAAATTTGGAGACGAATATTTAGGTGCGAAATTATTTTATTAACTTCGGACGAAAAAAAGCGGTGTTAGAAGTTAAAACGTGTGTTTATTTCCGTGTATAAGTATTTGTGTACAAGTTTGTGGCACCCTAGCGCTTAAATTATTTAGGTAAGAAGCTGTATGTTGCTACTTATCTATGTATTTTTTTCTGCTTCAATCACTTTTCCATACATTTCAAAATAATACCACTGTCTGTGGTTTGATATGTTGTGCTGGCGCTACTTTTGCTTCATTTTTGGTATGAAGTTAGCCGCGAGTACAGTCCTTTTCTTATTTGAAACGCATTACACGTCCTGTTAAATTCGGCGCTTGCTACTAACTGAATGAATGCAGGCAAATTTGAAAAGCAGTATTCTTGATAAAATTAAAAAAACAATCATTGCATGAATAACAATATAAAAATACACAAAAAAGTAATGATATTTTTTTTGCGTAAACAATAATTAGGTATTTTTCTTTCGACGTATCTCAAAAACTACGTTAGATCTTACTCAAACTTTAAAGAATCATAGAAATCGGTTCATGTTTAACAAATATATCGGGTAAACATACATTAAAAACATTAAGTTGAAATGTACCTACACCTGCTCCATTTGTTGAAGTCGGTTAAAATTTTAAAAATTACTAAATTTAAGTAAATATTATTCAAATTCGTCATAAAATTCGCATTTGTTAATAAAACCTTTCTTTGCTTTTCAGTTTTAAAACCGTGTAATTTTATTATTTAATTTTATATTTTGATAACGCATCACAGACAAAACGTTTTTTTGTATATGTTCGTAGTATCTCTATCCATAGATCTAGCATAAATAGATCGGAAAAGCGAAAGAGATAGAGAATAGGATTCGCTTGTTTTATCACATTAATACTCTAAATGCTTAAGCAGTCAATTTAAAATAATATCAAATAAGTGAATTCCCACTATTTTTAACACCACTTTTTGAATATAGAGGCTTACTATTATCGATAATACTTATCGATTTTTTTATAGTGTTATTAGGTAACCGGTAAGGTTCCATACAACTTTCGTGATGTTCGTAATTTTTTTTTAAGTTTTAACCGACTTCTGAAATATGAGGGTTTTGGGTTTCGGTTGTTATGTTTTTTTTTCGATGTATGTTCTCCGATCTCTCCGTCAATTGTGAACCGATTTTAAAAATTCTCTTTATGTTTGAAATAATATACTGCCATAGTAAAAAATGGTGATCTAATTATGGACTTCGGGAAAATGGAAAAATATCTTCATATTATCATCACAGAACCGTTGCCTTCTCGACAGATAGTATTGCTTGGTTTATATGTGTAGTCCATGGCTAACTACTTACTAGGGGAAAGAGGGCCACTGAGGCAGTTTTAATGACAGTATATATGAATTGCATCATTTTGGCAATAATGGTTATGCCTTTTCTAAGACTGGAACCACTTTTGTTTCAATTTTGGGTTAGAAGGTCCCAAACTCGAATTAACTCTCCTTTCAATTGAAAAATTGGTAGCATTGTTATGACTACCTAATATTGAGATTTATTTTGTGCATTTTAGTCGCTTTCATGAAAAAATATCTCGAAACTAAAAAAAAATCCAATAGAAATGAAGGCGCTAAACAACTATCATGTGGCCACTGTTGGATTTTAATGAAATCATTTGGTGCTGTTTTTGCACGATAATTTTAATTGACACCGCAATCTTCGCCAAATTATTTTTTTAATATACTGGTGGCAACATGACAATCGTTCAAATAAAAGCAAAAAACTGAAATGGCATATCTTATAAATTAACCAAAACATTTCACTTCATAATTAACGAAATATTGCTTTCCAAACTGTTAAATTAACAAACTTTAAATATTGGAATGTGTCTTAACTTACAAAAACAATGTTGATATAAAATAATTATATATTTTTTATTCTTTTAGAATATAATCACTAGCCGCCAAACAGTGTTATCGATAATCGAAGTATCAGGCGGTGCATGGTGCAGCAAGCTCTATGCACCACGCACACATTCACAAAACACGCATTGCAGTAGTGCAATTGGTTTTTGGTCTCGTCTTGATCACTACATTGCCAATCTACTGTAAGCGTCAGCTTACCTCCTAAATCTATGTCTCTATCTCTGTAGTAATTATAAATTGAATGACACAGACTATAACAAATTTTCGGGATGCTACGCAGACTACTATTTCGCGCGTTTCCCTATGCCGAGGTATGCATAAACTGTTCATGTTTTGTTCTTGTTGCTTTTATTTACGTGTGAATTTGTAAAGACGCTTCAACTTTTAGATATAGGCTGTACGTGGTTACCTCCCCTCCCCCAAAAACTGGCAGAAACAATTTAGTACTAGAAGTTGCCAACAACACCTCCCGTGTTTAATGCTCTAAGCATTGTGTGTGACCGCTCTTCGCAGTATGGTTTAAAAGACTTGAGCCTGTAGGAAACTTTTTTAGGAAAAATAAATGTCAATGTCATGATGATGAACTTTCAATTATTCTGTTAGTGTTTGCATATTTAATTATTCTCATAATCGATTACGTCTTTAATCAATCGATAAAAGGTGACTATTTCCTTGATATTCAGCCAGAAAGACACGAAACCATGAGTTTAGTGTGGTTAGTGTGATAAATTTATAAAACGGTCTACTAGATTGCCACTCAACTAAATGTGATAGTACAATATCTGATTAATTAAAACACTCACTATTTATTACTTGTTTATTTATACCTATAACGCACAGTTGTTTATCATTCTTAAAGACGCGTTTGCAAATTTGATAAAGCAAAAGGATTTTCAGTACATTTTGCGACAAAATGAAACAAAACTAAATGGAAATAATAATATCCACAGTTAGATCACAGTTTATACTGTTTGCCGATTTTTTTCTAACTATTCAAAAAGTTGCATGTTTTGTCATTATAATAAAATTACCAAATCTATAAAAATTTAAACAACAACGACGGTTTTTAAAACTGAAAAGCAAGGTAAGGTTTTTTTAACGAATGCGAATTTTATGACGAATCTGAATAATATTTAGTTTAAATTTTTAGTAGTTTCTAACATTTTTAACTGACTTCAACAAATGGAGCAGATATAAATACAATTCAACTTAATGTTTTTAATGTATGTTTACCCAATGAATAAAAACATGAATCGATTTCTACAGTCCATCAAATCTAAGAAGTACCGTTTGACAGTTCTAAACGTAGTACACTTAGAATTTTATTTTTTGTATGAAAATTGTTTATGTTATGTTAACATAAAAATAGCTTCATAATTCAATTATTTTACAGGAAAGTTAATAAAAATAGTGTCAATTACGCCTCTATTAAGCTAATTTAATAGAAAACAGTGAAACGTCAAACGGTACCGCTTAGATTTGAATCATTTGATGGACTGTATGATTCTTTTAAGTTTGAGTAAGATCTGACGTAGTTTTTGAGATACATCGAAAGAAGCATACCTAATTATTGTTTACGCAAAGAAAATATCATTATTTTTTTTGTGTATTTTTATATTGTTATTCATGCAATGATTGTTTTTTTAATTTTAATAAGAACTTACTGTTTTTCCTAATTCTAATTTTATGTACTCTATCGAAAACCAAACAATGCAACGTAAGTTTTAAAAAAATATACCGATAAAAGTAGGCTCCATTATTTAATCACGTCAGTTTACTTGCAATTTTGTCACTTCGCGCATATCGCTGAGTGTATGTGAGCCGTGCGGCGGCGTCGTGCATCTGTAGTAGTAACTTAAGGCCAGGTTTTAGCGAAAATCCGCAAAAACATGTATTTTGAAACACTTTTTGAAGCAGTGAAAAGCAAAATAAAAATCTGAAAAAAATGTATTCATATAGTCGAGAATATAATCTAAGGAATACGAGGACTGGAAACACGATTTGATAAAGTTGGCTCGATAGAATAAATTCATAAAGATACCTCTTCTTCTGTAATTTAATATTCTTTTTTCGGTTTTATTTCCAAAATAAGTGATTTGATATCATGTTTTATTTTTTAAAATAAAGTTCACAGGTACCTTTAGGGATATATCAGAATTGATTTTTCCTACTGCATTTATAATTTTTTTAATCGATCTTTTTAGTGATTTTCGATTCGTTTGGCTCTCGCCAGTGTCGCCACGCCAGTGTCCCGCGGGACGTTGGCGAGGTGAGACCTATGCCAAATTTCTCTAGCGCGCGCTTTTATTCCGCTACGTATTTACCACAGTATAAATAACATCAGTAGGTGTAACAAGAAGAAAAATAAAATGGTTATACTCAATTTCTGTAACTCAGTGCCGCGTTGATGAATGAAGTTGTTTATGCTTTTAATATACCTACTATAGTCTGGCAAACGAAAGAAGTCACTCGAAAACCGCGGCAAATTTAAAAAATCCTCGTCTTGAAACCCTTAAGTTCAAAGCATACTTAGATTGGACTAGATTGATACTTTGATTTTATCATATACTTTTATTCAATTTTATAGTATTAAAAAAAGAAATAACAGTTAAAATAAATCTATTCTATAGCTTTCCGCCCCGTTAATTTTACTGATATTCTACCTCTTTGTGCACGAGTTTCTTACATTGCCTTATATTATCATCCTATGTCTAGTACTTTCAGAGATTTTTAATAGGTACATGAGTAAATGACAGAGTGAGAGACCTTTGTTTTTGAAAAAGAGTGGCCTTCTGAATGAAATATATTACTCCATCTATAGTAAGTATATTTATTCCCACTCTGTTTAGTTTTATTTTAAAGATGGACTGAACTCGTAGAAGTTACAATAAAACCACTCGGTCAGACCGAAGAGAGAGAGGCACTTATAGGGAAAGTAAAATGAGGCGAGAATGAAGAAATTAGGGAGTGGTGACAAAAGTGGTGCGGTCACATTATAACAGGGTTTTATTTTTGTTAATACTCATATAATGACTTTTATTTGTGAAAATCTTGCCAAAAATTCTTCTAAAATTTCTCTTACTCATCATGCAGTTTTAGAAATGTTAACCTTATTTTACATGTTTCTTTTCTTTCTTGCCTTTTTAACTTGATATAAAGCAATGATGTAGTCCACGATGGGACGTGCCTGCCCAAAATACTGGTTAACTCGTGATTACGAGTGATTTTTGGCGAGAAAGTGGCAGTGGCAGGCTCCATATGGTTTAAATCCAAAAATGAGTATTAATTCAAACCCACCCTCTGAAATGGTGTCACCAGACATCGCACCGGAACACGGCAAGGCCGCTTGGCAGTGCGGCTTTGTCTGGTGGGTGGTTACTTTCCACGGCCGAAGCCTACCAGCACACATTTACCAGTTGATTGATTGTTACCTGATTTGCCTGTTAAAAACGCAATCGATGGATAGATTTATCTTATTGATTAATAACAAAGCGCTCACGCCTGTATTAACTGAAGATGAAGACAGAGGTGAATGTCACCCACAATTTGTGGGCTATGTTTTAGGTTCCATACATAAAAATGACCTATTGACATTTAACGGCCACATCCACAAACTTCGAGCTGCTATACTACGAATATGTATTTTAGGTACTGTATCTACCGATTTAGCACTGACTTCAATTACCAGATGTGAAGAATTAATTTTTACTCACAGATAACACTCGTAGATAAACAGTAGAAAGCCAAGGTGTATTCTAATCAGTTTTAAAACTAATACATAAATTTGTATTTTTTTACTCTGTATTTTATGTACCTTACTAAACTGTATTCCTAAACTTATCATCAATGTAAATGAAGTTAGACCACGAAAATAATATCTAACGTGACATAAAATACCTTACCTACTACGTGTCTACACTGTGTCGCAATACGGACCATGCTATTGCGCGCGTGATTGAAAGAACACTAAATGCCTACTTTACTCGAATAAGACAGCCTTAAGTAAGATAATACCTACCATTGAAATGCCGCTTTTCGTAAATATGCCCTTAAAAATACTTGTTAGAGCACTTATTCTTAAATGAACACAAATGTTACAACTTATTTTAATTAAAACATTAAGATAGCGACTTTTAATGTTTCTTATACCGCCATCTAGTGAATTTATTGGAAAACAATTTAACATAAAGTCATCAAATTACGTATTTAACAATATCTTTGTTTATTTTGCCTAGGTTAATTTAATTTAAGTTATTACACAAAGACAAGTTCCCATTTTAAGTTGCTTTTAGATCAAATTAAAGTGAAACCCAGTATTCAATTAAAAAATATGTGAGTAATATACTACATATTTTATAATACTTTTCTTTTGTAAATACATACTTTAATATGGATAATTATACACAGACTCAAAACAAACAGACGTGTTCATCACAAAAATGTCTGACTTAGGTTTTGGGTGGGAATCAAACCCACGACCTGCCTTGTGAAAAGCAAGTATTTTACCGACCATGCCACCGGCCCGTCCAGTATATTAAATACTTATTAAATCATTGCTGCTTACTAAATCATAATTCGAATTACTTTATGCTTAGTATTTTTTGACGTGACAACGTCTTATAAATTGGTTTGCCGGGTGACACTTCAAGAAACTGCGTTACGCTCTGCTCACGTTATGCGCACACAATAAGAGCGAGTGAGAGGCACGCGTCCCTTCCACTCGGGCATGGTAAGCCCGCCTAAGAGCGAGAGAGACAGACATAAAAAGTGAAAGGCACGCGTCCCTTCCACTCGAGCACAGTTAGCCCGCCTAAGAGCGAGATTCTTTGTATAAATTAATGTTTTAAATATAATTCTTTGTATAAATAAATGTTTTAAATTGTTACTATTATTTCATCCTTCTTCCTACTATACGAATGAATATTCACATTAAAATTATTTTACCACTCAAAGTCGTTGTCACGTAAAACTTTCGCCCGTATACCGACTTTACAGGCAACCAATTTTTTTCCTTAACTGGCCAAGATGATAATTTGAATACTTAAAAATATTTTACCTCTCCCATTTCCAATTTATATTATTTTATTAAAATAAAATGCTACGTACTTATATTTTCTATTTAATTTTAATCTTTTTTCTTTTATTACCTAAAATCGATTATTGGCAATGGCATTCGATTATTTATAATAGTAATCGATATTAATGATCAGTTTCGTTTGGACATCACTAATTTTTATCAGATTTTGATTGTGTCTATAAATGTGTAGTTTCACAATATTTGAAAAAAATATTCTATAATAATTATCTTATCATACCAAATTGAAAAAATCCAGGTAAAATATTTTATGTGTACCCTTTTATTTAAGGTACACCATTTGCCAGTGGCTTCGGATTTAAAACGGGAAGGTCTTTCTTAACGTATTAAGGTATTGCACGGCAGCGGCACTAAACTTGTAAAAATTAACTTATTGAAATAACTAACAGTAAGCAGATATTATGTCCCACCACCATTGCCATGGTCATCATGATCACGATCACGACAATGCTGAAGAAACCGGCTTCCAATATAACCTGTATGAAAAAATTGATAAAGAAAACCTACAATGTTTGAACGAAAGGGTTGAAGGTTCTGGCAAAACTGTTTTTAAACCTTGGGATAACAGGCTGGATACAACTCAAGTGAGTGTTAAATTGTATTAATATTCAGCCTTCATCACCCCATGTTATTACTTACCTACTTTTTCATTATTTATTTATTCTCTGCTACTAGTGAAGCAATCCCACATATTTTGAAACCTATTACTTTGTCTTGTATATATACAAATTATACATCTTTACTACACATTCTATCTATAATGTATCCTTCACATGAATAGGAAACCTTATTTTATGTTCGATTTTTATGTCTATTAGAGATAAATGTCTTAAGTGTGTTGTGTGAATCGGGACCCTGATTGTAAAACTCAGTTTTGTGATTTGTTATTGAGGTTTACCTTTTTCAGTTTGTAGAAAGTGATGCAGATGAAGAACTTCTATTTAATATTCCTTTTACTGGGAATGTGAAACTTAAAGGAATTAGGATATTATCTGATGATTCTGACTCACATCCTTCAAAGCTTAGACTGTAAGTGTGTTTAATACAATTATTTAGTAACGGTTCAAATTTTTTAGGATAAAACAATTAATATACTTTAGTGTCAGTATAGCTTTAGTAACTAACTTGCTTTTCAAACTTCAGGTTGTGAAATGACAACCTAAAGTTTGGACAACCCTAAGTGGGTTTGATTCACTCAGTATAGACATTGATGAGTATGAGTGTATTTATCTATACAAGTATCTAGATTAAAATAATAAAGAAGTATCAATTATTTAGTTTGTTAGACAACCTCGGTAGTCGAGCGGTGTAAGTCATCCGATTGGGTTATACTGTGCCCGGGAGGTCATGGGTTTGATTCCCACCCCGGACAATATTTGTGTAACAACAAAAAATTGTTTTGGTGTCTGGTTGGTTGAGGGACTACCCTCCGTGCCTCGGAGAGCTCGTTAAGCCGTCGGTCCTGGTTGTCATTTAACACATCTATGACATTCGTTACATGTAGTCAGAAGCCAATATAATCTGACACCTGGTCTAACCATCTCGGCTACTGGTCGAGGTCTGATGGCAGTCGCTCGTATAATCTTGATACAAAAACAGGATTGTTTGGAGGTTAGGAGGTTGAATGTATCTGTGTGTGTGTGTGTGTCTGTCTGTGGCATTGTAGCTCTCAAACAGCAAACCATTTTTAATTTTGTACTGAATATATTATTTTAATTTAATTTTCAGGTTTAAAAATAAGCCTAATATGACTTTTGATGATGTTTCAATGGAACCAGATCAAGTTTTTGAACTCCAAAAAGACAATACAGGCATTTTAGAATACTCTCCCAAGTAAGTTAATAGGTTTTGGCAAAATCTGAAGGGAATATGGGGTAACAATTACAATAGAGAACACCAAATAATTGTTTGAAACCATAATAAAATAGTAATTATGTACTTAATGTTGACTTATCTTCCTGCTTGCTTTTTGTCAGTCTGCCTAACCACATACCTACCATATATACATAACAATAGAATGAAGGGATACAAGTGTGCTCCTCTCCCGGCCCTTTTGTCATTATCATGTACTAATATCATGTATCTCTTTCAGAATTGTGACATTTTCGTCAGTCTCACACTTAACAATGCATTTTCCGAGCAACTTTGGAGCAGATTCAACGAAAATTTACTACATTGGATTGAAAGGTGAATGGACTCCTGGCCACAGACATGGAGTTACTATATGCACTTATGAAGTAAGACCAAACCTTGATGATCATAAGTTGAAAAACCTTGATTCTGTATCTAGACATATTGAATAATATAAGTTTTGGAATAGATCTACAAAAACATTTTTAATTAGTCTCCTATACCTGCCTACATTTACATATGAATCCACCCGCACTGTAGCTCTAGAGAACCTGTATTAATTAGTTTAGTGCAGCAGTTTTCCCTCAGGAATTAGGGCATGCTGGTCCCCGATTCTCGGGTTTTAGACATTTATCTTTAATAGACAATAATATGTCGAAAATAAATAAGGATTTCGTTAGTTTTATATTATTTTTCTAAAATTTAACACTAATAGACATTTGTCGAACAAAAACACCGATTTAGTTTGTTTTCAATGACATCCGCCATTTTTTTCGATATTTGTCTATTAGAGATAAACATCTAAAGTACGAGAATCGAAACTGCACGGCTGCACTAAGCTAAGCATACGTAACGGACCCGAAATAAAATCCGAAGTAAATTTCCTTCCGCCAATAAGGGTAAAATTCGGGATTGGGTGCACCTGGGCCCCGATTCTGGCTCTTGATATTTATCTCTAATAAACATTTGTCTAACAAAAATGGCGTTTTCTTTTGTTTTTCAATAACATCCGCCAAAAATGGCAGATGTCATTGAAAATAAAAGAAATCGCATTTTTGTTCTCCAAATGTCGATTAGAGATAAATGTCTAAAGCGCGAGAATCAAGGCCCTGATTCTTTGTAGTCCTAATTATGTGGGAAAAAATTAAATGATTGTTTGAGAGATGCTTAATATAGTCATCTGGGTGTAATGACTAAAAAAAGACCGAATAAAGTTTTACTTTGTTTATTATTACATTACATAAAGGTAATTATATTTACAACATTAGAGTAAATTAGGGTTCTATTACTAGTTCTGTTCAGATAGCAAGGTTTACCTTCTATGTTACTTTTTTCCGTTGTAGGAGTATTACTTAATTGGTAACAACAACCTAAGTTAGTTGAAGCATTAAATTAACTTTTATACAGAGATTTATGAGTGTAAGTACCCTGTTATGTAAGTATGTACGCAATTAGAGAAAAGTGAAGTATCTAGGACTTTTTTATTGACTAAAACAATCGAATTTGTATGATCCATTGTGTATTCCACTCAGACTTTTTGTGACGTTTAAATATTTTGTAAGCTGTACAGTATTATTGTATTATATTAGGCTATTCCTTGTTTTTTTAAGACAGTTCTCCCAGAGTCATAGCAGAGAGTGTAAAGCAAGTAGATATTAGATCTATGGGCAACAAGTTATATGGGTTGGTTTATGGTTGTTGATGAATGATATGGCACACAGGTAGCTTACTAATAATCAAGATTACTGTGCAATATAATAATTGCAAGGGTTACGTACCTACAAATTCATGTAGGTACTTCATATTTTATTATACCTAAATTATAATATTTGGCAGTGATATTACCTATGTCATAGTCGATCACAATAATAATTATATAATAATTTTATTATTGTACTAAATGTCACGATTATGTTCGGTTTCTTCCACGCACCACACGATACCCGCGTCGCTGTTGGTTAACGCGACGATACGACGGTGGGCGTGGTCGTCGGATTGCCGCGTTAGGAACAGAGTTCAAATCGCCCACCGATGGCAATGCTGCGTTGTTTTGACGCGGCACCCAGTCTCTCATGCAAACAGCACATCTGCAATGAAATCGTCATAGATAAATATGTATGTGGGTACTATGTAGGTGTTCATCTTTCGACTGAACCTGGGTTGTGTGCATTGCCGGACTGTGATAGGTACCTATACTTACTTGATTCTCTAAGCAATCTCCTTATCCTTATGAAACTAATATCGTCGTTTTAAAAAACATGTGACGTGTCTTACAACGAGATTGATCATGTCGTACCTTAATTTAATACTAGTGCCTATTTCTTGTGCTGTTTTTTATGACGCCAAGACGTGCTGCCCTAAGCATTTGAGTAATTTGTTATATAGGGTAATCTGATAGTAAACCAGGCCATCGTACCCTTAAAATCCGAATGAAAGTAATAAATAGCTTTCAACTTACCTGCTTATGTTCAATTCATGTTCTCGTTTTAAAGTTTTTTGTTCTGGTTTAAGGAACATTCTACTCTCGTCGATGATCGAGAGCCAGTATGATACAGAAGTAGTGAAGTAATTGCATAGGCCGAGACCGTTACACTCGATGTAAGGCCGTGATCGGAATTCTCTCATACAAGAGCCAGGCGAGATAAGGCTCTGACCGGATGAGTCTGCGCCAGCTGTATGCTAAAAATACAAATCATCAATCATTAGTAATCAGTAACATCTTGTTAACCCTTTTACGTAACTACTTACAGATATACATTTTATGATTAACTTAATAATTTAAGTCATTTTCATACCATCAAGAAACTGTAGCCTTGCCATAATTCTCTCCATCCGTTTGGACATTCAGGTACAAAATTACTTTGACTATGTACAGCGATAGTTCGTGTTGGCGCTTCGCAGACTTGACACCTGTGCATTAATATACTTTGGTTGGTTTATTGTGTTAACTTTGGAAAGTGAATAAGTAGGTAGTAGGTACTCCTAATGATTCTACTACGAGTAGATACTTTACACCCAAATCCATTTAACTCACCGGGAAATGTAGTCTTTGACATCTTTAGCTTGAATAGGTGTCATTAACATAGGCATAGGTTTTGAAGTCGACAACCAGAAACTGAAATCCTCCCGTTCAGCAAAATTACAAATTTCGTTTAGGTTACAGAACATGTAGGGGACAGTAGAAAACTTGCGCAAACAACTGCCAGGAGCACCTGAAACAGATTTGCATGAACCATGTAGGAACTTTCTCATATTTGTATTGTAATCAATCAGGTAAGGTAGTACAAACCTAAATCTTGACCATGTGCTTTTCCATCAGACATAATATGTATTAGAGAGTATCCGCTCCATAGAGATGCTGTTCCTGGAGGGCACGCTGGTATTGTTTTTTTTTGTGAATGAACTGCAAAGTAAAATCCTCTTGATTTAGGGGCAAGTTGTGGAGCAGGCACACCGGCAAATCCTGTTGCTCCACGATACCCTTTAAAACCCTGCAATCCTTTAATGCCCTCAAAGCCTTCTCTTCCTTGAGGGCCCATTGGTCCCTGGAAGCCTTGTAAACCTTCATCACCTTTTTCCCCTTTCATGCCAGGCATTCCATTACGACCAAAAGCACCAGGTTTTCCCATTAAACCAGGACGGCCATCCATACCAGGTAAACCAATATTACCAGTCTCGCCAGGTTTTATTTCCGAATCCGCCAACAATTCGCCTGCATCACCTTTCATGCCTTTATACCCATCTAGGCCGTAGAATCCCTCTTCACCTATGTCACCTTGTATTCCTTTTATTCCACGTAAACCTGAAAGTCCTGGACGGCCAGGTATACCATTGTCTCCTCTATCACCGACTACTCCCGTGAGTCCATCGAACCCTGGTAAACCTTGATTTCCTTCTTCACCTTTAGGACTATATGAATCGCCAGGTTCACCTCCATCTCCAACACTACCTTTCAACCCAGGGTATCCTTGTTCACCTACAAGTCCGGGTCTTCCTGCTATACCCCTTGCTCCAGGTGCTCCAGACATTCCTGTCATTCCTTTCGGTCCTTGTAACGAAACGCCGGGTGCTCCTCTAATGCCATCTGGACCATTAATTCCATAGTCACCTGGTGCGCCCTTCTGACCCTCATTCCCAGGCCATCCAGGGAGCCCATTGAGACCTGGTTCACCTTTTTGACCTCTTGCTGCAACTTCACTGATGCCTGGAAGCCCAGGTGGCCCCATGTCTCCAGTAGGACCTTTCCGTCCTTGTAAGCCAGTGACCCCAGTTTCTCCTTGTTGACCCTCATCACCACGATCTCCTACTTGACCTCGCAACCCTCTAAAGCCTCGTTCACCTGTTTCTCCTTGCTCACCAGGTAAACCGTCCCATCCCAAATCTCCCACATCACCTCTAGTAGGTGTGACATATGTTGTTGGGCCCATGTCACCTTGTACGCCTTTTATTCCTATGGGTCCGAGAGGTCCACTGGGTCCTGGTAATCCTATTGGTCCAGGTATCCCAGGCAAACCCATGCGCCCTGGAAAACCTACTATACCCACATCTCCTTTAATGCCAGGTAAGCCAGTGACGCCATTAGGACCACGACGTCCTTTTAATCCAAATAATCCTGGCCTGCCTGTAAAACCAGGCGTTCCAGGTAAGCCTTTTTCGCCATCTTCTCCTACTTCTCCAATTATACCTATGTCACCTTTTTCACCTGGGATCCCAAATAAACCTGGACTTCCAGCATAACCAGTATTTCCTTTTTCACCCTTTCTTCCAGGTGCCCCTGTGATACTCAGACCTGGTTGTCCATATTGACCAATTTGTCCTTTTAAACCTTTATATCCAGGTCTTCCGGCTCGGCCATCTAACCCTGGTTGTCCAGCTTCACCCTTTGGGCCACGTAAAGCGTTATCTCCAGGAAGACCGCGTTTACCCGGCAGACCCATTTCTCCTCTAGATCCCTTGAAGCCTAGTCTTCCTTCGAAGCCTGGGGATCCAGGGTTGCCAACATCACCTATAAGTCCTTTAGAACCATGCATTCCTTTAACGCCAACGTTGCCATTTTTACCCTCAGTACCGGGATTGCCTAATTCTCCCCTGTCTCCTTGATCTCCTTTCAATCCGTTAAATCCAGGCAATCCTCGGAAACCTCTTTTGCCCATTGCGCCATTTATGCCTTGTAGGCCACGGATACCTTTGCGCCCCGTATTCCCCTTCATTCCTTTAGGTCCCGCAGCGCCTTCCAATCCGTGGTTGCCTGGTAAGCCTGGCAAACCTATGGGTCCAGGCGGTCCTGGCAACCCTGGTAGTCCGTTCAACCCAGGAGCCCCTCGAATTTCTATGCCAGGTATTCCTTTTTTACCCTGAAATCATAATCCAATTCCTGAATCAATTTTAAAGAAATGGTAAATACGGGTATTTACCATTTATTGAAAATTGTATTAATTCGTTCATATTGTATTAAATTATCTGTTCATGTCATGTGTCTTAACACAAGAATACGAAATTAATAAATATGTGCACCAAAGGAATGGGCGTATTTACCCTTGGGCCAAAATGGCCATGGCCAAGGGCAACAGTCAATTAACAAACAACATCTAATTTATGGCGTATTAATCAGTTTAGTAATAGGCGCGCCAGCAGCGAAGGGCGGGTGGCGGTAGCACTGATGGCAAGGTTAGCTCTAGCGTGCGTGGCGCGACCCTCATGTCGTTCTACGTTCGATGAACCTAAGACTAGCCTCGTGGAGTCCTTTCAATTTGGCATATTACTAACTAGAGAAAAAATCCTTGATAGTGATAATGTTTTTTTCACACATTTGCTTGTGTTATAGATACTTATTAGGAACTACTATACGATTGCGCCCGCGTCGTGCATCTCGCGTCGCCGCGCCACCGACCCCGCCGCCTTGGTAACGATTGCTGCCTCTATATATTAGAGGCAGCAATCGTTTAATCGGTTCTTTTATTTATTTATTTAATATATTTTATTCGTTTAGTATTAAATAACTTTAATTAAAAAAGAAGTTGCACAAAACTATGTTTCTTTGGGAATGTTGTCCATAGGCACTACCACGTGGTAAAGTATTAGGCTAGTGTTAATATAGTTTGACTGGTAACTAGAGTTAATTACCAGTGACACAATTTAAACACTAGCCATTTAGTTCTTAAAATAATTTAGTAACGAATAAATAGCAAGCTAAAATAATGTATAGTGATGTACCGTATATTATTACCTGCGGTCCTTCCGGTCCATCTGGTCCAATTTCTCCGGGTTCACCTGGAAGCCCTTTCATTCCCCAAGGTCCCGTTCTTCCTGGTAATCCTGCATAACCTTGTTCTCCGTCATCACCTCGTTCTCCAATAATTCCGTCAACACCCTTTTCTCCTACTAATACGGCCATCCCAGGTAAACCACGAGCTCCTTTCTTTCCTTTGTTACCGTCAACACCTGGGAAACCTCTTTGGCCAGCATTTCCTGGAATCCCAGATGGGCCCATATCACCTTTCACCCCAAAATATCCTTTAAATCCTTGCAAACCTCGTTGCGAAAATCCTGATCGGCCTTGGTCTCCTGTGATTCCTCGTGAACCATCGTAACCCATTTCACCACGTTCGCCTTTTGGTCCAGTTAGTCCTGTAAGGTGATATTTGACCAATTAGGTACTAATGACTATTCCTAGGTGTTTAACTAAATACTTAGGTATAGTTTCCTGTATTAAAACCAAAAACTAAAAACAGATTCGCATCTGAAAAAGTTACGGGCCACGGGAAAAAATTCTTGTACCTACCTGATGCTCAACAGAGACGGTGGAAGTAATATATCTTACCTAACCTAACCTTGTTAACCTTTTAACCGCTGCGCTTGGCTAAATATTAATTGTTGTGCCCGTGGCGCATGACTGCGAAATTTTACAATTCGATTAAATTCGGGAGGCGCAGCGTTTAGAAGGTTAACAAGGGTGGCGCAGCGGTACGTGCCTCGCCTTAGAAATATAAGGCCGCAGGTTCGATTCCCGGTCGTGCCCACACATCTTTGTGTAAATCGTTTTATCTCTGAATATCGGCAATATCGGCGAAGAAAAACATCAGGAGGAAACCGGCATGTCTAAGAACTAATCATTTGAGGATATGTGACATCCATGAACCCGCACTTGGCCGGCGTGTGTGGAGTAAGGCCTAAACTCTCTCAACTCGTAAGATAGTAAGAGAAGGCCCGTGCCCAGCTGTGGGACGCTAAAAAGGGTTGAGGTTATGAGTTACTATGTAGTAGGTTCTTAGCCTTTTTTCTTCGGGAGGAAATGCTTTACGCATCCCCTCGCCTAGAACACAGGGCGAAGGGTATGTGGGACTTTAGTTACTGGGTGAGCCAGTAGGTAAGAAAACAGGTATAAGTATGTCTAACCTTTTATTCCGGGTAGACCCGTGAAACCTTTTTCACCCTTTACGTTAATTCCAAATCCAAGTGCTTCGCCAGCTTCACCAGGCTGACCGTCGTCTCCAGGTTCACCAAGCTCTCCTCTTAAATGTTATTTCACTGTTAGTTTCAACTCTATGTTATTATTATCTTTGTTATACCAAGGCAATGTTAGTAATATATGATTTCAAAAACAGCGCGGCGACCCGACTTTGAAAATAGGTCGCAAATTCGACCTCATCCGGTCGTCTCACTCACACATGTTTGTTTAAATTGTTGTATCGCCGCTGCTCAATGTCGTGAGGAAACCTTGACAGAGGGCAATGCGAGCACGACTCTTTAATAAAAAGAAACAAATTAAACAAACATAATTACTTCAGGCCTGGTTCGCCCTTCTGGCCAACCAGGAAATAAATAGAGGTAGGGGCTGGCCTCCCTGGCCCGCCAGGAAAACCGTCGCGTCCTCTTGTACCGTTTTTGCCTGGTCTGCCTGGGAACCCATCGTCACCTGTGGCTCCTTTAACACCATTATATCCCGTATCTCCAGTAAATCCTGGCGGTCCAGCGTCTCCAGGAAGGCCTGGTACTCCGATGAAACCTAGGTATTGAAATTTGGGTATCTATTTAAGTAGGTACTTACGTTTACAATGATACAACATAATTCCTTCAGAAATGTGATGTTGAAATAGTACATTGTTAAAATAGAAACTATTTTAATGACTATTTCTCATTAGTAACTGTTCCTACTTTACCTATTTCTGAATTTACTGGTTTTGTATTTTTTAAAATCTATTAATGCATAAAGTAGGTACCAACTGTTATTTTAATAGTAACTGTAACTACTTGATAAACTCCAAAGTTTGTAAGAATGTGTGGGTGGATGTATATTTGTTACTCATTTACGAAAAAACTTTTGAATGGTATTGGATGAAATTTGGTACAGAGATAGATTATAGTTTGTATTATCACATAGGTTAGGTTTTTATCCTAATAAGCACCACGTGGGCGAAGCTGTCGGCGGAAGCTAGTTACCAAATATTTGTAATCAGATATAAGTTCGTCGTCTCATTTCTACTCCCACATACTAGTATAGGTAATACAGTTGGGAACAAAGTGAGTTAATCTTAATTTCGTACCTGGGTCTCCTGGCTCACCAACATCTGCTTTGATAAGGGCAAGAGGCGGGTCAAATACAACACGTCCTTTATATCCTTTAGGCCCTTGTGGTCCAGCACCTCCGGTGAGACCCTTATTACCCTTAGGCCCTTTTGGTCCTTTTAACCCCGATATACCACTCAAGCCTTTATATCCACGAGGTCCAGGTAATCCTTCCGGTCCTGGAGCGCCTCTAGGACCAGGGAAACCGTCATCTCCTCTCTGTCCTCTTAATCCAGGTAAACCTGTTGGCGGCGTGTGATATTTTCAAAATAATTATTAGATATAGGTACCTATAGTGAAGTAGTAACCATTGACAACATTTCAAAATTTATAATGCGCTAAAACAAAATTACAATTTATTTATTATGCTATTCTAAGTTCAGTTAAATTCTTTTTAATTTTTTTATTACTTCCTTACGGTGAAAATAAATTCAAAAATAAATTTCAAAGTTATTATAAATTATAAGAAATTATATAAACAGCCTGGACTCGGAATGGGTATACTATAGTTTAAACCAGAATTCTTTAGGTCATTACTAATAATTATGTGAAGGCAAAAATAAATATGCATTATATTTTGATAAAATTTTGTGTGTAACATTTTTGCAAAAAATTGCGTCGCACATTCATATAAAGTAACTGTTTTCTTCAAAAAGTCATGATTGTTTAAGAAAATAAATTGAGAAAAAATATTTTTATTTTGTTGTGGTTATTCTTTTTTTAAATCGATTTATAAAAATTTAAACATCGCAACACTATTGCATATGAATCAAATAATGCATAATATCCCTTTCCGGGTCACCTTGCATTAATATTGATGTAAGCGTTCTGTACGTACCAGATTTACATACTGGACAATCATCACCACGTTCTCCTTTTAGCCCATCGTATCCCGGCACTCCTGGTGTACCTAGGTCACCAACTGGTCCTGGCAGCCCTGGAAGGCCCGGCGACCCGGGCGGTCCAACTCCATGGATACCTGTTCCTGGATAACCCTTCGGTCCTTGATCTCCAGGTCCACCTCGGTCTCCACGTTGTCCTGGGTTGCCATCTGTACCTGGCATACCTGGTTCCCCATCGGGTCCTATGACTGTAGTACCTTTAAATCCCTTCGGACCTTGTTCTCCTGGTAATCCACGGGATCCAGAAATACCTTTGAAACCAGTAATCCCTTTAAATCCCTCATTTCCCGGTTCTCCCTTTTGTGACGTACCAGGGACACCTCGTCTCCCTTGAATTCCTTTGATTCCGGGTAAACCAGTGGGCCCTACAAGACCAGGCATACCACGTTCGCCGTGTCTCCCGGGAGCACCCATTGGACCCACAGGTCCCTCCGGCCCTTGTGGTCCTACAGGACCCCTTGTCGGTGGAACATCTAAGTTTTCGTCGTAAATTCCAGGTAAGCCAGGGTATCCCTGTGGCCCAGGATTTCCAAATAAGCCGTTGTCTCCCCGCATTCCCTTTTCTCCATCTGCACCATCTGGGCCAACAAATCCTGGCGAGCCTTTATCTCCTTTGGGGCCTGGATCTCCATCTCGGCCACGATGCCCGGGCTTTCCTCTAGGACCTTCAGTGCCTTGATCACCTTTGTATCCTTGAGGTCCGCGAATTCCGTCTGGGCCCTATGAAGTTAAATATTTTGTAGGCTCTAGTTACAAAAGTCTGTTTAAAGTAAGTGTATTGCGAAGGCACAGTGGAAAAATGTAAAAATTTGCACATGTCATATATAATTTATTTTATTATTGTGCACAAATTTTAAGAGTTGCGGTTTAGTAAATTATTCAGACGTACCTACCTACTTAAGAAATCTGAAGTTAACACGTTGTTAAAACTTATTTTTGATAAATATATCAATTTTGTTAGATAAAAATTACCTATAGGCGATCATGTAAGAATCAAACAAAACATTAAACTATAATTGTTACCTAGTTTACAAGTAGGTTGACGTGTATCTAGGTTTCGTATTTCTATCATTTTAGTATGTGCTCTAGAAACTCCAGTCCCCACTAATATCACAGAATAACAAATAGTCCACGAGTCCATTATATAAAATTGTAGTATACATACCATACGGTAGGCCTTCTCGACCGATATTTTAACCAAGTAATAAATGATATCTATTATTATTGGCGTGTTGGTTCCTACACTTATTTATGGAAGTGAATGTTGGGTGTGGTAGAAGAGGCATGAAAGTGCAATAAATGCTGTGGAAATGCGTTCTCTACGAAGTGTGTGTGGTGTAACTCTGAATGATAGATTGAGGAAAGGTATACACGGCGGAGGTGAGTGTAAACGCTGGGAGAAGACGCCCTAGGAGGACATTCGCTGATCTCTTTTTTTATCCTTTAATAGGCTTGCGCTTGACTTCAACTTGTCTTGTGTTTCTACGATTGATCACGCTTACCCAGTAAATACCGATTCACTCGTGACTTGAAAACATGCAGATTATAGCTATCGGGAAACATAGATGCCGGCAACGAATTCCACAACTTGGCAGTTCAAAAGTGGAAGCAAAGCGCTTTCCGCGTATCGGTTCGACCGTCCTCGGACGGCTCACCGAAGAAGTCCGGTGAACCAATAGAGGTCCTTCCGGCCGATTGGGTTAGGTCACTTCGAAAAGTGAAATTGCCAATTGAAATGGCCTTTTATAGCGGAAAATAGGTATGCTTGAGTTTTAGCAGCATTGAACTTGACTAGATTGTCGTCACCCCAGTCGGAGACAGCCTTTATCATCAGTGATGTCCATCAAAAGAGACAGGTGCGTAGTACTCACAACCGTTGTGCATGTGTGACCAGATTTATAAACATTAGTGAGGCTAAGAAAGTATGTTTACATCGTAGCAAGTGGCGCTCTATAGTCTCTGCCTACCCCCATGGGCCAAAGGCGTGATGTATGTATGTATTATAATAATTTATTACTTACTCTTTGACCTATTGATCCGAGCATTCCTTTAATGCCTTTTACTCCTGCTGGTCCCTTAAATCCTTTGTCCCCTTTGTTGCCTTTTGTTATAATCGTAAGGTTTTGACGAAAATCGCTTATCGCTGTAATAGTGGCTGGCCTTCCTGGTTCACCAATTTGTCCCTGATCTCCCTTCTCACCTTGAGGGCCTAATGTCGCTTCGCCCTCATTACCTCTATCTCCTGATTCACCGCGAATACCAATTCGTCCCTAAAATCAAAGACGTGTACTTAAGTCATACGTGTATTTAAGGTATAATAGTTTCTATTTAATAATTGTATAGGTCTTTAAGATCGCGGGTTCTAATCCCGGTCGTGCCCACACATCTTTGTGTGAATTGCTTGATTACTACTCAATATCGGTGAAGGAAAACATCGTGAGGAAACCGGCATATTTAAGAACTAATTATTTGAGGACATGTGACATTCACCAACCCGCACTTGGCCAGAATGTGTGGATTAAGGCCTAAACTGAAGACCCGTGCCCTTCAGTGGGACACTAAAAAGGGTTTAAGTGAGTTGTTGTATTAGACCAGGGTAAGTTGTAGTTTTATTAGCCTAAATAGCTTTCCTGAAAATAATATTTTGTGACAAAACACAAAATTGCCAATGACCCTATCATAAAAAAAAAATTGTGATGGTTTTAATTATGTATTTGACTGAGGAATAATTACCTTATCGCCTTCCTCACCCCGTGGACCACTGTCGCCCCTCCAGCCCTGTATTCCAGTAGGGCCACGCTCTCCGTCTAGACCCATTTCTCCTCTTTCACCTTTTGCTCCTCTCGAGTTAGAGCCTCCTTCTCCCGCTAGCCCTCTAGATCCCTTTTCTCCGAAAGGTCCAGGTAACCCTCTGTCACCAGGGTACCCCATACCACCAGGGGGTCCCATAATACCGTCAACACCACTACATCCATCTAATCCTGGCAGCCCACTGACACCTTCCAGACCAGACGGACCCTGTCGTGAAAAATTTTTGCTGTAACTGAGAACTAACTACAATGATTCACGACTTCACGAGCACACAGCTATTAAAATTTATAGCATTCGGATATAAACCGTGTAATTTTAGTCTTCTTACAAAAGCAGCCCACAACATGTCATGTATCAGATGACTATTAGTAATTTAGAAAAAAAATCTCAGCGAATACTTAAAAATTTCAGAAAATTATTCGCCTAGAGTAGTTTTGCTTTTATCAAAAATAATTCAACTTAAAAATATAAGAATTTTATTAAATACTCACTTTTACATAAGGTTCAATAACTATAAAACTTTTTTCTTTAAAAATGACCATAATCATCGGATACATGAGGTGGGCTGCCGTTGTAAAACGACTAAAATCACACCGTGTATTAATGACAAAGATGTTAGATATTACCTGGGGCCCAGTATCTCCTGGCATACCCGGAAAACCGCTGATACCCTGAAATATAAATATTTCTATAATTACTGATAGAGGTATTCAATAGATCATCCTAATATAACTAGTAAGTAGGTAAGGTTGCGACGAAAAACAATTTTTTATACAACATTCCTCTATAACTACTTTATATCGAAAAAGAAAACGGAAGTTAGTGTAAATTATTAAATACTAACATGCTCCCCTTTGTCACCGTAGTCACCCCTGTCGCCAAGATCTCCTGAAGGGCCTGAGCGGCCTGTTCGTCCGGGGGGGCCGTCCTCTCCATAGTCACCTTGAATACCAGGAAATCCAGGAGGTCCTATGAATCCTGGATCACCTTTGATGCCTGCACAGTCGCATACCGTTTGGTTACAGACCACCTGTAAAAAATATGATAATAGGTATAAAATTCTACGAATAAAAGAATGCGAAAGTTATAAATGTATGCATAATTACTTTTTCACGTAAAAACTTCTGGATGGAATTGGATAAAACTTATTTATAGATATACAATTAACCAATAAGGCCACTTGTGATTCCATACCTCGCGGGCGTACCTACTGCTTCATATATTTAATGTGGTTCACTACTCCCTTTCGCATTAAATCCACAAAAAGTAAGAGTATAACCCGTAAAACTGGGGCCTTGAATAGTTTGAAATTGGCCAAAAATAATGTTATTTACTAAGTATTGATTGACGTAATAGACGCACAACATTTATGATTAAAAATACCTATTATTAGTCTGCAGCGAACGTGCCTTATCATCGGGACCTTTGACATAAATCCTGCAGGGAACAAGTGCAGAACACTGCATTTCCTACTTTATAAACATTAAATACATAGGTAGGTACTAACTTGAAATTGACCATTATTGAGTTGGTACACTATCTAAATATCTACCTACATGATAAGCAGGTCTATAGATAGATAATTATTAACAATCTAAACAATATTAATACATATCTAGTTACATGACATTTGTAATACTTTAAATTGGAATATTAAACTGATTTCAGTAAGAAATACTGAAATAATAGGGACAATGTTATTAACTAATCTAATGTATGGAACTAAAAGTAGGTACAAGTTTAAACGCTTTACCACTTGTAATAACAATATTCGTAACAATTTCAAATGGATTTTGCAGAATCACTTTATGGTAGAATGATGTCCACAGAACACTAAATTAATACACCAGAGATGATGTCAGCTTGGCGTCCAGTTTAGTATAGGTACCTAATCATCTTCAGGACTTCAGGACCCATCATACTTACAATTCTAGATACTCGTACTGGTACGAATAGTAACAGAAGCATCTCGTAAGATCAAATCACCAAATCCAGGAGGGCAAATCAAACAACATCACGTTTTGATGTTGTTTGGCTTGTGCACCTGGATTTGTCTGTTTGCTTTGTCTCAATGAAAAGCATAAAATTATTCATTTCACATATATTTATTAGCTTTTTTATGTATCTGGGTAAGTAGGCGCATAGTTTTAGTCACTACTTCAAGAAGGCTCATAAGTTGCATTAATTTTTACATTGCAATACCTAACTCATATAATTTGGTGTTTTACTGTTTAGAGTAGGCGACATAATAATGCTAAAGCTCTATCTACATGTTTGTAAAGTGGAGATGCCATTCCCGGAGTATCAATTTACTATGTGGACATTACTAATATGCATGGCATTAAATTAATGCTTACGTGGGGCATACTGGAACTGGCCACTTACAATAAATAAATTAAAAAACAATAACAAATTACTTTTCAATTTACGAGAAAGTCATTTATTTTTTTAATTTGGCAGGGTTCAAAATTGGGTGTCGCTATTAATGAAACTGACTTATGAAAATATTCTCTCAATGATTTTTTATGATTTTCGCTGCAACTTAAGTCAACGAGAGAGTTGTCAGAGATTTTAACTGGCGTTTAGTGATGTAGCCCCATCTCGTAGCTTTGTACCTGTATACGTGTTTCGGCGAATTTAGTGCCGGTATAGATGGACAGCATTTCAACTGCAGCCCAGCTGCAAAGTCGGTTTTTAGTTTTGAAGCAGTTAAACTGTGCAGTCCTCTTGCAGCTACCGTGCAGTTGTGCAAACGGGCTTCACGCTCGTAATGCAGTTTTGATGCAGTTACACCAACTGCATCAGAACTGCCCTGGAACTGCCACTTTGTAGATGGGTTGCAGTTGCAATACTGTCCGTCAGTACCAGTACATAAGACGTGGGCAAGATTATCTCCATGATGATGTACATGAAGGTCAGCCGTTGACTGCGGTTACTGAAAGTAATGTCGATACCGTACGATAACTATAGGCCTATCGTTTAACTCGCGTATCGCCTGTCGCCAATTTTCTGACTCCTCAAGCTGCACAGACAGTGATGATGATTCAAGCGATATGGATATACACGAGCTTAAGTTTAGGAAATTATATGCGAAAATGCAATCGGTTATTTATCAATTATATTTTTCACTTTTTTGTTCAACGTTCACCGTTTTGTAATTCTGAAATAACGTTATAGATACCTAAAGAACTGTTAAAAATCTACTCGCATGAGAAATTTCAAATCACACTGTAACTAACTATTGCAACTAGGGAAATTAACTAACGCTTGCTTAAAATAACTGGTACTTTTTATTTAGTAGCTCTACATGTAGTGTAGAGTTTAAGAGCTATGGCCGACATAAATCAATCTAACTTATTACCTAAGAACTTAGTTTGCATTGGGTACTGTATCCAACCCAACGGTTTACAGATACGAATGGCTCATGGTATAGCTATCATCATCATCATAAATGTGTAGCCGCATGCGCTTGTCCGGTATGCGTGGGCGCAGCGGTTCGCCATTCGCCAGCAAAGTTTCCGGTAGACACCATTCCGTTGAGACGCTACTGGTTGTACTTAGTTACATTTTAATTAAGTTATTTGGTCCTTGTCATACAAAAAAATTTCAACAACATTAATAGCTTCAGCTGAGAGCAGCGGTGGCGCAGCGGTACGGGCCTCGCATTTGAAATATAAGGTCGTGGTTTCGACTCCCGATCGTACCTACACATCTTTGTGTAAATTGTTTTATCGCCTTTGCTCAATATTGGTGAAAGAAAAGATCGTGAGGAAAACCGGCATGTCTGTCTAAGAACAAATCATTCGAGGACCTGTGACATCTACCAACCAGCACTTTGCAAGCGTGAGTGGATCAAGGCTTAAACCCTTTCAACTCGTAAGATAGTTCAGAGAAGACACTAAAAGGGTGGACGAAATTAGCTTTACTTAGATGACTAAGTTTGCTTATGGGAAGTAGTTTAGATCGTCCTATTAAAGAATCGTTGGTGCTGCCAATCGTGAGCCGTGTCTTTCGTATCTACTCATAGTTTATGGAACTCGCGAAACTTGGGTGACTTTCACCCCCGCTTGTTGTGTGAATAACTCAAGTAGATAAGTACTACATAATAGGGGTAGGTTTAACAAAACAGGTATATATGTGCCGGCGTTTGTAGTTTAGTGCTAAGCCAAATCAACTGATTTTATGACCAGTGCCATCTTACAGTACTTTTACATTTCAACTCTTATTAGTGTCCCATTGCTGGCCACGAGTTTTTTACGGCAACCGCTACAAAAATAGTTATATTAGTGTCATTATTATGCTCACATTATTGCGGACGATTATAGAATGTATGAGTCACTAGTTGCAATTCATGGAACAAGCTGGATAAACAATCATTGCAGTGTCCAGGGCGATAACGGCCATTCGCACATCCCGCAACATCGCCCCCCTCCGCCTGCACTCTGCTACCACGTGCGCACCAAGGGTCAGTTAGTTCACATTGACATTAAACAAAATTTGCATTGTAGCAATGTTTGCATTCACAACATTGCTGCGAATCAGAAATAAGATACGTAATAATATCTGGGATTGTACGTTTGCAGGGAGTGCATAGCAGCAACATCCTCGTTTAATATACCTGGTTACAATTACCACACATTTTTTGCACAATTACCGCACAACAGAGCAGTAGGTAGTGTCATCCATTATAATTATTATTGTATGTTACTAAGTATATTAGCAAGCTTAAAGGTATGTCAATTTTTTTTTGCTGTTAAAAGTGTTCTATTACATATTTCAGTTTGAGCTGGTCTTAATACCTACTTATGCAACAAAGTACGTAAATATCTTTATATCTTTTTTATTGCTGTGCCCGACAGGGTCCACAATTGATACTAAAATTGTTATACTGAACACCTTATTTAATTAACATTGTGGAACGCAATAAAGTATTGAATTGAATTAAAATTCAATATTTAAACATGATCTGCAAAGTAATCCTCATAAACAAATCATTACACTAAATTACATTACATCTATTTTATTATCATTTAACTATGTCAAAAGATCAAAAAATGGAGCATACCAACATTTACGAGCATTTACCGGAATCTGGTGACCCCGTCGACTCGTAAACGCGTTCCCGATATAATGTGTGTACACTAGGGTTGGCAGGTCGTCTGACGGGAGACGGGACGGTGATCAATCGGAATTGCAATCTATCACCCGCATCAGGCATATGATTTCGGGTTTACTGATCACATTAAATTTACCATTAATTAAATTGCTGGACCGACGCGACGTCAATCTCATAAAAAAACATTAGGAAATAACATCGGAAACAATATGCCCTTGGAATTAATTTGCCAATTCCAAGAAGTTTGGTACCAACCCTGAGACCCACAAAATACGATCGGCCGGCGACACAGGTCGTTTCAAACAATAATTAAAAGGATGGCGTGCAAATTTCCATAGAATATGCTGGAATATGCACATGTATATTGGTTGTAAACAAATAGGTACTTAAATACCTAGGTGAATAGGCATTGAAACAGGAGTCAGAAATCGGAAATCAATAGTTTTAATTATCGTGATCTGACCTAATAGTTGTAATAATGTAGAGGTATCCAGAATTTACTATCGTTAGTAAAATCTAGGTTAAATGCATCCAAAGCATACTCAAATCGCGATACATTGTATCTTTGCAGTTAAATGCACAAGTGCTTACTGGACCGGCAATCTTTTTTATTTATTGCTGATTTTTTGGGTTTTGCATAATTTTCTAATTTCCAATATATTATTAACGCAATAAGAGATGACTTGTAAGTATTGTAATGAGAAATTTTCACAGTAGTACTAATTTTGTTTGTGTAGAGTAAGGATACTAAATTAATTTCCTACGAAGGCATTATTATTTTGTGTTGAAAGTGTGGTGCCACCAAACTCTGTACCTATCTACTACTGCCAGACTGTCAGCGATTGTCGCGGTGCTAAATTTAACGAACTATTGCTGCACATTCAACTGGCTTTTGTTACAGCACTGAAACTATTGACCTATTTCACTTTACTGGAAGTAGGCAATAACTTTCAGTGCAACGCTCGCACCATAAAACCAACTTGTGAGTAATCGAACCGCGGACGTAATATGCTAGAGACTGCCCACTCATTTCGTCTTGAGTAAATAAACATCAACATGAATGTATGCACCTAGATGTTTTTTTGGTAGCTTTGTATCTCTCTAGCTCGTCATTTTTATTTATCGATTGATTTAATGGAGTAAATGCTACACGTAACTAGTTAAAAAAAAAGTTTCTTAACGATATTAATAGCTACTGCAAGTACCTAGGTAGGTACGGCACAATGACATGTAGTGGTGTTGAATCTTCGTAAGACCGTAAGTGTTTTCAAATCCAATGCGGAAATTTTCAGTGTTTATTTTTTTTTAATTACATTTTCTAAAAATGATTCCTAGCTAGATCGATTTATCGCCCCCGAAACCCCCTATATACTAAATTTTATCAAAATCGTTGGAGCCGATTCCGAGATTCCAATTATATACAAGAATTGCTCGTTTAAAGGTATTAGATATTTCAGTATTTTAGTGTCAGTGCACACGCGGACCGGACGAACGATGTAATATGCGAAGAATGCGTTACATTTTTTGCTTTCAGGCATGAAATACTTAGATAGCGTTTTCGTGATCGTAGTTTTTACCTAGTGTTAGAGTGTGTGACTTAATTGTTGCCTTCTGTGTTGTTAGAATTGAGATCTACTTAAGTAATTTTGTATAAACCTACCAAAGTAGGTATTTACATTAGGTGCCTACAGGGGCGTAGCTACCGCCGTATTTGCCGTATCAATTATACGGGGCCCCGGGCCACGGGGGCCCCCAAAGTGTGTAAGGAAAAATAATAAAAACTTTCTAATTTATTTTATTTTACAAATGACAAAATTCTATAAAACAATTCCTTTTATATTTGTAAATTGGGTAAATTATGTGATAAATAAATATTTCTTCTCACAATATTTTTTTTCTTTTGTGAAAAATCTTTACCTCCATATAAGGGCCTCCAAAAAAATTTTTATATGGGGCCCCGACAAGGCACGCTACGCCACTGGGTGCCTATAGACTACTTGTTATTCACGCTTGTTCCACACGCAGATATTTAGCAATATAGTTAATAACGTAGGTTCGTGTAAACAGTAAAACAGGGTGTCGTCTTACATGAAAAAATAGAAACATTGAATGAACCTACCTACTTCCTTCTGGGTTCAATGGTCTGTTTACGTCACGGTGATAAAAGAGACTCGTGAATGAGCTCGTACATTGACAGGGCGACTCACCCCGGAATAATATAACTAAACGTTGACCGACATCAAAACAAAATGTACGCTAATGTTTATTTAATTAAGCAATGTCCCGACTCCCGGCTTCGAGGGATTCATAAAATTAGATAGTAGCAAAGCACAGGTGTATAGTGAAGTACATGTTAGTTATAGTTTTTGTAACCGAATAGATGATACCTATGTCATACTATGTTACTTAAAAGTACCTATTTAAAAGAAAGCTGAAGTTCTGAAAGCCCTGAAGCTGAAATAGTTGTAGGGGTGTTTCAAGTGTTTGCACTCTGATTTTGCAATCAACTGTTCATTATCAAATAAGTTAATCAATTAATATTAATCGAAGGTAAAAACCTTATGAGCACAGCTTAGAAACATGTCACATGGTGCACTTGCATGTGACTGTATAAGTAGTAGGTACTTATTTTACAGTGTAGGTAAATAAATGTAGTAGGTATTTATGAATGTTGTAATTTGTACCTTCTACTAGCACGTGGGAGTTAATTTTATTTCGGCAATAATTGCAAAAATTTTGTTGGACACATAACGACAACTTGATAGTGACTTCCTGCTACTGTGATAACAGTATGTTTTTGTAGCGACCTCCTTTTTAGAGCTTTGTCAATGGAAGCTGATTTTGACCCAGTTCATCTGCGTTTGATAGACCGCGACTCTGTGCTAAATATTGCTCATGTTACTGATTCAGTGTCCGAGCTTCACAGAATTAGTAGGTAGTTACTTCCTAACGGGATATGAGTTACAGATAAAATGTTGATAGATACCTTCTGATATTATCAATTGCTGGCATTATTTTTTACAAGAATGAGAATCATTACGTCGAGTGATTCTTAATGAACACATTTATTTTCATAGTAGTCGTTTTACAATAAGCAATAGGTACCAGATAAGAAAGAGCAAAGATAAGCGACGACCTCCGTACCACAGTGGTTAAAATATTTGGTTATTATTGTTACAACACAACGCTTCAGTTTTATATCCACGTTTAAGCCTGGGGCCCTAATGTACAAGTGGAACTTTGTAACCTACACATTCTAAAAGCGTTGGTCGCATTAAGAAAGCAATCTAACCAATAAACCTGTGCCCACTTAGTTGGAAAAGGTAACATACAGCTTGAGAAATCTTTTCTACTGCATTCATTTCACAGTTTGATTTTAGACTATGAAAATAATGAGTGCAAATAAACATAGCTACATATTTAGGTCAACTAAATATGTAGCTAGCTACCTAATAGGATTTCAAATTATACTGCGTCATTCATCCGTTACTTTATCAGGGGTTATAACCTTAAAAATCTAAATTAGTTCAATTATTTCTGAGATAGAGTTATCAGTTAAGTTTGCTGTATTGGATAATACCGAAAACAATTATTGAAGTCTCTGAATATTGAAGTGCAGACTCAATATTCAGAGAGACCGTAAGAGGTATACTTATTATAAATATGAGACTTACGTAGGGACACATACTTAGCTCATATAAAACATAGAATACAATTATGGTAGTATTTTTTAAGTTAATATAATAATAATTTTCAGCTACAAACTGTGACAAGATGACAGTGGAGTGAAGTATAGTAAGAAAGTGCACCAAATTAATCAAATAATACCTAAAATAAATCAAATAAGTTTTTAGGTCACGAGGCTATGAAATGATAAATGCTGTTGTTGCCAATTGATACAACGTACTAAATAAAAAACTTCATGATAATAGAGCAAAGGTTACCGTAACATAAAGATTAATGGATGGAAGCGAAGTTATCGTAACTTAAAATTATACTTTATAATAAATTGAGCAGCAATTAATACTTTAACACATTTAATTTAAACAGACGGTATGTGACTTCAGTTTGGCACGGGGTACAGAAAAAACTAATACACAACATAACATCATAACTGTGTTACCCGAAAGTTTAGGCAGAGGCGTATATCACTTACTTTTCGCCGGCATTGTTTAGGTGCCATACGTAATTTATTGCCTATTGCCGTTCATCGGCCGCAATTTCAAACTTCAAGCTGTAAATACGATACTCTAAATATGTTAGAAAAGAATATTGCTCGACCCGGCAATCAATCCGGTACCTCGCCGGATACTTATCAAAACTCAACTTTTAACCTCAGCTGTCAACCTAACCATAACTAATTGTTATGAATCTGTATAAAATCTGTACCATAATATCATCATGTCCATACAACGCTTGCGAAAATGCTTTCATTTGCAGGTGTTGTCAAGCATGCATTAATATTTGACTTCATGAAAATGTTTATTTTTTATTCAAATACGCATATACCACAGATCGTGCCTTTTCTAAATTTAACTCTCCTATTGTCCTTTTTATTATCCTACTACTAATATTATAAATGCGAAGTAAATGTGTGTGTGTGAATGTTTGTTACGACGTATCTCCATAACTCCATAAATTTGAAATGTAAGTAGTGTATATCCTAGAGTAGGACATAGGCTAATAATATTTTTAAATAAATAGAGGGATGAAGTTTGTATGCAACTTTTTATTCCTTGCTCCTATTCACTTAAAATTCAGTACACATAAACCTGAGACACGTGTTTTTATTTTTCCAAAATTATCCCTAAGGGGAGTGAAAAATGAGTTTTATTGCTAAAAATTAAAGTTTCTCTGGATCTGTTTAGTCTCAAGTCCGATTCACCAAATTCGGCACACATAATCCTTATAAGAAATCATGAAATACGTATTTTTTATATTCCCAAAACTACCCCCAGGGAGGGTGTAAAATGATGTTTTTTGGTAAAATTTTATATTCCAAAACTGTTTAGTCCTTGGTCCGATTCACTTCAAATTCGGGGTAAATATAGCTTAAAACAAATAATAAAATACGTGTTTTTTATTTTTCCAATTTTTTTTAATTATATCCTAATACTACGCGGTCGTATCCTGAGAAATTATTCTTAGGAGAAAATTCTTCGTAGTTGATATACTCTTTCGTGCTTTTTATCTAAATTACTTCTTATTTTGACACATTGACATGTTTGATATCTCAATGCAATGAATAGATTTCAAAATTTAAAATTTTATTTGTTCTTGGATATTTGAATGAAAAACTTACATTGTGGTCTAAGAGCCGTAGAGAACAGTCTTCACCTGTGTGACAACCAAGTTAGACATATTTTTTACTAGTTTTCCGCCCGCGGCTTCACCCGCGGATGTCAGTTATCGCGCTAAACCATTTGTGCATCGCGCTTAACTTTTTTCGCAGTCGAATAAAACTATGCTTTACCGAGTCTCAAACATTTTGAAATCGGCAAGCCCCCATAGACATCTCCATAAATCTATAGGGGTTTCTTAAAAAATACTACGGCTCTTAGACCGTACATATTGTAAGTTTTTCATTCAAATAACCAATAACAAATAAAGTTTAAATTTCGAATTATATTCGTAGCATTGAGTTATCAAACATGTCATTGTGTCAAAATAAAAAAGTAAGTTAGATCAAAATGATGAAGGAGTTTTGATATCAACTTCGAAGAAAATCCCACTCAGAATAATTTCTCAGGCTTCGCCCGCATAGTATTAGGTTAAAAAAAAAAAAATGGAAAAATAAAAATCACGTGTTTTATTATTTGTTTTAAGATTTATTTGTACCGAATTTGAAGTGAATCGGACCACAGACTAAACAATTCTGGAATATTTAATTTTTCCAAGAAAGCTCATTTTACACTCCCCGTGGGGGTAGTTTTGGAAAAATAAAAAACACGTGTTTCAAGATATCTTATAAGGTATATGTGTGCCAAATTTGGAATGAATCGGACTTGAGACTATACTGATCCAGAAAAACTTTAATTTTTACCAATAAAACTCATTTTCCACACCTCATGAGGGTAATTATAGAAAAATAAAAACCCGTATCTCATTATTTGTTTTAAGGTTGATCTGTACCGAATTTTAAATGAATAGGACCAAGGAATAAAAAGTTGCATACAAACTTCACCCCTCTATTTAACCCTCTTAGGGGATGATTTTGAAAATATTATTAGCCTATGTCCCATTCTAGGGTAAACACTACCTACATTTTAAATTTCAATAAAATCGGTTGAGTGGTTATGGAGATACGCGGTAACAAACCTTCACACACACACACACACACACACTTACTTTCGCATTTATAATATTAGTAGGATAGGATAGGATGAAACCCCTTTAGGTTTATGGGCATGTATGGGGGCTTGCCGATTTCAAAAGTTGCAAAATTAGTTCAGTAGTGTAGGCGTGCTACACTACTGAACTAATTTTATTAGTTTTGTAACTAATTGGCGATAGTTCGAGATCCGGGAGAGGATTATCCGACTGCGAAAAAAGAGTATAATGGTTTAGCGCGATAACCGACATACGCGCAGTTTGAGCCGCGGGAAAAAATTAGTTATTAATAACTACTGTGCTAGTGGGCTCCCCTCATGTTGTCGGGAGCCTAAGAGCCTACACGTTATTCAGTCATTCGCCCCCTGATTTTGATAGGAGCCTATAGTCAGTTGTTTGTTTGTAAAAATGTTTTCAGCAATATACTTTGCTTATCTGCTTCAGAATATCAAAGTACGAACTATGTAGGTACCAAAGCAAAGTATTCGGGACATCGTTAGTTCCTAATATTTTATTCTGTAGTTAACTTAATGATTATGCTTAATTTATCATGTATAATATGGAATGATGACATCAATGTTTTGTAAATGATAGCCTCTGTATCAGCATAAACCACATAGCTACTTTATCAGTAACTTGAATTAAACAAACGGTTATATTTTTTTGTGATATTACGAGGTCACTATATTAAAGTCTAGCTTGTCTCTTAAGATTAAAAGTCATTCATATTAGATGACGAAACCAAGAAGAGCTTGATGTTTAATTTCTTAGTAATTTTTATACTAAGACAAAAAGCTCTATGTCCGCGGCGCGCTTGCGGCTTTACCAGCGTGTATTTCGTTTTTCGCAAAAAGAAAATAGTCAATGTCAGTGGCGGATTTACAAATTTGTCATCTGTAGCCAATGTTGCCGACACTACAAATAGATACTCTAGTTCACCATTTTATTTATACATATTTACTTAGATTTGTTTGTAATGAAATTTGGTACATTTTAAAGTTTTACCAGACAAAAAAATCCTACATTGAAAACTCGGGCTCGGCTCCTCACACATGAAAATGATGACGATGACCAAAAGGGGCATCGCCGCTGTAGGTTAAGAGGAAGTACCGTAACCAAATTCCCTGTGAGTATCTAATTAGCCGCCTTTTTAGCCTATAGTTAAATCCGCCACTGGTCAATGTCAATATCCGTCCCCAAAAATTCATATTCTCCATACCAAATTTCACCTAAATTGGTTCAGCGGTTTACGTGAAAACCGAACAGACATACCTAGAGGCGAGGTTACTTGGATTAATTTGGGATGCAGCAAGCCACTAAAAAATACACTGCATTGGATTGTTCTCAAGACAGTTGTCCTGTCCAGTCCTGTCTAGCTGTCCTCTCTCGGCTATTGTACTCGTGTAAATGGCCCATTATCGAGGTTAATATATTTTTATAAGTTTCACACCATCTACCTACACGTCATTATTGTTGTTGTTATTCATATTGTAATATTACTTCCTTTATTTCTGAATGTAATGTAATGTGATGACCTAATTAGGCATTAAATTTTTCCACTGTTCTGAACAGTAAGTTTACTTAAGCTTTTTATCAAACAGTGATTGTGCGTTCTATTTTAACCGACGTATATAAAACAATGAAAGAGGCTCACAAGACATCTCGTTTATTAAATATTTTTATGAAGGTATTAACCATAGTTTTCTAGGTTCCGTATCCAATGGGTTCTAACGGGAAAACTTTACTTAACGTATGGGCTTCTGCTGTCCGTCTTTCTCATGAAACGTTATAGGTACGTGTATTTGCCTATGGCTGCTATACCTACCAACGAATATTAAAATCGGATCCCTTCTCGTGTGAGTTCGATTCGAACTTGGTTGGTTTTTAATTGTTACTCGACTAAATATATTTCTGTGTCGACTACCAAGGAAGGCTTTTGGGTTCACTTTAATTTTTATTGCTATTATTTTCAATTTTTATTGCATAGGAATTAGTTTATGGTTCCATAGATCCTAAGAGTGCTTATTGATTTTCGTTTATAAGCAGTATTAACAAACATGTAGAAAAGCACCTAAGTATAATGTCAATAATTCACTTTGTAGAATAAACTATTACTGCTATACCTGTTACCTTTTCATAGCTAAACCGATAACCGATTTTGAAGAAACGTTATCCTTTATCCTTAACGACTTTCTACTAATTTTATAAATGCGATATATTCTTTGCATTTGTGTTTGAGGGGAAGTATGTTTGTTATTCTTTCACGCAAAATCTTCTGGACGAATTTGGATTAAATTTGGCACAGAGATAGGTATAGTCCAGAATAGCACATAGGCTACTATTTGTCCTTGTAACGCGGGTGAAACTAGTGCATGATAAACGACGATCGATAATCGAGATATATCAAGAAATAGATAATCGAGGCGTCTGTTTCGTTAGTGTTTAGAATAAGTTGTCGCATACTCAAAATGAAACTTATTTTGTAGTCAGTTGTAAAATACAATTTATAATCTGGATTTGCCATCACGTATATCATGTAGAGGAACTAACTAGGGCCATCGTCACAAATTTAAAAGAGGTATAAGTAGGTACTCTATTATTATTATTATTATTTTAGCTTTATTTTCCACACATTTTTTAAAATTACATTACAAAGTTTTAATTGATTTTTTTTCATTGTGTGGCCCCTATAGGGTAAAAAGCCTCCTCCATCTTTTTCCATAGTTTTTTGTTTTGGGCGATGCTCATCCAATTTCTTCCAGCTATTTTTATAATATCATCAACCCATCTATTTCTCTGTCGTCCTTTTTGCCGTTTACGATTGGGACCGAGCCACTTCGTTATTTGTAGTGTCCATCTTTTATCCTGGTATCTAGCTAGGTGGCTAGTGCATCAGGGGTGTTGCGAACATTCGCATCCGCATCCGCAAATGCGGAACTTCCGCATAGATTTGGACATCTGCATCTGCATCCGCATCCGCATTAATCAATGCAGATGTTCATGCGGATGCGAATATCAGGCAAGTAGCGACAAGAAAGAAATTGGGCGGGCCTATTTTTAATTTCACTTACTAATATATGAACCAGTAGGTGTTTAATATAAAAATAGATACTTATGTTTGATTTGATTACAATAAAAATGTTAATAATTAAGTTATTATTGTTTTAATTCTTCATTATTTACATATATCTTAAAAATCCGCATCCGCATCCACATCCGCGGATGTGAGCTTTCAAAACTCCGCATCCGCATTCGCATCCGCGGATTTGAAAAAATCAGCATCCGCAACATCCCTGCAGTGCTTCTTTAATCATTGTTTTATTGCGAATGTCTATATTTCTCGTTTTATCTAACCTTCTTAGTTTCAAGATGCTTCTTTCCATGGCGTGTTGGCAAGACAGGATTTTGTTTTTTATCTTGTTAGTAAATGTCCAAGTGTGGCTTGCGTATGTTAGTGATGGCAAGATGCATGAGTCCAATATAATTTTCTTTAAATTTAAACTATAATTTCCTTTGAGGATTTCTTTATGTGCCTAGTACTTTTTTCATGTTATGTTAATCCTTCTGTCTACTTCATTTTGTTTCTGTTGGTGTCAAATGATTTTATTTTTCAAGGTATATGTATTCGTTTTCATATTCTATCGTCTTTCCTTCAACATTAATCGGAGTTTGGATACTGTTTGTCATTATTTTAGTTTTAATGGTATTCATTTGTAACCCAACCTTTTCACTTTCTTTGGCAAGATTTTTTAGCATTTTTTCTAGTTCTGTAGGTGTTTCGCTAAAGAGAGCTATATCGTCAGCAAATCGTAGATGTGTAAGATGTCTATTGAGTATACATACTCCTCTTTTTGTCCAATCTATATTCCGAAAGATATCTTGCAGAACTGCTCTAAATAGCTTTGGCGAGAGTGGGTCTCCCTGCTTTACGCCTCTCTTTATAGGAAACTTTTGACTTTTCCTTTCTAGCTTTATTTGGCTCAGGCTTTTGGAGTACACATTTTTTATTATATTGATGTATTTTTCATGAATGTTGTTGCTTTTTAGTGCTTTCCATATGGATGCATGTGAGATACTGTCAAATGCCTTTGAGTAATCAATAAATGCGTAAGTAAGTAATATATAAAGTGGTTTATTGAATTCTTGGTACT
This sequence comes from Meganola albula, assembly GCA_936450015.1. Lineage (NCBI taxonomy): Eukaryota > Metazoa > Arthropoda > Insecta > Lepidoptera > Nolidae > Meganola > Meganola albula. The sequence goes on along the minus strand of OW388144.1, from coordinate 8,645,352 downwards.
TTAGCAATTGATCTACAGTGTGTATATGGTCTATAGTTGAGTAACTCGGTCGGAACCCTGCCTGTTCGGTCGGTTGGTTTTTATTAATTTCTGGTGCTATTCTACTAAGTAGGATTGACGAAAACAGCTTATATATTGTAGATAGTAGACGAATAGGCCTATAGTTGCCTACTTCTTGTGGATTTCCTTTCTTATAAAGAAGTATAATGTGTGAGAGACCCCATTGTTCTGGAATAACTTCAGATTTTAGGCCCTTGTTGAAAAGTACTGTCAGGTATGGGACCAATATCCGTGCGCCAACTTTTAAAGTTTCGTTAGTTAGATTGTTTGGCCCTGGACTCTTTTCTGTTTTCAAGGATTTTACATGCCTTAGTACTTCCATTTCACTAATTTGGTCTATTGGGTTATCAGTCTGTTCTATGTATTGAATTTCGTTACAGTATTTTTCACTGACAGCTAATTCTTCTGATGATTTTTCATAAAGCTCTCTATAAAATTTGGTAGCGCAGTTTAGAATATCAATTCTACTTTTTGATTCCTTCCGGCCATCTTTTAGGTTTTGTATCCATGTCTTATGTGTACTCTATAGTAATTTTAAAAGATATGTTGGGTACCTTAGGGATACAATCAGCAGGTACTGTCAGAGTTTTAGTTAGTAAATACATAATTTAAACTCTAGGTAGATACTATAATGTAAACACTTGACAAAGAAAATCATGTCATTGTGACAGAAAGGCAATGGGCAAAATGGTAATAAAACAGCGAACAACGATATAAATTATTTAAGTACCTATTTATTGACAGCCAGTTAGGTTGTAACTAGAAGTAAATAAGATTCAAGTTTTGTTTTTACCAACCGTACCTAGGTAATTCAAAGGTTTATCGCCCATGCCGTATCCTTGTTGGTATTAAATATTGTTCAAAATTCTAGTCGCTACGCGGATTCCTTTCCGGAAAGATAGATTTTTCTTTAGAAGGAATCATTTTAGTCGAAGGCTAAAGTGTCGTTAAATTGGTATCGCCCATTTAAACCTTACAAAAGGACTAAACGGGGCAGTGTGAAATGCGCGTATTTAAAAAGAAACTAGAACATATTCAGGCTTGCTAAAATGACTAAAGTACTTTCTTACCTATCAAAATAATTATCAAACAAAAAAATTATGTTATGTCAAGACTTGCTAGGTACTTGACTCGTATTAAAATGTTTTCATTGTTTCATATGTCAATTTATGTTCATACGTAATACGGCAACTGCATTCAAAGTTGAATTTCGATTTGTCCTAATATGAAAAGTTATTATCCTAATAAACATTTAATAGGTGTATCTAATTTGTTAAAGAAAATGTGATATATTGTGGTATTTTTATTTTCACAATTTTCATGGTGTTTTCTTCTTTTTTTAAATGTTTTATTTTTTAAATTTATACCAGTCTACTGTTGTGAGGTGTAGTTGACGAAATCTTCGATTTATGTAATAAAAACATCTGCCAAATATGCTATTCAAAAAATAATTTCGTATTAGTTTAGAAATACATATATTAGTGTACCTAATGCACCAATGAAACAATTATTTTTGTAGAGGCACGTGCTGCAATGGATTTTATACAAAATAATAAATAACTACAACTACTAATAATAATAGTAGGTCCTATTTAGAATTCTGTGCTAATATTGTCGTGCTTTGCTAATCCGCCTTCATACGAAATAGTTTTATTAAATGGTATGTCTGTTTTCTTACGATGTTTTACTCACCTAGATAAAGCAGTGACAGTTTTCTGAATCAACCGAATAGATCGTTACCTTTGTCCCCAAGCCAACACTGCACTACTTGGTAAATAGTTGCCAATGTCAACTAGGATTAATAGTAATTTTTTTATAAGTTATAACACTTATTAATTACTATTATTTCCATAACACAGCTAAAGGCGTGGTGGGTTAAAGTTATAACTTTCCACGCCTTTAGATATGTTATTATGACCAATGGTCAGCAGAGGTGAAAAAAGTCTCTGGCAGGAATGCGCAGTGCGCGTATCATTAAAAGTAAATGGCTAACATAAAGTAGTATAACATTGTATTTACTATAATTATGATATTCTCGACGGATTAATTAATTGGGTTAATTAATTTGTACCTATATGTATTTATTTATTAAAAAAAATATAGTAATTAGTAAGTTAAATTAGTAAAAATATAGTATTTATTAAAAAAAATAAGTTGATTTTTATGATTAAGGCAGTTAACTTTTTTAAGTAGACATAGTGATTAGTATAATAACCAGTTTACTATTGCTTTTTGTCATCTACCCTACTAAATCGTAAATATGTAAGTATAAACATAGATTATGCTGTAATGTATGCTGAAAGATCTAACTACCTAATACTACCTAGTTGATAGTTAATCCGCTAGACAATCATTATTGTTACGATCGATATGTCTACTGAAATTACACTCGTTATTATGATCATGTCGCCAATCATCACCAGTAGAATATCGTTAAATGTCCCAACACAAAGTTACATATCGAAGTGATGGCATTGACTTAAGATTGTCACGTGAGTTTTTAAAGGTCAATTCCATAAATTTTTTGTTCTTCTCGGTCTTTTGTTATCGCTTCGTCATGTGACTTTGTCTAGGGGCCCAGGAGCGAGTTACTGCTATAAAATTTTTATCTAAGTAACATGTTATGCACGCATAGTCAACGCCAAAAGTAGATGCTCAAAATCAGAAATTCAAATTGGCTTTATGAATCACTAGCTTCCGCCTGTGGCTTTGCCTGCATGGTCCCCATGCTACTCCCTTAGGAAATGAGTTTTGAAAAATACTTTCTTAGTCCATCGGAACCAATGTGCCCAGTTTTGAGTCAGCCAGATTATACATTTAAAAGAAGAAAAATTGATGTAACTATATCGAGCGACAGTATCATTAGCTAATAATTGAAATAGTTAATAATTACGTACCTACTTTAGAAAAAATACACTGCCACACTATTTCGACACAAACTAGCACGCATCGATTTTCCAATTTTGATCATCTATTTTTGGTGTTGACTGTACCTAAATATTGTGATTCAAAAAGAGTTTAGAAAAATATATTGTGAGTAGGCAGGTAAGTATGATTAGGTTAATCCTCATGTACATAAATGCTGTATCATATCAAACAAATTAACATGGGTCTTTGCAAAGAATGTCCCTATGGTTTATATTGTTTTACATTGGTCAGAAAATAAAAAAAAAAACCTATTAATTGGTATTATGCGTTATGATATAGTAATTTCAAATGACAAGTAAGTTAACAGGGTCCTTAAAATGAATCTATCTAATTCAATCCGATTCACAGATTTCAGGTAACGCGTTGATGTCTTTTTTACGTAAATTAATGATCTACGGACATTGAAATGTAGAGCAAGAAAATATATCTGTTTACTTACTGCTGAAGAAGGGGAAGGAGTCCACAGGAGTAGTAGAAATGCGGCGGCGAGGACATGGAGCGCGCTGGATCGCGCACGCGCCGGATCCGACATGGCTGCGCCGCCACTACTGGACGCGCGCCCTAGCGACCAGCCCGGGGCCGTGCGCCTGAGGGGCGGGGGTGCCCAGGCCGCCCGAGCTCTCCTCAGTTCTTAGCAAAGCTTAGTATCCCGGATCAAACGGCGCGCGCGCACGGGACTCGGCGCGGCCGCTCCGGGCTATGGCGGTGTACGTGCTATGGTAAGGAATATTTTACAACTTCCTAAATTTATTTGCAAACCTTTGTATTAAAGCAATAGTAGTGACGAGGATATTTCCTAAAGTCTATTTGTGCCTGAATCCCAGTTTAAAATATTTAATTCAACATTATAAATTAAATATGTAATAATTTATTTTTAATTATGTTTTAAACAGTCTTTATCTTGCCCACTAGGTTGGTAGCTGCGCTAGCACCGCTTCTATTAATAAACGCACAAGTAAGTTATTAATATTAAATAATACCTATTTAATAATTAATTTTATAGAAAAAAACAACGTGGGTTTATAAAATAAATAAAGTTTTCTAGTTTTTGAAAAAATTTGGGAATGCGAATTGTGATGCAAGGTTCCGACGGACACAGAGAAGCGGCTAAACTTGCCCGTCCGCTTGCACTCGTCCTTTTGCAACCTCTCTCCAAAATGCTAATGTTACATTCAATAGATAGATATGCCCAATTCGATTTCAAATAAAACAAATATTTTATTGGAGGTTATTTTTTAATCAAATACTATTTTATAAAAGTGGTTTCAATAGTCACGATTTAAATCGGCAAGACATAATTAAGTTAAATTAAATAAGATTGTTAATATATTGAAATGAATGACCGACAAAGTTTATCATCGTTCGGATGCAGCGCGTCGGTATTGCGCAAACTTAGTTTCCTTAGTTATTTATGTGATTGACAATATGTCATAAAGTCTAATAAGTATTTCTACTATGTGCGTGGACGCTATTTAATTAAAAAGTGTTCCTTTTTATTAGGGTTCCGTAGTAAACTATACCCTTATATTTTCGCTTGTCCGTCTGTCTGTCCGTCCATCCCTTCGAGGGTTAACTTAAACCATTTGGTACATACTACAGAGCTGTGATTTGGCATGGTGGTAAAATAAAAATTGCCGACAAAGTTATATATAAAATCTTGTTTTTTTTATGTGTAGGTCAGAAAACGTAAATAAGGTTTTTTTTTTCGCTTGCCCCGTTTTATGACATATTGTTAGATAGCATAAATATTAAGGATATTTTAAGAACGACTTAGGGTTTTATTAACGGAATATTAAAGCTGTAATTTTAGTTACAGTCAAGTGTCCCCCCCACTCTGCCAGCTAAACTGTTATTCGTAGATTCGTAAATAAATTCACGCTAGTAGGATATACGACGTATTTAAAAGAAACAACTATCACGGTTAAGGAACGCAAACGGATACTTTTATGTACAGGTCCGACTTGCACTTGACCAACTTTTTTTGCGAATGTTAGCAATGATGTGGTCTCTGATGGAACATGCTTGCCTGATATACCGATTCATTCAAATTAAAGACAATGTTTTCTTCGTTGAGGTCAAATATTTTTTATAAAGATACTTAATAACCAAACAGCTAGTGTATGGAGTGAAGCACTTCGACGATGTGACGATATTTTATATCGGCAGTTTCAAGCATGCTGCATGCATGAAGTAAAGCGTTATGCTTGATAGATTTCACTTTAAATACTTTTTCAGATATTTAAATGTAAAGTCATAACAATAAAAAATAATAAGTCTTGCGATCAATAAAGAGTTCGAACAAACTACTGATAAGTAGGTATGTACTTACTGTTATTATAAGTTAACCCAATTTTGAATTAGACACATCTTATCTTATTACTTTAAATGTGAATTATATATGTTTAAGTTAAAGTTAGTTAGTTGGTTAAGTTAGAGTTAAGTTTTGTTTTTAAACATATATCGACGATTTAATCACATATTTGGTTTAGTTTTTAACCCTCGACGAAAAAGGGGCATGTTAGAAGTTTGAAATGTTTACTTTATGCGTATGTCTGTGTATCTATATGATGTATTTATTTAAAAAATTTAAAATATATAATTTAAGTAAATCGGTGTGCAAGTTCGTGGCGACATACTGCTAAAACACCTATCAAGAGCGAGTGAATCTCACACGGTGAGAGCTTCGCTTAAAACCAGGAGAGCTGGTGCTGGTAAATAGTTTTGAGTAACTGGTAGATTTTATTCCGTGGCCGTCCGTCTGCCACAGCCTATTTCCTGACAGACAACAACGAAGTGATCCTACAACGGTTCCGATTTTACATTTTGAGGTACGGAAACCAAATTATGTAATAATTTTAATGCATTTTCCTTTACCTGATATCTCAAATGATTTAGATGGCTCTTAGACAGAAGTTAAACGAGATTTATAAGTGTGTCTATGTTTCTTAAACTCTTGTAATTCATAGTTATCAATTTAAGTAGATACTCGGAATATGTAGGTACATATCCAATGTGTTTGACAGTGAAAAAAAGCTATCCAGTGTCATGATTATGCTGCAATGCAAATATGTCGAATAACTGGCTGTACTTACCTAGTCGTATCGACTTACTACCAAAAGCTAACGCAGCGACAGATCGTGTATCTTACCGACGATGACATAGGTCAAAGTGCGTAGATAATATGTCGCAAATTGCGATTAACTAACTTGTGTAATTCAACGAATTCGTAAAAAAACGTGGCCTACACACATAAAATACATCTACCTTTCAGTCCACGTGGTATACATGTGTTTTGCAATCCCCTTATTCTACCCCTTCGGAGGGATTTATTGACCTCGGTCTATTATTAAATATCATAATCAATATTTGTTTGGATTGACAATATTTTTATCGATTGTGGTCCGTGCAAAGAGCATATAAACGCTTACGGTCACAGACTACTAAGAGAACCTTGCTTACGGTCCGTGTTTCCGAAATTTCGTGACTCCATTTTGAGCACAGTCTGCGGAATAGTTGCTCATCTATGGTTTCCACGCAACCTTATTCATTTCAATGCCATATTCTGATCAAAAGTCATTCATAATCACGAGTGATTCGGTAAATATACCTACTAAATCACTCGTGATTACGGATAGCTTTTTTATTGACGTTCCATCGTAGACAACATCATTAACATCAGGAAAGTTATGATCAAGCGCAAGCCTATTTTTAAATAAAAAAGCCAATTGTTGCGTTAGTAACTTCTGAAACTCAACTTCTTCATAAGTCAATGATTAAAAGATCATTACATAAATATTTTAAAAATACATAGTTACACTTTAAGTTACACCCTGCGAAATTGGGCCAGGTCGTCAGTAAGATGTGTATGTTTAAATAAATGAATAGAACGTAGACAACTTGTATAAATCTAACCATTAACGACGCCAACGACAGTTTATAAGTACCTAACCATTGCATTGTGGGCAAGTACGCCTACTTACCTTCTCGAAGTAAATGGTCATATTTTGTCACACACTCTATTATTATGAATAAATGATCATTTAAATTCATAAATTGTTTAAAACTACTTGACCATAACAAATACAAAGCAAAAAGATTTCACTGAGGTAATTATAATATTATAAATTAACAACCCCATCAAAATCTTTTAGGCGCTACAATGCCACAACTTGTATGTACCTACACAGATACCCATGTCAAATAATGTTATTATAAAATACCCATCCTTGTCTTTTGAGGATAATATATTAAAGACGGGTAAAACGACATGACATCTATCACATAGAGATCGGATATAGGACCGACGGCTTTACGCCTTATTTGTATTTATGAGTACTAAATCATTTAACCTTTACAGAATTACAATGGATATCAAGATTGGGAGAACAGCCAGGATCGGTGGCCTACATACGACCAGCAAGACCTAAACCCAGTACCACCTCCACGGCCAACATATGGCTTGTCGAATAGATTAGACTTACCGCCACCGCCGCCACCTCCCGCATCATTCAACCGAGGTCTTAACTTCGCTGTGTACGATGCGGTTACCAGACAACGGACTGCTCCCATCGACCGCAATTGCACTGCACCAGGATGTTGCGTGCCCAAATGTTTTGCGGAAAAAGGAAATCGGGTAAAACAACTTATAATTTATTTATATAATTTCATGAAACCGAAACATTTCTTTTGTAAACGTTTACGTCACCCAAAAACTAAAGAAGTTTCATAACATTTTCTGTTGGTAGCATATTATGTAACTCATGATTGGTTTTACATATTTGAATATGTGCTTTTAGGGCTTCCCTGGAGCACCAGGGCCGCCAGGAAACCCTGGTCTTCAAGGACACGAAGGACCTGAAGGCCCACAAGGCCCTAAGGGACAAAAGGGTGATATGGGGAGCCCAGGTCCGAGAGGCCCGAAAGGCGACCGTGGAAAACCAGGTGAAAGAGGGTTTGTAGGAAGGACTGGCCCACCGGGTCCGCAGGGTGAACCTGGATTACGTGGGATTGCCGGAAGAGATGGATGTAATGGTACAGATGTAAGTATTTTTTTGTTAGTTTCTATCCACATAACACTTAACGATTTTGTTTCTTAGACATAATAAAAGTAATTACGCTCTATTTGGTAATAATCCGAAATTATATTTAACATAAAGGGTGAACCTGGTATGCAAGGGCCTCAAGGAATGCAAGGTCCACGTGGGTATCCTGGTGTCAAAGGTGACAAAGGAGATAAAGGAGAAGCTGCTCACACGGGTAGATATCCCAAAGGTCAAAAAGGTGAACCAGGTGCAGACGGTACTCAGGGAAGGGCTGGCCCAGTTGGACCTCCTGGACTTCCTGGACTACAAGGCCCTAAAGGAAGCGAAGGACCCATGGTAAGGGACCATTAGATAATAAATAGGTACCTAACCTAGTTGAAAGCAAACTTAAAATTAAATAATGTGTCATGTTTATCTATTCAAAAATATATTTATTATAATGATACATACATGATATATGAAGTAAAATAACTTGTTTTGATTAGGTACTAAGACGCTAAATTTTTTCAAGTATTTGTAAATCTTTAGGGTCGAGCAAACAATAGGTATGTGAGATTTGTTTCTTGATCTCTCAACTGTCTTAAGAATTGTTAGAGGACTGGCTTTAATTTACACTCACGGGTCTAATAAACTGCATTTGGAGATCGTGTAAAAGTATTCATAATTGTGTAACAGTTGCTTCTTTCTTCTATGACTAAAACTATTTACCTTTTTAAGGGGGAACCCGGTCCTAAAGGTGACAAAGGCAGTAAAGGAACAAAGGGTCAAGAGATTAGAGGTGATAAAGGTGATCGTGGTGATCCCGGCGACAGAGGGTCTCCCTGCCAACCAATAATTCTTCCGTGGCAATCAGATAAAGGAGCAACCAAAGGTGTACAGGGCGACATGGGTGCAAAAGGACAAAAGGGTGAACCAGGCCACATGGGTGACAAAGGGGATACTGGCCCAATGGGCGAACCAGGGCGGCCAGGTGAATTAGGATACAAAGGAGAAAAAGGAATAAGAGGAAACCCGGGTGACAGAGTATGTTTCCCAAGTTTAGTATTTTTTATAAAAATTTTATGTACTTAATTAGTCAAATATAAGGCAAAATAGGTAATATACCCTAAAAACTTTTGAATAGCACGTTTCCTTTTCTCTATGACCAACTTTTTAATAATTTTAGGGGCGCGAAGGAATGTTTGGCGCACCAGGTCCCAGAGGAGCTAAGGGCGACAGAGGAGACGATGGACTAGCTGGTTTAGATGGTCGACCCGGTAGCAAGGGAGAACCCGGCCGAGACGGCGCGCCAGGACCTAGAGGTATGACTGGGGTTCCTGGTCCTGCTGGAGGTCGAACTGGATCACAAGGGCCACCAGGACCTCAAGGTCAAAGAGGATATCCCGGAAGACCAGGTCCGAAAGGAACTGATGGAATGCCAGGAGATAAAGGCGATACTGGTCCTATGGGGCCGCCTGGAGGTCAAGGATTACCTGGAGCTTCAGGTCTTGAAGGTCCAGCAGGTACAAAAGGAGAAAAGGGTGAACCAGGTCGACAAGGTACACTTGGAGAAACAGGACCTCGTGGATATGATGGACCTCAAGGACCTACAGGAATGAGAGGCATTAAAGGAGATGACGGGCTCACTATTCCAGTGAGTAGCAGTCTTATATAGGGTGGCTCATGAAGATCAGTCAATATGGGAAAGTCTGAAACTATAAGACTGAAAATATAAAAATCGTAATGCATTTAGCTATCATGCAAAACAATGCATTTTATTAATTTTAGACGTCATGTTTCATAGTAACATTTACTGCTTAATAGCTGCACACTATGCAGGTTTTGAGGTGCACAGACAATATCGAAATAGTGCTTGTTTTTTCAAAACGAGTTTTCGATTTCCGGGTTGAGTACAACATTTATTTTTAATGTGTGATTGCAGTTTTTCTTGTTATCTAAATCGATGACATGATTCCTATGAACAAATTTCTAAAGTTCAAGTTTCTGAATTTCCTATACTGACCTATTTAAATTCACTAGATTATAATGTAGGTATTCTTTTATACAAGTAGTCTTCTTACAAAATATTTACCTTTTTTTGATACGAGAGATTACAATAGATTTAAACAACTCTTATCAAGAAACAAACTGTTTATCGTGGAGCCACTAGTATCTAATTCATCCTATAAGGCGATAGATGGCGCAACGGGCCTTGACAATATGTTACGACTACGACCAACCGCTAACGCCACTGAGCACGATTCACGACTATTCTTATTCAGCTCTTCCATTTAGTCTGAGGGCGTCCTACGCTACGTTTACTAATCCGAGGTCTCTACTCAAGAACTCGTTTACCCCAACGGTTGTCGGTTCTGCGGCTGATATGACCTGCCCACTGCCACGTCCAATGCAGTTATGCAGTTACAACTAATTTTAATTAACCAGAAATAGGTGAACCCTTTTACCGGTGGATAAACTTGTATTAAGTTATATGTATCGTATTTAAAACTAGGTCTACGCTGGACTTAGTTTCAACCCTTAAAGCAAGGCTCTTCCTTCACTACCTACATAATGTAAATTTTATTCTAAATAGGTTAGAAGCTTTGATTGATATAAATTTTATTTTAGGGTCGAAAAGGTGACAGTGGGTTACCCGGAATACCCGGTTTTAAAGGTCAAAAAGGAGAAAAAGGGTACATTGGATTGCGAGGAACTCCAGGAAATTCGAGCCTAGGTACACCTGGTAGCCCAGGAGAAACTGGTGAACCAGGTGAAAAAGGTGAAAAGGGCAGTCCAGGTTACAATGGGTTACCAGGAAGCCCTGGACCTAAGGGAGACATTGGAGGGCGCTGTAATGAATGTTCGCCCGGAACTCCAGGATTAAAGGGTGATAGGGGAAATGATGGTTATCCCGGCGGTTTAGGAAATAGAGGTCCTCCCGGTCCCCCTGGCCTTCCTGGTGAAAGAGGCTCAGATGGTATTAACGGCATGCCGGGTGCTGCAGGAGAACCGGTTGGTAAACTTTTTGTAGTGTACAATAAAATATTTGTATCTAGAGATCTCTTAAAATTGTCTCTTGTTTAGGGTGAAAGAGGAGACGGTGGGCCTATAGGACCTCGAGGAGAACGAGGCGCTGATGCTACGCTTGCTGCATTAAATTTGGTGAAAGGAGAACCTGGACCAAAAGGAGAACGTGGCCCACCAGGAAGAGCCGGTGCTAAAGGAGAAAGAGGCAGTTTAGGGGCTAAAGGAAATCAGGGGTTAGCGGGCTTACCTGGGCTGAAAGGTGATCATGGAATACCAGGTCCTCCAGGGGCTGATGGTACACCTGGAGCAAATGGTAGACCCGGTCTTCCTGGAAGAAACGGACTGGCAATCAAAGGAGAAAAAGGCGCACCAGGCACTTCAGGTTTAAGAGGAGATAGAGGGTTCCCTGGAAGACCAGGTTCTAAAGGAGAACCTGGACAATGTCCTGCTAATTTGCAAGAACTCACAAGGGGTGACAGAGGTGCTCCGGGGGCGCCTGGACCTCAAGGACCTGCAGGTAATAATTTTGCTCAATAATTTTTACGGGTTCACCACAATTGCCTACTCGCCCATACTTTTCTACAAGTTTCAACATTAACTTTAAGGTAGCATCATGTACATATTTTATAGATATGATAATTACGAGGCAGTAAATATCGTTTTAGAAGATATAATAAAATAAATAAATTTGTACCTATTGTACTATTATGTAGATTTGTTATTTGCGCATTATTTGAAAATAGGCAGGTACCTATAGTAAATTATTATTAACAATTTGCTCGAAAACAAAACGCAATAAAAAATAAGAAACTAATTTAAAAAATTAATACGATATCAAAAAAGTGTGATTTAATAATTATGCCGTTGATAAAATCCAAATGAAAGCTTAGTGTGTCTCCTCCTAAATAGGTTCACACGCCAAGTACTTTTTTGAGGTCGGTGCCTTGAGCAGTAAGTTTCGTTAGACTTTGATTCAAGGATATTAATTAATTGGTAGTCTTTTTAAATTTATAGTATCCTAATATGTACTTTTCATATCAGCTAAATGTCAAAAGAAACATTTTATGTTGTGGTAACAGGTAAAATCAAATATAGTTTTATTTCCAATTCCGATAAATTGTTAGAACTGAAATAGATACAGTTTAATGCACTTGGATAGGGAAGTGTTATTTTTTTTTATTTGGGGCTGGCACCGACCTTAAAAAAGTACTTGGCGTATGAACCTATCTAGGAGGAGACACACTTAAGCTTTTATATGGATTTTATCAACGGCATAGTTGTTATTTTACCCTTTAAGAAAGCCGGATATTTTATTAAATCAGTTTTATTTCTAAGGTTTTTTGGTTCACATCAATAGTACCTAACTTTATAAGTAGGTAGACTTTTAAAGATCAAGTTATCCTTATAAGTCTTGAAAACGATTCCCGTCTGTAAATAAATAAAGTAATATCAACTGTTATACGGTGTTGCAAATCATCATCATCATCAGCCTATAGCAGTTCACAGTTAGACATAGGCCACTTCCATTAAGCGCCAGCTACTGCCAGCTATCTTTCGCAGATCTTCACTCCACCTAGCAAGAGGGCGTGCTACACTCCGCTTGCCAAGATGTGATCTTAAAAACTCGCTTTTCCCAGCGATTATCAGTTCTTCGACAGATATGGCCCGCTCACTGCCACTTCAGCTTGCTAATCCTTTAATCTATGTCGACAACTTTAGTTTTTTGTCGGATAACCTCATTGCGGATGTTATTCTTCAAAGAAATGCCAAGCATAGCGAGCTTCATAGAACGTTGGGCGACTTTAAACTGGTGGACCAGCCGTATTGTGAGTGTCCATGTTTGAGCACCATAGGTCACATTGGGACGCACTGGTTAAAGACTTTTGGTCTTTGAGCATTGTGGTAGGGGTGTCGTGAAGACTCGACGTAGTTTCCCCAATGCTGCCCAGCCCAGCTGAATCCTCCTCTTGGCTTCCTTCTCAAAGTTGTTTTTACCTAATTGCATAATCTGCCCAAGGTAAGTATATTCGGAAACACCTTCGGGGTGGTGGTCACTGACAACGATTCATGTTGACCATTGTGGTCAGTTTGAGATGATGTCAGATGAGATTCATTTTTAGACCCATTAATGTCGAGGCGGAGGCTCGGCCGTCCAACATCTATTGTAGCTCCTCCAGCGATTCCGACATCAAAACTATTTCGTCGTAAAATCGTAAGTGCGAGATGTATTCGCCATTTATGTGTATGCCCATGCCTTTCCAGTTCAGCATCTTGGACAGATGTTCCAGTGCGCTTGTGAAATGCTTCGGGGATATAACACCCGCATGTGTCACCCCTCTGCGCAACTGGATAGGAGCTGACTGCTGATTCTGTATTTGGACATTCATAATGGCAGATTTGTATAGACATCTCGGCACCTCGATATACCGATAGTCTACTTGGCATCGCTGTAAGAATTCCAGAACAGCCCAGGTCTCCACAGAGTCAAAGGCTTTTTCATAGTTTACAAATGCTACAAGGGCTGATTATACTCTTCTGTATAATCTGCCGCACCGTCTGGATGTGATCTATGGTACCATATCCGCCACGAAACCCGGCCTGCACCGGAGATTGAAACTCGTCGAGTCTCCTTGCGAGGCGATTCGTGATGACCCTAGATAATAATTTATAGATGTGACTCAATAGTTATAAAGGTCTATAGGTTTAAAAAGAGTTTTGTCTCCCTTCATAAAAAACAGAATCACTAAACTCCTCCGCTCCACGCCCTGGAGTTATCACGCAATGAAGGACAAAGTTGAATAGAATCTGCAGTTCCCATATAACAGGTGCACCACCTACCTTCAGTAGTTCTGACGTAACTCCGTCTTCACCGGGGGATTTTTCCATTTTTCATTTGTTTTAGGGTCAGCACTATTTCGCCTGAATCAATGTCCGGTAGGTCATGGTATTGGTAGTCACGTGACATTTCAAAGGTGAATGTCAGTGCCATACATTTTGTTCTTTTCGATCTTTCGCTATCGCTTCGGTATGTATTTGTCTAGGCCAAATATTAAATTTCCATTTAATAATATTTTACAGGGGGCATTTACTCTACGTTGATGGTAGTACTTCATATTTTTATGTTCCAAGAAGCTTTGAATTTATATTTTTGGTGATGTGTATGTTTTTGTGTGTATGTTTCATCTCCGCTGCTCAATATCGGTGAAGGAAAACATCGTGAGGATCACCGCCATGTATAAGAACTAATCATTCGAGGACATGTGACATCCACCAACTCGCACTTGGCCAGCGTGTGTGGATTAAGGCCTAAACTCTCTCAACTCACAAGATAGTTGAGAGAAGACACGTGCCCAGCAGTGGGACACTAAAAAGGGTTGAATCATTTTGTGATTTTTAAGTTAAAGTTAAAATATTTAAAAATAATGAGTAAGTGTGGCCCATCAGTGTGGAACATGGACATTAATTACTCAGTAAACGTTATGAGTAACAACTAGAGGCGACTTATTATTACATAGTTATATGTTTTTTTTTATTTCTCCGAGCTATGGATAGAACTTCGGAACTCGTATGGGGCCAAACCCAATACGTAAAGGCTATTTCAGATAATTTTGGTCTAAACGGGTACCAACCGACGATTATCCCTGTTCGCACTATATGATGATGATATAACGGATCATACAATACCTTCAATAATTATACATAATTCTACGTGTTGTCTTCGGCCCTACGCACGACTTTGAAAAGTCTAGAAGCGGAGCTCCATAACTCCGAGAATGAATTAAAAAGAGATAAACATATAGGTATTAAGTAATAATTGTAATATCAATTGGACTGTTGCTATACTAGGCACTATAACGCCATCTGTACGGGATACATTACTAGCTAGAAAACTTTTTGAACTGTTAGCCCTTTCAAAACTTAGCTAAAAGTACGTTAGTAAAGTAACAAACCTTTTTTGGGTTTGGTTTAAACTACTTATCATAAAAGTTAAAAGGAATTTATTCTTATTTTGGGTTTGGTTGCAGGTGAACAAGGAGAAAAAGGTGATAGAGGATATCCAGGCCGTGAAGGAGAGAAGGGTGACATCGGCTTACCAGGAAACCCAGGCGCCGTTGGCCCACGAGGTTTACCAGGACCAAGGGGTGAAAAAGGAGAAATGGGTTTAATAGGATTTCCGGGAGGGCCTGGAGAAACCGGTCCAAGAGGTTTTCCGGGTCAACCAGGCTTGAAAGGAGATCAGGGGGAAATTGGTTTATCTATGCCTGGACCTCCTGGCCCCTCTGGTTTTCCTGGAGACAAAGGTGACAAAGGTAATAGAGGAACACCTGGAATTCCAGGTTCAGATGGATCCCCTGGTCCTATGGGATTACACGGTGAAAAAGGTGATCAAGGCTCAGTTGGTAGGATGGGGTCACCTGGGCGCCCTGGGCTTAAGGGAGAACCAGGTCCAATAGGTCCCCCAGGGGTTTCTGGTTTTCCTGGTGCACCTGGCAGAGTAGGACCTAAAGGGGAACAAGGCTATCAAGGACCTGTCGGAAAACCTGGTGTAATTGGGCTTCCTGGAGAAAAAGGTGACGAAGGAATGCAAGGTATTTCTGGCCCCAGAGGATTTCCTGGACGAAATGGACGACCCGGACCACAGGGTTTATCGGGTATTCCAGGAGCTGCTGGAGAAAAGGGAGACAAAGGAGACCAAGGATTCTTTGGCGCACCTGGAACCCCTGGTTTAGATGGACCCCCAGGTCCTGTTGGAGAACCGGGAATTAAAGGAGACATAGGTTTTCCTGGACAACCTGGATTACCAGGACAAATGGGCCCAACTGGTCAAAAGGGAGATAGAGGTTTTCCTGGATTAGAAGGTGCCAAAGGAGAGCCAGGATTGGTATCAGATCGAGGTGAAAAAGGCGAACCTGGCATTCCAGGCTTACAAGGTATAGATGGTTTACCTGGACCACCTGGTGAAAAAGGAGATGTAGGTAATCCAGGGTTACCTGGATATGGAGAGCCTGGCATAGATGGAGAAAAGGGTGACGCTGGCATGCCAGGATTAAATGGCTTACCTGGAAGGCCAGGCGAAAAAGGGGAGAGAGGTTTCCCGGGTCAAAAGGGAGAAAGAGGATTTATGGGAATGCCAGGTGATCGAGGAATATCTGGTGCACCAGGTAATAATGGTGCTCCTGGCCAACCAGGAGCTATTGGTTTACCCGGCTTGAATGGTGTCAAAGGTGATAAAGGTGATCAAGGTTTATCGGGGCAGGACGGGTTAGATGGAATGCCCGGTAAACAAGGCCAACAGGGACCCGAAGGGCCTATAGGACCACAAGGATTCCCTGGGCCCAAAGGAGATAGAGGACTTCCTGGTATTACTATTAGTGAAAAAGGAGAAAAGGGTGAGATTGGCCCTATGGGTTTAGCAGGAATTAAAGGTCAAAAAGGTGAGAGAGGCGCTATGGGTGAACGAGGAGAAAAAGGGGATAAAGGGGAGACTGGATTCATAGGAAGAAAAGGAGAAATGGGTTTTATGGGGCTGATTGGAGAAAAAGGTAATTGAATTGTGTTGCCATCTTACTAATACGAATAATATAAACTCATCACAATCTAGAAGAAGACCTACAATTTACTACTACTACCTACCTACTTATATCTGACTAGCTTTCTAGCGAGTAGGTCAAATTTCATCTAAAAAATTCGGCAACTTAAGCTTGTTACGCAAAAAGACACAGTCAATAGTTATACATTCGTATTAGTCATTTTTGTAGATATTATGGATATTATAGATATGTTAGTTAAATTTCCGTTTTAAGGCAACAGCTCTTCAAAACCCCCGGTTCATTGCTTTATGGTTTAGGCATTTAGTATTGAACTTACCAAATATTAATTTTGTTTCAGGTGATAGAGGTCCTATTGGTCCTACTGGTATATGTCCAATACCGAGACCAGGTGAAAAGGGTTTGCCTGGTTTAGACGGGAAACATGGTCATCCAGGCCCACCAGGCTCTCATGGTAAAAAAGGAGATGTAGGACTGCCAGGACTGCCTGGAAGAGCAGGGCCACCTGGCATCCCAGGACCACCTGGGCCAAGAGGAGAAAAAGGAGACCAAGGAAAGGAAGGTGTATCCGGACCACCTGGATTTGATGGCCGACCTGGGGAGCGAGGGCTACCTGGTATTCCTGGAGAAAAAGGTGATAGAGGTGAAAAGGGAGCACAGACCATTGCGTATCCTGGAGAAAAAGGGAACCCAGGTCCTCCAGGAAGACCAGGATTGATGGGTCTTAAAGGTGACAAAGGAGAACGCGGTTACCCAGGTCTAGATGGGCAACAAGGTCTTACGGGTATCCAAGGTGAAAAGGGTGAAAGAGGTTTCCCCGGCGCTCCTGGTTTACAAGGTAGAACAGGTGAGAAAGGTGAAAGGGGTGATGCGGCTAGATTCGTATATGGACCAAAGGGAGAGCGTGGACTACCCGGCCCACCCGGGTACGATGGGATGCCAGGAAAAGACGGAGAACCCGGTCGACCAGGACTAGATGGTGCACCAGGAATTAAAGGTGATCGAGGTTTCCAAGGTCAAATAGGCATACAAGGACCTGTTGGTCCACCAGGGCTCCCAGGGCTGCAAGGTGAGAGAGGTATGATTGGAGAAAAAGGCGACCGAGGTTTAATCGGTCCTCCCGGCCAACCATGCATAGAAACAGATTATCTGACAGGAATTCTTGTAGTACGTCATAGCCAAAGTATATTAGTAAATGAATGTCCTTCCGGGCTAGTAAAACTATGGGAAGGATATTCACTGTTATACACAGATGGAAACGAAAAGTCACATAGTCAAGATTTAGGGCATGCAGGGTCATGTGTTAGGAAATTCAGCACAATGCCTTTCTTGTTCTGTGACATTAACGATGTCTGTAATTATGCTAGTCGAAACGATAGAAGTTATTGGTTATCTACGAATGAAGAAACGCCCATGATGCCGGTTAAAGAAGAAGCAATCAAAAATTATATTTCAAGATGTGTCGTATGTGAAGCACCAGCTAACGTGATAGCTGTGCACAGTCAGACCATCACCGTGCCTAATTGCCCGGGAGGCTGGGTCGAACTTTGGATTGGGTACAGTTTTATTATGGTAAGTACTGATTAATTAACTATTAAGTATACCTACTCGGTTTTGACTCTGTTTTACATTGTATATATACCAAACTCAAGTTCTGATTACAGAAAAATCGTAATTAAGATTATATGTAAATAGATGTATTTCAGCAACGGGGGCGCAGCGGTATCAGCCCCGCCTTTAGAATATAAGGTCGCGGGTTCGATTCCCAGTCCATACATCTTTGTGTGAATTGTTTCATCACCACTGCTCAATATCGATAAAAGAAAATTTCCATTCCGCACTTGGCCAGCGTTTAAGCAACTCGTAAGATAGTTGAGAGAAGACCCGTGCCCAGCGTTGGGCCATCGGCCACTAAAAATTGTTGAAGTGAAGGGAAACAGGGATTTATTGTTATCTGAATATTTACTAAAGTATACCAAATATTAATTTTCTTTTCTCTTTCCAGCATACTGGCGCTGGAGGCCAAGGTGGTGGCCAGGCATTAGACAGTCCTGGGTCGTGCTTAGAAAGCTTCCGAACAGTGCCTTTTATAGAATGCAACGGTGAGGGAGGCACGTGCAACAAATATGCCAACGAACTCAGTTTCTGGTTGGCAACTGTAGCCGACGAGGACCAATTCGTACAGCCAGTGCAACATACAATTAAATCAGGAAATCTTCTAGAACGAGTGGCTCGATGTGCAGTTTGCATGAAAAATACCAAATAGATTATAGACACTTTTAAATTTAAGTTATACTAACACCTTTCCGGTTTTGATTTGCAATATAAAAATGTCCGTTTTAATTAATGCAGGCGCAGTTTTCCACCTAAGTAGCCTACTCACTTAGCACTAGTAGATAGTAGTAAGTAACAAGAGGCGGATTCGGCTGGTATTTGTTGTTTGTAATAAGTTACTGAACAATAGCGAAGTTTCCCGTTAACACTAACAAAATTATTACTATTGTGCCAAAGCAATTTAATTAGTTAGGGTTTCTTATTTAATTATTTTAAGTATAATCATGTTATATAGGTTGGGTACCTACAGCATTTCCATTGGAATTTGTATAAGCATAATTTTTGGTTATTAGAATCATTACAGTTACAGTTCATATTCCTATTCATATTTCCGTGTACCAACACAACACATAGGTACTTAATACTTAATGAATTACTAAAATCAACATCACGAACGTCGCCTCGGTACTCGTCGAACTCGAAGTAGGTTCAACAGACAGCTTAATTCCATAATGAATACCTACAAATACCTATGTGTTTTTTGTTAAATCCACTACCTAGTCATTAAATAAAGATTGTACCCCTTTGTTCCTGAAATAATACGGACGATATTTTGTGATAGGTAATTTAGATGGTTCTAATTGTATATACTTAATAAATAACTTTATATAGAAAATACTTACATAAACGTTATAAGTATAAACATTATTTTTTGATATTTGTTGTAGTAGGTACATTTAAAAACCGCCATATTTTGCCATTCATTTATTGTATAGCTATCAATTTACCTGCATTCAATTAATCAGGCTCTGTTTTTGCTAAAAAAAGGTATCTATAGAAGTTATTTCTTAAAAAAAATAAAACACTGCCATAGTAATTGTAGATAGATTTACTTTAATCCTTTAATTATGAATTTATGTAGATTACACAAATAAATAACATTAAAAGTTTTCTATGTTGTATTTCTTACCCCCACTACTTCAACTCACCTTGACACGGCTACAATAAGCTATTTTAGACCATGTAAGAAATAATAAACTACAAAACCTACCAAGAGCGTATCAGGCCACGCGCAGTGCAGGGTTCTATTTTTGTTCGTCCTTGTCACAGACTGACTACTAGAGAACTTAGGTCCTTGGGGGCTTTAAAGGCGCAAGCTCAAAGGCGCAAGTAAAATATCTACCTTAACTTTTCCTTCTTTACGAATAAAACAACTGTATTATTCACAACAACACACACTAAAAGAAAGAGAAACACAATTTATTGCTCTTGGTTCCCTTTGTAATAAACTACAGAGGAAACTAAGAGCACATCGCATGCGTCGTGCATTCATGACACGGATTCTGTAATTAATCAAAATAGTTCACAGTTTTTTATACAGTTATTGATTGTTACCCCAAAAATACCCTAAAAGAATTCAAAACCTAAAAATTACCTTGCTGGATTACGTTTACCCTAAATATTGGGTAAATAAAAGTTGGCAACAGTGGCTAAATAAATAATCGATTTAACTATCGAAATGTTGCAATAGTATCGATAGTGAAATTAAGGCAATACTATTGAAACCTGTCGATACGATACTATCGATATTATTACATCAAAGTAGTCGCTGATATTATCGATCTATCGATACTATCGAAAACCGGAATTAGAGGCACAGCTTTAAACTGGATAAAAAGTTATATTACTGACCGTCAGCAATGTATTGTAAAAAAGAGCTCAATGAACAACTAGTTAATACTTCATACAAATCTTCCTATAAAAAAAATGTGGTGTACCCCAAGGTAGCGTTTTAGGGCTTCTTTTATTTATTATTTATATAAATAATTTACCTGATAACCTAAATAACAAATGTGTTCTATTTGCCGATGACATTTCTGTAATAATTCATAAACAGCTTAAAACACATGAATCCAATGTAAATAATACTGTTGAGTCTGTACTAAATTGGATGCGATTAAATAACCTTAACGCAAATATAGAACAACCTAAACTCATAAAATTTTGCACATACAATTCAATAGATTATAATATAAATGTTAAAATAGGAGAACAATGTATCAAAGAAACTAATACCACAAAATTTTTGGGTATCACTCTGGACTACTTTTGTAATTGGAAAGCTCACATTAACAATATTTGTAAGACAATAAATTGATTTGTATATTTTCATTTCTTTATAAAAGTTCAGAATTGTAAGTGATGAAGGAACGTCACGTGTAGCTAGATATGTAGAGTCTATATTGAGATACCGGTTGATTTTAGGGGGTAAGTCAACTGATATAGACAGACAGGATCTTTGTAGCACAGAAGAGGTGTGTTCGAGCAATATGTTGTGCCAGTCCAATTGATTCTTGCCGAGCCTTATTCAAAAGACAATCTTTTAACCCTCACATCTCTGTATAAACTAGAAATAGCATTTTTTGTAAGAAAACATCCTAACCTATTTAAAACACAAGAGATCCAACCAAAGTAGTAATATCATATCGTAGCTAGCCTCAGTAAAAATAATGTTTATGACATGTGTATTACAATTTATAATAAAGTACCAAAAAATATAAGAGAACTTCCATTACACAAATTCAAAACAGGGTTAAAGAAATGGCTGATACACAGCTGTTTTTATAGTTTCGATGAATATTTAAAGTAATATAATTGCTTATGAATGGTGGAATATGGCTGTACATATACATTTGTCACCTTTATTTTACTTGTATTCCATGTGAATAAATTATTTTGATTTTGATCTATCGACGTGTTTCTATAGTATTGATAGTTTTGTTTGATATAATATTAACTATCGACGTATTAATATAGAGACTATCGATAGTGTTCGTTCTAATATATGGATAGTATCGATACTACCAAACTTAAGCCTTAGTAATTTTAGCAAGGACCTTATGATAATAACGAGACTGTGTATTAAAGATCAATTTTCTTAGAATTAGGGTCTTATCTTATAAATGGGGCTGGTGAACCCAGATAACTTCGACTCAACTGGATCTTTTGTGTAACCCCTTAATACTATGAAGCCTCAGGTGTTCTTCCTCCGCACAGCTTGTCCATGACTGCTGCTATCCGTTGGGGACACATGAAACCGTCTTCATCAGGAGTAGAATTAGGGTAGATATTACCTTAAAATCAGTTGCTAGCTAAAAGCGGTCCTGGCGAGAGAGCTACTGGTGGTAGTGTATCCTTTTGTCTAACATCTTTGCAGATTATAAAATCTTTAAGTATAGGTAGAAATAGTAGAAAATTGTATATTTTACTTTTTTAATATTAAACGTAGAAAATATTTAAGTACAAAGTTTCTATATTTAAATATCAATTCGTTGTTTTTTTTTTTAATATTTGATTAATAGTGAAAAGAGTAGTATTTATTGTTTGGCCTTGGTAATACAAAATGTAAGAGGGCGGGTTGCAGCTTTTTTTTTCACCGGAAGACCGGATTTTTCATTATAGTGCACAGTCTTGTTATTAGGTATAATGTCCCTAATTTTTAGCAATCGATACTATCGATAGTATCGTCGTGGGTTGACTATCGATAGAGCAACTGATTTTCAAGCCTACGATAGTATCACGATAATATCGATAGACTATCGCTATTGCATTGCAACAACGCACAACGCTAGCCGACAGTCATGCAGCGTTCGGAACCGTACGATAATTATCGTACACATACGATAATTTTGTGCCTACGTACGATGTACGATAGCATATTATTATCGTACGCAGATAATACGATAATTTCTATCATGGTGCAAAATTTGAGAATTTATATTATTTCACTCATTCGCTGATAGTCTAAATCGCTGTAGCATGATTTTATTTTTTGTCCAATAAAATCTTGGGAAAATACCGGGAAATACAAGTTCTTTATTCCTATTGGTTCTTACGATCCGCTCTGCTAAGTTTCACCACTGCCGATACTGTAACTTTATCCAGCGCCTGCTGTACACGCTTTCTTATTGGTTAGTATAGCATCTACCTATGCGAACAAGAGAATATAAGTTCGATATTTTGATTATGTTCACACTTCATATGCATCGTATATTTTGTGTAGAAAAGTTGGCAGTCATTTCGTTATATTATTATGATTATATATCTGTATTCGCTCTGACAAAAGGAATTATTCAAATTAAGTGAAGAAAGGAGTAATTTTCTAGAGCAGCAAAATTTTGATTACACACTCGGAGTGATTGTTATCATTGGCAAGTAGGTATACTTATCAAATACATTTTTTCAGTGGCTGTATATTTTCTATAACTTACTAACCTATTAATTATTTTTTATCTGTGCAATGAAGAATGAGTCCTACATGCAAAGTAGATAGTACGAGCAGTCAACTCTGTACCACATGTAAAACATTTGGGTTTCAGTGTTCTGTTGATTTGACAGCGGTGGTTTAAAAAAGATAAAAATAAAGTACTTGCATGCATATCAATATTACAATTTATATGATTTATTTATCTATAATAGACATTATCCCAAAAAATACGATAATTTCGATTCCATGTACGATAATTTTACGCCCCTGGTACGATAGTCAGTCCACTTCAAGTTGCTAACGCTGCAGTCATGTAGGTAGGTAGTAGGTAGGTAGTATCTCTTCTATTAGTCTGTGTGTGACTGTCATCGAGCGGGAAATGAAACGTTCTTTCATTCAAGTGAGAAAACTCAATCCGGAAAATCAATTATTCGTCGCTGTGCTTAATATAATTTCTGTTTTAACAATCTGTACAAATTCTTAATCAAGATGTTCCAGTGGGCTTACACTGGCGCAAATAAAGCTGTTCCTAGAAACGTAGGCCCTGAATGTGCTTATTATTTAGGACCGAAAAGACAAATAATTGAAACTGTTATTGTAGCTACTTTTAGCTTATACATTCTGGTAAATTTTATTTATTGTTATTAATTAATTCTGTTGTTTTGAAACATATAAACCCTTTTATATCGTTAATTCGGATTAAGTCTAAAGTTAAATAGACCCACTTGGCAAATTAAATTAGTACCTATCACTGCTGATCATTTACTTAATTTAATTTAAATAACCTGCTGGCTTACTAAAACAACATTAATATCTAATTCAAATTATAATCACAATGGACTAAAATGCATCACAATAATTACTTTTAATTAATTACTACCTAATTTATTAATCAATATTTACTTAGACCTACTAATTTATATTTTAGGTAAAGACAGTTCCCAAGCTTTCTATTCCTGATGATATTAATTATGTAAAAAGCGATAGAGGAGGAAAGAGATTGCTAGTTGTCCTCTTGGCTCTGTTGTGGGGAATGGAAATAGGTTTCAAATTTGCTTCTCGCACAGTCATATATTTACTAAATCCTTGTCATGTGACTACTTTGATACAAGTAAGTATTTTATTCTTTATCTGTTTTCTCATATATATGGTTCAGTTGTGACTTTGGTACTGTTCCACTGGACTCATGAATGTGGTAGTAACGAGTGCACCTGTAGCTATACATGTGTGTCTAACCATCGTACACAATAATATATCTTTTGTACTAACCAAGTCAGTTAATAACTTGTAATAAGTAAATAAAAAGTAATTTTTATAATTTCAGATCTACTTATTGGCTGCTACACCTAGCAAAAAAGTGACTGCATTATTTCGTATCCATCTGAATTTATTAAATGGACCACTTTTAGCATTTCTTTTTCCTGAGACAGCTTCAAGAAAGGTAAAACATTTTTTTTTATCCTGAGATACTGTTTAACTTGTAAAGTCATCAGAAATTAGTAAATTTTTATTTATTAATTTCAGATATTTGCTGAAGCTGCTCTCTATTGGATCCAGCATGGAATGATGTTCATTATTCCTTACTACCTGCTAAGGATTGGGGGTATGTCATGGAGACAGTTTAAATTATTGTAATTTATTGTAGGGATAGTAATTATATCTGTTGTACTTCCAGGAGTTTACAATGTCGAACCATTTTGGGATTTCAACTGGGCCATTGTCAGTTATTGCCTAAATACATTATATCACTTCATTGTGTTGCAACTCATAGCAATAGTAAGTTATTCATGATGTATTTTGTAAATTTAAATGCATAATTTTCAAGTGTACTAAAGGTACCATTGTATATTATACATAAAAATAATATGAGGCTTTTAGGTACTTTATATGTCTTTGTGATATTCCGAGGTAGATATTATAATAATTAAATATCTTATTTCAGCCAGCTCAAGTTAATTTGAATCACATGCTGTGCCCAGCTATACTGGACCCGTTTGATGGACCTTGGTACCGCATAGCAGCAGTATGTCATCAAGCACTGCTGTGCCCTGCACTGTCTAAACTTTATTGTTTAATTTCTGAATTTTGTCTAACTAAATTTCCTCCTACCAAAGTTAAGCCTCAGATGAAGGACTCTCTCCTGGATGTGATTGCTACAGAAAAATCTATGGACCATCACAAAGACTAGTAAATACAATAACACTGTTCTGCAGTCAGGGTAGGTAACGTCTAAATTGCCTTTTGAGTTATAGAACAATATTTCATCGCGTCCATATGATTTTGGTGGTTATTATAATAAGGTAATATATGTATATGATATAATATGGATTTTGCAGATTTTGGGGTAATATTTCTTAGTATATAGGATTTTAACCTATTTAAGAATATAATGAATATAAAATATAATCTCAATTATTTTCTCATGGTAATTCTTAGAGGATAGCCTTCACTAAATTGTTAGTAGGTAGTTAAACAAATTAAATCCACCTTTGACGACGTATATAAAATGTAATTGTTATTAGTAGGTACATACATACATAAAACAATAACAGGAACCTACGTGGGTAGTACAGATCATGTGCCTGCCTAATTATATTTAGTTAGGTAGGTACCTACTGATAATTGTAGCTTTCAACATTTTCAGCCTAAACTACTATTAGGTAATATCTTCAATGCGTTGTTTGATCGCCACTCTTAACATGCATAATAACTTCGTTACAATGCATGTTGGTAATAAGAATTAAGAAAGAATGAATTAGGTATTGCCGGTGTAATATGTAGTCGTATACCTACCGTTTTGACCATGATGCTATTTATACATAGGTACCAATTACGGGCCACAATGGTTGAGAGATAATGTAGACAAAAAGTTTCGACAGGAAGGGTCGGCATTACTATACAACGCGGTAAAGCCGCTAGCATTTTGGGTACGCTCTTCCTGGAAGATAACGATGCGGATTAATTTTTCGACGTTAGATCATTAAAGTTGAGTTCCTAAATCTGATTAATTTAGAGATTGTTATCCAGTCATTTTATGTTATTTGTATTATATAATAGTACCTTTAGATTACTTTGATGATTATACTGAAAATACTTAATTTAAATACTAAATCTGCAATGTATAAACACAGTAAGTAGGTAGGTACCACTTACCGCGTGCGTACGCATGTTTTCTCTACTGCGTTTATAAATTGTACAGTTTGCAAGAATAGCATGAAACACATTTATTATATTAAATAGGTAGGTACCTGTGACTATACGCAGGTACCTTGTCAATGCATAATATGTACCTACTGCACAGCGCACGCGCACCACACATAAATATTTAATGTGTCGAAGTACAAGTAAAGACGTTTTAAAAAATGAAAATTAATGTATGTATGCTCATAATCATAACTTCTGAACGACTGCATCAAATTGGATAATTCGCAGATTCGTTTATTGTACTATTATCTAGTTATTATCAAGGTTAGTGTAACAGATAATTTAAGAAATATAAAGAAACGTCTATAAAATAAAATCCGGTAAAACTACACCACCCCTGTGACGCCGAGGCGATTAAATTTAACACTAAGTTACCTAATGTGTAAAATTATTGTTACGTACAGGTTTATTTCAAGTGGGACATTCTTGCATCTAATATGCAAAACAAATAAAATAAATAACAATTTTTTTAGTAGCCATGTAACTGCATCTGAGGTACTGTCGAAAAGTTAAAATTATTATTGTTTCTTGTCTATTGAGAAAAAAAGAGGTCTTATTATTAAAAACTTTATAATCACTCGCAGGCCTAATTATTCATTCAGTTCATGAAGTACATACCTAGTGAGAAGATATTGAAGTTATGATGAGTGACTCGGACCAATAAATAATAATTATTAGTCTGAGATGAGCGATTAATAATGGGGTGTTTTTGAGGCTCGTAATCAAACTTACAATAATAATATTAGATTTCACTATGGTTAAATAAAGAAACCTTTGGTATCAACTACATGATAGCATGATTCGGGCCTCTTTTCTCGCGCTTTAGAAATATATCTCATTTCGATATGAGTCGAAAAAAATGGCAAATTCGATTAAAAACTAATGAATTCAACAATTATGGACGTCGAATGCTTTAAGTATAGATTTAGTACTTGTTGCACGTCGTGCGTTGATTAGTTTTCTATCAACATTCGCCTTTTTATTTATAGGTAGGTGTGTCTAGTCCGTGATAAATGTAAGCGCGAGAATCGGAGTTCGGTCATGTAAAAATCAAAATTCTATTTAGTCTGTGATTATTAATAAATAGGACACTTATTTTTTGCTTTTACCAATTAATGAAATGTGCTCTAATAAATCACAATAAAGTTAAGGACTGGAAGTTCTTTATCTAATCTACCGGTATTTTTTAAATACAATCACTTCAATGGGTTTACTAATAAACTCATAAAGGGTGGACTGTCTGTATAAAAAACATTTCTGAGTTTGCGACTGCGACTAGTCACGAAAATAATTTATGAATACGTATGTCCTTTAATAACTTACCTACTAAGTTATTTAGGTAAGTGAGTATTTATTGTTACTTGTTTATTAGATATATTATAAAAGGAAATGGTTAAATTCTTTAGCGTTAATTAAGTAAATACCTACGGAGTCATATGTAGGTACAATGATCACAAATTAATTGCGATTGTAATGTGATAATTTAGATTGTAAGGTTATTCATTATGTCTGGTTCTTTATTTATTTTAGTAGGTAAATACCTAATTATCTGTAAGTACCTAACTGTAGGTAACTATGCTAGTAATTTAGTATTATTATATTGATTGATAAAGAGTTAAACCATAAAATTTAATAGATATAGTCCAAATCCACACACTTAAGTTTTGCATACATAGCATCACATCTTACACCTTCGGGTAATATAGACATGACGCTATGTATGTACATACATAACTTTTATTATATAATAAATTAATCCAGTGAGATTGTGAGGTAAAACTACCTACATAATCTATAGGGTGTTAATTACCACAATAACCTGTCAAACTTTGCTAGGGTATCTACTTATTTTCGATTATGAGAGAATGTAATCAATTGCCTAAGTCATGCGGCCTTAGATGTTATGTGAATCTCTTAATAGTGATTTAATTTAACCCGTTCTTTCTTTAAATACAAATATTTTATGTGTATCTTTTACAGCATATAAAGCATTTCGTTGATTTAACCATCGGTGCCGCTAGGGGCACTGCTCTGGATGTCATACAAAAAAGAATGTTACCAAGAATCATGGTTACTCAAGATTGTGTTAAGTAGATAAAATACTAACGGCCTTATAAAACGTTGCTATACTCAATCATACATCAAAATAATATTTTTCTGTCTTGTATATTACGACATACTTAGTTAAAAAATACAATTCAGCTAGTAAATACAGAGGTACATACATCTAGTAGGTAGTGTTATAATTTATCCTATTAGATTCTTTTTAGATAAATAGTAAAATAAAATAATATAGTGGGACATTAACACACACGGTCATCTGATACCAAACTAAGCAGAGCTTATACTATGGAAACCAGATAACTGGTAATATACTACATAATAATACTTTTCTTTTGTAAATACATACTTAAATATAGATAATTACACCCAGACACAAGACAAACAGACATATTTAAACAAATGTTTGTCTCGGCTGGGAATCGAACCCACGACATGCGGCGTGAAAAGCAAGTATCTTACCGACCACGCCACCGCACTGGCCGGCCTTTCAATATAAATCCTAATATCTTATTAGATTTATTATTTATACATTTTTATTAACTAATAGATACGACTGTTGGAAACTACACTTGTACATGAAAAAATATTTGGAAAAATAATGACATTTTTAAATTATTTAATGTTCCGCCTTTCCAATTATAGTCTAGTCAACAAGTTCAAAAACGTGAAAAATAGAGATAAAGGTCCTAAAAATATGAGCGATGGCTCATTCGATTCGGAATCACTTCTAGAAAAATGTTTTTGAAGGATTTTGGTGCAGGTTAAAAATTGCAATTGTTATTAACAAAATAAGATGAAAAAAAAATGATATTTCGTTTTTTGTTAATAACTCGAAAAATATTAACATTTAAGCAATTTTGAAAAAAGCTCGTTAAAGAGGAGGAAATTTCCAATAAAAAAGTCCTGACTCCCGGAATTCTATCTCCATTATTTATAATTTTAATTAGACGTTGAAAATAGGGCTCCGCGCGGCAGTTACGGCATGCGCGCGCCGCCGCTAAAGAGAGTTCAGCAATAAAAATAATTTTTTTATAACATAAAATGTGATTTTAAAAATTTGAAAAAATTCTAGTATCTTCTTAACACTTGAAAGAATCGAGCCCTGAAAAAAAAATGTTTAATCACCATTTTTCAAAAAGTTATTCAATTGTTAACTAACCAATTTTTTCTCAATCTCCATGGGCATAAACAATGGGATGAAAGGTATAAATAATTGGCCTATAAATTTTAAACTTCGTGGAGCCCTTTTGATATATGTACTTTATAAGATCCTGCGGTTTATTTTCATTAAAGTTTATTAATTTGTTAATTATGATTTTTTATAACTATTGAAAAATTAAAAATCTAAAAAATGTTGGTAAAAAATTTTTTTTCAATTAATATTTAGCTATGCCTGTTTTCACATTGAACAATGGCAGTAATTAACATAGGTTATGAATTTTTTACGTAATTTGTTTATAAAATTGTTATAAACAAATAGAGAAATTCAATATTTTTTAAAAATTTTTTTTTGCTATTTTGTTGTTGACAAAAAATTATGATTTTAAAAAAAAAAAAATTTCTTAATTTTAATTTTTAATTGTTTAAAAACGATTTTTTTATATTTCGATTGTTTA
Source organism: Meganola albula (assembly GCA_936450015.1). Lineage (NCBI taxonomy): Eukaryota > Metazoa > Arthropoda > Insecta > Lepidoptera > Nolidae > Meganola > Meganola albula. The sequence continues at coordinate 8,615,342 of OW388144.1, read as the reverse complement.
AATAATTAGTTAAGAAAAATTTTTTCTTTTAAAAATCATAATTTACACTTTTAAATAGTTTACCAAAAAAAAAAATTTTTTTTATTAATTATTTAATTGTTTATTAGTTTAACAATTTGTTATAAACAAATATCGACCAACGTTATATTTTTTTTCTAAAGCAGAAAAAAATTATAAAAATAGCTATATATAATAAAGTGCAAAAAAAAATTTTTTTATTTATTATAATACTTTTTAATATCATATGATACGGTAATTATAGCGCCTACTTTTTTGCACTTTATTATATATAGCTATTTCTATAATTTTTTTCTGCTTTAGAAAAAAAATATAACGTTGGTCGATATTTGTTTATAACAAATTGTTAAACTAATAAACAATTAAATAATTAATAAAAAAAATTTTTTTTTTGGTAAACTATTTAAAAGTGTAAATTATGATTTTTAAAAGAAAAAATTTTTCTTAACTAATTATTTAAACAATCGAAATATAAAAAAATCGTTTTTAAACAATTAAAAATTAAAATTAAGAAATTTTTTTTTTTTTTAAAATCATAATTTTTTGTCAACAACAAAATAGCAAAAAAAAATTTTTAAAAAATATTGAATTTCTCTATTTGTTTATAACAATTTTATAAACAAATTACGTAAAAAATTCATAACCTATGTTAATTACTGCCATTGTTCAATGTGAAAACAGGCATAGCTAAATATTAATTGAAAAAAAATTTTTTACCAACATTTTTTAGATTTTTAATTTTTCAATAGTTATAAAAAATCATAATTAACAAATTAATAAACTTTAATGAAAATAAACCGCAGGATCTTATAAAGTACATATATCAAAAGGGCTCCACGAAGTTTAAAATTTATAGGCCAATTATTTATACCTTTCATCCCATTGTTTATGCCCATGGAGATTGAGAAAAAATTGGTTAGTTAACAATTGAATAACTTTTTGAAAAATGGTGATTAAACTTTTTTTTTTCAGGGCTCGATTCTTTCAAGTGTTAAGAAGATACTAGAATTTTTTCAAATTTTTAAAATCACATTTTATGTTATAAAAAAATTATTTTTATTGCTGAACTCTCTTTAGCGGCGGCGCGCGCATGCCGTAACTGCCGCGCGGAGCCCTATTTTCAACGTCTAATTAAAATTATAAATAATGGAGATAGAATTCCGGGAGTCAGGACTTTTTTATTGGAAATTTCCTCCTCTTTAACGAGCTTTTTTCAAAATTGCTTAAATGTTAATATTTTTCGAGTTATTAACAAAAAACGAAATATCATTTTTTTTTCATCTTATTTTGTTAATAACAATTGCAATTTTTAACCTGCACCAAAATCCTTCAAAAACATTTTTCTAGAAGTGATTCCGAATCGAATGAGCCATCGCTCATATTTTTAGGACCTTTATCTCTATTTTTCACGTTTTTGAACTTGTTGACTAGACTATTATACAACCGCTCGAAATGTAGAAATCTACGCACTTAGTAAGCGCCCCCGCGGTGAGCCGCTAGTGTGTTTGGAAATTTATTGTGTAATGAATGAATGAGTGACGTTATTTGAGACGCTATGAAAGTTTTTAAGTCAAAAGATTCGAGATTATAGGGACTCCGTCTCCACCACCAAATTAGATGGGACTAATGCAAATTGCTAAAGTATTATCTCTGTGTCAAATTCCGTCCAGTAGGTTTTGCTTTGAACTACCTAGCAACTAACATCCACACCTTCATACACAGTTTTTCATTTAAAACATTAGTAAAAAGAATCTAATAGGCTTACGTATTTGCTCATACGCTATCTATGAGTGTACCTGCCTACTTATTCAATTATTTTATTCTATCTTCAACAATGTAATAGATACAGATACCTTCTTGTTAATTATATTTAAATATACATTAGGCATAGCTTTGCTTAAGTAAAACAATAAAATATAAATAATTAACAAAATTGTTTTATTACTATTAACACCAAATACAAGTTCATATAAACATTACATATTATTATAAGTAATTAGTCTATAATTAAGTATAATTTACATATTTTCATTTAACTATTTAGTGCTGATTTTCAGATAAATAACTGCTTTAGGTTGGAATTCTTATAAGTACAAGGAATGTTGTTGAATGAAAGGAAAGTAGTAAAATCCTGAATTGAAAACTTACGTCAATGAAACTGTACTTTTTTACTTGTAAGAACCTAACTTTATAAAATTTAGAGGCAAGCTTTATGCATAGGTATTAGTTCATTTTATATTACACTTTGAAATAATTCATCGCAACAAATATTGTAAGGGGCGTCTATTAATTACGTGTATTGTTCAAGGGGGAAGGGGTCTAACCAAACCTCGGTCTCACATGAGGTAGGGTAATATCACGTATTTTTACCCGCAACTGTATAATTACAAAAAATAGGTTAGTCATACATACGTAATTGGACTATGGAAAGGGCTATGTTCGAAGTTTTTCTGAAGGATCGAATACACAACGATGTGATCCGACAGAGAACTAAAGTAATCGACCACCGGCTTAGTAAGCTGAAGTGGCAGTGGCCCGGTCATATCTGCCGCAGAACTGACAACCACTGGCGTAACCGAGTTCTTGAGTGGAGACCACGAATTGGCAAAAGTAGCGTAGGCGGCCGGCAAGAACTCTATGAGAAAAGCCGCGGATCGTGCTAGGAGAGGCCTACGTCCAGCAGTAGACTAGAATAGACTGATGATGATGATGACATACGTAATTAAAATAATGTTGAGAAATAAAACAGAATTGTCTTAGATTTACGCGAATATCACACACTGTGGTTTTCTATAACAAGAACCTGTGTTTTATCAAATCTCAGGTAATGGTTGGGGCCTTTTTGAGTATGTTCACACACTGCAGATTTCGTCGAGCGTTGATGTTTTACGTCAGCTATGTGTTCTTTTACGCGAGTCCCTCTACAAGATGCGGGTGTTTATAAAATTAACAGAGTGTGGACTCTCAGAGAATATATACAAAGAGAAGTATAGTGAAGTAGTAGAAGTATAGTAGTAGTAAGTATTTCACGTAAATAATGGACGCCTGCATAATAGTTTTCCATCAAGAGTTCATAAATAATAAATTTAAGAGTTTCAAAAATACACGTAACCTACATAAAAGGCTATAGACCCTACATAAATATCTGAACAGATTGAACATCAAAAATATCTCTAGTAAATAAATAAATAGTTAATTGCAGGTAACCTAAACCCATATTAATACATTCTTTATATTATACACATCATAGTCACCTATTTGACAGTCATTTCAACCTTTTTAGAGCCCCACTGTTAGGCAAGGGTCTTCTCTCAGCTGTCTCACGAGTTGAGAGTAGGCCTTATCCACACACGCTGGCCAAGTGCGCGTTAGGGGATGTCGCGTCTTCGAATGATTAGTTCTTAGACATGACGGTTTCCTCACGATGTTTTCCTTCAACAATATTGCTTCCAGAGATTTGACAGTCTTAAATAATAAAAAACACTGACAATCATTTCCTTGAATCTCAATTATTTAAAGAATTTTTTGCAACAAAAAGAAAATTACTTTAATTCAATAATAAGGGTATCCAAACCTATTTAAACAAGTCGAAGTTTACAAATATCTGCACAATGACAAGTATTTATCAAGTAAGTAAGTAGGTATATCTCAAACAAAACTGATTTTTAACCAACTTCTAAAAAAAGACAGATTATTTATTAGTACCTGGATGACCGAGCTTTGCTCGTTTTTTTTTAAAAGACATTTTCTAAAAATGATTCCTAGCTAGATCGATTTATCGCCCCCGAAACCCCCTATACACTAAATTTTATTTAATTTTAATTTAAGTGCTTTTCATAGGTTATGAACCGATTTTGATGATTCTTCTTTTGTTGGAAAGGTACCCAAGACTAGTACCATGATACGGAAACCAGTATCTGATAATAGTATCCCAAAGAAATAGAGGGAAACCATCGAAAATCGTAGGAAAAACTAGTGCTTTTACAATATTTTTAATGAAATATTTGAAAGCACTACTTAATGAAGGTTTGGAGTCGATCTGATAATGGATCCGGAACAGTCGAGGGTACTTCTCAACGATTTACAGCAAATACCCGATGTTTGGGCTTGAATAATCTGTATAGATAAGAACTATACACCTAGATGTGTCGTGACTGTCCATTAAGGATCTGATCATGAAGACCGACGAAAGTCAAAGGAACTCCTCAACGGTTTAAAGTTTACCTTGTGTTTGGACTTTATTCATTTCTATAGATGAGAACTTTGCACCCATATGGGTTATCACTAAAAATTGTAAAATAAATAATTCAAAACAATAGAATAACTAAAAAAAGTAAAAAATAAATTTACTTAGCAGTAATGTTTATTTTGATTTAGATAATCAGAAATGATTTAATAAGTATTTTATATCATTCGAAGTCAGTGATAAGTAAATACTACAACATTCTTACTTTGTGAGAAAGATTGTTATTACCTTTAAGTAGTTATTGTTTTACTTGACACCAACATTTATTTTTTTGTTAAAATTATTTTATTTTACAATTTTTAGTGATAATTAAAAGAGTTTAAATTTAATAACTCTTGAATTGTTGAACGCTTGCTCAGATCACTATAATGTATAGCGGTTACATTCAATCTGATCAGATATTTATTAAACATTTATGCACATACAATTTTGATGCCTTGAAAATGCTCATAATATATTTAGTTGTGCAGAGTAGATAGGACACTTAAAACTATGACATTAATTTAGATTAAACTCTCAGTCATACTAACGTCGGTATGTTATTAAAAAAATATTGTACATAACAAATTGTACCTAGTAAAATCGAAATGATTTTTAACCCCAAAATAAAGATGGATATAATTTTAAAATCTGAGTGATAGAGATGATTCTTATCTGAGTGTGGGTTTTAATTATTTATATTCTTCGTAAGGTGGATTTACTGATAAGGAAGATCATGTTTAGTAATGCTTTACCTTCCACCCTCCTATTCCGCCTTCCTTGTGAACATTTTACTAGAATTAAAACTATTCATATAGTAATGTTAGATAATCCAAATTAGCAACCGTTTTGCCCATAAAAGAGTAATACATTCATACATCTACCTTCACGAATTTTCGCATTTATAATAACTACATACAATTTATTTTAACGATGCGATATACCTATCTGTAACTTTACTGTAAGAATATTTAAGCATATTATGTACAGGCAGGCTAGTTTGCTCCTATAATTATAATAATTATAATAGAAAGTAGTTTGTTATGTCCATAAATCAGACAAATACGTGACTCCAAAGATTAATTAATTGATATTTTAGTGAAAACTGATACGATTTCTATAGGAAAGAGCTTTCTTGGTAAACCTGTAAACGTCAACTTATTTAAATCTATGTGTTATATATTTGATTTCCTTCCTAAAAAAAATAATAAACATAGCACGAAAAATTAACAAAGAAACACGTTTTTTATTTACTTTAACAAATTTACTTCATTATAATTTCTTTGTTACTGTTTTGCAAAGGTAAACATTAAATTTCAGGTAAGAAATGAATTAATTAATCTATAAAGCATGTCCATATTGCGAGTAATGACATCCATTTGTCTGATCTCTGGTTACGTCAATAACCCGTAATAATAATATTTAAGTAAGTAGGTACCTACGTATATTCAATAATATATTAACTGGCAACCAGCCATTGTAACATGGCAGGTCCCGTTCCTATGTGGTTGAGAAAACTACATGAATGTATGAAATGTTCTTTAATTCTTTGAACACAGCGGTCCAATCTTTGTGCAAACTACTTATTTAATGTAATTGTGTATCATTTGTTGGTGATCCAAATAAAATAAAAATAAAATAAATTAATGTACCTAGTAGTAATACTTATATTTTAGCACTAGAAATAAGTCGCAAATCTTAGTAGATCTTCTATAATCTAGAAGTATTTACATAAAATATTCACTCAGTGATAGTAGAGTTAAATCAATAACTAAATAAATGAGTTTTTGGCTGTGACCACCCATTTCTTACAAATTAGTTCATCCCCCTTTGCTACTCTATGCAATCGTTTTTTTTATTTAGTCACGAGACATAAAGACTATATTTTTTTTAAAGAACACTGATATTTTCCCGTAGTTTTTCTAAACCTTGACAGGATTTGCGAGTTATCTGAAATATTAGGTAGGTACCTACTAAGTATTATTTAACAATAGGTAGCAATTTTTAAGAACTGTCTGACCTATCATTCTGATTATTATGAAGAACTAAACAGTAGTGATGATTGCGTAAGTACTTTCTTAGCTTTCAATGCCAGAGTTACGTTATTAAAAAAATATTTAATACTTTTAAGAGTGTAATAGTATGTTTCTAGTCTTCATTCAAATGCCTATATCAACAAAAACGACTACCCTTACTTACATAGCTAGCTTTCGAATGTAAAAGCAAAGAAAGAGTAGTTAAAACTATTGTAATTTTGACCTAAATATATTGTTGAAAAATTTGATTGCATCTCTTAAGGAGCTAATAATAAGGGCACGACCGGGTCGCTGTATTGCGCTATAAAGAAACATAAATATAGTAAACGCGTAACATCTCGCCATATATTTTATTTCACAACGTCTCGCCTGCGCAGCTGCCGCCTAGACGGCTTTGTACAATACCAGAAATTAAATAACTTCATCAAAGCGGTGATGAGTGCTTTCTTTTCCTAAATACCGAAATTAGTGTGCCTGCTTCAACCTTTCAATACTGATTTTAAAAAGCCTTAAATTTATCTAGTGCAGGACTTAATTTTAACAAGCATTTGTTTCTCCAAAATAATATTCCTAGAACAATTTTATGTCTTAATTGACATGTCATTCCATCCTCTGCCATGAAATCAAGCATTTCCCGTTCACAATATATACAAAAGTAAATAATAAAGCCTCAAAGTTATAACTTATATCACATAATTGCATTTTGACTAGAAATTTATATTTTCTAGACATACCTATTAACCTTTTAACCGCTTAAATATCCGCCGTGCCCATGCCCGTGACGCTCGTCTGCGAAATTTTACAAATCGATAAAATATAGGTACCTAAAATAAATAGGATAAAAGAAAACAAAAAATGTTTATTGTATGCGACACGGGCGGTAGGGGCACAAAAATATTCGTCGCATTAATACGATACCGGCGGTTAAAAGGTTAATTATCAGCCATCAAGTGGAGGTCCCAGGTACACCATCGACACTTCAGTATTGCCATATACAGCTGACACTGTTGGATACAGCCTTTTCTTTGGAAGTCCTGAAAATATACAACAAATTCTTAACTGGAAACAAAATACAGGTCAATTCTGGAATAGTACATAATATTCTTAGAAAAACCTTATAGGTTGGTATAGTGACTATGTAGAAGGACTATAAAACTTTACATATTGCATGGCCTGAGATATTTGGCTGGTTTTAAAATTCACCTTTCAGGATTACACACTGATACATTAACCACTGTGAACACCACACTTAACCAATTGGATAGTTTGATACAGTTTTACCATACCACTTACGCACAGCACAGCAAGCTGAAGTTAAGCTTTAAACTATGACATATAAAGTGTCAAGTGACATTATCAAGACAGTGCAGTCAAGAAAGTAGATTTAAGCCTTAAACATTTACCTTTGAATGCAACTCCCAAAAATTCATAGTTTCTTTCAAATGACAAAGTGTTATTTTCACAATCTAATATCACCCTGATGCGTTCACCAATCTAAAAATAGAAACTTATGACAGCACATACTTTATATTTTATCGTAATCTGTGAGCACAGAATTATTAACTGCCTAAAAAAATATATTTATATACATCCGATGAGATATATTACAATTTTAAAAGCAATATACATGTTTTTTCTGTAAAAAGTGATCTCATTGTTACACTTTGTATAAACAATCCTTAACAAAAAACAAGTCTACTCAGTCTGAAGGATTCTAAGTTAATGTATCATCCCTAAGATTATTGTATCTATATACTTTTAAATAATTACATTTTTATATGCAGATATAATATGACTATATCTGTGTAGTGTGTGATTAGCTTAAAATATTTCATCTTATCTTACTTGATATTTTGGACAGTTGTTCAGCAATGGATAATGCCCTTGTGTATCTCCATTATGTAACAAATGGTTATCAACTAGGTTCCAGCCCCAGCTCTGCGAATCAGCCCCTAATAGGCCAACATATCCTTGACATTGCAACGGTGCCCTCTTTGTAGATATACCAACTACAGCTACAGTACCTAAAGGGCCCTCCCATATAATTTCCCAAGCATGTCGTCCACGGCAGAAACCAATTTTACCTCTGCATGCATCAGTACTTTGTGCTACAGGATTTCTGTGTACAAAAGAACAGTTACAATATTTTGCCATCTCATTTAGATGGGCAAATTTTTGAAATTATTGTAGCATAATTACCTGTGTAATGTAAATCCATTTGGTTTAACATATATATTTCTTGAACAATCGTGAGGGTTCCACGCGTGAACATAGGCTCTTAACTTTGACTTGTGAGTTTTTAAGGTTGAGAGTAAATCAGACTTCATTACTTCTTCAACTAACCGTTTGAAGCAATGAAACCGCCAAACTTCATTGTTTTCATCACTAAGAATTCTATTCCAATTCCTACACACCAGAGAACAGTTTGGAAGATCTTTTAAATAAAGATATGAAAATATGTTTTCTAAAATGTGATCAGGAAGAACCTCCGCGATAGCATATCCACCATAGTTATTCATTTTCAGCAGGTATAAAACAGAAAATTGATAAGTTTCTATTTTATTGTTGTTTTGACTTTATTGAGAAGTAAAGTACTAACAGATTAAAACAAAGTCTACAAAAATTATGTTTCTATGCCTCAAAAACTAGGTATGTAAACATTTGGTGGATGGATTTAATATAAGATTTTTTATTAAGGTTTTTTTTTTTTTTTTTTTTTTAATGGCTCGGTTGTAGACCATTTGCCAATATCAAAGTTAAGGAAACTTATAAAACATTAAAACAATTTAATTTAGAGCGGATGGAAAAACCAGGATAGGATTTGGGAAGGATTAAATTTTTAAGTTGGTGTTTAAGTTTATAAAATCAACTAGAATAGAATATATACGAGGGTTATTATGATATAGAAGTAACTGGATAGAAGTAGGTAAAGGGACAGGAATAGATATCAAACTATTATAAAATGAATAGGAATCATAGAGGGGGCAGGAAAAAAATATGTGATTTATATCAGCTACACCGATGCCACATTCGCATTCGTCAGATTGTAAGATTTTGAGACGGGCAAGATGCGCCGGTGTGCTGTTGTGGCCCAAACGCATGCGTATAAGTGAGGAAGTTGAACGTTTATTATAAATTAGTTTGAAAAACCACGGTTTGCTCGGGATAGAAGGCTGGACTGTTTTGTAATATTTGCCCTTTACCGTAGAACTCTCCGCCCAGAGGCTATTCCAAGAATCTTGAAGATAGTCTGTGGGTAAAGAGCCAAGGTCATGGCAAAAGTTTTTATAAGGAAACATATCACCATCGACGACAGCCTCATTGGCCAGTTTATCTGCTCTACAGTTACCAGAGATGTTACTGTGACCAGGTATCCACGCAAAACAAACAGAGTAACCCGAGATGTTGCACATGTTTAAAAGCTGACGTAACTTAATGATAATAGGGAAAACGGTTTTTAACTTAAAAGGAAACTTCGATAACGATTGTAGCGCACTCATGGAATCGGTAAAAATTATGGTTTTCTTTAACTGTAATAAAAGGACTAATTCTACGGCCTTGAGGAGGCCATAACATTCACCGGTAAAAACAGAGGTCTGTGGAGGGAATTTCACCTTTTGAACTATTTTAGATTGATGGTGGAATATCCCAACACCTACGTTACCTGAAGAAGAGTTTTTAGAGGCATCCGTATAAATGTATTGGTAGTCTTTCCAATCATTATTTAAGATGATGTTAAATCTTTCATTAGCCATGGAGGTGTCTTTATCTATGCCGAAGTTATATGTTATGTCAATAGATCTTACTAGAGATTCTAGGTCGCTGGAAAAGAGAGGGTGTGTAGGAGATCGATGCGTGGGGGCTTGTAAGGACATAAACTTACGAAAACTGACAACAGTGCATGGAAGTGGTTTATGAGACCAGGAATTACATGTTTCAATAAGAGTGGACAGAGCCTTAAGTTTATCATATAAGGGATGGTTAGAAAATTGAAAAGCTCTAAACAAGAATTTATCACATAGATACTGACGGCGAAGGAACATAGGAGGATCGACACATTCTATTTGTAGAGCATTGATAGGACTTGACTTCATAGCCCCAGATACTATTCTGAGAGCCTTAGCCTGAATGCGGTCAATTTTAGCAAATGCAGCCAAATTGCCAGGGGCCAATAAAAATGTACCATAGTCTAGGACACTACGTATGAGCGCGTTATAAATAAGTTTTAAAGTATAAGGGTGAGCACCCCACCATACCCCTGCTAGGCATCTAATAATGTTTAGAAGGCGTTCGCATTTCGAATTTATATAGTCACAGTGTGGAACACCTAAAAGTTTGGAATCTAACATTACTCCTAAGAATTTAACATGGCTCTTTAATGGGATTGGTTGGCTATCATAATATACGAGAACAGGAGGGCGAAGACGTTTTCTGGAAAACAGCATAACGGAGCTCTTGGATGAAGAAAGTTCAAGACCGTTATAATCTAACCAAGTTTTCAAACTATTGAGTGCCGAGGACAGAGAAGTACAAGCGGACTCGATTGATTGGTGAGAACAGTATATAAGTAAATCATCAGCGTACTGTAAAACACTAACAGGGCCATTTAAAGAGGATTCTAGATCATAAGCGTAAATGTTGTATAATATTGGACTTAACACTGAGCCTTGCGGTAAACCTTTCCACACAATGCGTGTTAAATTACGCCTTGTGTGGAAAGAGTCTTCTGAAGAGTCGGCGTTCGGAGTTTGCAGATGTATGTATCTACTGGACAAAATATTAATAATAAAGTTAGACAGGATTACAGGGATATTAAGAGCATTTAATTTTTGATATAGAATACTTAATACTACATTATCATACGCAGAAGTAATATCTAAGAAAGCAGCCACGACTGATTTTTTAGATAAGAATGCTAACCTAATATCAGTTGTTAATATGCTGACACTGTCCAAAGTGCTTTTACCACGGCGAAAGCCATATTGAGTAGGACTTAACAGCTGGTTACTCTCAATGTACCACTCCAACCGGTTTTTAATTAGGTGTTCAACGATTTTGGTGACAACGGGAGATAAAACAATTGGCCTATAAGAAGAAACATCTGATGAGTATTTACCAGGTTTTAAAATCGGTATGACTTCTTGTACTCTCCAAGAAGAAGGTACATTACCAGTAATCATGATGTTATTGATGACATCTAGTAGGTAAGAAAGGAAACTGTCACTAAGATGAGAAAAAAAAGAATAAGTAATTCCGTCTTCTCCAGGAGTGGATTCTTTACTAAAGTTATTAACTATGGCTTTGAGTTCTGAAAGGGTAAATAAACTACTAATGAAACCTAGTGTACCTTCAGTATTTACCGGTGGTCCTATTAATAAAGGGATTTGCTCAGCCACTGAGGGAGGAGAAAGTTTATCCAAAAATGAATCAGCTAGAGGTAATGGAAGCGTTGCAGAGCATGTTTCTTTAAACGCAGATCTAAATCTCCTGATGTTCTGCCAAACTGCAGACGGCCTAGTTTGGGGGGATAAGGATAAACAGAAAACTCTCCAACTTTCATGTTTCTTTTTCCTAAATAGCTTTCTAGTTTCTCGGATGGAGTTACAAAGAATCTCAAAGTTTTCGTTTGAAGCAAACTCCCTATACCTTAGTTCGGCCACCTTGCGATCCCTGATAGCTTGAGTGCAATCATTATCCCACCAGGGAGGGGATGGAATATAATTATGATGGCTAGACTTTTTCGGGAATGTTGCATCCGCGACCTCTATAATGACATTTGCCATGGCAATGGCAGATTCATGTTCGGAGCCCTGAGTGACATTGGGAAGTTGTGACAGCTTGTCATCTAAACGTTGTTTGAACAAATGCCAATTAGCGTTATCTAGTTTGTATTTAAAACGGGATTTACGTTTAGGTTGAGTTTCAACCGCAAAAGCAAAATCTAAAAGTAAAGGATAGTGGTCGCTTCCGTATGTATAAGGGAGGGATCTCCAAGTAATCAAAGATGCAAGATCCGAAGTGCAGATTGATAGGTCTGGTGCACTGAGCCCCTCCGTTGGGGCTGAACGCCTTATTGGGGAGCCCGAGTTTAAAATACATAAATTATGGGAGTCAACTATGTCTAAAATTAAATTGCCATAACTATTTGAAACAGAGCTTCCCCAAGTTTGATGATGACAGTTGAAGTCTCCGATTAATATAAATGGTCTTGGAAGAGCCGTTATGATTGTGTCTATTTCAGATAATATGTCATTAGTTGGACGGGGAATATAAATAGAAACAAAGCATATGTTCTTAACAGTAACTGCAATAATAGAGTAATCATTGTTGTGAGGTGGAATACTAAAGTGAGAAAATAATACTGGGTGGCGGATAAGCAATGCTACCCCACCATAACCATCAGAGCGGTCTTCTCTGACACATGCATAACCTGGAATCCTGAATATGGACTCAGGTTTTAACCATGTTTCTTGGACTGCTATGATAAATGGTTTGTATTTATTGATTATATGGATTAAATCAGATTTTTTTGATATAAGACTACGACAATTCCACTGAATTATTGCGGACTGATCCATTATTGTTTTTAATAAAAGAAGAAAATGCTTCAAGTAGTGGGGCAGCGTTTGACGGTAAAACTTGAAATTGGGAAAGCAAAGTAATTAAGGAGGAAAGGAAATCATTGATGTTAATTTCTGTATCATTTTCTTTACTTTTATTTGTAATGGCACACCCATTAGATGGCTCAGGCATCGAATATTCGCTGATAATTTTTCTATGAGCGTCCTTGTCATATCCCTTTCTAGGGCTAGGAGGAGGACGAGGTTTACTAAAAGTGGTTTTTTTATAGCTAAATGAAGTGTTTTTTACAGGTGGTGGCAAATTAACAAGGTATTACAATTAACAGGTAGGGCTGTGGGTTGCGAATATGCAGGGGAAGATGAAAATGAAGTAGCAAGAACAGCATCTGCATATGAGACCCTAGAAATGGGAGGGTGTAATTTTGAAGCCTCTAGATAAGAAATACATGATTTTGCCATAACTTCTTTTATATTTCTTTGCCGAACATACTCAGGGCATTTCTTGTCAATAGCAAGATGTGCACCGTTGCAGAGGCAACATTGCACATCATCATCATCAGCTGAACAGCCATGGCCAGAATGGCCTTGTCCACATCGAAAACATCTTGGAACTGAACGACATTGAGCCTTAACGTGTCCGTAACGGCAACAATTATAACACTGAACTGTTGGATAAATGTATAATTCTACAGGCAATGAGTTATAACATACAAAAATTCTTTTTGGCAAAACCTGACCATCAAAGGATAAAACTACAGTTTCTGTTGCTTTAAAAGATGTAACACCATCAACTACTACCTTTTTATTTAATCGTCTCACTTTGATAATGGGGCCGCAGCCTGTAGGAATATTAGTGTTTTCTTTTATTTCTTCTTCAGACCAATCCGAAGGGATCCCTCTAACTATACCTATTCTCGTAATGATAAAAGAAGGGATAAATGCTTTTAGGTTGCTGGTTAGTAAATCAGTGTTGCTGAGGAAAATGTTGGCGTCATTTAACTGATTGAAGGAAATAGATAGGCGATTTCTGCCAATGCGTTTTAAACTACCATTAATAACATTTTTTATGTTGTGTTTTTTTAAAAATCGACCAAATGTAACAGGGTGTAATGTGGTACCATCATTTTGAGACTGTGTTTCTTTTACAATATGTACAACATATGGGGCAGAATCACTGTTGGTAAACAAAGACCTTACTGGTGGCTGTTGGGGAAGAACTACTGGGGGCTGAACAGGCTTTTCCACGTCAGAACCACAACCGCAATATCCGTCGATCTTTTTACCATCTTTATTGCGTTTTGTATGTTTTTTGTTGCACGTCCTGCAAATACGTTTCGCCGCAATTCGTTTTCTTTTGTCGCCTCTTAATGACACGGATGAAGCATCTGTGTCCATGCTAGTTTCAGCATTATAATCTATAGTAACATTGTGGGCAATGTCGGGTATTGTACCCCCGGGATCCCCGGGGGGATCCATGGTAATAAAAAACTATATGCTAAAACTTACCAAGCTCTTCTGGCACTAATTTATAAATATTTATTTACATAAAAATGTACAAAATTATATTACATACATACAATTACATATAAAGAGTTTAATTTTAAACCTTATCCTGGGTAAAAAGTTACTTAAAATAATTTTTTAACTGAAACACTAAAAAACCGCGTCAGCCAATTTTTAGGTTTCCCGCGCTTCTCCTTTATTAAGGTTTTTTTTTTTTTTTTTTTTTTTTAAATGGCTCGGTTGTAGACCATTTGCCAATAACAAAGTTAGGGAAACTTATAAAACATTAAAACGATTTAATTTAGAGCGGATGGAAAAACCAGGATAGGATTTGGGAAGGATTAAATTTTTAAGTTGGTATTTAAGTTTATAAAATCAGCTAGAATAGAATATATACGAGGGTTATTATAAGATAGAAGTAACTGGATAGATGTAGGTAAAGGGACAGGAATAGATATCAAATTATTAAAAAATGAATGGGAATCATAGAGGGGGCAGGAAAAAAATATGTGATTTATATCAGCTACACCGATGCCACATTCGCATTCATCAGATTGTAAAATTTTGAGACGGGCAAGATGCGCCGGTGTGCTGTTGTGGCCCAAACGCATGCGTATAAGTGAGGAAGTTGTACGTTTGTTATAAATTTGTTTGAAAAACCACGGTTTGCTCGGGATAGAAGGCTGGACAATTTTGTAATATTTGCCCTTTACCGTAGAACTCTCCGCCCAGAGGCTATTCCAAGAATCTTGAAGATAGTCTGTAGGTAAAGAGCCAAGGTCATGGCAAAAGTTTTTATATGGAAACATATCACCATCGACGACAGCCTCATTGGCCAGTTTATCTGCTCTACAGTTACCAGAGATGTTACAGTGACCAGGTATCCACGCAAAACAAACAGAGTAACCCGAGATGTTGCACATGTTTAAAAGCTGACGTAACTTAATGATAATGGGGAAAACGGTTTTCAACTTAAAAGGAAACTTCGATAACGTTTGTAGCGCACTCATAGAATCGGAAAAAATTATGGTTTTCTTTAACTGTAGTAAAAGGACTAATTCTACGGCCTTGAGGAGGCCATAGCATTCACCGGTAAAAACAGAGGTCTGCGGTGGGAATTTCACCTTTTGAACTATTTTAGATTGATGGTGGAATATCCCAACACCTACGTTACCTGAAGAAGAGTTTTTAGAGGCATCCGTATAAATGTATTGGTAATCTTTCCAATCATTATTTAAGATGATGTTAAATCTTTCATTAGCCATAGAGCTGTCTTTATCTATGCCGAAGTTATATGTTATGTCAATAGATCTTACTAGAGATTCTAGGTCGCTGGAAAAGAGAGGGTGTGTAGGAGATCGATGCGTGGGGGCTTGTAAGGACATAAACTTACGAAAACTGACAACAGTGCATGGAAGTGGTTTATGAGACCAGGAATTACATGTTTCAATAAGAGTAGACAGAGCCTTAAGTTTATCATATAAGGGATGGTTAGAAAATTGAAAAGCTCTAAACAAGAATTTATCACATAGATACTGACGGCGAAGGAACATAGGAGGATCGACACATTCTATTTGTAGAGCATTGATAGGACTTGACTTCATAGCCCCAGATACTATTCTGAGAGCCTTAGCCTGAATGCGGTCAATTTTAGAAAAAGCAGCCAAATTGCCAGGGGCCAATAAAAATGTACCGTAGTCTAAGACACTACGTATGAGCGCGTTATAAATAAGTTTTAAAGTATAAGGGTGTGCACCCCACCATACCCCTGCTAGGCATCTAATAATGTTTAGAAGGCGTTCGCATTTCGAATTTAAATAGTCACAGTGTGGAACACCTAAAAGTTTGGAATCTAACATTACTCCTAAGAATTTAACATGGCTCTTTAATGGGATTGGTTGGCTATTATAATATACGAGAACAGGAGGGCGAAGACGTTTTCTGGAAAACAGCATAACGGAGCTCTTAGATGAAGAAAGTTCAAGACCGTTATAATCTAACCAAGTTTTCAAACTATTGAGTGCCGAGGACAGAGAAGTACAAGCGGACTCGATTGATTGGTGAGAACAGTATATAAGTAAATCATCAGCGTATTGTAAAACACTAACAGGGCCATTTAAAGAGGATTCTAGATCATAAGCGTAAATGTTGTATAATATTGGACTTAACACTGAGCCTTGTGGTAAACCTTTCCACATAATGCGTGTTAAATTACGCCTTGTGTGGAAAGAGTCTTCTGAAGAGTCGGCGTTCGGAGTTTGCAGATGTATGTATCTACTGGACAAAATATTAATAATAAAGTTAGACAGGATTACAGGGATATTAAGAGCATTTAATTTTTGATATAGAATACTTAATACTACATTATCATACGCAGAAGTTATATCTAAGAAAGCAGCCACGACTGATTTTTTAGATAAGAATGCTAACCTAATATCAGTTGTTAATATGCTGACACTGTCCAAAGTGCTTTTACCCCGGCGAAAGCCATATTGAGAAGGACTTAACAGCTGGTTACTCTCAATATACCACTCCAACCGGTTTTTAATTAGGTGTTCAGTGATTTTGGTGACAACGGGAGATAAAACAATTGGCCTATAGGAAGAAACATCTGATGGGTCTTTACCAGGTTTTAAAATCGGTATGACTTCTTGTACTCTCCAAGAAGAAGGTAAATTACCAGTAATCATGATGTTATTGATGACATCTAGGAGGTAAGAAAGGAAACTGTCACTAAGATGAGAAAAAAAAGAATAGGGAATTCCGTCTTCTCCAGGAGTGGATTCTTTACTAAAGTTATTAACTATGGCTTTGAGTTCTGAAAGGGTAAATAAACTACTAATGAAACCTAGTGTATCTTCAGTATTTACCGGTGGTCCTATTAATAAAGGGATTTGCTCAGCCACTGAGGCAGGAGAAAGTTTATCCAAAAATGAATCAGCTAGAGGTAATGGAAGCGTTGCAGAGCATGTTTCTTTAAACGCAGATCTAAATCTCCTGATGTTCTGCCAAACAGCAGACGGCCTAGTTTGGGGGGATAAAGATAAACAGAAAGCTCTCCAACTTTCTTGTTTCTTTTTCCTAAATAGCTTTCTAGTTTCTCGGATGGAGTTACAAAGAATCTCAAAGTTTTCGTTTGAAGCAAACTCCCTATACCTTAGTTCGGCCAGCTTGCGGTCCCTGATAGCTTGAGTGCAATCATTATCCCACCAGGGAGGGGATGGAATATAATTATGATGGCTAGACTTTTTCGGGAATGTTGCATCCGCGACCTCTATAATGACATTTGCCATGGCAATGGCAGATTCATGTTCGGAGCCCTGAGTGACATTGGGAAGTTGTGACAGCTTGTCATCTAAACGTTGTTTGAACAAATGCCAATTAGCGTTATCTAGTTTGTATTTAAAACGGGATTTACGTTTGGGTTGAGTTTCAACCGCAAAAGCAAAATCTAAAAGTAAAGGATAGTGGTCGCTTCCATATGTATAAGGGAGGGATCTCCAAGTAATCAAAGATGCAAGATCCGAAGTGCAGATTGATAGGTCTGGTGCACTGAGCCCCTCTGTTGGGGCTGAACGCCTTGTTGGGGAGCCCGAGTTTAAAATACATAAATTATGGGAGTCAACTATGTCTAAAATTAAATTGCCATAACTATTTGAAACAGAGCTTCCCCAAGTTTGATGATGACAGTTGAAGTCTCCGATTAATATAAATGGTCTTGGAAGAGCCGTTATGATTGTGTCTATTTCAGATAATATGTCATTAGTTGGACGGGGAATATAAATAGAAACAAAGCATATGTTCTTAAGAGTAACTGCAATAATAGAGTAATCATTGTTGTGAGGTGGGATACTAAAGTGAGAAAATAATACTGGGTGGCGGATTAGCAATGCTACCCCACCATAACCATCAGAGCGGTCTTCTCTGACACATGCATAACCTGGAATCCTGAATATGGACTCAGGTTTTAACCATGTTTCTTGGACTGCTATGATAAATGGTTTGTATTTATTGATTATATGGATTAAATCAGATTTTTTTGATATAAGACTACGACAATTCCACTGAATTATTGCGGACTGATCCATTATTGTTTTTAATAAAAGAAGAAAATGCTTCAAGTAGTGGGGCAGCGTTTGACGGTAAAACTTGAAATTGGGAAAGCAAAGTAATTAAGGAGGAAAGGAAATCATTGATGTTAATTTCTGTATCATTTTCTTTACTTTTATTTGTAATGGCACACCCATTAGATGGCTCAGGCATCGAATATTCGCTGATTATTTTTCTATGAGCGTCCTTGTCATATCCCTTTCTAGGGCTAGGAGGAGGACGAGGTTTACTAAAAGTGGTTTTTTTATAGCTAAATGAAGTGTTTTTTACAGGTGATATCAAATTAACAGGTGGGGCTGTGGGTTGCGAATATGCAGGGGAAGATGAAAATGAAGTAGCAAGAACAGCATCTGCATATGAGACCCTAGAAATGGGAGGGTGTAATTTTGAAGCCTCTAGATAAGAAATACATGATTTTGCCATAACTTCTTTTATATTTCTTTGCCGAACATACTCAGGGCATTTCTTGTCTATAGCAAGATGTGCACCGTTGCAGAGGCAACATTGCACATCATCCTCATCAGCTGAACAGCCATGGCCAGAATGGCCTTGTCCACATCGAAAACATCTTGGAACTGAACGACATTGAGCCTTAACGTGTCCGTAACGGCAACAATTATAACACTGAACTGTTGGATAAATGTATAATTCTACAGGCAATGAGTTATAACATACAAAAATTCTTTTTGGCAAAACCTGACCGTCAAAGGATAAAACTACAGTTTCTGTTGCTTTAAAAGATGTAACACCATCAACTACTACCTTTTTATTTAATCGTCTCACTTTGATAATGGGGCCGCAGCCTGTAGGAATATTAGTGTTTTCTTTTATTTCTTCTTCAGACCAATCCGAAGGGATCCCTCTAACTATACCTATTCTCGTAATGATAAAAGAAGGGATAAATGCTTTTAGGTTGCTGGTTAGTAAATCAGTGTTACTGAGGAAAATGTTGGCGTCATTTAACTGATTGAAGGAAATAGATAGGCGATTTCTGCCAATGCGTTTTAGACTACCATTAATAACATTTTTTATGTTGTGTTTTTTTAAAAATCGACCAAATGTAACAGGGTGTAATGTGGTACCATCATTTTGAGACTGTGTTTCTTTTACAATATGTACAACATATGGGGCAGAATCACTGTTGGTAAACAAAGACCTTACTGGTGGCTGTTGGGGAAGAACTACTGGGGGCTGAACAGGCTTTTCCACGTCGGAACCACAACCGCAATATCCGTCGATCTTTTTACCATCTTTATTGCGTTTTGTATGTTTTTTGTTGCACGTCCTGCAAATACGTTTCGCCGCAATTCGTTTTCTTTTGTCGCCTCTTAATGACACGGATGAAGCATCTGTGTCCATGCTAGTTTCAGCATTATAATCTATAGTAACATTGTGGGCAATGTCGGGTATTGTACCCCCGGGATCCCCGGGGGGATCCATGGTAATAAAAAACTATATACTAAAACTTACCAAGCTCTTCTGGCACTAATTTATAAATATACTTATATTTACATAAAAATGTACAAAATTATATTACATACATACAATTACATATAAAGAGTTTAATTTTAAACCTTATCCTGGGTAAAAAGTGACTTAAAATATTTTTTTAACTGAAACACTAAAAAACCGCGTCAGCCAATTTTTAGGTTTCCCGCGCTTCTCTTTATTAAGGTTTTTGGCTCTGCTCTGACTTACTTAGGCTTGGTAAAAAAGTTCGATATATCGAAATATCGATTTATTGTGTTTGAATAATCGATATATATCGACGATTTTTTTTTGTTCGATTTATCGATTTTTGATTTTTTTTTCCTGAGATCGAATCCGATACATTTTTACCCGACTATGTAATTAACGCTGCTAAAGCTTCGACATCTTCGCATAGTGTATCCGACCAATTCAATCTATATTCAAAGGATAGGGCTAAGACTTCTAAGGTAGGCTGTATGACTAGTTTCCTTCACCCTGAATATAAATAAAAATGTATTGATATTGAATCTGGATCCAGCGGGATTTCAAGCCGCGACTTCTGCGCAGTTTTTTTTTTTCACATTTTCACTGCAATGTGTGGCCGGCAACTATTGGTGTCCCTCTTTTACTCAGATGGTAGACTGGGACACCAATAGTTGCCGGCCACAAATTGCCCCTTGAAGCCCTTTATAGACAACCGTTGGTTGGGAAAAAATATCGATATATCGTAATATCGATATTTTACTGGCGAAATGTATCGATACTTTCGAGAAATATCGATACGATATTATTACATATCTCGATTTTTTTTTTCGATTTGCCCATCCCTAATTTGCCTTGGTTCAGTCAGAACCTATCGATAGTATCGATACTATTGAACTAAAGCAATAGTATTTTTTCAATCGATACTATCAATAATATTATCACAGGCCCATAGCCTCGATTGGTCAATGAGTGACTGATTCTCAAGGCCACGGTAGTATCACGATATTAACGAGACTTGTACTATCAAAATTTGTAATTAAACTTTAATATAATAAAAGTAAATAAAAATATTGAATACTTTATTTATAAAATCAAATATACAAAGTAATCTACCACAATAAATAATCTCATAACTAAAAATAATATCATTTAACAATATATCAACGTTATGAACTAAAAGTTCAACTAACATCAATTATGGTCGATTTAATCTAAAAAACATTGGTTTTGGTTAATAAGTACAACATTTCAACAGCATTTAGTAACACTACGCTTGTCACCTAAAAACTTAGAATGTGAAATAGCAATGTATTGAATTTATTTGAGAAGTAAAGGGATATATATGTTGGCACATCTGCTTCTCAATGCATCGGCTGTCATTTTATACTGTCATCGCGTCCGTCTTTGAAGTAACCTGTCACTCGAGAATGTCATTATGAGCGAACGAATGAACACCGAGGGCGGGTGAAGCGGCCATCTTAGAATGGCTGACACTGCGCGTTGAACCGTTGTGGCGTCCGGTAGTGCAGATGCAATAACGTGCTCGGTGAACGTTACGCTTTAATCCAATGTCATCTTAACGATCTGTAATTAACTGGTAGAATTAATGATTGTGCTATCGAGAGATTGGGGTGAAGTGATATTTGCTGTAGTTATTTTATTGAAATACCGCCTTCTTACCCGATAATTCACGCTTACCTAAAGTTGTCTGCTAATCTTGATATTTTTAGTCTAAAAAAACCTTCGAAAGCCTTCATCAGAAGTGGGATGTGAAGGGTAAAACCAACAGGAGACGGTATCTAGTCGAAGAAATAGTGATCCATGTGTGTTTAAGTGTTATATGGTAAGGTGGTTGCAAGAGGCCTAGTACGCGTAAGCCACGCTTTGACGGTTGTTAATGTAAAGCTGGTTGAAAGGGCCTCGTATGCCCGAGCCATGCTTCAGCAGTTGGTTGAAAGGGCCTCGTATGCCCGGGCCATGCTTCGGTAGTTGGTTGAAAGGGCCTCGTATGCCCGGGCCATGTTTAGGTAGCTGGTTGAAAGGGCCTCGTATGCCCGGGCCATGCTTCAGTAGTTGGTTGAAAGGGCCTCGTATGCCCGGGCCATGTTTAGGTAGTTGGTTGAAAGGGCCTCGTATGCCCGGGCCATACTTTGGTAGGTGGTTGAAGGGGCCTCGTACGCCCGGGCCACGTTTTGGTAATTGGTTGACGAGGCATCGTACGCCCGGGCCATGTTGAGGTAATTGGTTGAAAGGGCCTCGTATGCCCGGGCCGTATTTTGGTAAGTGGTTGACGAGGCATCGTACGCCCGGGCCACGTTTTGGTAATTGGTTGAAGGGGCCTCGTATGCCCGGGCCATGTTAAGGTAGTTGGTTGAAAGGGCCTTGTATGCCCGGGCCGTATTTTGGTAAGTGGTTGACGGGGCCTCGTACACCCGGGCCATGCTTTGGTAATTGGTTGAAAGGGCCTCGTATGCCCGGGCCATACTTTGGTAGGTGGTTGAAGGGGCCTCGTACGCCCGGGCCACGTTTTAGTAATTGGTTGAATGGGCCTCGTATGCCCGGGCCATGTTAAGCTAGTTGGTTGAAAGGGCCTTGTATGCCCGGGCCGTATTTTGGTAAGTGGTTGACGGGGCCTCGTACGCCCGGGCCACACTTTGGTAATTGGTTGAATGGGCCACGTATGCCCGGGCCATGCTTAGGTAGTTTATTGAAGGGGCCTCGTATGCCCGGGCCATACTTTGGTAAGTTGTTGAAGGGGCCTCGTATGCCCGGGCCATGCTTTAGTAGTTGGTTAAAGGGGCCTGGTAAGCCCGGGCCACTGTTGAGTAACTGTATGAAGGAGACTAGCATGCCCGGTCCATATTATTATGCAATAGCGATGAATTTGAGTTTGGTCAGGAAGGACCGAGCGTATGTTAATGTCTATCTTTACTTTTTCATTAGAACAGGTAGAAAAGAATGACATGTCATCGAGCAGACTGATACTATGCGCACGAGGTCGTGCGATTCGTCAGGGTTGGCCGTGTTGTCACATCTGCTTCTCAATGCATCGGCTGTCATTTTATACTGTCATCGCGTCCGTCTTTGAAGCAACCTGTCACTCGAGAATGTCATTATGAGCGAACGAATGAACACCGAGCACGGGTGAAGCGGCCATCTTAGAATGGCTGACACTGCGCGTTGAACCGTTGTGGCGTCCGGTAGTGCAGATGCAATAACGTGCTCGGTGAACGTTACGCTTTAATCCAATGTCATCTTAACGATCTGTAATTAACTGGTAGAATTAATGATTGTGCTATCGAGAGATTGGGGTGAAGTGATATTTACTGTAGTTATTTTATTGAAATACCGCCTTCTTACCCGATTATTCACGCCTACCTAAAGTTGTCTGCTAATCTTGATATTTTTAGTCTAAAAAAACCTTCGAAAGCCTTCATATATTTTAATTTGGTAATAAATATCCGGAGATTAATAAAAAAATCCCGATTACTCGCCAAATCGATAATCTCCGGAGATTCACCGGTTTTTCAGTCTCCGTAGTAAAGCTCTAGTCAGATCAGTATAGCCACCCCTACAGTTTTAACTGTAGACCTACACTTTTTGAGAAATTCTCTGTTTTTAGTTTAGGTCTCGAAATCTACAGTTTTCTATTTAAGATGCGTCATCTATTATATTTGCTACGTAATCTTGTTTTACTTGACCGTGCATTCTGTCATTCATCTGATTAGATTATCTTTTGTTCGGTTAGCGTTGGAAGTGGTTGTAAGTGAGCAAAAAGTTACGAATATGAATAGCTGCAGCAACATTTAATCAAATTGTTTCGAGTTCAATGTGACAAATAACACTTTTAAAAGAATTGTAAAAATAATTATTTACAATTTCAAGAATAAAGATAAAACGGAAAAAAAGGAAGATTTACAAATTGAAAATGAGATAGCTAGTGATATTATCTAACATGTATCATTAGCGGATCAGCTACTATATCACTGTTATGGATAGGCGGTGCCGTTATAAGCTTTTACTTTTTACTTTAACTTACTAATTTTATATGCAATAATGTATCTGTAAGACTGATACCTATTTAATTTGGTTAAAACTTTGATAATTACATGACTTTTCTTGTTTTTAATTTTCCCTATATAATTTATATTTTAAATTACTATAATTAAACAATAAAAATATAAATATGTAGATTTAGTGTTTAAGTAATTGGATATTTACAGTTTTCTACTGTTTTTTTGTTGTTGTTAAATCTGCAGTTTTGCTCTATGCTGGGGTTGGCAACACTGAGTACGCTGAAGTCAGAGTAGGGATGGGCAAATGGAAAAAATATATCGATACACATCGTCTCGATATTTCTGCAACGTATCGATACATATCGCCAGTAAAACATCGATATTTTTTTCCCAACCAATGGTTACCTATAAGGAGCTTCTAAACGGACCCATATTTTCAATGCAATATGTGGCCGGCAACTATTGGTGCCCGTGTCTAACATGTAAGAGAGGTACACCAATAGTTGCCGGCCACATATTGCAGTGAAAATATGACCCGTTTAGAAGCCCCTATATTATAACAATGTTTAATTGAAAATTACAATTTTTGGTTATACTATAAGTTTCTTATTTTAAAAGTGGATGCATCGACTAGTGTTTTAATATTGTAAATTAAGGGCGAAGGAAACTAGTCATACAGCCTACCTTAGAAGTCTTAGCCCTATCCTTTGATTATAGATTGAATTGGTAGGATACACAATGCGAAGATGTCGAAGCTTTAGCAGTGTTAATTACGTAGTTGGGTAAAAATGTAGCGAATTCGATATCAGGAAAAAAATCAAAAATCGATATATCGAAAAAAAAAATTGCCGATATATTATTACATCGATTATTCAAACAGAATAAATCGATATTTCGATATGTCGATTTTTTTTAGCGAAGCCTAGTGTTACTTTACTACTAACTTCTGTGGTAATTTAGGTAAATAAGGTCGTTCTACAACCGAGCCATTAAAAAAAAAAAAAAAAAAAAAAATAAGGTCGTGCTTGCCCTGTGATTATACAAAATCACAAAAATATAGTCATAATATACTTAATGGATCACAAAAGCCAAAAGTTTCGTTCATAACTTGTGTGCATTTGTGCTTTGTTTGTTTATCTATAAAAAATGGCGGGAGTAGATACTGTATTAAGTGATGAGGATTATATTATTGACAGAGCAAAGTGTGCTCAAAAATATAACATACATTCTGCTAAAGCATGGATGCTCACAGCTAAGACAATGTTTCCTACTAATTTCAAAATTCAGTTTGAAGCATATTTAATGGAAAAACAGTCTGGGAATATACAGGAAGCTGCTGAATGTTTTAGTAACCTTATGAAATCAAAACAAAACTTACAATTATTATTACCTGAAATATCATTTATAGCTAATGCATTGAGATCTCAAGAAGGGAGTTTTTTGAGTCAAATGTTTGATAATATTTGCCCAGATATTCAATTGACCATACTTAAAACTAGTGTAGAAAAAAGTGATGATACTATGGAGCATTGTCGATTACTACTTTTGTTATTGAAAAAGTTCCCTCAACTCGGTGTTGATAGCTTGGTAAAAACACTTATAGATGCTGAGAAATTCTTTAATGACAACCGATATGCTAGATTATTATTAGTAGAAACACTTCCTCTTCTCAACTCCTTAGAATCACCTAGACTCTTGCAGCGACTTGTTATCAAAGCTATAGACTTCTACAACTCCTATGTTTATGATGAAACTGAACATGATATTACAGACCCATGGCAAAGACTTTACGCAGTTTTAGATCTAATGGGGAGACAGTTGGGATGGGACAGCTATTATGTCACTTACAGTAATAGCTTGAATAAGGAGACATATTTTCAGAAACTCTTCGCTACACGTAACAATGATGACTGTCGCCAGTTGCTATATTGTGGTACTGCATATCTTCTTAGATCATTATATGAACAAAAGTCACTGAAAGGCAACCATATTTTGGTAGAAACATTGACAGATGTTGACCTACCACCATCAAAGAGGAGAAAGGGAGAATTGGAGGTGACAGGTGTATCTGCCCATCAATTTCAAGCAGCAGCTAGTTGCTGGGAATTATTGCATAGCAATGAGCTCATTTCAAGGGAATTTACCAAATTAGCTAACCAGTTACAAGTTAAACCATGGGCTGATGGATTTACTGATGAATTTTCTCTTTATAGGGGCAAATATGAGGAGGCCTTACCTGAGGCTAATGTTACTAGTCTTGCAGCAAGTGTAGTGCGGGTATCGATCAATTTTTTTCAGAAAAATTATAGTGCTTGCATACAAAATATATTAGCAGCTTTGCCCCAGTTACCTAACGTAGAAGGTGTATTAGAACCAGAATTGATTGTTGGTGGTAAACATAGACATTTACATTTCTTGCCTCTCACTAAAGTAGCTATAATGCATTATTTCTGTACTCTATTAATAAGAATTCTATTAAATACTGGAAATAATACTGATCTGACACATGGGCATATGTTAGTGTTGATGCAGCTTGGATGGCCTCAAGAAGAAAGTGTGTTTCTCAATATATTGGATTTAATAAGGCAAAAAGGGGTTTTCCATTATCAACTTTTCTCTGCTTACATAATCCATATTGATATACTGGAAGAGCTAAGTTTTATATGGAACGAGCAAGCAAATAACATAGTGCTTGACATATTACCAAATTCTCAACAGCATTTAGGACAGAGAAGAATTGGTACTCGAGGAGCAGATAAGGGTGTTAAAGAAGACTTTAAGCAAGCCATGAAAACACAAGTAGCTAGATGTAATGAATCAATATTAAATTTAATGATACAATTTATTACTTCTGAAAGGACATACTTTCTTCAAATAGTTTAAATAAATGCATTATTTTGTTCTTGGATATGTATCTACTGGTATTAAATTAGAAAATAATTACGTTTTATAATATTTTACCACATTGAAATAAAACTGTCTTAAAATGGATTTTACTGAGGTTTATTTTAGATTTTAGATCCCGTTTCAGTCTTTGAAGACTTCATTGTCACGGGTGGACTAAGGTATTTGACATCCAAAAATTAAATTAAAATCAAAATTATTAATCACAATAATTACTGACTACCTACAACATTATTATTTAAGCTCTGTTCTGATTTAAGTAAAATGAGGTCACAGTGTCTTGAATTCCGAGTTGATTTTGCTTGGATTTTGGTGCAAGTAAATTAAGCACTGGGTCCCAAGTAGGTGGTATATTCCAACCATTTTCTCTGTTAAAATTAGATTTTTTTTAAATTTCAATAGCTTGGCGGATCATTCATGATCGTTTGCCAGGCTCGGCCCCACTGAATTTACGTTTTCGGTGTACACTAATGAAATGTACTCGCCTCTAGGAGTATATGTACCGCTTTTTTTTTTCAATGTAACTGTACTTTTGAAGAAATATGCAAAAAAATGTGGCCGTGCCAGCCAAACGTTTTCAGCTCGGCCCTCGTGTTACTTGGAAATTATACAGCGTATTAGAAAGTTCATTATACTCAAGAAATGTACTTCATTAACACGTTATATGTGCCGCAACAGATATTGTGAATTATATATATAGACGTGGATAAGTGGCAGAGCTGAAAAAAACAATTTTATGAAAATATCTAAAAAGGCAAATCGCCTAAGTAAAAAACTATTAAAATATAATTTGTGCATGCTAAGTAACATATGTACAGCATTATTTTCATAAACAATTTGCTAAATTTGAAGAATATACCAATGTTAGGTATTTCAGCTCTGCCCATTAAAGATGACTATAGCTTTTTAAATATAACATGTAAGTTTACAAAATTTGGCTCGTGACGTATGAATAGGAGTACATTCGTTCCAAGTAAATTGCGATTTTCCTGTATTAGTAATTTAAAAGTCAAATTGATTCAAAAACATCATACAATACAACCGATGGGTTGACCATGATCCACATGAAAATGGATAAACTCCTAAATAAAAAAAAATACGTGTGGCACTTGGGGACTGTTTGCTATTGCATAGCATTTTTTATCAACTTATGCAATTATAATTATTTAGTTATTTTATTTATGCAGCATTTCTTTTTCTTTGATATTAATTCAAGTTACACTTTTTGAGCGTGATGACCGAAAAGAAAGCAATTTTTTTCTTTTATTGAATAAATGAGAAGTTAATATTGTTTATTATAAAAAGATTTATATTACCTTACAATACGTGTAGGTTATTCAGGAATTTTTATCATTAACTATAGGTTGGTAACTGAAATAAGAAACATAAGTTTGACGCATATATGTCTAGTCACACGCACACAAACACCATGCCGAAGTCTGCCGAACTGAAACGACGTTAGACGATGCACGGCTTCCAACACCACACCGCTGTGCCGGTTGAAGTGGGCGGTGTTAGGTTTTTTCGTTGCGGAATTTCTCGATCCGTTCCGTGCTCAAAGCGCGCGATAAAAGCTATGCAATAATTTAAAAAATAACGACAAAAATCATTATATCGCGTACGCTGCGGAAACTATTGGCATTAGAGCAAAGTTACAGTTAGCTACAGTTTTATAGAGGCTATAAATGTCTACAAAAAAGTCTGCGGTACCATACATCTAAATATTTTATTTACGTCATAATAACTACTTTTTCGTCTTAAAATATGCAATTGTAACGCCGGTACAAATTAGACTCAATTATTCGTACCTTAGTATTAATCCTTTTCTAAATAAATCATCAATCTAATATTCAAGGGTACATTACAGTACCTATAAATTACTTTTTGGATTAATTAAATCGGACATACCATTTAAAAGTTATCATGAGTATAAGATTTATCAAAATAGAAATTTATGAAAGAGAGCGGTTATGTCTGTGACTCTAATGGATTTTAACCCCGACAAAAAACTGTATTTTTTGTATGTGTACAAGTTTGTTGCCATGTAGCGCGGATGGGCCGATTTTAAAGCGGTTTTTTTATTAGAAAGCTAAAGTAATAGAAATCATTCTTAACAAAAAAATATGTGTCAGGGTTAATGTATAATATTTTTAAATCAATAAATTATTTCTACAACAACAGAGATATACACGTAAAATTTGGCGAATGGTTCCTGTATTTGTAAATAAATGTAACAACACAGCTATATTTCTTACTGGGTAGACAGAGCACGAGTGTAGGTATGTAATGATGAGAAATCTAACTTGGTCTATTACTTTTTTCCGGGTCTGCCAAGAGTGTGTTTAAATTTATGAGTCCTGTATGTGTAAATGAATGTAACACCACGTCTGGGAAGGCAGAGCGCCAAAGGTGTATGTGGTCTATTCCATAAGTACCTCTTTTACCGGGGGAAATGGATTTTATGGATTCCTTCACCCCGTGAGTGCTAAGGGCAAGGGGTATGTGAGACTCCCAAAGGGTACCCACTAAAATCTCCCAGGTGTTCCGTGGCGCATTTGTGCCGTGGGGTTACTGGAACAACATATGACACAACCGGGACCGTTACATGTAGATACCTAACATTTATCTGGGTGTCTATCTGTGGGTATTGCGCACCATAGCTAATGATTTGGATTATTTGTTTTGCCATAGCTGTCTTGACGGAGTGTTCTAAGCATGGGAAGTAAGCCAAGAGTTGTGATAAAATGTATGATGATTAAATTTTTTGTCCAAATAGCGATATTTACCCGTGCGAAGCCAGGGCTGGCCCCTTGTGTATGATATTTTCGAACTAATTTATCTTTTAAATAATTAATACAGGAGAATCGCAATTTACTTGGAACGAATGTACTCCTATCCATAATTCGAAGAAGCCAAATTTTGTAAACTTACATGTTATATTTAAAAAGATATAGTCATCTGTAGGGGCCGAGCTGATATACCTAACATTGGTATATTCTTCAAATTTAGCAAATTGTTTATGAAAATAATGCGGTACATATGTTACTTAGCATGCACAAATTATATTTAAATAGTTTTTGGCTTAGGTTGTTTTGCCTTTTTAGATATTTTCATATAATTGTTTTTTTTCAGCTCGGCCACCTATCCACGTCTGTATATTATTTGTTATTAGGAATTCACAATATCTGTTGCGGCACATATAACGTGTTAATGGAGTACAATTCTTGAATATAATAAACTTTCTAATACACTGTATAATTTCCAAGTAACACGTGGGCCGAGCTAAAAACGTTTGTCTGGCACGGCCACCTTTTTTAGCATATTTCTTTAAAAAGGACAAAGTTACATTGAAAAAGAAAGCGGTACATATACCCCTAGAGGCGAGTACATTTCACTGTCGTACACCTAAAACGTAAATTCAGTGGGGTCGAACCAGACAAACGGTCATGATCATTCTTGGTAGGAACCGATTTTCTTTTACAAGTACCTGTGTTTTATCAAATCTCAGGTAATGGTTGGAGCCCTTTTGAGTATGTTCACTGACTGCAGATTTCGTAGTGTTGATGTTTTCAGTCCACCCGTGACCATGAAGTTTGAGAAGACTGAAACGTCAGGATCCAAAATCTAATATAAACCGATATAAAATCCTTTATAAAATAGTTTTATTTTGATTACTGTACAGATTGTGAAGTTTTTTTTATTGATTGAAGTCCATACCTATTTAAATAAATAATCACTATAAGTATAATGCTTTAAGAACTTCCTTCGTAGGAACCGACAGCTAACAAAAGGTTTCTTCGGGTAAAATGTAATCCTTTTATAGGAGAATTCTTTGTTGCAAAAGACCGCAGCAAGAACTTATCATCTTTTTGTATTGGGTTATTGATGCCAGTTTCTTCTCCATTTGTTTCCTCTGTTATGGCTGTGAAGTCCCAGAGTTTTATACTACAATCCAGTGAACCTATAAAATTATTATATTCAAAAAACTGTTATAGTAATATACTTGACTTGTGTCAGTTTTTCAGTGATATTTTATTACCTGATGATAAAATAGTTCCGTCGCGGCTGAACGCCAGTGCATGTATGGGTGCCGTATGTAAGGGAGGGAGCACGGCAGCCGGACACCCAGTAGAAATGTCCCACACATAAAGCTCTCCTCCAGACCCACCAGACGCCAGTGATCTCCCGCATACAGAGAACGCCAAAGTGAATATCGTAGACTAAAAAGTTAATTTTTAAACATATATTACAAAAATTAAATGGGACTTTAAAAGCGTAGTAACGTCAACTACGAACCTTATGTCCCGTCATAATGCGAACTTGAGTGCCTGTAAGACAGTCCCATAGGCGAACTGTACGATCGCTGGAGCCAGTGGCTACATAGTTCGAGTTTGGATGAAACTGGACACACTACAAAAGATTTCAGTTTATATTAGTTTATGACAAATGACATTCCTCTCACTTACAAAAGGAATTAGTTAGTACCACACCTAATTTTAAAATTAAGTTATATTTTTAATACCTTTACGAAAGTATTAAAAATATCTGCATTGCAAACTGTTAGAGTAACAGAAATA
This sequence comes from Meganola albula, assembly GCA_936450015.1. NCBI lineage: Eukaryota > Metazoa > Arthropoda > Insecta > Lepidoptera > Nolidae > Meganola > Meganola albula. Next base: position 8,583,917 of record OW388144.1, on the reverse strand, counting down.
TTAGATTTGAATTCATACACTAGTCAAGTGCAAACTTTTTTTAGTAATAGAACAAATAACATGAGATGAAATATTATTTACATCGACATCCGATAAGTGTCCGGAAAATATCCTAAGCGGTTGATGGTGATCTGTAGCCCAAAGGCGAGCAGTACGGTCGTGGCCGGCGGACACGAAGTAGTGTCCGTGCGGCGACCAGCGCACGTCCCACACAGGCCACACGTGCCCGCGGTACACCACCAGACACGTCCAGCATTGCAGAGACCATAACCTTACTGTGACATTGACAAACTGTAGTTAGGTACATTACAAACAAAACACATTTCCTATAGGGGGTTACAAAGTATCATTTATCATCATTAGTATTTATCATTTTATATACGGTGATTGACAATTAGTGTAAAATACGATGTGACACCATGTGGCGGGAATGAAAACAAACTTTCCCAAAAAAGAGTAATTCTCTTTTCTCACCCCTTTCTATTCTACACTCCATTATTGTGGTCTCAAGCGGGCAGTAGCATGGCTCAATATAAAATAACAAAAAGTAGCAAAAAGTTAATCCTAAAAAAAGTTTCTATGGGAAAGTTGTATGTACCTAATCATGATTACCATCACATGGTGAACTATTCACACTAATTACCACTCACCCTATAGTTTTAAACAGGAATGAAAAGTAAGAAGGTGAAGTAGAAAACATGTAAATTAATGGACTATAAACCAACCAGTGGAATCTTCAGAACATGACAAAAGCAAGTTCCTGAATGGATCAAATGAAACTTTGTATACTGGTCCCGAATGTCCGAAGAGAGTGCGGCAGGTATCTCTGTCCTTCTCTTCCATCATTCTTACAAGCACGTCGCCTAGAAATGCAATGTCAAGTATGATGAGTATACAACTGTTTTGCACCCAAGTCAATACCTACCTATCACAAATACAGTGGACCCCCGGTAATCCGGCCCCTGTCTAGTCCGGCACCCCCTGTAATCCGACATGGTCCATTATTTATTATGTATTGACAATCTTCGCTAATGCATGATTGAACAAGTTATAACGTTGGATTTTGGTTCTTATTGCTTAGTTTCTAGCTTCCTAAAATTGATTTATAATTTTGTTTGTACACAATTATTTTTTGTTAGTTCTATAGCATTAGTGACATTAATTTTATAATAGGTGAATCGTAAGCTATCTATTGTGTACATGTAGTATGATTTGTACTTCAGAGTAAATATATATATATAACTTAAAGAATATCATCATTGGATCTGTAATTTGTCGGATTACAAGGTACTCTTTTGTAAACATTTCCGGACTATAGGGTGTCTTAGGCAGTACTCTATAATCCGACAAATTCGTTAGTCCAACACTACCCTGCAAAATGTTTGTCGGATTACCGGGGGTCCACTGTACATACATACATACATACATATTCTGGGACATTAACACACACGGTCATCTGGTCCCAGGCTAAGCAGAGCTTGTGTTATGGAAATCAGATAACTGGTATATACTATACATATAATACTTTTCTTTTGTAAATAAATACTTATAATAGATATTTTTTACACCCAGACTCTACACAAACACAAATGTTCATCACTAATGTTTGTCTCGTGTAGGAATCGAACCCACGAGCTGCGGCGTGAAAAGCAAGTATCTTACCGACCACGCCACCGGCCCGTCACAAATTTGTAGTTAATGTTCAAGGATTGAATACGATGTGGATACCTACAATGAATATTAACTATTTATAAAACAAGCAGTTTAGTACCTGCTTCACGATCTATGTCAAGTAATTTTTCGGCAGACTTCATCCCACGCAACTTGATTGGAGTCAGTGTCCAAACCTGGAAACAATTTGAAAGCATTACAATTTTCATGCAACTTAATCCCATCTATGAACAAAAATATAGGTAAAATTTACTTTTATGATAGAGTTATTAAACCCGACAGCCAATAATGTTGAATCTTCACAAATGTCAGTACAAATTGCAGTATGCCCACTGTTTAACAAGGTGTAAAAACAAATGGACGGCAAACTATCTGGTCCTAGTTGTATGCGTTTTGAAGCTTCACGCAGAGCCTTGCCTTTTTCTATTTTATCAGTCTCTTTTCTGCAAGAAAAAAACAAATTTCACCTTTACCTTTTTTATTCTGCAATAGGCTTGCACTTGAATATAACTTTCCTGATGTTAAGCAATGATGTAGTCTACGGTGTGAGCGGGGAACCACTATTTGGTTTTTAAGACTTAGCTAAATGAATATATTAAAATAATAATTAATAAGACAAAAAATGTATTGCACATTTTATTTTTACTTAATCTACCTACTTTGTGTGGTACAACTTACAATTCTGGTAAAGGCATCCTGTCATTTGGAGGAGCATTAGGGTCAGATTTCGGTTTTTTCATAAAAATGTTTTCTTTCTTTGCTTTCTTCTTTTTGGGTTTATCAGGAGTCTCTTCTACTTCTTCTTCGTCTTCTATAGGCGCAGGGAGAACTTGGATGTCTGGTTCTTTCAACAATCCATAGTAAACTTTGGTTCGGTTTTCTAAATAAACATACATTTTGGCTTTAGTTAAACAGGTAAAAGCAACAGAATACAATAATAATATAATATTTTCACACATACACACAGCGCCATCTAGTCCCAAACTAAGCAATTATATTTGCATGTGTTATGGGTACTAGGAACGAATAACCTACTAATAACCACTCAGCAGATTTTAATGAAATATGAAATGTAGTTAGTGTAAATATTAAAATACCAATAAGAGCAGTAAATAGAGGGATAAATTTTGTATCAAACCTTTTATATCTTGGTCCTATTCACTTAAAATTCGGTACACATAAACTTTAAGACAAATAATGAAAGTGTTTTTTGTTTCACAACTACCCTCAGGGGGTGTGTAAAGTAAGTTTTGTTTGTAAAAATGAAAGTTTCTTCAGATCTTTTTAGCCCTAAGTCCGATTCAGTCCAACACGACACACATAAAACTCAAAAGAAATAATAAAACATGTGTTTTTTTTTATTCCAGAACTACCCCTAGGGGATGTGTAAAATGGGTTTTATGTGAAATATGTTTAGTCCTTAAATAAAGCTTAAAACTAATAATGAATGGCGTGTTTTTTATTTTTCCAAAAACTACCCCCAGGGGTGTGCAAGATGAGTTCATATTATGAATGTGAAAGTTTGTATGGATGGGTGGAGATGCATGTTTCACGCTACACTAATACTTTATAAAGACATCTTTTTTTTATAAATATATACATAATAATAGATAAATAACACCCAGACACAGAACAAACAATCATGCTCATCACACATAGATTTATCCTGGGTGGGAATCGAACACACGACCTTTGGCTTAGCAGTCAGGGTCACTAACCACTGCACCACTAGGCCTTTAAATAAATTGTTAAAGCATTATAAATACAGGCATATGTGACAAATAAGTTCAGCTTATGCATCAGATGTGTACTGCGATTTTCTACATATAAAGGTCAAGGAGGTGTAGGAGCAGCGGTGGCGCAGTGGTATAGGCCTAACCTTTGAAATTTAAGGTCGCGAGTCCGATGCCCGGTCGTGCCTGCACATCTTTGTGTAAATAGTTTTATCATCACAGCTGTTGAGCTGTTTCCTTCACCAATGTTGATCGATGAAGGAAAACATAGCTAGTAAACCGGCATATCTAAGAAATCAGCAATTGAGGACATGTGACATCCATTAACTGCACTTGGCCAGTGTGTGTGGATTAAGGCCTAAACTGTCTCAACTCGTGAGAGAAGACCCATGCTCAGCTGTGGGACACTAAAAAGGGTTGAATTGAATGATTTGATTAGGTGTACAAAAATATGAATTCAGACCAAAGATAGTGAGATCAATATAGACAGTGGCACACTAAAAAGGCATTAGTATTTTTAGAATCCCACAGTAGTGGGGTCTTTCATTATCCCTTTTTATTACAGGGTAGATACGACTTGCTACTATGGCTTTAATTTTAGTTTCTAACAGCACAAAGTTTGAATAATGCAGTTGCCTGCGTGTAGTTATTTTAGATTTAAAAGCTAATACCATATTACCATTTCTAGTAGCTTCTCCAAGTACTCCTCCAACAGTAGCCCTAACCTGAGACTGTGTGCGACCAGGACCATCATGTACATCCACTTGAATATGGTTGTTAATTATATTTATAATAACTGTTGAGCTTTTCTGCTCATGAAGAAATCTCTTCAACTGGGAAGACGCATCCCGTGAAAGTTGCACTACAAACTTGTTAGTGCTAAAAATGAAATGTTAATGTTGTTTAGTAATATTTGTATCAATCATAGCTGCAGGAGATACTGAATAAATGGAACCCAAAGAAAGGGTATTATTAATTCATTTATCAGACACCACACATTAGAATAAGTGCTATCACGACCTTAGTAATCCACTAATATTACAAATACTTTCTGGGGATGTTTAATTGTTTGTTACTCATTCGCAGGATAAGGGTAAAATATGGACATTTATTTTTATATTTCGGCTTCTTTTACTCTAGGGACATCTCTCTTGTTAATCATGAGGACAAATTCTTGGGTGGAATCTAGTAAAATTATAACTTCTACAATGTATTCACCTGTAAATTTCAGCTAGCTCATTGCCTTTGATCTGGTCTTTGTGTTTAACAATAGATATTTTTTTAAGATCTTCCTGATAGTAATCCTCTTGTTCAGGTCCAAATTTCTCCAAGAAGTTAACAGCATGTTCATTGTGGTCATATAGTATTAGTAACAAGTACATATGTACAAAAACAGGATATAGAAGTGTGGACAATTCATGCTACAAAGAAATCATTAAGTCTTCAAGTCTAGTTATATAAAAGAAGAAACTGACTGAGTGATATATCAATGCACAGCATAAACCATTGGTTCTACAAAATTGGCACATAGGTCCCATATGAGGTCTAGGGGCGCATAAAGAAAGTATTTTTCATAACTCACCTCCGGACCATGCAAGCAGAGCCACAGATGGAAACTAGTACAATATAAAGTTGTATTTTATTAACGCTACAGGAATTTATTGCTTCTTGTTAATTTGTAAAGATAAAATATTAGAGCTTCCCGGATTACATAAGGCATTTAATTAATGTAGAATAGAGAACCCTGGTAAAACCAATGCTAAAATACCTTGTACACATCCAATGAATTCTCAACAAACTTCTTGAGGTTATCATAAGCAAATTCATAAGTGTATGGGTCACTCTCTGTATGATGTGCAGTTAGGATGCTAGCCAATTCTACTTCAGGTAGGTCCAAGCTTTCTAACTGTACATCACCTAGGCTCGCTTCCTTTCTTAATATATCTTCCGTACCCTGTAATTCAAGTATAGGTAGGTGAAAATCTAATATCTTTAAGTATTAAAAAACAATACTGTATTTGTTATTGTCATTTAAACAAACCTTAAGATTGTACTTCCGGAGAAGCTGTAGGACGGCTAATAAAGGAGTGTTCTTTTCCCCCATATTGTTAAAAAGTTGAAATTGGTAATCTAGAATGAACTAATACTTATTTAGTGCACGCTTCACTTTAATAGGTAAGTTACAATAACAGTCAAACGATTTTCACCAACCAACAACAAAAACAATTTAAATTTTACATTATAGTTTACACACAGACTACTAAAAAAATATTCTGATGATATGTGAATGTTGTCGACAGTTATTGACACAGTATAAGTGTATAGTCTATGATTGACACTTCATAGGATGACAGGCAAAGACCCCAAAGATCATATAAACGCTTGGATGACAGGTTTGAAAAATTGACTTTTTGACATAGCGTTTCGCTGACTTTTTGAGTCGTTCACTATCGTAATAAACAGTATTTAAGTCAAATAATCGTAGATACGCTATCTGTGTTTTGTGTCTGGAGCTTTTTTGTTTGAGAAAATAGTTTTTATTTACTTCAGTAGATGGCAGCACTGTTGGCAATAAGATTGTTATTGCCCAAGTTGTAAATATTAATACAACTTTCGTAGATAAATGTAATTGCAGAGCTATCAATATGATATGGTGATCTAATTAAGTACTGATCACATGGTGTTACTATGTGTTTCAAATAAGAATAGGACTGGAAATCCGCCATCTTGGACCAGAATGCGCAACGACTTCACATTTTTCAGTATGGTGGGCAAAAATGTTTATTTGATTTAATAATCACATGTAGCTGAAAAAAAAAATTAAATTGCGTGTCTTATTGCCGTTTCAGTGAGATTGGAAATTTGGAGTCGAATATTTAGGTACGAAAATATTTTATTAAACTTCGTACGAAAAAAGCGGTGTTATCAGTTAAAACGTGTTTTTATATTTGTGTTCATGTATTTGTGTACAAGTTTGTGGCATCCCAGCGCGTAAATTTACTTAGGTTAGGGTATGTTAATTTATTTTTTAAGCCTTTATGTAAGAACATCGTTAAAATATATGAAACTTACTATGCGTTTCAAATAAGAATAGGACTGGACTCGCGGCTAACTTTATACCAAAAACCAAGCAAAAGTAGCGCCAGCACAAAATGTCAAACCACAGACAATAATATTATTTTGAAATCTATGGAAAAGAAATTTATTTAAAAACTTTACACAAGTATGTAGTTACAATTTAGCTACCTGCTTATGTAAATTTACGCGCTAGGATACTACAAACTTGTACACAAATTCATAAACACAGTTAAAAACACACGTTTTAACTTATAACTCCAGTTTTTGCTGTCGGAAGTTAATAAAATATATTCGTATCTAAGTATTCGACTTTTTTTTCGTCTAGATGTGATTATAATATCAAACAAACATTTTTGCTCACTGTACTAAAAAATGTGAAGTTGTTGCGTATTCCAGTCCAAGATGGCGGATTTCCAATCATATTCTTATTTGAAACGCATAGTAATTCAAGTGCTCTGCTATTTTGTTGAAGTGCTCCGCGACAGTTTTGATTCAGTAGGCATAACGAATTTAGTCAGACACGAAAACTAGATGGCGGTTTAAAATTAATTGTCTATTTTTCTCTATTTTTTTATACTACTTGTGTGCTATTTGTCCGCATTTTTTTTAAAGGTGTTCCTGAATCGAATGGAAAATAGGGATATAATAATTTAAATGTACAGTAAAATATTGGGGAAAATTACCAAAATTTTATTAACCTCATAGACCGCCCGTGTCGCACATACATAGCGATACGCACATAGCGATAAATGTGCAACTGCGAAAAAAGGAGGGTTATGTTTTGCATGTTTTCACTCCGAGATTTTGTTGTGCTAAATCACCAACCAAACGTGCGAGCGTGTTATGCCTCCGACAGCGTTTGTGAACACTGTAAACCAATTCGATTATTCAAAACCAAAATAAAATATTCAAACTAAGATCTTGTATCTATTTTTTAGTTTTTATTTAATGAATTGAATAAAGATGGCAGATATTGACGCAGACGGGTTTTTTAATATTTTTTTATTATTGTTCTATTTTCATCTATTGCACATAAACTTAATTTGTAGGCTTGCGCCAAAGGCACTACAGTTGATTTTTAACAGACTTCTAAAAAAGGCGGAGGTTGGTCCACTGTATGTATTATATGTACATAAAGTACAGCGATTTCTCCCCCACTTGTGGACCGCTTCTCAAACTTCTTTTTTTATTTGAAAGACTATACTTCGCGGTGGTCAGTCTGATTGACACCATGTCGCGGATCACCCTGATATTTACGTGCTTAAGAGGTTATAAACCAATTTTTGTTAGAATAATTATATCCCAAGACTAGTACCTACCATGATAAGGAAACTGTGATCTGATGATGGTATCCCAGAGGAATCGTAGGGAACCATCAAAAATCGTAGGAGAGCCTAGTGCTTTTGTTAATTTTTTCATTAAATTTTCTAAAGCACTACTATTTATTGAGGGTCTAGAGTCGATGTGATGATGGATCCGAAACAGTCGAGGGAACTCCTTAACGATTTACAGCAAATACCCGATGTTTGGGCTTAATTAATCTGTTTTGAATGTCTTGATAAAAACTGTAGGTACCTACACCTAGATGTGCTGTGACTGTCATCAGGGGTCTGATGATGAAGACGAAGGACAGTCAAGGGAACTCCTTAACGGCTTACTGTAGATACTTTATTGTTGGACTTCATTCATTTCTCTAGATAAAAACTTTCCACCCATGTCGGTTATTTAGGTATCACTAAAAATTGTAAATTAAAATTATTTTTAATAAAAATTTAAACCGACTTCAAAATGAAAACCAAAAAAAAGGAATATACTTATCATAAAGTAATTTATATTTTGAATTAGTTAGTCAGATATGACCTAATAAATATTTTATATCATTTGAAGTCGGTGCCAAGTAGCTAAATAGGTAGCTAACCTAACCTAACCTACTACAAACAACCTTACTTTGTGAGAAAGATTGATAATAATATCCATACCTAACAAGTTATTGTTGAAGCTATAAATGTGATCAAATGATATTATGAAATCATATCTGACTAGCAAACCCGGCGAACTCCGTTTCGCCACCAGACGGCTTCGGTTTATGTAACATTTCTGTTAGTTACTAAAAGATGAAGATTTTCTTTTTTTTAAAAGGAAAAAATTTATTTCATTTCACAACAGCAATGAATTCATTTTGATTACAAAAATTAAGTTGTAGTTGTACTTAGTAGTTGAACTTCTCTAAATAAATTAAAGTGAATCCAAAGTAAATACTGAATCGAAGCGTTATACGTGTCCGCAAATTATGTTGAAATTTTTCCTGAATTTTCTTTGCTATAAACCCCACGGAGCCCGAGACCTTTCCAACGTTGAAATCGGTTCGTGCGTTCTGGAGTTATAGCGTCAGGAAGGAAAACCCGACTTATTTTTATATAGTAGATTAACAATCAAAATACGAATTACTTTAAGCCACAGATAATATATCATATTACTATTTTTTTAATACTATTTTCATAAATTATGCGAATAAAAAATTAGGTAGGAAGGTACTTTATAAAGGATTTTATCACGGTTTTTTTATCGATTTTATGACGTCGACGCCGACGTTTCAAAGTTTTTAAAGACTTTATGTTCACGGGGTTACGCCCACTACTAATTTTAATGACCGACTTTGTGGCCTTGAGTTTGGTATTGAGTTGTACAAAATTGATCATCGAAATCGGTGGAAAAATCGGCAGCGTTAAGGGTGAAAAACGGTTTACCGCGATTTTCAGAAAACTACAATTCGTACCTATCGAAAAACCTTTGATGGAAAAATAATGAACAGATCAGACTTTTATACCTTACTTTTTCAAAAATATCTGCAATAAATCAATATAATCCACTATACATACGGTTTCGTAGTTATATCTCCAGAAAAAATAACTCTTCTCCATGAAATTTGGGGATAATTTGTTTACCTTAAGACGCACAATTTTTTTTTAAACCTTTCTTGGACTTATATGAGATAGGTACTCATACAAGTCTAAGCTAGTACTTTAGGACCATAATCACGCAAATCGGGTCAGTCATCCTTGAGTTTTAGCAATACAAACATACACCAATTCATTATATTATAGAGATATATTTTTTCATTTATTTTCATACTAGCAAACCCGGCAAACTCCGTTTCGCCACCAGATGACTTCGTTTTATGTAACATTTTCCCGCTTTTCTATTGATAAATTTTCCTAAATTTTCTTTGCTATAAACCTCACGGAGCCCGAGACCTTTCCAACGAATGCAAAACCGTGGAAATCGGTTCGTGCATTCCGGAGTTATAGCGTCAGGAAGGAAAACCCGACTTATTTTTATATAGTAGACTAGCTTTCGCCCGCGGTTTCGCCCGCGTGGTGTTAGGATAAACTTTAGCCAAATTACAGATCTTTAAAAACCCTTTATCATATTTTTTATTGGTCTTAAATCAGATCATGTTTGTTTCTTTTAATCGAAGACGTCTAACTCCATTTTGGAAAATTATTTTTGTATCATATAAGTTTAGTTTAGTTCTCCAAACTTTGTTAGGAATTTTAAAAGGGTTATTCCCGTCGGAAACCAATAAGGGTTATCCCCTCTAGGCAACGTCCCCGAAGAACCCGTTTTATTTAAAAATAATAAACTTTTTTTATTTTTTTTTACTTTGCCCGAACGTTTGTGACTACTTAAGAAATTCTACTCAAAACTATACCCCACACGGTATAGGTACCGGGTGGATAGGACCGTCCTCCATAAACTGATAGAGTGAAATCCGTACCTATATCATACTAAGATGATTGGTACATGAAATTAGGTTAGAAACTTTGTGGATATCCACTAATCGTGCTTTGTTTTGTAAACTTAGACAGAATATATCGATACCTTAGGGAAACCATCAAAGCCAACCACCAACGTTTCTTTCCACTATGAAGTTAGTCATTTCACGCATCGTTCCTCAAACTAAAGCATTGATTAATGTTTTATTTTAGCTTTCTTTCATTCAAATTAAGTTTTGCGTACAGAGTAGCAATTGTAAATGAAAAAAAAATAAATCAACATAATTTAAATAATTCGAAAAAAAATCGTTGAAAAATCATTCTACATAAGCAGCTGAGTACACCCTCTCAATTTATCGGTTCGACCGTCCTCGGACGGCTCACCGAAAAAGTCTGGTGAACCAATAGAGGCCCTTCAGGCCGATTGGGTTAGGTCATCAGCAAAAAAAAACCTCTCAATTTGTACACAGATACATGTCAAATACGTGTCAAAGTTATTATATCCCTTTTTATGGAGGTTAAAAACTCAACTTGATTGATTTATCTTCATTGGTTATTATTAACATGGCGCTCATTACTGTATCAACTGAAGATGAAGGCAGATTAGAATATCACCCATATTTTGTCGGCTATGTTTTAAGTCCCATACGTAAAATAAGGGTCAATTGACGTTTAACGGACACAATACTCTATCCTACAAATATTTATGTTTGTACCAACTACTGTCTAATCTACCGACTTCAAATAACAGATGTAAAGAAACTAATTTTTAAATTTTAGACCGCGGTCATTTTTTCTAAGAAGTTTTATTTTACATTTTTTTGTGATGCACCCCGTACTTTCCCCGAATTATTGTAAAAGCTTATAAAATTCCACTACCAACGATACCCCGTACGGTATTTTTAATCATGGAAATAATTAAAAGTTTCAACCTCCATGTCAGACGTTTATGGGTTGATTTTTGAAAAAAAGTAGCCTATGTTTGAACCATAGTTTTAAACTATATCCCAACAAAATTTCATCCATATCGGTCCAGCAGATTGGCTGTGAAAGTATAAAGTAATAAAAACCTTCAACCCCTATGACAGACATTTAGGGGTTGAGTTTTGAAAAAAAAGTAGCTTATGTTTGAACCATGGTTTTAGACTATATTTTTACAAAATTTCATCCATATCGGTCCACCAGTTTGGCTGTGAAAGTGTAAAGTAATAAAAACCTTCAACCCCTATGACAGACATTTAAAAGGTTGATTTTTGAAAAAAAAAGTAGCCTATATTTGAATCATGGTTTTAAACTTTATACCTACAAAATTTCATCCATATCGGTCCAGCAGTTTGGCTGTGAAAGTGTAAAGTAATAAAAACCTTCAACCCTTATGACAGACATTTGAGGGTTGATTTTTGAAAAAAAAAAGTACCCTATGTTTGAACCATGGTTTTAAACTATATCCCTACAAAATTTGATCAAAATCGGTCGAGCGGTTTGGCCGTGAAAGCGTAACAGACAGACAGACTTTCGTATTTATATCTAATATTAGTATGGATAAAATCGATAATATATCCTTATTTTTAATCGAAAAACTCAAATCTTCACATGTTTTATCACATTTTCTACCTTTTGCAATCGATGTTACCCACTTCTTTACTTGTTTTCTTTTTTATTTGTTATCATTTTCAAGGTATCAGCACTGTCTCTTGTGTTAGATAAAATAATTTAGGTTTACTCTGCTCAGCAGAAAAGACGTAACTGTCCCTTAGACAACCACAGTCACGCATTTTCCGTTTTCATATGGTAATCATCTAATATTCGTAGATAGGTACCCGGTACTTAGTAGGTACACTACAAATAAAACAAATATTATTCTTGAAATTTCTTTAATTTTTGGCATGTAGGATCCTTTATAAAATACAGACAGGTTTAATATACATACTTAAATAGTACCTACTAACAAACTTCTTTATAGATAGATACCTACATTAAGTCGGCTTATCTACAGAGATCTTTAATCTATGATTATATACTTATACGCACTAATTAGGTAGGTACTTACAATAAATTATAACGTAAATATCTAAGTAATATTGTGTTCTTACGTTTTTGCAATCCGCTACAAAGAGATTTATTTATTTTGTAGGAACCCACCTACAAAAGCGACAATCGAGGAAGGTAGGTAAACCTTTTCATTAATTATTCGGTAAGTTACTAATTAAGTAGGTAGGTACTTAAAAGGTCTATGACCTTTGGGAACCACAAGTAACAACGAATGTCTTCACTTCTACCAATTTACTAAGGGTTGTCTATGCCTACCTAAATACAAAACTAGGTACAATGACATATTTTATAGTTGATCCACTTTGTAGCCTACCAACTTTGGTAGACTAATAAAAATCACATGAATAAACTGACAACCCGTACAATAATGTATAATCTTACCAAAATTAGTATGACGCTGACTGGATCAACAATAATATTATGTTATGTGCTTAGGTACCAAATGCTTATAAAATTCAACACATTTTAAGAATTAACTACTTAGTAATTTTTTTTAGGATGTAGTTTTATCTGCTATAAAAACTATACAAAATCCTTCCTCCATACCTATTTACTATTCTGATAAATGATGCATCTTTGACTATTAGACCTACAGCATACCTATTATGTATTATGAAAATTCACAAAATTATCAACAATTTTCGGTACCCATTTCATATTGGGCAATGGTCATCGGTAAACTCCTGTTCATAATCTCGAAAATCATAAATGTTGAAGTACGTACGATAGGAATGGCGCCAAGGCATGAAAAAAGTACCTATTCTAACAAGTCTGTCAACTGTGATGAACTGTGTAACTTACATATGCGTGACGTCATTCGAGATTTCTTTTGGATGCATCGCCGTAATCTTTAGTCACACAAAAAAAAAAAACGTAAGTATGCAATAATTAAAAATAATGATAAAAAAATAGTTTTATTTTATCTTTACAGTCCATCAAATCTAAGTGGTACCGTTTGACGTTTCACTGTTTTCTATTAAATTAGCTTAATAGAGGCGTAATTCACACTATTTTTATTAGCTTTCCTGTAAAATAATTTAATTATGAAGCTATTTTTATTTTAACACTAGTTTGCCGCCCGCGGCTTCGCCCGCGGATGTCGGTTATCGCGCTAAATCATTCATCTCTTTTTTTACAGTCGGATAAAACTATCCTTTCCCGGGTCTCGAACTATCTCCATACAAAATTAGTTTAGTAGTTAAGCGTTTATGCAACATTTTGAAATCGGCAAGCCCCCATAGGCACATCCATAAATCTATAGGGATTTTAAAAATACTACGGCTCTTAGACCATAATGTAATTTTTTCATTCAAATACCAAGAGCAACTAAAATTTACATTTCGAATTCTATTCATCGCAAAGAGTTATCAAACATGTCATTGTGTCAAAATAAAAAGTAATTTAGACCAAAATCACGAAGGAGTATTGATATCAAATAGTATTATGTTAAAAAAAAATTAAAAAAAAAATAAAAAACACGTGTTTCATTATTTGTTTTAAGCTTTATTTATACCGAATTTGAGTTAAATCGGACCAAGGAATAATGAGTTAGGGAATATTTAGTATTTCCAAAAAAACGTATTTTACACCCCACCTGGGGTAGTTTTGGAAATATTGAAAACACGTGTTTTATGATTTCTTTTTAGGTACATGTGTGCCGAATTTGGAGTGAATCGGACTTGAGACTAAAGAAAATATTATTAGCCTATGTCCTATTCTAGGGTATACACTACCTACGTTTCAAATTTCATTAACATTGGTTGAGCGGTTGTGGAGATACGTGGTAACAAACTTTCACACACACACACACACACTTACTTTCGCATTTATAATATTAAATAGTAGGATAGGATAACATAAACAATTTTCATACTAAAAATAAAATTTTAAATGTACTACGTTTAGAACTGTCAAACGGTACTTCTTAGATTTGATGGACTGTAGATGGACTAAATGCAAAATTGTGGTAGCCTTCCACAACAGGCCAAAAATGAAAAATTGAATTGAATTAAAAAACATGTCGTCTACCCTATTGTGAACGAATTTTCCGAAACTACAACACAGAGCAGCTAACTCCCAGAGAATTTTAATATGTGCATTACAATAATAAATGTATTATTACGCAATTATATCGTGAATTTAAGTCTCGATTAAAACCTCAAATATTTTACATAAGTATATTTTATGATTATTTTATTTTAATTTGTTTTTACGAATTAACGAGTTATCGGGTCAAAATAAGGTGATATTTTGACAACTCGTAATAATAATTATTTCCGACCATGCTCCGCCTGAGGGTATTTCGGCTATCGCGCTCAAGTCAGTTAAACCATTAACCTCTTTTTGCGCAATCGGATAAAACCTATCACATGTACTTCTAGGTCTCAAACTATATCTATACCAAATTTAATCTAAATCGGTTCCGTTGTTTTGGCGTGAAAGTGCGACAGACAGACATACAGAGCTACTTTCGCATTTATAATAATAAGAAAAGAAGTAAGGATGTTAAGTGGCGACAATTATTTCATAAATCTAAATATGAATAAATGATCTTATTCATTACACCGGTTAGGATCATAAGGTATTTATATTAATTTTTAGGTTCTTAGATCATCAAAATCGTCCTCGGGGCGGGTCTTAACTGCTCCGGGTATTGGTCCTATGCCCCCATAAAATCTCAAATTAAAATATTGTTATCGGGATTTTTTTTGGCGTAAATCACAGATTATCAAAATCCACCACCCTCTACCGCGGTTGGCTGCTCTGTGGTTTTAACTGACGACACTGCCAATCAGTAAAATTAACTAGTTACATACCTAAAAAGTAACATCACTAAAAACTTGCATATTTCACCAATACGTCTTAACTTTTTAGTAATCTAGGATGTCTTAGACTCGGTAGACTAAAGTCTGTGGGACATCACATATTTTATAAATGATAAATACCTACATATTTGAAACTTCTTGAGTGGCAAACACAGAACAATAACATGACAATCACTTTAATCCTTTTTAGTACTAGTATAGTATCATATTATCTGTGCTTTTTAGTGTCCCACTGCTGGGCACGGGTCTTCTCTCAACTATCTTACGAGTTGAGAGAGTTTAGGCCTTAGTCCACACACGCTGGCCAAGTGCGGGTTGGTGGATATCACATGTCCTCGAATAATTACTTTTTGGAAATGCCAGTTTCCTCACTATAAAACAATTCACACAAGGATGTGGGCACGACTGGGATTCGAACCCGCCACCTTATATTAATAAGGCGAGGCCCATATCGCCGCGCCTCGCTGCTCATGACAATGTAGTGAAGAAATATTAACTACGGCATGCAAATTTTTTTTAAAGTTTACTTTTGTTTAATTCGCTACCAGTTTTTAATGTTATCAAGTGTTCATTCATACTGTTCATAATGTCCGAAAAAATCCTTGATGCGTTGTTTAGACCGATAGCTCTTAAAACTGGTTCATCTACCCCACACACTAGAAAATAGAAACATTTCTTAGAGTAGTACAATAAACTAAAAGTTTAGCTATTACTACTCATAAAGCTTCAAGTATGCACCTATCAGTGGCGAAGATTCCACTACAAGCCGATTCCAATCGGCTTCCCATTAGGAATCGATTAATATTGGTTACAACTTACAACATTAAAATTATGTAATGCCTAAGAGATTTAAATAGCATCAAAAATAAGTACCTATAACTTGAAAATGGTTGGCGCCATAGAAACGTCGGTGACGGTATTAAAGAGTTTTTTTTAAATAGGAACTTTTTTAGATTTCCACCCTTCGCCACTGGGACCTATTTACAATTTAATTGAAATTGTGATGTCCTACTGGCTATAAATAAAGGTATTACCTATTTTAGTAAGATATGTATACGATTATGATTTAGGTTCCTAAAGTGGAAAGTTAATAAAAAGGCAATAGAATGCCCAACGCGACGTAATATTAAAGCTGAAGTACTTACCATATCTAACGCTTACCTAAAACTCTTCAGTCTTAAGGTCCATCTATATTATTTATTAACAAATAGCAGTCACCCTCGTGTCGTTTCAGGTGGATATAATTCAATATCATTGGGTAGGTACTCTTATAGGCACCTATAATTACAAGTGTTTATTTAACTTGCACTGTAAAGAGATGATTTATATTATTAGACTGGGCCGGGTCCAGGCGGGCTGAGGTTTGGTCCGATATTCGATCGATTAGTAGACGGGCCTGGACGGCACACGTTTTATGCGCTGTGTAGGTAATCTAAACTGGTCCATACAAAATGTGTAACGTTTCAAATCCATACCCCGTCAAGGCTTACCTACACGGCAGACTCCACTAGGCCCGGCCCGGTTTAATATAAATCATCCCTTAGTGTAAAGCGAATGTTAAAAATAAAAAAAGTTTACATAGAACTACTTTCAGAAGTCATTTGGACTCTTTGGTATGGTTTTCTACCTGCTACCTTCAGTAACTAACAATACTAGGTAGGTGATGATAGGTTCTGCAGGTGACGAGAGAAAAACCTAAATGAAATCGAGAAATTATCTTAAATCAATCGAGTTTTGGCACATTTTCTGTGTTTGTAAACATTCTGTTCTAACGTGATAAACATATATTTTAATAAAATAACTTATTAAACTACTAGAAGTTTTTATACAGGCTAATAGTATCTAAAAAAAGCTTCTTTAGAAACAATTTGACTAATAAAATCAGCTCTTTCACCTAATTATATTAGTACATACTTACATAGGTATTGACTTATTTTATCTACATACCTAATGGTGGGTCAGTCAAAATACGAGTTAATAACTGCAAAACTCTACATTAAATAAATATCTATATTCTAACCTGGATCAAACAAAATAACAAACTATTGAAGTCCCTATTGGCTCTAATATCTATTTTATACTTATTACTTAATTATTTAAAGAACTTTTTATTAAATCCCTACAAACTTCGTGTCTATCATATTTCATATAAAAAACAAATAGGTACAATATAAGATTACAACTTAGAAAACCTTTTCTATTTAAGTTTTAACTAAGGTCTCAAACATTAAAACACTTCTAGTATTGGTCGTTGTTTAGATTATATACCTACTTATTCATTATGAAGATACCATTTATTGTAAGTGCATTATGTTACGCAGTGTAAATGTTATTAAAGTTAGACGAATAACTACAAAAAACCTACCGGTAAAAAGTTTGAAAGTTAAGTTACATACAAATAAGCTGAAATAATTAAAAAGCAAGAATTTGTGTCTAATTTTCTCTAAGTAGGTACATACTTATTTAGAACACAAAGGGAATTTAGTAGCGATTTTATTTATTCTAATTAAAGATCTTGACTTGAACAGTTGTGTGAGTCAAACACTTTTGGCGCGACATCTTCATAAGGTGCAACGTGAGCGGAGGCGAGTTCGCGGGCTACTTGCTCCGCGGCGCCCATCACACGAAGCAGGTTGAGTCCCGCCAGCTTCCGCAGATCCTCTATGCTCCAGCCCTCTTCCATAAGCTCCGCGAAGAGCAGGGGGTACGATGACACGTCCTCTAAGCCTTGAGGCGTGCTTTACAAACACCATATTTGTGTTAGTTATACTAATATTACAAGCTTCCGCCCGCGGCTTAGCTCGCGTGGTATGACAATAAAAAAAGTCCAATCTCAGGTTCTAAACTATCTCTGTATCTAATTATATTTAAATCGGTTCAATAGTTCAGGCGTGAAAGCGTTTATCATTTTCGGATAATCAACCGCAAAATATCAAGACAATGCGTGTGAGAAATAAATATGCTCTTGTTAAATACATAATGTAGGTACTTAGCTAACATTGCTAAGGGGTATGTATGTAATGTATGTACTCACTAATTGATGCCGTCGTACCCGGCGCCGAGGCCGACACTGTCCACTCCTGCTACATCCCTTATATGATTAATGTGAGCTGTAAGGACGCACAATATATGTATCAGTTAATTAATGATTTATAGCCCTTACGTACAAACATGTTTGCATTTGTAAAAATACGTCGAGGGATAATATTTTTAAGTTGTTCCTTTTACCACCTGTTAGGTACCTTCACTGCACAGTTAAAAGTTGCCTTATTGCCACCAACTGTGGAATATATAGATACTATGTATGAAAATACGAAATTTTATTGATCGATTCAATCTTTTTTTTATTTTAAGTGTAAGTTCTAGTAAGGCGGCTTCATAAAGAAATAATGCCGTAGTCACCACTTTTGATAGGCAGATTGGGGCTCATTATAACAAAGTGCCGAAGGGCTTTCACTGCGGACCTCTCGGGAGTCATAACCTACCTATTGTAAAACAAATAAGGTTAAAATGAGAATATTTTTATAGCCCCGGTTTATTTTAAATATGTTTAAAATGTGCCTACCTATACCTAAAGTACTTAATAATTGTGTTTCCTTTACCCAAGTTACCCATTATTACATTATTTTGAATCAGAAATATCCCGTAACTATTTTCTAAGAATAATATGCACTCTTACCTATCGCATCTTGAACCGTAGCAGTCTCTTTACACGTCAAAAACGAGGTGTAGAAATTGACCATGATTAGGCCTTTGTTGGCCGCGAGTAGACGCAGCACTGAGTCGGGCACGTTGCGCGTGACGTTGCAGAGCGCGCGCGCCGACGAGTGCGAGAAGAGCACGGGTGCGCGCGACACCGCCAGCGCGTCGCGCATCGTGCGCTCCGACACGTGCGACAAGTCCACTAACATGCCCAGTCGGTTCATCTCCTTCACTACTATCTGTTCAAACAACGCACTTTGCAATTACTGTTTTCCTACAAGTTGTTTAGATTACGTAGATGAATACTGGTGGTGGTGAGTGGAACCGCTAGAAAAACAATCCAACAGAATATAACTACCTGATCCCATCGGTCATGGATAATCATAAAATGGACCGGTAAGTATCACCGCCGTACACGTAAGTATGAACTTAAATGTAGCCAAGAACGCATGTTAAGCTTTAGATCTTCGGAAAAATGGTTTTGATCATAACAGATGGCGCTCTAACTTAGAGCCTTCTGCTGCGGGAAAAATACGTGAAAATTGTATCTGCTATAGTTGTTTTGTTCAGAAATGCAAAGAAAATATAGATTGTCATAATCCAAGTTATGAAAAAATATAAATAAAGGTTTAGTTGGCCCAAGTCGTTAGCATATATCATAATTCATAAGGTACTATGAACTCTATTGTTCTGTCAACCGCTTTAGATCGCATGAGTTTGCGTTGCTGAAATTAATTGCTAACTTCTTGGAACTTTTGTGGCTTGTTAAATTCAGGATGTAGGCTAACAACATTAATTTGTAAGACACAACGTTTATATGATCCCAACCTTGAGACATTAACTCTAGTTGTTTGTGATTTTTGCTATAGGTACCTACATAGATAGGTACATTTAAGACTTGAGTATACCACATTATTTATTAGGTATTGTCAACAGATCAGGTGGGCATTGTCATAAGAAGTTTGGAATAGATACCATCAAAATCGTTAGTGTGAAATAAAAATCATTACCCACGAGCGTCTCTTCCTAAATAGGTTTTAAAACTAGCTCTTGGTTAGTCATATGGTCAATGTGAAATTCTGCCAAGATTATTGGGGTAAGATAACCTCTCTTTTTGAGACGGATAAAAATCAAAGTACCTATTTTTTTAATAAAGATTTAAATAACAAAGAACAAAAAGCTTTTATATTTAAAAGATGTATGTCTAAGCAGTATAACCAATACTTAATACAGTTTTATAAAAAACACTTAACACGCACAGCATAAACGAAAATTAGAAAATTACTTACACAAAAGATCTCTGCACATCTGTCTATTCCCGAGAAGCTTTGTATTAATACAGACGGAAGCTACACCCTTCGGCTTTAATTATACTTGTAAGGAAACCGTTGAGGAAAATTGGAATGATCAATCAATACTGCGTCGAACCGCCGAACCGTACTAGAATGACTAGCTATAGAGCCGGAGCTTCGTGAATACCGTGGGTTTGAATGAGTGCAACGCAGGGAGCGTTGTACGCAGTCTGCTGCACTTATAACAAAAGAAAATATTTCGAAAGTATCGTTGCAGGTAAACAAAGAACTTCGAACTGCTTTCGCGAGCAACACGAGTTGATACAAAGCGAAATATTGCGGTGCACCAGCATATTTATCATCACGACGCACACACTCTACCCAATACGACGACGACGCGACGCCGACGTCTCGGTCTTTACGCTTCGTTCCGACTACTTAGCAACATGTTTTAATATCCACTCGTATAAGGACTCCGGGACTTAAGTAGGTACGTTACACATTTGTTTTATGAACTACCTTAATTATGGGAGAAGTTAATTCAACGTTTATCGCCGCTCAGCAAAAAGATTCTTAATCTGCCTGGTACTGAAATTGTTACAAATAGGTACCTGTGTTATACTAATGTAAAACAATAAAGTCACTCCTATATTCTAACGAGCTACATTGTACTTACGAGTATGTCTGTAAGAAGGATTATAACTTCGTCTAATCTCGAGAGATTTAAGGAAGAATTTAAGAAAGTTAACTCACAAACTTGGGTTGGTATTAAAAATTAATTAAATATTTTATAGCTTTCTTACTGAATAAATTTTTGAAATAAGTAGATACTGGAATATACCTACGAGATAGTATTTACAATTATGTTAGTACCTCCAAATAGTACATGCTTAGTTAGTAAGATTTTTTGGCCCACTTCCCACTTAATTTCATTGCATGCACCGCATTGCTTACACGTCGAGTTCACAAACAGGCGGTGCACTTTCGTAGCATTTTCGTAGTAACCGTAGCAGTCGTCGTAGTTCACGTAGAGAACTTACCTTTCCGAACGGAGTGAGTCCGCCTCGGGGCGAGGGTTCGATCTTGTCCGGCGAGGCACACTCAGCCCACGGAGTGTCGCAGGTTGAGGTGAGCGTGAGGTACCGCACGCCTACTTGATACAGCGTCCTGAGCACTCCGAGGGAGCCCCCGATGGCGTGCCCACCTTCTACCCCCACTAATGAACATAGCCTGTGGTTCAAGTGCGCCGACATTATATCTGTGGCGAATAAAAAACTACACTGAATTTGTTTATTGAATTTACCGTTAAATACCTTAACTAAAAACAAGACCAATTACGTCATTAGACTAAAATAATACATTGCAGTTAGTGTTATCTAAGTATTTCTTCCATGATATAATGGTAAGGCATTAAAACTAACATTTGCGATAAAAACAAACAGAAAAACACGGCTGTAATCTAAATGGCAGTTTCAAACTTGTGTGGATATGCCGTATCAGGTCCTAGTTCCCTGCGGCGAACAAACACGACCATTCGCTAAGAAAAATAATAGTCGTTAATGAAAACTATGTGAAATGGAGCTTGTCGGTCGAACTCGCAGACGAGTAGCACCAATTCAACATTTAATCTACATTGTTGTTGTAAGGTAAGATGATAGACTTATAAAAATGCAAATGTTCTATTTTAATTGACAAAACTATTTCCCAAAACAACGAAAATAATACAGCGTGTTTCGTGAAAGAACAATGGTAGGTATGTTATTCACTGTAGAAAAGGTCGTTGTGATACTTATATCGTACTTAAATATATCTTTCAAATAAAAACAACCCTTTATTTTCCAACAATACAACGGAGGTAAAGTAAATCCAAAGTCGTTTCGTTCAATCGGGTTCATTTGAATTACAAAGCAATAAAACTAAGAAAATGTACGAATTAAAAAAGAGTTGAATTTTTAAACTCTGCGACGATAAAACAGTGAGCTTAATAAAATTATTTAGGCAATCCTTTCTTTCCGTGGAAAGGGTGACAGGTTTTGATGGATACCGTGGTCTGTGCCCACTTGAAAAAGGGTAGCATATTGCTTTTTCAGTAATACCAAACGACAATCAGAATCATTGCTAATTAATTGTACCTACGCGTAGATATGTAGGTATATTAATAGAATTTTTGTTAGAAAAAGATATATCATCTGCCTAAGTATAGATATTATATCCACATAATATAAACATTACCTATACATAGCATCACGTCTGTTTTACCCGAAGGTGTAGGCAGAGGTGAATATCACTTTTCGCCGGGTATGTTTAGGTACCTTACGTAAGGGGCGAGCCTATTGCCGTGCATCGGGTAGAATTCCAAAACTCGAGCTGCAACCAAGATTCTCCAAGTATATTAGAAAAGTGTTTTTTCTCGACCCAGACATCGAACCCCAGACCTGGCAGTTATTGAGCGAACATACATTTGATTATGCTTACCCTCAGCGGAGGTGCAAAGTGTGAGTTGCGGATGATATTTGTCTGTCAGCCTTTGAATCAAATCGATTTGCTCGAACGTAAGCTGCACCGCGTCTCGGTGCTGTGCGTCGCAAGGCACGTACGCCGCCCAGAACTGTTGACAGAATATCACTTTGACATAATACTGATTAAATATCATGCACGGTTTGAGCTCAGCGCTTGCAGAATATGGAATTGTGTAAAACAATAGGCACAGGCAAACCATCAAATATTTCACATGGTAAACGTGAGGCAGCCGGCGCGCGGCCGCGGTTAACTCTACACATATGTAGGTACTTATTACGAACATAACTGAACGAACATATCGCATCAATCTCGTGGAAATGTGCGATCAAGTTGAAATAATCTACTTACTATCATTCCTGTTTCAGCTCATTGTTCTGTGTGCGCCATTTATTTACGTAATTGGAATATTTAATTCAGAGAACTCATTAAATTTGTTATTTTACAAAAATATTTATTGTTTGTTATTTTTTACACACATGAATTTGAGAGTCATGTTTAGTAACAGAAAATAGTTTATCTGGTTTCGTCTCTCACGTCTAGCCGTTAGATATTCAGCATATTAACCCCAGGCAGCACCTTCACCTAGAAAATTCTATTAATTTTTGGTGCATGACATTTATTCAGAAGGCATAAACCAATCATAGGGTCAAGGAACTTGACCTATTCCATTAGAAACAATCGAATACGAATACGAGGTACCTACCCATTTTTGCTTAAGGGCTACATACGAAACCATTAGATTTAATATTATGGTGCGCAGTATGACTTAACTACTTGGTTTTCTTTTTGTTTAGTAGATTTTTCCTCACTTCCCTAAATTCGTTTGGGCGAGTAATGAGTTTCATAAACTTTTCTTGTTTAAGCACGTGTAAATAAATTCTAAATCTAACTAAAACTGAATTACGAAGGAATTATGGATGAATGTTAGCTACCACAGTGTACCTATTATTTTTGAGAGCACTAAATTGATCTGTTAACAAAATTTAATTCCATGTATTGTTAAGTTCAAAGTTACTTTATCTTGGATATTATTAAGCGATTTAAATTGTCGCATAACAGTAATTAAACACAAAATATATCGAACAGTACAATTTAATCTCGCAAGGGATTACGAGGAAATGACCTACTTTATTAACAGCTCGATTAATTAAATTGTGTGGTTACAAGAGTAGAACTCACCTGCGCCGCAACCCGGCCTTGTTTGAGTCGAGGTAGGTCTGTGTGGCTCCACGAGCTGGTGGCCCACGGCGATATCGTTCGCAAGTCCTCGTCGAAACTGCGAACATTTCGTTTGTTATTGATTAGTGGTACACAACCACAGATTCAATTACGATGTTGACAATGAATTTTAAAGAAAGTAGGTAGTAGCTGCCTTAAAACACTGAAGATTATTTTTAACTTATAGGTACGGATTTATATGTAAGTAATAGCAATTTGTAATCTTACTTTTTATAGTTCTAACGATTCCGTACCTAAACGTCCTAACGGAACCTACAATGCCACTTAAATGTCCGTCTGTCAATTGTCTGATAAAAAGGAAACGCGACAAAGAATATAGGTACCACATCGAGTAGGGTATTCTTTACAATTCGATAAGTAGAGTAATACTAAATTTACTGTCTTAAAATATTTGAACTTATAAGAATGAGAAGCCGTCAGAAGTCAGCTAACGATTTTTACAAAATTTTGTTTTATAGATTTTGATAACTTCATGGCATTTAAGAGCTGAATAATTCCAAAACAATTAAAAAACTGATTTCATTGTTTGATATACATTCGTTACAGAACCCTAAATGTGCGAATTCCGACTAAAGTGTTTTTGGGGACAATAAAGTGAGTGTTTCATTTAAAATATTAAGTAGGTATGTACTTAACAAGTTTCCTAGTGGCTGGCCGCTTATGAGCTTTGTAGTGCGGTCAAAGAAACAGTCATTTATGTTTACAAAGTCTTATAATTTACCGCAGTCATAACCCATTAGGTACCTAGTTGTTTCTGCCAACTATGCATACAAACCACATAATGTACATAGAATGCACAAATTAACACTAGGATTGTAATGAATGTGAACTCATAACGACCTTGCAGCGTCGACCCAAAAACCAGTATGCCTAGAATATTCAGAATAGTTTTAGTTGATTTTCAGAGCTACCACCTGGCTAGCTTCCCAAGGGATAAAGCAGGGATTTTGTGGAACACCTGCAGACCTTCGGTGCTTTTATGAATTAACTCGCCGATAAATCATGTAACAACTTAACTTACCCAATGCAGTAACCTGCATTCTCGTAGAATGTTTTAAAAATGTAGAGCGTAAGAATTAATGATATGGTTAAATGCCTACATATTTTTATATCAATGCTTTTTTTGCGGAAGATGAGGTACTAACAAAATACTTAATCATTAATTTAACATTTATCTGTTAAATAGACTGGTATTTGCACTCAATTAGTGGCAAATTGATACCAATTGCTTGTCTAAATTGTACAATGGATGTTGTACATCACATCAAATAATACTTAATTAAAATTGATTTGCCTAGTATATTTTTAAGCCTGAATTTTTAGTACAATTTATGCAATTTAGATAAATAAGAGTTACTTAACGAGGTTGACAATTAAGCTTAATTTTGATTAGGTAGGTATGTATTTTGTTAATTTGTTGTTTTATAGTATTTATTAAAATTGACGCAAATATCATACTTAGAAATAAAACTATTTTTTAACGGATTTTATAGCAGCGTATTTTAAATTTTGTATCCCGATGTTTCGAAGTCTTTTCAGACTGAGTTGTTTTCTTTTTTTCTATTATTTTTCCCTCCGTGACTATGAAGTCTGAAAAGACTTTAAAAGTCGATCTATATAATAATAAAAAAAAACAATAATACTTTTTAATTAAATTGTATTAATAATTAATAATTACAATAACATTATAAAGTATAATAAAAAAATAAACTAATTCTAGAATTCTAATCTTAAAAACTAGATAAGGCGTCATAAAATTCCTCCAAATCGAGGCCTTGGGGGAATGTGCCTAGAAGGCTAGCAGCATTGCCACGTTGTATGGCAATGCTAATAACTTGCTTTTTAACTTCATTAAATGAAATTATATAAAATATATCACGATAATTTATAACGGATTTTCCGTTAAAAAGCAGAATTACTTCAAACCAGGTTATTGAATTAGTCCCACAAAAATTCCGTCATTGCTGTTCCTCTGTAAAATAGGACCGTCAATGATATGTGTCAGTATTTCCGACCACTTAGTAGATATTTGTGGTTAGGTATATGGTACGAGCGGTGCATCTATAAATCTAAATAGTGCATCGGGGAGGTCAGAAAAATGTAGCAAGCATTCGTACGTAGCCGAATCGAATCTGGGTGGCACACGCGTCGCAGCGCGCTGGCTCTACGCCAACCACTATGTCAAAATCAGTTAGATACCTACTAGCACACGTTTTTTACTTGTGTAATTATATTATTCATATAGCATTGTTACTTCGTTAAACAGTTAAAGACAAGTACAAGATAATACCAGTAACATGTATAACAGATATGATAAGCTACAACCGTTTATTCAAGTAACTTTCTTTCTATATTTTTTCTGGACTACCTGGCTACCTTCGAGTACGTTGAATTGAATATTATTTTAGTATATTATTTTATAACATAAATACCTGGATAACAATGTAATTAAACAAGATATTTTAGTATATAAAAGCCCAAATCGCATAGGCAATCAAAGTCCAGTCAGTGAACCAAAACTATAAAATTTGAAATACCTACCTACTTAATTTGTACAAAGTATAGTTTTCATCATGATGGTGGCGTGGCGGTAAGATACTTGCTCTTCACGTTGCAGGTCATGGATTCGATTCCCACCCAAGACGGACGTTTGTGTGATGAACATGTCTGTTTGTCTTGAGTCTGACAGTTATTATCTACTATAAGTACGTATTTACAAAACCCAAGTAGTATTTGGAATATTTTATTATCTGTTTGGTGACCATAACACAGCTCTGCTTAGTTTGGGATCAGATGGACGTGTGATATTATTACTATTATAAAACCTACAAAAGTCTAGTCTGAATGCACAATGCGAATAATGAAGGTTAAGTAATTATTTTTACGAAGTATGTAATTAATTAAATAAAAACCAAGACGTGCAGTTTGGTAGACAGTGCGTTTTCAAGCAGAAGTTTTACCTTTATATTAAAAGGCAGTAATGGAGTACATAATTGAAGGAAGAGCACACTACAGGAGATTCAGTTACCCAGCGCCTCGTTGGGTCGAATGGTCAAGGTATTGGTATAGGTACCATGAGATAAGATAAAATCCAGGTACTGAAGGTGAACCCTTTGTACAAGGAAAGATATGATTTCCTTATGAAGAAAGTTGTAATTATCATAGATCATATTAAAGACATCGTAGTCATAGAAATGGCCCTTCTAGGAGAGTCCTATGTCCCCTATGTCCAGCAGTTGACTGCTACTTACAGGTTGATGATGACAACGGTACATTTTCGATAAAGTAACCCTTACTTACTTGAAATCCTTGATTCTGTTGTGTAGAAACTTGCGTATGTTCCAGGGCAGGTCGTTGTGTCCGTCGATGAGTGGCGTATCGTGCAGCATGCGTTCGGCAAGGCGCAGACGCTCGTGCAAGGGGGCTCCGGGAGGCGCGCGTAGCGCCAGCGGGCCCGCCACGCAAGCGCTGCCTGCCACCAACACCAGCACCGCCACGCAACACCAACGACGGTGCCACACTGACAAACCTATGTATTAATCATAAAGGAAGTATCATTTCAAACATCATTTTCATATTTGACGGGCGGTGGCTTGGTCGGTAAGATACTTGCTTTTCATACCGCAGGTCGTGGGTTCGATTTACTCCCAAGTCAAACATTTGTGTGATGAAATATCTGTTTGTCTTAAGTCTGGATGTAACTATGTGTATTTAAGTATGTATTTACGAAAGAAAAGTATTATGTAGAATATTATCAGTTATTTGCTTTCCATAGTACAAGCTCTGCTTAGTTTGGAATCAGGTGGTCGTTTGTGTTAATGTCCTTCGATGTTATTATTTATTAGAAGGCGAAGGCTGATGTGAATGTCACTCACTTTCCATTGGTTATATTTAGGTCCCATTCGTAATTAGAGGGCGAGCCTATTTCCGCTCGTAGGGTACAATTCCCATTAGGCTATTAGCATTTTTTTTATTCGAACACCTAATATGTAGATACCTAGGTACTGCAAATTTTTTAAACATTTACTTCTCTAACATACTACTTAAAAGCTACCTACTTTACTTTTACGCAAAGAAAATGAACTGATTTTCGGTGACATTATGAGAATGATACGGAACATTAAATAATTATTGGATCTAAGTGTTATGGAACGAAATGTGGCCCTATGGAGCATGAGCCTATCTAAGTTACGATATCAATAATGATTAACCAATAATTTGTAGATGTTAGAACTCAAGAAGCCTCTTTATTGCCAATACTCAACTATATTAAGTAACTTTAAAAGATATTTTTTAAAAATACTTATAAAATCAATTTGGGTCATAGCCATCGTTCGTTACGAAGCTTCCGATAATCTCCCTGTCACGAGCAAACTTGCTCGATCAACCACCGAGTGCACCAGTTTATAGACTATACATACGAGTCTTTGTAAGTGAGTAACTATATAAAATTACCAGCACACACTCTTAGTTTGAAGTCCGCCCATACATAAGTACCTATCTAAAAATAATTACAGAATGCGATTTGGTAAAATATTTAGCTGCGTTTGGTGAATTTATGAGATGTTCCTCTTCTTATATTCTAATTCGGTAAGATGTAAGAGACATACACCTCTGCATGTACCTTCAGGTAATACAGGTGTCAGCGCTATATAATGTTACTACCTAAATAATTTATCGATCTTAATGTCTGTATTTTGTACAGGTATGTTGGAAGTTAGCCAAACTAGAAACCATTTTTTAGACAAGGTTTTAAAATAAAGTAGTTAATCACTAACGTGATGAGTTCCCGGTGGTGGTGGAGCTATGGCTAGTGGTGGACATGGTACCGGTGGGCGGCCAGGGCGGCGCCTTGCACGCGCTGCACGCGGTCACGCGCTCGCACTGCCCGCGCTCTGTCACGTCTGGTGCTGGCATCGACCGCTTCTTGCCCTTATATTGTGATGTATAATTAGTACTGTTTTAAGTTTTGTACCATTTAACATCAAGCTAGCCTAGCTAGCTAACCTTAACAACACCTAATATAACAGTATTGGTGGTTTTAATGAATGTAGTCGGTTATTAAGCCGCAGCATCCGTAACCGTAGCTCGTAGTAGTCGTAGCACCCCTCACTCGTAATGTGTAGTATTCGTAGCGCGTAATCGTAGTTACTTGCGATTCGTAGCGAAGTGCTACAATCGTAGCTTTCTTATATGTATTTAATAAGTAGCTTCATTAATATAATGATAGCATAAATTAAAGTACCTAATAATGTAAAAGGGATGTAGGTAAGTACTTACGTGAGTATCGTAGAAAATTGATGGGAGCCTGTTGTCGTGAGTCGTGTCGCAGGTACAGTGAGCGTGCACGGAGCGCGGCGTGCCCAGCCTCATCACGTCTGACTGAGCAAACGTTTGTGCATCGTCATCAATTAAATCACTGCGAGTACTTCTAGACTCCATCGTACTCTCGTCCCGCGACCACGTCTCTGATGGTAATTTATCTCTAAATCGCTCACTCGGAAAATCATTGTACGACATTTGCCGTTTGATGCTCTTACATCGACTGCGATTGTCTAAAGTAGAAAACTTTGTTCTTCCTAATGCGGGTGAATTCCGGGTTATAAGAATGTCGTTATTATCAAAACTGTTCATTTTTACCAACTTTTGAGTAGCTCTTCCATTTATTTCTATACTATTATAATCTCTCATTTTATCAAAACATTGGTCCACGTTTCCAGAAAAATTTGCGTACGTCGAAAGATTCGTTTTTATTTCATCTTTGCCTCTGCGCTGCGTCCTGTCGCGCTCCGTCAGTGACAACATCGAGGCTTTCTTGAGAGAACTTGCGGACCCTGATGTTATCTCGGCGAGTTGGACTGCGTTTTGATGTTTTTTTGATATCACTTCGCCTCCCATCTTTTTTAAATTAGATAACTTTCGTTTTATTTTGTGAACAAGTGTATTTCTGGGGTCGTAAGATATTAACTGTTTTGAAATATAATTTGACACACCGATCGGTTTGGACTTATTAAACTTTCTGTCTAAGCTACGATGGGAACCTATCGAAAGATGACTTCGACCCGTGTCTCTCTTAATTCTTTCTAAGTCGTAAATGTTGAGAGTGTGGCCCCTTTGGTCGTTACGATGGCAATTAACATAATTGTTCTGTGGAACGTTACAATTGCAAACTAAATCGAAGTCGGTTTTTGATATGTGTTCGTCGAGGCATTGTCTTTGTGCCGCTAGAGCTAAGCAGGCCTCGCAATCGACACCAAGTAGGAGCTCGAGGCTCGTGTTGCGTATAAAACCATCACTGAGCGTGCGCGAGCGGAAGTGTGTGCCATTCTGTGTAAGCGTGGCCCCCCACTCGAGGGGCAAGGTGTCGCTGGTGGAGCCGACGGCGGTGGGACAGCTAGCCTCGCCATCCACCATGGTGGCGGCGTCACGGTTCACATGGATAACTCGCGGCTGTCGGAACACTCGACTGTCACTGCGCACTGAGCTACGAGAGGGTGAAGGCGACGGCCGCTTGAAATTGTCAACTTGAATCATTTCTTATAATGCATGTAGCCTTCACATGTAGGTACTGTAACAAACACCTTTACTCATCAATATCGTGTGTGTATGTTATGCATTGTAGGTAAGTGTATTGGATCGGTGAGTTTATTCCAAGGGAGCATACGACCCTAATAAATACTTTCGTAACGCAGAGCTCCTTGATCCCTACAAATCATTTTTTTAAAATAACGAAAACTGTTGCATATCTTGGATATTTACTTGATTGTAAATAAATAGGTATCCATTTTTATTAAATAAGCTACAACTTTGTATCTACAGGATATGTGGCCCAACAAAGATTACAATTAAAACCAAATTCTTAAATTCTCGGCTAAAAACCGTTTGACGCGTTGACGTCTATAATAATTCAAATTTATTTATTAGGATAACGAGGATCAAAAATAAATATAAAGACCCCAATATATAAAAGAACTACCACCAATTTCATCCGAATCAAGTTAAATATTAGGCATACAGAAAATGTTTGATGGAATTAAACATTTCCTGAATACGAGTTGATTTAGGTATGTTACTTTTATATGCATTACGAACCAATTTGTATATACCTACTCAATCGAAAACCAAAAGATTTTCTTTTATTTAATATAAAATCAATACTAAATGAGTTAGTAGAGCTACTGAAAGAGCTTGCGTAGAGATTACTTTATAAACTTTTTATCTAAAGCACATTATACCTTACTTAGTTCAATGAGTATATACAATTTATCCAATTCCCAACCCTGGCACCTAAAGTATTTCTGATAAACACAGGGTAGAGAACGTGAGGTGAATCTTTGAATCTTAACTTAATATAAAAAACACGTATGATTTCATCTTCTATGTAAATTAACTAGATTCACCTACTACATTTTGCTAAAGCATCTAATCTTTTCATATATATTTTATAAAATTATGATTGCGTATAATGTGAGAAAGCTTGTTTACGCTGGTGACTGATGGCATGACACTTTAGATGGAATTTGAAGTGATAATAAATGTAGTTACCACAGTCATTTGTCAAATGATTTTAAGACAAGCTTTTTAATTACTTTTTCATATTTTAATAGAAAAGGCACACACAAACGATGAACATTAATTTACGTAGCTAAAAATGACCATATTATTATTAACTAAAACATAACCTAGCTTATTTACGACGAAAAAGTAGCCAAAAAGTCTATAATATATCGATTTATAAAAGAAGGCATCAGTGTATTCGTCTTTAATAAATTACATAATGTTCTAAGAAGTCTTGTTTTTTAACTTTTAATCTTACAAAGATTTAAAGGTTACGTATTTTTTCTCAATTTTCGAAATGTCATCTAAAAGTTGTTTAAGTACGTTTAGATGACATTTAGTAAATTGAGAAAAGATACTGGCAATAAAAATACTCTCAGGTTTGTGATCTTTAGAACGCCAGTTGTCTGAAATTAAATAAACAATGGTAATTCGCAACAAAATAACAGGAAAAAGAAAAGATTTGGGCTGATTCAAATTCGAAGTGAGTGGATACGTGAAGGCATTGAGGAAGTAAATCTTGCGCGCGTTTTCACACAATTTTTCCGGCACACTGCGGCTAGTGAAGTAATGGAGCAAAAAAAGCGAAACGAATTAGATTAATAACCAACTTAAGTAAAGACAATTTTTGAGCACCTTGAGGGATTTCGGAAAAATGTTTTATATAAAATGGGTAACTTGAACTCAAATATGCTCACGATTTTTTTTAAGGCAGAGGCAGGATTATGTGTACCTAGGTATATTACTTGACAACGTGACAATTCGACTTTTACCCACTTAGCAGTACCTAATAATAATATAATTAAAAGCGAAACATGAACCTTATTAAGTATTTTTAAAAGAAGTGAATACGTTTTTGTTGTCATTAGCGAAATATAATTTGTGCTCCTATCTATAATGGCTACTCTACAACTGTCTGCCGCGAACTGAGTGTTAATACCTCTCGCCTCGACTTGGTGTAAATTATTTCTGTTCTAAATGACCCGAACTCTGACAGCTGGCCCTTAATTTCCAGCATTTTTATTACCCGCTTTGCCGTGTAAGTTTGGTTAACTAGCCAGAACAAAAAAGTTATCAGAAAATCTAATTTTAACGGGCGCGGCGTATAGCGGCGTATATCCGAAAATATGAAAATGACCAACAATAAGTGGACTTAGCATTATCTATTTTAATAAAAGCTACTAATGAGAAAATAAAAAAGTGTCGTGTAAAACAAAACTCCAGCGTTCATCTCCGGCACTTATAACACTTAGTTAACGACGTGGCCATTTCGCGACGTTCGCGGATCGTTTCGGGAACTCTTATCGCGAAATTGTTGAATAACTTACACGGTCATTTAGACCCGACATTGAATTTCGGAGTACGTGAAATACGTAAGTACGTAATCTTTATATTTTGTTGGTTTTAAATGGTATCCTGGATTTCACGACAGTTTACTTATTTATTAATTAAATCGAAGTATCAAATTCAACCTTTTTTATCCGTCTGCGCGACTCAAAGTAGTGGTAATGTGTTTATCAGTCTATGTATGTATGTATATTCCTTTCAAGCACTGTGCAGACCAAACACCTGGGCCGATTTTTATGATTCACATATCAATCAAGATCGAGCAGCGGTGGCGTAGGAGAAGCGGAATTGGTCTCGCCTTTGAAATATAAGGTATCGAACCCGCGAGTTCGATTCCCAGTCGTGCCCACACATCTTTGTGTGATTTGTTTCATCGCCGCTGCTTAAAATCTGTGAAGATAAACATCGTGTGGAAACCGGCATGTCTAAGAACTAATCACGAGAAGACATGTGACATCCACCAACCCGCACTTAGCCAGCGTGTGTGAATTAAAGCCTCAACTCTCTCAACTCGTAAGATAGTGCCTGACAGTGGGGCACTAAATGAAAAGGGTTGAAGTGATACGTCAATCGATTCCTATTTTAAGTCCGGCGAGTGTCAGTAAAGATATGACGTTAGTGAAAATTCAAAATGGCGACGACTGGACGCCATATTGTGAAAATGAAAAAAATGAAAGTCAACAAAGTATGTCACGTGGGGTGGTATCGTTACTGAATAGGTATTTTAAAAATTTGTTTTAGTTTATACTTAATTGAAATTAGCTGAGTAAAATTATAAATTAATTTAAGAAGTAAAATATCCGATTGCGTAAAAAGTGAACTAAACTATGGAACGAACCCGTGACCTTATATTTCAAATTTTGGCGCGCCACTGTTACTCTAAGTAACATTGAAATAAAACTACTTTACGGATTCAATCGCAGTATATTTTAGATCCCTACATTTTAAAGTCTTTTCAGACTTCATGTTCACGGGTGGATTGAGATATTTGACGTCCAAAAATATAAATCACAATTATTACTGACTACCTACAAAACATTATTATTTAAGTTGCGTTTCGAGTTAAGCGTGTGATATTCGCGTAAATCTAAGAAAATACTACTCTAAGTAAGTATTTTGTGTCGACTGATAAGTATCTAATTCAATTGAACCAAAAACGTAGCATGCACAATGTACAAAGCCGAAGCAAGCTCAGCCTACTGTTTAATCTTTTGACACCTCTGTTGCCAACAACAAGTAACACGGACAACGAGCACACCCATGATTTACAATTTACATATTTTGGTCATGCTGTATCCCTTCATTTACATTTACTTTCATTGCGGCTCGTGCTGCCGTGAATATTTTCCGACAGAGCAAAATGTAGAGAATGTGACGTGCTTACCTCAGAAATCTTTAGACTATCAGGATTTCATGAGCACCGGCCAGCATAAGTAGCTGAATAGATGTCGTGTAGGTAAATATACAAAATATCTTTACCTACCCTTTGTTCCCTATATACTATGGTATTAATTAAAGCATTATAGCGGATTGAGTATAAAAGAATGACTCAAAATACTTACTGATATAACTAACCAAATTATTATCCAAAATAAGTAGTATCTTAGTGGTAACTCGTGTTATTGGTCTGACACGTAAGCAAATTGGTGCCATCAAAGCTTAATCATGTAGACCGATTTTGATGGTGGTTTTTTGAAATCTAATGTGATCAAATTATGTAGTTTTAGCTAAGGTTCTAGAAAATTTATAAAAAATCTAATCATCAGTTATTGAATAAATAAAAAACTTTCTGTAGTGTACGTGCCAGTGAGTGTACTTGTACTCACAGACAGACACAAACCTATAATGTGCTATGACCCCCCCCAAACCCCCTTTGGTGGACAAATATATTTGTCGAGCTTAATATTTTATGATCACTAATTAAGTATTAAGATATTCTATTGGCACCCAGTACCCACATACACCTACAGTCAGATAAAGATGATTAATAGATTCAATATTTCAATGATAATAATAATGTCCCGGGACATTAACACGCACGGCCATCTGATCCCAAACTAAGCAGATGGTTCTATGGAAACCGGATAATTGATAATAGCTTTACATTACTTCACCATACATATACATACTAGTTTTCTTTAGTAAATACATACTTAGTATAGATAATTACACCAAGACTATACAGAAGCAGACATATATATCACTCAAATGACTACGTTAGGGTGGGAATCGAAGCCTCGATCTGCGACGCGAAAAACGAGTATCTTACAGCTACATTACTGGCCCGTCAATTACAAAACATATGAACACAAAAAGATTTCCATAAAAAAATGTTTTGTGATTGTTATTGTATACTATTAATATAATAATAGTAATATTTTATGACATGAACACAGAGCTTGTGTCATGGAAACCAAATATACCACGTATACTTAAACTCTTTTTTTTGTAAATACATACTTATAATTAGTGTCCGACCGAATATTCGGTTTCGGTTTCGGTTTCGGCTGAGTTTCGGCAAAAACACGAGTTTCGGTTTATTTTCGGTTTCGGCGGCAAACTGGCCGAAACTACGGCCGAAACCGAATGTGCGTTCGGGAGTTTCCGCGCTGTCATCGGAACGGTCGTGCTCGGAGCGTTGAATGAGTGAATGAATCCGATCAGAGCCAATGTCGTGATTCGCTCGCTTGTTTGTGCTGTTCGCTTTGTTTTGTTGTGGTGGCGAGTTTTCGAGTGATTTATTTTGAATTTGGTAAGTTTTATCTTGTTTTATGTCGTTATATCATAAGTGCGGGAAGTAAACATCAAAAAAATATTCAATATGGCTGATAAAAGTATAATCAAAGTAAATCTAACCTAAAATTTTTTTTGGTTTGCAATTGTAAATTGTAAACAAACATCGAACATTACTTAGGTAGTTAGTTATGACTATAGTGCATTTCATTGTGATAGTATTATGAATTCAGAGTTTCAAAGTTCATTTTAGTATTTATCACCAAGGTATACTATCCAAGTGGCAAGTACAGTAGATACTAACTTTCATATTACCAATTTTGTTTTGAGAAATTATTAAGGTAAAAGACCCGATTATGACACGGGTTATGTCGATTTTTTAAATATTGTGAGTAATTAAAAGAAACCTAGACTATAAATCCTTATTTTTCTTTTTAATAAATTAATTTTTTAAGAATTGATAGTATTTAGTAATAGCTAACCTTTAGTAATTAGAATAGAAGAAACCGTGTTAATGTAATGTAATACTAATATCATATTAGTAACTACTAACTACATATGTGATTAAAAATGAAATCTATGTGATCTAAAGAAAAACAATAGAGACTGATTAAACTGACTGATTATAATAACGTTTTCTTTATTTTTTCCTCAAAATATGAGCCTTGCAAGGAAGTTTCGGTTTCGGTTTCGGTTTCGGCCGAAACAGACACCGTTGCCGAAATTCGTTTTCGGTTTCGGTTTCGGCCGTAAAACTAGTTTCGGTCGGACACTACTTATAATAGATAATTACACCCAAACACGAGACAAGCAGACATGTTCATCACACAAAGGTGAGTTTTGGGGGAATCGAACCCAAGACTTACGGCGTGAAAAGTAAATGTCATACAGACCGCGCTATCAGCTCGTTTAATGACAAGATTATGTTCTACTCTCGTCCCACACGACACTTGTTTAAAGAATCGTTTAATGCTAAGATGTTCTGTAATATTGAATCGGTTAATCAACTTTTGTAGCTGACTGTACGTCCAATGTATCTTCAATTTCGACAGATTAGTGTCCTTTTTAGAACACTTTATATAACTCAAAATAGAATAGTATTTTACCTCGGGTCTTTATTACATTTCTATTTAGCAAAAGGTTGATTCAATACATATACATAAGTAGGTACTTACTTACATATGGAAATCACTCGAAAAACGTTACACGTTTAACTTTCTGGTTCTAAATTTAACGATTATTTTTTCAAATACTGATACACGGATATTACACATTAAAATAAAACTGATTTACAATTGATTTTCATTTTATTAAACGAATCTATGACCAAAAAATGCAAAGGACACTCAGCATTCAAGCCATTGCATTGTGAGCTCAGTTTGTATAAAAATTGCAACGTTACACAAATAATCTCTTTAATAACGTTCTCTTTGTATGCAGTCAGTAATAATTATTAACAAACTTACAAACTGGGAAGTAAAATACCTTAGCCTGCCTGTACTGTGACAGAACCCGTGACCATGGAACCTGTACATCATGCGAAAAATAATGCTATTTTAAACACATAATTGTATTTTGTTTACTTCTATATATTTATGTTAAAGTAAGTAAATGGATAATAATAGTTAATATGAATTTGATCAGTTGAATTTTAAACTCATTTCGTGTCAATTGGTTAATCACACTATCGTACAATTAGGTACCTCCGTTACGGACAGGAGTCAAAGTAGACAACCAGGTCAAGGTTTGACAACCGACAAAGGTATCATGCAACGATTTTCATGAAATGCTGTGTGTTCCTACAATCGAACTACAAAAATCCTACACAACGAGCAACGCTCGGTCGTCCAAGTACTAAGTCATTATGGAAGATGTAAGTTATCATTTGTACCTTGACTATAGTTCCTACCAGTGCAGTGGCGAGAAATCCATATAACACGATTCCTACCGACTTCACCTTAGGATTGATCATGGAATAAAGAAGTTGTACTTGTTCGTTTTCTAAGGGATTGGTCAATATAACGTATGTTTTAAATAGCGTCAAAAATGCAGTACATACTTCTATGTAAGTTTGAAAGCCGTCGTAGGTAAAAAAAAGTAGGTAGGCACTTGTTATTTAATTTGGTCCGTTTTACCTTTTTCAAATTTCCACCCTTCCGCCACTGGTACCTACCGATAAAACTTAATCCTCCTAGATAATAAGTTGAAAAAATATACAATATATAAACAAATTCTCGTTTCTCATCGCGTTTTTCTGACACCGTGTATGTGATACATAGAGGGTAAAGTAACTTTTTCTCTTGAGTGTTGACCGACCACTTCAAAGGCTTGTTGGCGCTAAGTAAACATCCCGCGTGTAATTCTTGCTCGGGGCCACCTTATAGTGGTGTACATTGTCCTACGCTTTTATTTGACCATTATACACCCACTATTCTACGACTATAGTAATCTTTTTATGCTTTATTGCCACAATAGTCTGGTCGTTAAAGTTATAGAAATATTCTAGTAATAAAGCTTTCCTCTGCGATAAGGTATGTATGCAATTTAGAACTTGGATAACTTCTTTCAAAGATTTCTTAAAAAACTGAAAAGCGGACGAGAAATGAGTCCATTAGATTCTCTTGAAAAATCACAGGAATTTCATTGAGGTAATCTACAACGTACCTAAGTTGTAAGAAGTATAAATTTGGCTAAAGTGCCTAATTTTTTGAATAAAGAAAAATAATTACAC
The DNA here is from genome assembly GCA_936450015.1 of Meganola albula. Taxonomy (NCBI): domain Eukaryota; kingdom Metazoa; phylum Arthropoda; class Insecta; order Lepidoptera; family Nolidae; genus Meganola; species Meganola albula. Next base: position 8,545,661 of record OW388144.1, on the reverse strand, counting down.
CGTCTGAATAAGGGCGGAAGAAAGTAAAAATGGAAAGAAGTGGGCAGCCTTAAAAGAATTGAAATTTTAACATACTTTATAATATGTTCTCAATAACATAAAGTCTTATCCTATCTTACTAATACTGGTTGGCTTCGGCCGTAGTTAGTGACTACTTACCAGACAAAGCCGTACCGCCAAGTGGCCTTGCCGTGTTCTGGTGCGATGTCTGGTGCCACCATTTTAAGAGTCGGAATTGTTGCTAGTTTATGGTTACTAACCATATGGAGCCTCTTTCTACTGCCACCTCTTTACCGGAAATCATTTATAATTACGAGTGAATCGATTTAATGGACAGGCGCGTTTCAAAGTAGGCAAGGCATCAGGCAAGTTGTAGTCAAGCGCAAGCCTAATAAGAATAAAAAATATATATTATAAACGTAAAAGTTTGCAAGAATGTATGGATGTCTGGATGTATAAATGAAGGTATTTTTGTATGTTTGTTACTCTTTCATGCAAAAAGTATCTACCAAGGCAATACTGGCTACATTATATCTTAATAAGTACCGCGTGAGCGAAGCCGTGGGCGGAACCAATATAGAAATATTCTAATCAAGATTTTATTAGATATACAATTTTCATCTACAATATTATTTCATGAAAGCAGATAGACCGAATGAAACAAATAACGTACGTAATGCTACAATATCGACGACACGATTCAAATCGTCGGAATAAACATATCATATTTCACAAGCAAGTGAACAGCAAATATTTGATGTGGAAATCATGTCCTTTTCAATAGTTGTGTATTTTTGTGGTGCGACAGCGCGGTAACATTCGTGGGGCGGCGATCCGAGGCGCCCACCTTGGGGTGTGTGGAAGATCTCCGACCGACTCGACGTTGTCGCTGTGTACGAAGAGAATAAGCCATTTCTGTTTTGCTTATGTTTGTACAGCCGCTACGCCGCGACAATACAGCTTTTGTGTTGAGTGCACATTTTAGCATTCATTAGCGTCAGATTACTGCATCATGCATGGAAGGTTGTCTCAGATGTCTGCCAAAGGAGATACAGTGCTAATTAATGTATTGTATTATCTGATGGTAATATTTTAATCGTCATGGTATCTACATTTTTTCATTATAGCAATAAACTTAAGCGGCTTGTGTGTGTATTCCTCTTCAAAATAATTATAAAAATTTGTACGTCAGGCTAATAAGCTAAGCAAATAGTGAGTTCACAAACCGTACGTATTACGAGATTTATATACTGAGAGCATATCACAACACTTCACTCATACACGTAAGAGTGGGCTTTGTTACAGAGTTCAGTTCGATCGGAAATTGTGTTGTTGGTCAAATTTAACATCCAAGGTTTTATAAGAATAGGCGGATAGTGTATTATTCAATTCTTATTATAAATGCCAAAGTAACTCTGTCTGTCTGTCGTGCTTTCACGCCAAAACTATTAGATCGCTTTTAGTGAAATTTGGTATGAAGATACATAGTTTGACATCGGAGGAAGAATAAAGGATAATTTTTATCGAAAAGCTAGTAATTAATAACACACTAAATATTGTTCTATTGTATTCTTTTATTCAGAAGAGGCTTTTATCACAGTAAATATATAGGAACGAACCTATATATTTACTGTGCTTCTATGTATGAAGGTTTGAAACTTGTATATCTACCTACCTAAGCCTGAAGTTTCCCAGTAAAATAAGGTTTGGAGGCAATTTCTTGGAATTCCAAACTCAAAGATGAGCAGTTTTCAGAAAGTTGTATTTGACTCTCATTGAGGTCAGAACTTATCTGAAATCACTTTTAAATGTGCACGAACAAGTGTAACAAATTTTAATACGTAAGTTTATAGGTTCACCTTCTTATGAATAAAATTCATTTCTTTTTTAATATAAAATATCTAGCTACTTATTTCTGTACATTGTGAAAGCTTTTTAGCTTTCAAGTTCAATCAATGGAGTACATTTTTACAATAACGTGTCTATTTTGCTAAGCATTTGATAAAATACTTTGATACCCTTTAGGCACACCTGTAGGTGACATGTTTAAAAATAGCTTTTTATACCATTGTTTAACATAAAATAAATTAATAACTACTGTTTAATTTAATTTTTAGACTAGTTAAAATTTGTCTGCAATCCCTACTAAATGCGAAAGTAACTCTGTCTGTCTGTCTGTTACGCTTTCACGCCTAAACTACTGAACCGATTTGGATGAAATTGGGTATGAAGGTAGTTTGAGACCCGAGAAAGGATATAGGATAGTTTTTATCTGACTGCGCAAAAAGTTAGGCGTTAGTTAGTTTTAGGCGCGATAACCGACATACACGCGGGCGAAGCCACTGTCGGAAAGCTAGTATTGTAATAAAAACAGTCGTAACCTTACTAATATTATAAATGCAAAAGTAACCATATATAAATGTCGCGCCTCGGCACCAAAAATACTGTACCGATTTGGATAAAATTTGGTGTGGAGACAGTTGGAAACCCAGGAGAGGTATATGATAGTTATATCCGACTGTTTAAAAAGAGGTTAATGGTTTAGCGTGATAACGAACATACGCGCGGGCGGAAAGCTAGTTCCTTTTATCTCGTTGCAAGTAATAAGTATTGCGCGAACAATGAACATGATTTATACATAAATGTTAACAATACCGACATCTCTACACAAGCGAATATTGTTGGACCGTCTCATAACTACCTTCCATTAAGAGAATAATGGAAATATCTAAGGAGGAAAAATAAAATGTAGTTGAAAGATTTCTGTGTAGGTAACTGACCGGTCATTTGTAAGCGGTCAAGAAAAATGCTTACTCGTTTAGAAAAAATAATCGAACGTGCGGCAAGGGAATACATAAGCTTTGAGGCTTCTAAAGGTTAAAGTACACGTTTACCAAACCACAGACATTGTCTCGCCGCTGGTCACTTAAAAAGCTTTTTTAGCAAGGAAATGTATTACAATTCTGATATAATTTGATAATTTATTATTTTGTGGTACTGACAAAATTAAGGAAGAATGCATCGCATCTCTAGAGTTATCAACATCCTAGTTATAATCAATCCTAAAACATACTATTAAGTTGCTACGCATTGCTTTCGTAGCTCGTAGCAACTACATGCTACGAGGCGTCGCGTGCGCCGTGGTCTCGTAGAAGCCGTAGCAAAAACTGCTACGGCAAATGTATACCTATTTACTACGACGTAGCGACGAATTACACTACAGTGCCGCGTGTCTAATAATATGAAATATAATATTTTAGTAGAATCAGAAACAATAAAGCTTAATCTGAGCTAAAATAAGAATATCCAATCCACATATCAAACCAAATCTAAGAACACTCAAAGTTTAAGTAAATCCTTAATAAGAGTTCGGTATGTTCATAGTAACCCTGTTTAGACTTTCTAGTATAACAGGTATGACCCTAAAATGTACAATTTAAAGAACGATAAAACTTGAGTGCGATCATGAAATCTTCATTCTCATTTTAATGAATCTTTACAAAAATGTTTGAATTGGATAGGTAGTTGATTTTGTGCAAAAGGTAACTCTAGCTGTAGATTTACCCCAAAAGTTTTGGTTAAGTTTCTAGAATCAAAATATGAAGTATCTACATAAGTAGGTATACAATGCATCCCATTTGTGCTAAAAGTAGGTACCTAAGTTGTTAATAAACTCAAAGAACTTTTAAATAAATTTGCTAATACTTACGCGCTAAACAAACAAAACTAATAAATCACGAAAAAGTTTCACAGCAAATAATTGTTCCACAGGTTATCATGACGTATTAATAATACATTACTGGTACAGTTTGAACACTATAGTAGACGGACCGCTGACAGCATGTTGAGCCGGGCCCGATGTTACGGGTGTTAGCATAACGACCCTCAGCCAGATTCGAAACGCGTGGGTACGAATACGTAGTCAACGCGAGGTGCACTACTCTGTCACGCGAGCAACCGAGACGAGCGCGAGGCTTTGACTGGCTTCGCTCGCCGCTCGCTGCGAATAATCCATACCCGAGAGCCGAGGAGGCTGTGTTTACCGGACTGAAGGGCGGTCGGGCGAGCGAGCTTTGACTGCTACCGCCGCCGCAGCTCGCCGGGCCAGCCGCCGCCAGCCGCTCTTTGCGCCACGCAGGCCACGCTCCTTCATGTTGACACAATTTGAATTAATGTCACACAATTAAGGACCCGCACGCTGATTGCACCCGTTACGGTAACGTAATGACTGTATCGATGTATTAACAAAATGTTTCAGTTTGATGCTTTCAAACGAAATTATTTTATCAAAATGTAAATCCGTAGAAATAATAACTATCCATAAAGGATTTTCCTATTTTAAATAAGTATTTATTATCTTTATTTTTGTACAATACTACTTCTATAACCCATATAAAAGTTTTGAGTTTCCAAAGGCGTGTTTCATCACCTGAGATAGTCTCTAAAATACTTTTTTGTCACCAAATCACTCACTATGATATTAATTTCAGGTTTTGCGAGATCAACTGTGTGAAATTACATAGGTATGTACAAATGCTGGTAGGTATACGATACGTAGACAGTTTATCAGTAGTAAGGCAGTCCCTTTGTTTAGAATTGTCTAATCTAGCATCGAATATTTGCGAAGCAGTTACAGTGCGTGGGCCTCGAGTTGAACCATTATTGTCAACCTAAATATGTTGTATTTAACATGTGGTGTAGTATGGGATACATTATAATTTACTAGCTGAATCTCTCAAATGTAATAATCTATCAATTTTTAATAGTCAAAGTAATTTTGTAAAATAAGAAGTCGTTACGAAATAAAATGGCGCGTTAGCCTGAATTTCTTGCACTCTATTGTTCGTATACCAATAAATAACGGTGACGTGACCAGTATAATAGTAGCTGCATTAGGTTAGGTAGGTAATTCTACGAGCAAAATGAGATTTCTGGCTCCCACTCCTCAAGACATGACTCCTTTAATGGGACATCTGGAAAATATGCCAACGAAATAAAACACAGATATATAAATAGAGTAAAATATAAATTTTGTGAGAGGCGACTTTGCCTCAATCGCAGCTATCTGTGGCAAGCCTTGTTTGTTTATTGACCATATCCTTTGTGTCCAAACGGCTTTTGAAAATGATTTAATGTCCGCGCACTCGAACCCGCACTGTTTGGTACCTTTTTTATTTATAACCACAAAATGTTAATTTTTATATGACCAAAGAAAATGTTTTCATCCAACCACAAAAATAATGTAGGTATACTGACTGTAGATACTTAACGTAGGCAATATTTTTTACTATGATCTCTCAACAATCCAAAACTTCGATATGAAAGGTATGACCAAGTCGTAAAAAGTTAAGTTTTATTACAAACCGGAAAATATTCTGTATAAGATTCCAAGGTTTCTTGAAGAAATAAGCGGAAAGGTAAGTCAAGGAGTAAAGTATATGACGCAAAAGGCATCTTCGCCTCTCGAGAGCACTGTGAAAGATGTTTGGGTCGCGTCACTGACGTGTACGCTTATGAATGCTTCAGACCCTTTTCATGCGACCACCAAAAGAATTTACACGTTGATACTTCTTTAGTAACAAAATGCTTTTGTTATTCTGATAGATTTTTAAGGTGAGCGCTGTGTTCATTGTTATTTATTTATTTATGTAAATACACTCTGCAATAGACGTGATATGTATTTCCAGGCTTTGTGTTAATATCAGGAGGTGTTTGTGAACAGTACATTGTAACAGGTTTCTTTTATTATGGAAAATCCATAGAATTTAAAAGACAATTTTGTTTCTACGTAACTATTTATAATGTCTGCAGCACTATTAGAAGATGTCAAGAAAATGGATTTAGATAGCTACCCTATACCTCACGGGGGGTGTCTCTATGTACCAATGTAATTACTGGATATTTGTGCGTTTATAGCTAAAGCAATTATTGTTAAATCGAAGTTTGAAGGTAAATCAGTGGCTTTTAATTAAATTCTGAACCTACTGACACATTCCTAAATATGTCGCTGTTTAAGTTTATAATTATATTGTTACTTGTCTGCTAACATCGTCGCTTGTTATCCGTTGAATCTAAACACAGTAACTCTATTAGGAAGGCGCGTTTATGAAGCATAGTTAACATTAATCCCTTGTAAGCCTATGAAGCAGTAAATTACCACAAGATAATATTGTGCTGTGCACCTAACACATCTCACAAGGAGGCAAATGTTTTCAGCAGGTATTTCGAATATCGTCTTAGCGTATGAAACTTAATAAAGTGGGTTAATTTAGCGAGCCCCTGCCGAGTTTCAAATTAAAAAAATACTGTGTAGGCTTCGAACATAGATATGCAAACACTGGAAATGAAATTATTTTATAGTTAATTCAGGATATGACAACAGCTGTTGAGATAAATACGAATAATGAGTAGAATAGAACAGGTGATCGTGTACAACGCATTTTCCGCCCTAACCGACCACATTTAGAGGCTCACTCATAAATATTAAAATTAGCAACGGTACGATTCATAAATAAAACAAAACTGTGCGATATTTTAAACATTTGCCGCACTGTCGGTTATATTATGCTGAACTGAAATCTGATCCTACAAAAATCTCAAAAGAGACAACGTTGGGTTGATATAAAATGTTGTTGGGAGTAACAACCACCCATAATGTCAAAGAACAATATATAATACCTTCAAGATAAACACCATAAACCACATATCACATTTAATGACATGAAACCGGCATTTATGTCTTCTTAGACCATAATTATTGCAGCTACCTAAAGATTATTTTGTAATATGTCTTTACGAGATGAGTGTCAGTAAAAATCTGCTATAAATCAGGTATTCGAAAAGATAATATCTAGGTAGGGTCTTATTAGATTTATATTAGGATCTTCTTATTAGATAGTAAAGTCAAGGGTCAAGGTCAAGGTCAAGTGCGAGTCAAACCCGTACATAAAGGGTTTCGTATTTTTAACAGGTATTTTACATTTTGTAACCCGTCCGATTATTACTCGTCAACCTCTTCAAGGCAATTTGCTGACAGTCAGTGATAGTTTTCTTTTTAAATTCATCATAAAGTTACTAAAGAGAGGGGGGGGGGGGGGGCACTTTTAAGCTTAATATTTCGTAAATGGAATCCTAAGTCGACAAGCGTTCTTATTATACTACCTTACTATTTTGTAATAATTCCGTTGAGAAAAAGGGATGCAGATAAGCATTGTATAGCCGCATCCCTCTCTTTAAACAGAATCATAATCAGTTTAATCAGTTTAATCCCTATTATATTACGGCTGCTGGAGTACCAAGCGGTTCTAAGCTAACCAGCTAACGGACAGGTGGACGTGGACATGGACAGGTAAAACTATTGCGGTTCTTAGTTTATTACTGAACTCTAAAACACATCTTATCTTATCTTACTAATATTATAAATGCGAAAGTAAGTGTGTGTGTGTGAAGGTTTGTTACCGCGTATCTCCATAACCGCTCAACCGATTTTAATGAACTTTGAAATGTAGGTAATGTATACCCTAGAATAGGACATAGGCTAACAATATTTCCAAAAATCATCCCTTAAGAGGGTTAAATAGAGGGGTGAAGTTTGTATGCAACTTTTTATTCCTTGGTCCTATTCATTTAAAATTCGGTACACATAAACCTTAAGAAAAATAATGAAATACGGGTTTTTTATTTTTCCATAATTACCCCTATGAGGTGTGGATAATGAGTTTTAATGGTAAAAATTAAAGTTTCTCTGTATCTGTATAGTCTGAAGTCCGATCCACTCCAAATTCGGCACACATATACCTTAAAAGAAATCATGAAACACGTGTTTTTTATTTTTCCAAAACTACCCCCGGTGGGGGTGTTAAATGAGTTTTTTTGGAAATACTAAATATTCCATAACTGTTTAGTCCTTGGTCCGATTCACTTCAAATTCGGTATAAATAAAGCTTAAAACAAATAATGAAACACGTGTTTTTTATTTTTCCAATTTTTTTTATTTTTATCCTAATATTACGCGTGAGAAGCCTGCGAAATTATTCTGAGTTTGATTTTCTTCAAAGTTGATATCAATACTCCTTCGTGCTTTTTAGCTAAATTACTTTTTATTTTGACACAATGACGTTTGATAACTCGGACCGATTATTAGAATTCGAAATTAAAATTTTATTTCTTCTTAAATATTGAATGAAAAACTTACAATGATCATGGTCTAAGAGACGTAGTATTTTTTAAGAAACCCCTATAGATTTATGGATATACCTATGGGTGCTTGCCGATTTCAAAATGTTGCTTACACGCCTACACTACTGAACTAATTTTGTATGGAGATAGTTCGAGACCCGGGAAAGGATAGTTTTATCCGACTGCGAAAAAAGAGATTAATGGTTTAGCGCGATAACCGACATCCGCGGGCGAAGCCGCGGGCGGAAAACTAGTCTATAACATAAAAATGAATCACAAAATGTGTTGGTAAGCGTATGCGCTTACCAACACATTTTACGATGACTCGATGACTCGAGAACGGCAGAACCGATTTCGATAATTATTTTTTTTAGAATATTCCTTGAAATACGAGGATGGTTTTTACGCAGACGAAAATTTAAAATCTCCTCCGAAACCGCTTGACCGATTTTTTTTTTTATTTTTTTTTTTTTTTTTTATGTTTTCGGACCCGCCAGGTGGCACTGCTTTACCGGGCAGGACGACGTTCTGCGGGATCCACTAGTTTTAAATAAAAATGAGTAAATTAGGTGAAGATTCCACAATGCCAAACTTGTTATTGTTTAGATGTAGTATCTAGCTAAATATTAATTACATGTTAGCAGGCCAAATAGAGAGTTCTCAGAAACCAGTTGTTTATTTAAATTTGTACCAAACAGTATAACGCAAATATTAACCTTAGGTAGAACTTCCAGGACTAATACAAACTGAGAGGTTGTCTTTGACTCGTAAGTAAAAGAGCTGGGCGAACTTTTGTAACATTCGGAATGAAATAACTAAGACAAGTACTTACCTGCAGCACCTACTTATAGGTAAGTACTTATGTAATTGTTTCTGTCAGAATTCACAATGTGCTTATCAAAATCGAAATTCTACATCTATCAATAATATTCAATTGAAGTCTCTCTTGAAAACGGCTTCAACAATTTTTATGAAATTTAGCATGCAGCGGGTTTTAGGGGCGATTAATAATCGATCTAACTAGGTTTCATTTTTAAAAAACGTCGTTTTGTTCGTATTTTGAGGCAAAGAAAAACTGCTACAATATACGAAATAATTAGAATACGAACGCAAATTTCGCCACAATGTTAGTATTAGGGTAGCTTAAGTGGGAGTTCGGTTGGTCTCGAAACCAGAAGATTCTGGTTCGAATCCAGATGATAATATTTAACGTAGTGGATGTGGGAGAATGTGGGCGTTCTTCGTCTCTCGGCTCTCAGCAGTATAGACTCAATAGGTTTTAATCAAACAAATTAATTCACTTTACAATCACAATATGCACATGACTTGGATAAAAAGGATTACTTTTTTTGGAACGCGGCGAAGTCGGACGTAGATTGGCTACACAAGACTTATGTTCACCGCTGTTTCTGCCACCCAAGTGACCGTTGACAGCTCCATGTTTCATATTAATATTCAATTGACGTTGACATCCGGTCACTGACGTTCCGTCCTCCGTTGTTTATTTTTTTTATAGTTCCTTTTTTTCTGAGAAAAGCTATTACTGAGAGCCTTTTAATATAATTCCCAAAAAAAACGAGTAAAACTTGGTCATCCAGATACTTTTTACTAAATTGCGTTGGTAGTTGATTGAAAACACAGAATTCTCTTCTCCTGCTAGATGGTCGCATATAAATATCACTGAATATCCTATCTCACGGGAATGCAGTCTCATAAATTGTATGATTTACCTGAATGAGCATACTATCCAGAACAATGGTATTTATTATAGTTAGATATAAAGTCTCATGTTTGTTTAAACGAATCCCTGAAAATCTCTGAAATTGCCAGTCGGATGTCAATTATCCGATAATTAAAATTATTATATAAGTAATAGATGTATTGTACCTAATGTACATAGGCATATTACAACATCTTGGATTAGTATTGCCATCCAACATGGCAATGCTGCTAACCTTTTGGGTACGTTCCCGAAAGATAACGATGAGGAAGAATTTTTTAACGCATTACCTAGTTGAGGTAGTTCAGATTCGGCATTGGTTAGTTCAGGTTCTTAATTTAGGTTAGTGTTGAGATGGTTAACCAGTAACGTAGTTTAAGTAAAACAAACGAACTGGTAGGTAGGTAACTTACATTGATGCAAAAGTCTTATTTATTATCTTGCTAAGAAAGTAATAAGTGAGATGGTTGTTTTTACAATGCTCTAACATTGTAAGTTGAAGCGACGCTGATGGCCGGCGGAACATTCGTTTAACTGAACTTTTTATGGTTTCGTCAAAAAGAAAACAACTTTCACTAATAGAAATTCCTTTAGATTCTGTAAATGGAAGACGTGCGGAGTAACAAAATCCCGCCTCTAATATTTTCTTTGGGTCTTGGACTTGCGACTTGCGATATAGGTACCAGTTTACGCTACGTTAGTGTTATTGGGACCAAAGGACTGGAATAAATGTGTGATACAAGAATATTGAAGATTTTTTTCGGCTCAACGGCGTTGATGTAATATGTCCTACACATCTTTTGGTGTTTTGTTTGTTAATGGAAAGAATGTCTAGACCACTTTTAGCAAGATACACGTACACAATACGAACGAAATATCACACAGCTGTGTGTTTGCGTACTGCCTAGTTATCTTTATAGTTTGTGACTGGTTCGTGTAGTGGTTAGTGACCCTGACTGCTAAACCAAAGGTCGTGGGTTCGATTCCCACCCAGGACAACTCTTTGTGTGATGAGGACAAAGCAAATTGTTTTCAATTCAATTCAATTAATTGTTTTTGTGAATATGTACAATATTATGTTAACAATTTAATCAAGTTTATCTATATTCTGCCACTGTTGTAGCAATACTAGCAATACAAAATATTGTCATAATAAATAAAATGAATAAAGAATTCATTACAGATTAACAATTTCAAGTTTCTAAATAAAATATAGTGTATATCATATTCATTAAATAGTTTAAAGTCAGCATAAAATTCTATAATTAATAATACCTGTTATGTGTTTACTATACATAGTCTCGTCAGTCATACTGAAGCCCATAATTTAGGTATGTGCGCTACCACCGTATGTCAAAATCTCTTAACTATAGATAATTATAGTTAACTTAACTATAGTAAGAAATTCATTTAAAGAGTAATATGCTTTACTTACCAATATATTTTTAATTTTAATTTTGAAACATTGTAGGTTTTTAATTTTACTTTTGAAACAGTGTTTGTTCTGTGTCTAGGTGTAATTTATCTTTAATATGTATGTATTTAAAAAAAAGTATTTACGTAAACTACTTACCCATAAAACAAGCAAATAAAATTTATTAATTTGGGACTATATGGCGCTGTGTGTATGTCTGAAAATATTATTATTACCTTTGTACAAGTTTGTTGGTACGTAGCGCCTAAACGGATGGAACAATTTTGCGCTTTATCCGAAAGCTGAAGTGATAAAGATCGGGGCATCGGCATCGGGGTTATTAAATTAAATTGATTGGGTTATTCCTTCTGAAAGTGCGATAGGGCGATCCGGCAATAATACCTTTTTGTCGGATCTAAAGAAACTGAAAGGGACTAGGGCTACTGGAGGTAATTGCATTGCGCAATGAAGATAGACAACCGACTAGAAGTTCCACAAAATGATTCTTCATTTCATTTAACCTAACCTAACAGGATTAAGTACTAAGATCTTGTGAACTAAGGTAGGTATAGTTTTTTTTTATTGGAAACAATTAAACATATTACAATAAATTTAACTTATTCGTTACTTTACTTATTCGTTAACAGCCGCATTAGTACAAATTATTGTGTCGCGGCCATTAGCGTCCACCTCCAAGAGGAGAGACACAATGTTCCGGTTAACCTGTTACAAGAAAAAAATACATACAAGTAAACATAAATGTACAACAAAAAGAAAAAAATAATGAAGAGAACTTATAGTTACTTTATTGCATAAAGGTGCTATTCCAAAGCGGAGTGCAGAAGTGAGCGGCAGACAGCACTCTTTTTCTACTTAACCTACTAGACATCGCTTTACTCAAATATTTTATGAAATAGTAGGTACTCATTAAAAGTTGGCATATATATCGGGGAAGACAGCAAATTTTTATTAGTTTGTTAAAATTCTTGTGATTAAACTGAAGTTCTTATTAAACTTAGCTTTTGGTTGGATAATATGTAGTGGTATGGCATATGTTAAGCCAGGTGGAGCCTAGCTGTGCGGTCTGTGGGTATCTGGTCGATGCGCCAGCATGTTAGCCAAGAATTGATTCGACTAGCCGCACGTGCTGTCGGCAGCTTTTGTTAGTTAGTTGCTTACAGCAGCAGCTTCGGAATCACATCTTAAATAATGTATTTTATTCCCAAAGTTAAAGCCCCATTGAGTGAGGTGACCTCAGACTAACCATAAAAGATCGAATAAAGCTCCCGTATTGAAAAATAACCTTATTTGTTGACGTCTAGTATGCTTGGGAGGAAAATAAATTTGCTCAGTTGGATACGGGGAGTCCGGGGCCTGCGCCAATGTCATCTTATTGAAACCTGACTCTACATTCGCCTGTTTATTTACATTGATAGTACATACGTACCGGGGTTTGCTATGAGTGTTTACTAAGTACTAGTTTTATCCTCACCACTTTTACTACGTCAACCTCGTGATGTATTGAAACATTCCAAAGGAAGGAATCCCTACTTAATATCTTTTTTTTAATTTCGAAAGTAAACTTTACTTTCAGGCCTACACTTTTGAATCGATTTGGATGAAAATTGATATGAAGATAGAGACCCGGGGAAGGGCAAAATATAGTTAAAATAGGTTAAGGTTTTGCGCGATAACTGATATAAGCGCGGGTGGAGCCGCAGGCGAAAAGGAGAGTTGAAATGAAGCCGCTTTTTGCCGAAAAGCTGGACTAGTAATAAATATTATCTACTGTGTACAAATTTTTAACAAAATCTGTTTAGCCTATTTGCCGTAAAAGAGCAAAACATTCATCTACTTTCGCATTTATAATATACACACAGGCGCAATTAGAAGAAGTTATAAAAGTTTAATTGCAAATAACATTTTTATATATATTAAGTTATGAATTAATGAACTATGTAATAAATTGGCGCATTTTTCATAACGCCAGGGCATTATGAATAACAATAAGCTACTTCGGACGAAGGCAATAATTGTATAAACAAAAGATAAAACTAATAACCAATCCGAGAGGAACACAATTTCAATTACAGTTATCACACTGTCTGCCCTCTCATATTGTACATTTTTATAATGTCCTACTACTGAGTTCAATGAACGGCAATAAGCTCGCCGCCTATTATGTATGGTAGTTACCATACATTGGACGGCGGAATGTGTTGATATTTACCTATGCTTAAACTTCTTGGTAAAACAGGCGTCGCTCGTTCGATCCCCAGTCGTGTCATATCTTTGTGTGATTGTTTTATCACCGCTGCTGAATATCGGTAATGGAAATTTACGCGAGAAGACCGGCATGTCTAAGAACCTCTCCCATAGCCTTCCAACTGTCCCTATAGCCGTAGCTTCTTCCGTCCAAGTACATAACGACGGACATGTGACACCCACCGACCCGCACTTGGCCAGTCTCTCAAGTCATAAGATAGTTGAGAGAAGACCCGTGCCCAGCAGTGGGACACTTAAAAGGGTTGAAGTGATACACGCGATGAGAGCCGCGGGCGACACAAATAAAACGAATCTAGATATCTTGTTTTGTTTCCACTGACACTAACAAAGAGGTCCTATATTTTAGCCGAAACTGATGAGAATTTGTTTCATTAAAATAAGACTTACGATCAAAACGTGAGACGCTATTTCGGCAATTGTCTATATTGTTTTCTGTAGGTATAATACTAGCAAGCACCTTCTTAATCATAAAATTACGTATTATCCTTACCAATATTATGAATGCGAAAGTAGCTCTGTCGGTCGCGCTTTCTCGCCAAAACTACTGAACCGATTTAGATGAAATTTGGCATGGAAATAGTTTGAGACCCGGGGAAGGACATAGGATGGTTTTTATCCAACTGCGCAAAAAGAGGTTTAAGAAAGGGTAACCGACATACACGCAGGCAGGCCGCGGTCGAGAAGCTCACTAGCAAACAAAAGGATCGTATCTAATCTAACTTTATATAAAAATCAAAGGTCACTCCTGTGTCCCAAAATCGAACATATCTCTAACTGAAATAGGAAGTTCATCTAGGAAGATTTTGGGAGATAAACACAGTTTTCGTACTGAAGTTTTACGAGTTCTCTCGTGACCAGGTGTTGTTCTTGATGTACCTACTTACTCACAGGCTTCGGCCACGGTTAGCATCGCCAAACGACAGTGAAGTATGTATGTCGTGGCCTGAAAAGCTGAAACATACGCCTTAAAAAACTGGATGTTTTCTTCGGATAAAATAATTATTAAGTGTAAGTCCACACGGTGAAGTCGCGAGCGAATAGTAAAAAACATAATTTCTTAGTCTGTTTTCTATTTGACAACACTAAAGGTTATTTAGAATTTATCTTCCAGATTTGTGCTTGCGGTAACTTATAACTTATTGATTAGTTAAAATGGACGAAGCCGTTTGCTCAATATCCATTGAATATTAATTTGATAAACGCTGCTAAATGAATCTCCCACTCTTCCTTATCGTAGTTATCTCGGTCTGTCCCCGTATATGTATAAATCATGACACGACACATTTTATTTACGGTAACTCGAAGGTATTGCGTGCTGACAATTGATTTATTGGTAGAACGGGACTATGGTGTCCCGATTTACACATTATTTAGTTTACGTGTTTGAAATATTATAAGAGGAGAGCAGGATGTATTACTTACCCATCATGTAAAAATCCCTATTTCCCTAGATCACGACATCACCTGTGAACGGATGGACTGATTTCAGTGATTCTTTTGGCGAAGGTTCTTAAGTAAAAAAAACGACCATAATAACTTTTCTTATGTATCGCCTTTGACAGTGTAATCATTTTTAAACTTATAACGCTACACTAGTTGACAGTTGGTGCAATGCACCATAGAAATAGGAAGGTATAAATCTATGCAATGCAGGGTGCTACTACCATACATACATAAAACAGAAACAAAGGTCGAGGTATGCTTATTGATAAAAAAAATATAATTAAAAAAAATTGAAATAGAGTATTTACAAGTAGGTACATTCAGTATACCACCTGTACGAAGCTAGTACAGGCAGCAACAAAGTAGTTAATAATTATTTATTAACACCAACCTACAAATACATTAATTATTAATATCCAAAGCCTAGTGTCACAGAATATTATGACAATTGATTTCAATTCCGATCTTCTGATCAATTTTCAATTTAGACTTACTTGATACTTGTTGGTTTAATGGATTTTACCTGGAAATAAAAAAGAACTCATTGGATTTAGTTTAAAATTATTTGATCTTGTTTTGAAAACGTTAGTCAAAAACGTTATGTATAACGTTTTTACCTACCTACGACCTATGTTGATACTAATGTATTTTATAGTAAGTAGGTATTTTGTAGGGATACATTTGAAAACAATCACGTAAATACATAGAATCTTCATGTTCAACTCAAATTAACTTACTAAACTTATGTTCTACGTGTAACGTTTCAGTAACAGTGCGCTCGCTCTACATTAAGTGACAGCTGTCAGTACCTACAGAGCGCCAAGCAATGGGACTTAATTAATTAAGTATACCGCAAACTTTATTTGCACGCAATGAAAGAGAATATACCTGCAAGAAAATTAAGAGTGTCAAACGTTTTTACTCTTACTTTAAATATTCGACAGCTTTACTGCAAGGTATGTAGCTGGAAAAATAGCATTTACCTATAAAGCAACATTAGGGATGACGACAAGGTATTAATTATCGTATATGAATTAGTCCGTCAGTAAAATTATAAAAAAATGTTAAACAAGATTAAATAATATAAACAAGTATTTATATTATTTATACTTTATCATTAAAGACGGGCCGGTGGCGTGGCCGGTAAGATACTTGCTTTTCACGCCGCAGGTCGTGGGTTCGATTTCCACCCGAGACAAACATTCGCTTAAATATGTCTGTTAGTCTTGTGTCTGGGTGTAATTATCTATATATATATATATATAAATGTATATATTTACAACAGAAAAGTATTCTATGTAGTATATTACTAGTTATCTGGTTTCCATAGTACAAGCTCTGCTTAGTTTGGGATCAGATGACCGTGTGTGTTAATGTCCCACTATATTATTATTATTATTAAAATCCTACTTAATACTATAAACCCGAAAGTTTGAAAGAATGTATAGATGTTTGTTATTCTTTCACGTAAATCCTACAGGACAGAATTAGATGAAATTTAGTACAGAGACAGATTATGGTCTGGAGTAACACATAGGCTACTTTTTATTCCAATAAATACCATGCGGCGAAGCCGTGGACAGAAACTAGTGAAATAATATTAAGATTTATTGTATTAAAGTTGAATAAAAGTCTTAAATCGCACAAAATAAATACGCTCCAATATTTTTAATTTGTCTATCTATCGGGCAAAACAAAAATGTTTGCTGTCATCCCTATTAGGACATATCATTCAATTCAGCATGATCAAGAACGTATTTTTATTTGTCATCTCATCTCAAAGATTTCGGGCAAAATCTCGTCTACATCATTAAGGTTGACACTAAAAAAACATATAATATTTAACGACTAAAACATTCAGATCATTAGCAGAAAACATGAAAAAGCGTTTGAAATACGACTTGTTTATTACTGTTATGAGGAAGGTCGGGGAAAGTGAGGAGCGGAAATGGCGGCGGGAGGTGAACTCGGGCAGGCTGAATATTGCTCACCCACCTTTATAGTATTTGTTCTTTTTTACTTCGGTGCGATATGCACTTGAAGTTTCAAACTACAAAAGAATGTTTAAAACCTTGAGCTATGATACCAAACAATAACGCTTTTCTTGGTCCACTTTACTTCTAACCTTTTCAAATTGAATATCCTACAAAAACAGAGTTTTATGCAATGACCTAATTCTGGTATTTTTTTATTAAATGTACCTATTTTTTTTATTCTGAAATAGGCTTGCGCTTGACCACAACATGCCTCATGTTAAGCAATGATGTAGTCACAATGGAACAAGTGTGCCCAATATACCGGTTAACTCGTGATTACGAATGATTTCCGGTTAGGCGGCAGTGAAATGACGCTTCATATACTTAGAAACTATAAAGGAGCAACAACTCCGGACTCCGACCCACCCTCTTGCGGTGTCACCAGACATCGCACTGGAACACAGCAAGCCTGCTTGGTAGTGCGGCTTTGTCTGGTGGGTGGTCACTAACCACTATCACAGCCAACCAGTTTATTGTCACCTGTTTTGCACCACTCGGGTCCACGTGTGGGGATCGGATCAAAAGTACACTCCCACGGACGAAGGTGACTTAGCCCACAATTCATGTAGTTATTGTTATCCATTACAGTATTCAAATAATGAATGACTAAGTAAATATTGAAACAATAATTTCTAGAGTCTTCGATCAAACTTTACATTAACCAAGCTAAATTGAGCCTGTAAAGTCTGTGTACAACATAAGATAAATGAATATGTGATGTAAGTATGCTGATGTATTTTAATATTTCAAGTATCTCGTTGGTATATGTAAGTATTCTTGGGATTTACAAGTAAACCAGTTCTAGGTGTTTATAACATAACTTAACATAAGTCACAAAGGTAAAGGTTTTATCTATGAGATTTGATGAAAGTTTATCAGGATAGTTTAAACAAATGAACGACATAATTAGTAATTGTAGGAAATAAGTAAATATATTAAATTTTTAATTTACAGTAACTTGAAAAATGTAATACCTTCATGCACCAAGCTTTTAATATATTTATCAGAGCATTCTCATATAACCGTATTCATAAATATATTATTTCTCTCCCCAGCTATTTTCGAAGAAATCTCGCTAAGAGATTTCTAGGGTCCCAATAAAACATATTTTATATGTTATAGATAAACCCTTACGTAAAATGGTATGAAAAATTGGGTTACATCCCTACAGGTACACCAGGAAAAGTATCTAGGTAATTCGAATTTACAAACATGGTTTTGCTCAGAATTATATTCGGAATTGTATTTTAAATCGAAAAAGTTATTTAGGGAATACTTCCACACCAACATTAACATTAGGTAGTTGAAAAATATCAACTACTATCTGACCTCGTATAGAGGGTGACTGGTAGTTTTAAATATTTGACTAGTGATTGTGATCATGGTTGCCAGTCTTTCGATCTTCTATCGTATACACTTCAGAAAGTGTGCGTTTGAACTACATAATCTTATACCCCATCTCTGTTCTTTATCGGACAACTAGAGGTTATGCGCCATTAATACGAGTATACTGTGAAAATTCCACGGGTATGCACAAAGCGCTTTGCTTTCTCTTTTATGGTGCGAACTGCCTAGTTATGGAATTCACTGCCTGCATCTCTGTTTCGCGATGACTATTATCTGCCAGTCTTGAAGTCACAAGTGAAAAGGCATTTACTGGGTAAGCGCGTTTCATCGTAGACTGCATCATTGCTTACCAAAAGGTAAGTTGCGGTCAAGCGCAAGCCTATTATAGGACAAAAAAATTGATTAGAAACCCCTGTCACAGAAATTTTTTTTTAGAGCCACTTCTTTTTAATTAAATTTGAGTACGACCATCGTTACCAAGGCGGTTTGAGACGTATCACCTCGTCCCTGTACTCTATACTCCATTACCAATATCTCAATATAAAATAACCAATTTAATAAAAAAATATATTTTAAAAAAGTATATTTGGGAAAGTTGTCTGTAATCATGAGTACATGGGAAAGTAATTTAACACTAATTACCTGTCAACCTATATAATAGCGTACCCAATAGGCAATTAGTATCAAGTGATTTAGACGAATACTTAAGTAACACCTACCACATATCTTGACGGTAAATCCTAAACGGCGTGTCCGTTTTGATTGATTTATTACCTATTTAGTGTAGAGGCGCTATTCACTTCAATGTTTACATAATAACTTAAATGTCTATTCAGTCTCGAGAGTTAATTGCTTTATACAGAATAATAAATAATAATACAGATCCCCTGTTCATAACCGTCATAACATAACCTTTTATGAGTGAATTTCTCAGGTGAAAAATTTACGCGTTTAGGCTGAAAACGCAGTGCTGCTTTGTAGGTAATGCAACGATTATTTTTCTCATAATTAAATAAACGTGAATCAAAATGAAGCCACTTAAATTTATTCTTTTGATTGTTACTTTTTAAGAAGAAAATAATAAATGACGAATTTTAAATTTCCGAGTCTTGTCAACAATCACTTTCATACACAGCATTTACCTTCCAGGAAGATAATCTCCAACATATTATATAGGAAAAATTATTTTGATTGCGTTATGTAATAATTGAAGTGAATGTAATAATTGACCTAAAGAATCTAATTATTCTTGAATGATTAGACTCACAGTTAATGAGTAAATATTAACGGTAGTTTGGTCCAAGATAAATTACAATTTTCTGTGGTCATTTGGTTTCGCCGTCCTGAGCTTCCACCAATGAGTTTAAATGAATGATAAATTCCTGCCATAAAATATACATATATGTTACCGGAAATGTATGAAATCTAGGAATTATATTGCGCTTTATACTTAAAGATTTTTTTACAAAGTCAGAAAAACAAAAAGTCCATTAAAATTAGGTAAAATATCTATTTGTTGAAATTGATTCATAATTGTTAAAATAGGTTTATTATTCGTTTGACTTTGCCTGTGGTGTTGATAATTTAATATTAGGAGGCTTCTGCATCTCTAGTTTTTAACAGACTTTTAAAAAAGGTTTAAGTTCTATTTCCGTTTTTTTATGTATGTTCGCCGATTACTGCGTGAATGGTGGAATGGTATTGTTTTTTTTTTATTGCAACTTCTAAGTTGGTCCCATCGATAATTTTTTTTTTAAGGACTTCGGGGATGTCCTTAGAAATTTTGGTAGATCCATCTGCAGACGTAAATGAGTGAGGAGTGAATCGAGAAATTTTAAGTTTTACTAACGAAACGTTTTTCTCACTGGAGGCAGATTATGAGAAAATAAAAAACGTGTGTTTTAATATTTGTTTAAAGATTTGATTGTAGATACCGAATTTTGATTAAATCCGACTTAGGATTAAAAAGTCAAGAGTGACATACATTTTTACAAATGAAACTCTCTTCACACACGTCACGTCATAAAAAATCACGTGTTTCATTATTTATCTTTAGGTCTATGTGTACCGAATTTTAAGTGACTAGGACCAAGGAATAAAAAGTTTCATATTAAGTTCATCCCTGTATTTACCCCCTAAGGGGATGAATTTTGAAAATATTAGTAGCCTATCTATTCTAGTGTTTATACTATCTATATTTTAAATCTCATTAAAAGCGTCTGAGTGGTGATAGAGGTACGTGGTAACTAACATTCACACACATACACACACACACACACTTTCGGCTTTATAATATTAGTAGGATAGGATAGGATAATATTGGAAGGAAGTTAGCTTAGGTTTTTCTTGTATACTACAACATTGGAGCAAACTTATAGCTACTCTTTAAAATTTTGCTAAATTTAGTCAATAACGAGCAGGTGCTTACTGCTTATATTGCGGTATTTAAAAGTTCAAAACATTTATCGATACGTATACGAAAAGAGCCGCGAAATACGTAGTTAATAATAAATGCGTTGTTCAACCCTTTTCATGTCTGCTAAACTGAACTCATAATAAGATTTCTCGAAGAAAATAAAGAGTTTTTGTTTACTCGTCTTCCTCCACCACCTTGCGGATAAACTTTGTAGCTAACTTACAATAAACTATAAAGTTAGGTAGTTATATAGTAAAGTTTAATAAGTATTACTAATTTTAGTTCTGTGAGAGTTTCGACGGCGGCGTTCATAAGATGCGAAATCTATTCATTCGTTTCAACGAGCTCGCTCTCTGTATCATTTGACATTATATTTATCACCAGCACAGCTGAATGTCTTGTGAGCAATTTGCACTAAACATTCCTTCTCGGGTGCAAGTCGTAAACCACGTCACCTGGTCTCTAGGAACTACTGAATGAAAGTAATTCCAAGACTTTACTTCCCTTCTCGTAGAAAGGCTAACATAAGTCCTGCAAATATTTTCGCTTAATTCAAATTAGTGTTTGTTTAGTTATGATCTATAAAAGTAGGTATCTCAAAAAGTTTATAAGGTTGGATGCTTGGTATTTGTTACACTAAAGTGGCTAAATCATTTGGTTTGCTCACAGCTCCTTTTTATCCCGGCTTCAAATTACCTTGTAATGCTTTAAGCATTTAATACGACCTAAGTCAAGAACGACTACCTAGTCAAATCGTAAGCCAAATAGAAGCTGAACAAATTGAAATCCTAATTAAATAGTGTACTTATTCTTAGGATAATACATCTACAGAATTGCTAAGTTTGCGTCTTAAACTGAAAATAAGTGGGGCATTTTAAATGAGATTCTGAGATATAAAATTGTCTGGCTTTTTAGAAGATGTAGATAGGTACCTAAGTGGGTAGATGCGACGCTTTATATAAAATGGCGCTAGAGACAAATTGCTTTGCTAACTATTCCATATCTACGTACCAATTCATCTGAACATTTTAACAGTCACGGGGACATAATTTACTACTTATATAACACAAATATGAGCAAAAGATGTACAAAATAGTTATGTATCTATCTATTCAAAACAGTGCCTTTCTATCTTGACATATTTCCCAATTTAAAATTCAAACTAAGTAATCTATACTTACTGACGCACCTATACCATAAACTCGCCCTAGATACATATATGTATACCCTTACGTATGCCACAAACTACCCTTTTCTATTAACCCTTGCATAAGCGAGGATAATGTGACGACATAGCTGAGCGCCCAAAAGAAGCCCTTAATAACATTGTCATGTCCCCTATCTGTCTGTCTTATCCGCTTTATTCCACAATCTCTAGAATTCAAGCTCTCCTTTTACCATTAACATGAAGAGTAGTAAAATAACCCTTTTAAAGGGGTAACTGAAACTGAATATACAATATACATAATATTGCAATAACATTGAAAACATACAATATTCAAATTAACACCTATTCATTGTTTTTTTTATAACCAAATTCACTATAAATTATCGAATAAATGAAGTCTTTTAAAGATTTATAGAAAACACATGACAAACAAAAAATTGCAAGCTAATCATTAGTCAGAATGTAAATGGACCTAGGTATTTACATTTAAAGCAAATAAATTGAATTATATTTTATTATACCTTCCCTAAACTAGTTAGTAGTTCGGTGAATATAATAAAATTATGTATTCATACTTTACTCATACTTATGTACTCATACTTCCACTGATACTTTCTTATACCTACCTACTAACTTTCGCCAGCAAAGTCATCCGCGTAATATAGGTACCGAAAGGTGCTAAAAGCCTCCCAAGGGACTTTAAGCGTTACCGAATTTAACATGATCATGTAACTTGTGTGCTGATCCATCTAAATATGCTTTAAATTACTTATATAATAATTGTTGTTTTGACGTGTAACAAAAATAATCCATCCATTCAAACTTTCGCATTTGTTGTAGTTATAGTATGCGTACGTAGTTAGATTAGTATGAGATAGAGATTTCGGTAAAAATACGCATCGAATCACACTGATTCAAGAAACCGTTTACTTATTTAAATAATAGGTACAATTTCCTTCCCGGTGTTTAATATCTTCATAGAATATTAATTCTAATGAAATCGTTTTAAGAATTTCAATTTGTAGACAGTGGGTCAGACAATTTCAAATGCAATAGCGGATTATCGTTACATCCAGAATTGTATTATTTTAAAGTAACCATATTTTTATTCAATGCACTAAATTATTAAAATGGAATGGAAAGCTGAATACTTATTTTGTTAGACAGTATTCATATGGTATCATGTTTTGACTAATTATTTGTTAACCCGTCAATCGTTGACGCAGGTGTTAAATTATTAAAAAGTATTTATGCTCCTTGGAAGAATTGGCAAGACGCCTTGGGTATTTTTTGCGATTTGTCCAAAGTCTTTGACGGGTACAACATGACACTAGTCAGGAAATCAAAGGCATCAAGAATAAGGCTCTCGAATTTGTCAAGTCTTATTTAAGTTACACAATTCAAAAGGTGGGTCAATTCTGGGCCCCTTTCTATTCTTGACGATACTTCATTGACTCTCAAAGTTAATGGAAACCTAAGCAATTGTGACGAAGTAAACAACGCACTCTCTAAGTTTCATTGGTTCAACGTGAATAACAGGTTATTATTATTCACGTTGAATATTATTATTATTAAATATCAGGATATTTAATGACAAGAAAACTACAATGATAAAATTCTCCATGCCTATTTTTAGCAAAAAAGAGCTAGAAGAGCTATCTGCAAATTAGGTAGCCGTATTTCAGTTGAGAGAAAATCGTAGACATAAATAAGTTGACGGTTGCTTCTAAATATATACATACCATTTAAAAACACTAGAAATATGAATGATCTCATAGACCATCATACGCGTCTCCACAAAATCTTAAAAATATCAAATAGTCTTTTAAGGGGCAATGTATACAATATTTATATAATTATATAGAGGCTACAATAAACTTCCAAGAAAAATTAAAGATATATGTCAATAAACAAATTTAAAACAATTGTCATTTCCACCCTGTGTAGTCCAGGTTACCATAAAATTTCGGTCTATTTAGTGGATAAAACAGTTTGGGACCAAGCCGCAGATACAAAACAATAATAATCAACTTTTTTTTACTTATTTTAGATATAATAAAAAATTTCAAATAATTAAAAACATATAGGCTTAACGTATAAGTAACTACCTACGTAATAGCAGTTTATAGAGTTTTTGTTGACGCAGATAGCAGCGCTAAATAAATACAGACAGAACAGTCCTACATTACTTATAATACCTACTGGGTTTTAATAAAGTCTGGAATCGGCAGGTATGTATTCGTAGGTGAACCTATAAAATAACAGAGAGTCACGAACACTAGGATAACATGGACTTGCCTGCAGTATGCGCAGCGCTCTGGGATTAGCCACACATACAATACACACATATCCTCCAATCACTATCGTCAATAAATAACAATGTATTATTCACCGCTATTGTGCTATAGCAAACTGAATCTTACCTATCCAGATATATCAAAATGAATTTTTGCAGCTCTACTCAATATTCAATCCCGTTGTTTAAATAAGAAATTGGATTGTAGACAATGTTGTGCTTGCTGCGAAACCAATTTAGATTATTAGACTCAAAATTAGGTGGAATTTTGAAACGTTTAACTTAACCTCAATTACTTAACATTTGGTAAGATACTATCCAAACATGGTCAAACCACGTTAAAGATAAGTTACTAGGTAGGTACTAATCTACTTAGATGGTTTGGCGAAAATTGTTGAGTTATTTGCATAACTACTATTATCATGTTTATTGTTTCTAGTTTACGTTAGGAACTATCAGCATATTAGGTATAATGATATATTGTGTCGACATTCTGTCTATTTAATTTTGTAGATAAAACATTAAATTTGTATTGCTTGCAGTGCGCCGTCTAACAAACCACGCGCCACACTTTCAACCGTCTCTGCCCCAGATAGAATTGAATTTTAATTCAATTTTCCGCCGTATAATCGTGTTTAATAGTTTGAACAACTGTAACTCACTCGTACTAAATTCATATTGTATCAGTGTTCAGATAACTAACCAGGCGGTAGATAGACATAATTGACTTGCATGAGACGGCTATGCAGTATTGTGATTTGGGATCTCAGATATCTCTCTACGTGTGAAATACAATTACTTCCACTATCAGCTACAGAAATGGCTTGAACAGGTAGGTACATTATGGAAAGGTCGCGGTGGTGTCTCTAGCAGTTCCTGTGACCCCTGGTGCTCTACATGCGCGAAGAAACACCAGAAGAAGGGGTTTCAGTGGGTAATTTCCGGGAATCCCATATACCTGCCACACGGAGCGAGGAATTCGTAAAGGAATTATCCCGAAAAAGAAGTAACATTATGGAAACTTTTAAGCCAAGATTATGAAAGGTACCTATTAGATATTATTTAATCATTAGATGCTTATCTATAACCTACTTATTAATGTTGTTCACTAAAATATTTCTTATTGTGTCCAACTTGTCCTAAAAATCTCATTTGACTTTAGAGAAAGTATAGAATATTGAAACGTTGCAAACAAAAGTTATTGTTAACATAACTGTGGCCTGTATGGCTAGGTACGTAGATATATATGCAAATTGTAATTTTTAAAGCGTTGCCATTGCCCATTCCGCGGTGAATGACCGATAAAAGGTTAACATCATTCATTTGGAGATCAGTAAAAGTTACTTTCAGCAGTATCTAATCTAATAGGTAGAGTTTATGCGTGACAATGCCTGATGTGGCATAGCAACATATTTTATGTTTAATACGTTATCTTTAGCACCAATTTACTGTCGTACTTAGAGATACTAGAGCCACATAAGCATGGTTAAGTTATCTGTATGTAACATTACCGTGACAAAGGTAACTATTACTCGAAGACCGTAGTACCGCCGAACGGTAAAATCAATCACAGATGAGAAATTGCTTCCTTTTGCGTACATAGATATTTCCCAGTACCTACGTCAAAACGGACTTTCTACAACTAGTAGGTAACTTTTTAACTTGATACGGTTGAGTATGTTTCACTTCACATCACAACCTGGCCTCCAGTTGAAATAGTGACCGATAAAATGTGGTAGACTTGTCTGTGTATCGATATCTGATTAGTAAGTGTCTATCTACCATAGCATACTATAAAAAAAGTAATTAATTATCTGTCTTTGCTGTAGTTGAAGTTATTTCCAATTTTTGTAACTACATAGTGGGATAGGTAGGTAGCAAAGTTTACGTAGGTACCTAAGTTAAAAAGCTTATAGACATAGGTCGCAAGACTCGCAAGTTGGCGGTTATTTTGGGGTTCCGCTTGATCCTAATGGACATATCAATAGATAGACACCTGAAAAAACAGGATTAGCGACCCTACCAAAGTGGACGAACCAGACTAGCCGCAGTAACTCTAGTACTTAGTAGAAAATTAAATAGAATAAACAGGCAGTAAAATCAACAATTTATACAAATAATGGGTCGGAATTGTTGCTCCTTTAAGGTTTCTAACCTTATGGAGGCTGATTCCACTGCCACCTACTCACCGATAATCATTCGTAATCACGAGTGAATCGGTATACTGGGCTGGCGCGTTCCATCGTAGACTACATAATTGCTTAACATCAGGCAAGTTGTAGTCAAGCGCCAGCCTATCGCAGAATAAAAAAATAAAATAAAAAAGAAGCCGCGTTGGTCTCCGCGTCAGTCTGTTTATCCGATAGCTCTTTTAAAACTAGGTAGGTGCGCAATGGATTTTAAAAATGGTCTCACCATCATGTAGACAATTCTTAGAAAATTTAGCACGGAACTGGTATAGCCAGTCCATTTTCCCTCTGCCGAGGTACATGAACAGTGTATGCATATAGTGTTCATGTTTTGTTTGTGTTTGTGTGTAGCTTTTTGTAAATACCCTTCAACTTTTACATGTGTGCTGTTCGTGGTTACCTCCCCTTACCCAAAAACTATCATATATCTACCTCTCTGAATTAACTCTATCCCACATTATTAAACAACTGACCGAGGACTGCGCAGGAGCGAACGACTCGCTATGACGAGTACATTGCTCGGAGACAGTTGATAAATCTATTAATACGGTTCTATCAGAAGTCTCGAAGTGCGTACCGTCGACCAATCAGTGTCCTACCATGCGCAGTACGCATGATACAAGCTTGCTTTTGTGGAGAGTATGATATTATTTTTAAACTGTGTTATTTTCTATAGAGTGGCAGGTTCGGGAATTTAACTTTTCATCTGGAAATAAATTAATGACCACATTTTATTCTTGAAGTTAATAATATCTCAGATATTTGTTTGGTGCTTAAATAGCACATATTGGGCAGTTGCTAAGCGGAAATGACGGATCAAGGTAACAGGTTTCCACATTATATTTACCAATCTACTACTTATCTAACAATCTAGAGCAAGAACCCTGCCTTTTCAAAATATATTTATCTACAAAATGTTCCATGGTTAGTATATAGTATGTGCTTATCTCGGTAACAACGAATTACCTAAACGGTTATTTGTGATAAAGTTTTTAGTCAACGATGTTTCGGATGGCATTAAATACAGGGAATAAATAACAATAAATTAAATTACTTAAAGTAAATAATGTAAATTTCGAAAAAGAAAATGTGAGGGGAACCATAGATTTAAACACGTGTAATATTTAGTTAGATAGTTATTAATTTGTAAGTTAAGTATAAAAGTAAGCAAGAAGCTATAGGTTATATGTACCTACATTACCTTTACATGATTAATAGGCAAATTACTGTTACAAATTACGTAATTATTTATTTTAAGTACCTATGTATTAACAAAAGTAAAGTAGTATATGTATAGATAGGTAGGTAGTATATACCAGCTAACTGGTTTGCATAACATACGCTTAGCTTGGGATCAGGATGACCGGTGTGTGATAATGTCCCTGAATATTATAATTATTACTAATTATCTCTCGGCTGTTTTAATCAGTAGGTAGGTATAGTAAGCAGGTGTCACCTAAGTTTAAATAAGTAGCACAGACAACATAATCTATACAGTGAAGTAGGTAGGTAGTATAGGTACTGTATGTGTTCTTAAGATGTAAGTAAAATTTCACCTTTGATCTCGACTCGTTGGACTGTGTAAACAAAATAATTAATGATTAACAAATACGGTAAGATAACGAATAACACTTTGTGATTAGTATTCATTTATGTTAATGTATTCTCATAGAGTCATACTTGCTCGCTTTCGTTTAGTCTTCATCGTGTCGTCAGATAGCGAGTTTATCTAGAAGACATCATTTAATGTAATAATTATATTATTATTAATTAAGTACTTATTTTAGACAATATTTATGTTAATTTATTGCGTGTGACATCACATCGCGCATCGCAGATTGATACCGGGCCGGTCCTCGCGCACGAAGCCGTGGGTGCTAGTGTTTGGTCGTGCGCCGCTGTAGCATCATGTTTTCTAAATAATTACAATAACACTCCGCATATTTTTAGTGAAACCGTGATCACTTACCTCCCTCTTTTATAACTAATATATAATAATATTTCGGTAAGTATTATTCATTCAATTTATATTCCATTTAATTGATTACAGCTAGCATGTGTTAGTTTGTTAAATATTAGAAACATAGGTAGATAAATTATGTGTTTATAAATTATTTTACACTACCTTAACAAATGAGTACAGGTTAAACAAGTTCATAAATACTTCATCACCCATTAGCTTTACAACAAAAAAACTGCGTCAAAATTGTGAGACTACTAAGACACTACTCTTTTAGTGACCGGTGTTAATACTCGTAATTGAGTTTGAGCTCAATTAATAATTTCTATAATTACTATAATAAAATAAAGGCACTTCTGTTAGCGATAAACTCAAAAACTACTGAACGGATTTTTATGCTGTTTTCACCAATAGACAAAGTGATTCATGAGGAAGATTTTAGGTATTATTTCTACCCGGGCGAAGCTTTTATTTATAATAAAAGTAACTCTCCTTGATTAGTGTTTTGCTGTGTCACGAATTCCAATTTCTATAGGTAGTAGAAAAATCTTAGAAGCAGTTTGTAGTTGGTAACTATGTCCGACGAACGGCAAAATATCAAACACAAACTAATATATTGATCTGTGTCGTTTAGATCCCAATAATTAATATATGATGTGCCTAAGCTCCGTCTTACTTTTTGAACTTAAACTCTAGCAAAATGTGGGTGATATTTAATTCTGCTTACACCTTCGGGTAATACAGGTGTGACCGCTTGATATATGTCATGTAAAAGTAGAGTCAGGTTTCTACTGTTGAGATTTTATTAGTTCTGCATATATCGGTACATAAGTACGTAGATAAATGATTTAGGTGCCCACCCACTGCTTTATTTAAAATATTGTTTTGTTTCAATACACACTGTATCAATTCATTGTTGTTGCCAAAATAAATCTGTTATCTCATATTTTTGATAAGTACGTAATGGAAATCCTCCTACTATTATAATTATAATTTCCAAAGTTTGTATGTTTGTTGGTATTTACCGACCAAACAGTTTAATGGATTCGGATAAAATTTTACAATACAGCTTATATTGAAATTCTTATTTATTTTTAGATTGTATTTAGTTTTACATAAGTACAATGTTGTTGGTCGGGTTGTTTTGATGTATAACGAGGAAGAAGTCGCGGGCGGGAGTTAGGACTGTATAATGAATTGTGGAAGATTGATCTGCCAAACAGGCTTTTATTTCTTTTATAACAGTGGGCGAAATGTACCTAATTGATTACTTTTTATTAGAAACGATATTGTTTTGTTTCATTAATAAAAAAGAAACTTTCTAACCATACCGAGATTATCGACTACTGTATTTTATTGACCCAAATTAAATGGAATCTAGGGAGTCTATTTCAAAACTCTTAAATCCTAGGTAATAAGCCTTTTTCTTACTTAGTTTTTTAAATATTGTAACTGATAGTTTTTTTCGTGAAAATAAAGTCTTATTATTTACTTTTATTATTTTATTAGTTGTAATTGAAATACGTTATGTGTATTCAACATATTAATTACTTTATAGAGATTGTTAAATAAGATACTTAGCCAGCAGAGCCCACGATAACTTATTTTCGTGAATTTGATCTAAGGTCTAGGTATGTCGCTAGGTGTCGGGGTCGGGGGTCGGAACGTTTACCTACCTAAAATATTGTTGTCACCGAAAAGCGATTTTTCTTGCTGCAAAACGTCTCAACCGCTTTTATACGAAGGTTTCAAGATTCTTGTGTAGTGATTTATGTTTAATTAGAGAGTCCTTCACATTTTTATGTCATTTCGAAATAATTTAAGAACTTCGCGACGCGGATTTTCGGAAAGCGCTGCAAAAACTTTTAAAACAATTATGAGTTTGTCGTTTGTAGACTTTGTAATACGGAAATTCTTTTTACATAGTATCATAAGTTTTTGCTTGATTTTATTAATCTTCAGGTATTGCTTAAGGACTAGAAGAAATTAATGTATAATTTTTATACCTAGATACAACCTATATAAATATAAATTCTCTTTAAATCACTGTGGAACAGTAAATTACTACCTATCTAGAATATAAGAGAGCTGAGTTACACCTACGTCGTAGTTATTGATAGGGAGGTTTAAGGTCAAAGAATGGATGTATCTGTGCTAGAACTATTAACATGTATATATGTATCAACTTCTGTATGTTACATACATGTTTTTTATATAACCAACATACTGATACGCTATCCGGCTACCTATCATATTAATAGCTATGTGCTGATTAGGTAAAGTGCTATTGTTTGAAAACAAGTTAGTATGTTATTTTCTAGTCCTTAGATTATGGTGATAGCTCACGGGAGCATGTAGTGCTTTGAGTTATTTTCATACTTCCTAAACTTGTTATCAAAAGTCGACGTGATGTATATTATCGGTAAATTTTCCAAATTCAATAACCGCCCGGACGCTCGCTATTCATTCCAAAATCTAGGACATATCCTCTGATATCCGAGACCCGTTATCAATAAGTGATCTACATGTAGGTAGGTACTTATAATCAATGCCATTTTTAACTGAAATAAAAAAAGGGGTACTATACTTACTCTTTAAAATAGAATAAACAAAAGAATTTGCTCGAGTAATACTAGAGGCTGTACCTGCCTTCTTACTTAATTATAATTTGTTTAAAATGTACATATGTACCAATATTAAAAGTCATATGCACAATAATAATATCAGTTACTTAAATGCAGGCACAATATTAATAATCGATAAATATTCAGTTTATAGGTGCATAATAAAGTTACTACCTGTGTCTTTATGCAAATGTAGAGCTCTCTCATTCCTTCCGCTCCATTTCCGAACCTTAATGATATCGATCGTATTACCCAGCATAGACCCAGAATCACTAAATTACAGCTGCTAGGTTATTGCCCAAGATTTAAGCATCCAGATTATTTTGACGGCAAACAAGGGTTACAGAGATAATTAGAACTTTGCGTTATTTTATATTAAGCGTTTTTGTAATTTAACATTCTAGAAAATCCGAAATGTAACTCTTATAACAATGACAAGTATCTACATAAAATTAATTAAACAATCATTAAGCTCCTAATTGCGCGTAGGTATACCTAAGTTAAAATAATCTTACACAGAACCGCAAAATTTCTTGCTCAAAGCTTTTATAAATCTGATAAATACTGATTCGTATTGTTAATTTCCTTTAACATCATCATCATCAACGTCATCACCAACAACTTCTTACTATCGTTTTTTATTTTATTTTAAACCACTCTTTATCTATTTTAACCTCTAATATTACAGATTTTACAATTTTTGAATGATGACTCCACCGAACGGCGAGGGACCGGAGCCGCCCCGGGTGGTGGTATTGGATGGAGGGTTCTCCACTCAGCTATCGTGTCACGTTGGCCAAGTCATCGACGGTGACCCACTGTGGAGTGCCCGCTTTCTCTACACCCACCCCGAAGAGGTCGTCAATACTCATTTAGACTTTTTAAGAGGTAACTAAGTTATTTACTATGCAAAATATTTGCTCTACTGTTTTACGTTTATTATTGACTAGCTTTCCGCCCGCGGCTTCGCCCGCGGATGTCGGTTATCGCGCCAAAACATTACCTTCTTTTTGCGCAGTCGGATAAAAACTATCCTATGTCCTTTCTCGGGTCTCAAACTACCTCCAAACCCAATTTAATCCAAATGGGTTCAGTAGTTTTTGCGTGAAAGCGTAACAAACAAACTTACTTTCGCATTTATAATATTCTAAAGTAAGTATAGTATAGATTACGATAATACTAATTAAGTTACCCATCCTAAAGGTTAGAAATGTGGCAAGTATGTGACAAATGGTAAGCAATATTTCGCACTATAAATAACAAGATGAAATCTAATATAATTCTTTTATTGGGCATATTAACAAAACTGATAAAATTATGCGTCATTGAGTAGGTACCTTCAGATGAATCCGTACAAAGACTCCACAAAGAGAGTTATGGGTTCGAAGTTAGTAAAGTGACTACTACATTGTGAATGTGTTTTTGCATTACAATATACTTCACCCTCGCTTTGAGATATTTTGTAATGAAAATGTAAAGTTTATACATCCTAATCCTATAGTTGTCCTGGATGATATTACAATTACAATCCCAATCGCTTGAAATATCATCAACCGAGATACCAACTGCAGCACCATCTTACAGGCTGATTTCTTAATCTAAACCATCCAAGGCACTACACAAATGTATACAAAAAATTACTAGTTTATCTTGAACTATTAGTTAATCTGTGACATAGTTACTGTGTAGGTGGAAACTACTTAACATGCATTCTGTGTTCTAAGTCAGGGTACATGCATTCGTGTTTTGACGGATTACACGTTAGGTCGCTTTAGCCGCCATTTTCATGCATCTGACAGCGAGAGTGCGACCTCGTCTCGTGTCATCGTCCTCTGAAAGCGCTTTTCTTCACCACAAAACGGACCGTTTCTTTTCATAAGGAAAAGCTGAAAAGTGTCTGCAAGCAAATAACTCCCTGGAGGGAAAGGCCTACTGCCTTGCTTTGCTGCCTCTTTCAAAAGATATACGTATTGTGAAAAAATATAAAATATGGGATACTTTGTTTGCAGAATAACAAAAGTTTTAACTTTTGGAATGCATCGCTCACAAATTCGTAACTACACATACCCTAGCAACTCAATCTATAGAATATACTTAAACAAGTGGGTACCTAACTACCATCACATAATTGAACGTAGGAAGCAATTAATTAATACATGAAAATATACTTATCTACTTGCATACTAAGCCTTAACTTTATGTTCTAACAATAATCTAAAAAGCAAAAAATTTTCATTACTTATGTAACACTAGGCGTGTATTTTCCCCGTTGGTAAGTCCCAGCTGTTCCACTGTGATTATTATGATTGACGCTGTAGCAAGTTGGCAAGTGATACCGGTATTTCTCCCTCGTTTACAAACTACCTCACATTTGCATCGCGCGCTGTGTCGCCCGGCGGCGGCAAGCGGCAGGAGGCGAGACTCTCGCCCGTAACACTGCCGCCGCCGCTTGGTGCCGTGTCCTTTAGCAACTACAACACGGATACACAGAGTTGTTCCCATTAATCACCTTGTTCGTCTAATACCTTTCCGTTCGCAAGCCGTGCGCCCGTCTGCCTATTTATTACATAATTATTTTCTTCGACAGCGAGCCGTTAAGTTTTCCGTTCTCGCTTCCATATTATTAAACAACCGGAGCTCGTGCTGCATTAGGTACTAAGTTTTAATAATATTAAGTAATTGTTTATGCCGCTTAGCCGCACCCCGCTCACGGTCCGTAATGGTAACTAAGTTGAACTTCAGTAATATTTATCGAGCTAGTTTCGAAACAATACTAACTTTGGAGTATGTGTACAGAACTATTAATTAACGTTGACAGGAAAACATAAAGATATCGGTAAGATAGTTAAAGACATTAATCTTGGGACTCATTTGTTTTCATTAAACGCCAACCTGTGTTTAGGAATGATTAATGTGTCCTTCGTTATGACTGTTTGCGGGCTATAAAATCTGTTTTATGATTACTTTGCAGCGGGAGCAGATTTAATAATAACGAACACTTACCAGGCGTCGATCGGAGGGTTCGTGGAACATCTGGGGGTGACGCCGGAGCAAGCTTACGAGCTGATTGTGCGCGCTGTCGAGCTGGCCAAGCGCGCGAGGACCCTGTACGTAGAGGAGTACCAAGATTACTTAACCAACGGTTAGTTATGTTTCAATATTAAAGATTATCCATAAAATAATAACATCATCTACCTACTCATTGCACCTACAAAATCACAATAAGTTCATCCAAAGACAATATGTAATTTAAACTTGAATTTCTCGTGTCCTCATTCATTTTCTAGTAAACAAGCAAATAGGCAATAAAGGACTAAAAAATCGCTTAAATCTTTATTACGGTTTACGTTCTTCGCACTTTATATCCGTTCAATAACATCAAGTGCCTATATAAACGAGAATATCGCTTTAGTTATTTTTTAAAACCCACACAAAATATTCAAGAGGCAGGTACTCAATATGAAAATTAAGCAATTTCAAAAGCCTTACCTTTGTAATAAATGATTATAATAAGATTTGAAGAATGTTCGTGTTTTCCGTAAACAAAGATTGTTGGGCTCGACCTAGCAAGGGTCGGGTGCAAGCACGCATTAATTACACTTTGCAAGGGTTGAAGTTATGTGTATTCGCACAGATAATGGCATATGTAGTGCTATGCCGGCGACATTATAAAGAGATACCTATATTTATGTTTAGGTACATGCCAACCCAACTGACCTACAGATAATGAGGTGAACAACGACCGAGAACATGGAAAATTTCTAATAAAATCTTCTGAATAAAGTCGGTTTTTAAAAGAATCACTGCCATTATACTTCGAATATAGAGAAGAATAAATAAGAATAAATAATATAATTAGCACAAATACCAAATTAAGAGGAGAAAATAACCTCTACGTAATCGGCTTATCGCAATAATCAATGCAATAACAGTTTTCTGACAAGTTAATCATCTTTTAGATCACACGCCGCTGATCGTCGGCTCAGTGGGTCCTTACGGAGCTCATCTCCACGATGGATCGGAATACGATGGTAGCTACGCAGATACTACTTCAGTTGAGGTAAAATATTAGACCCATATCAATACAATATGTTTAGAAAACCGTGTGTAGAAGGCCGGTAAATAATTTGGATCCAGATTCTATTTATGTATAAAAATTCGCATACCAGGTTAAAAAAAATCCTCATATGTAAAATACGTAGGTAGATGGGTACATATAACCTACCTATACCTACCTACTCGATTAGGATCGGACATGGTTTTCTTAACACTTATTGCACACATTTTATCTATGTTCAGAAACATGTAGCACTTATGTAAAAATAACTTTGCACCTAAGTAGTTTAAATTCATGCCAAATGATGATTAACCTGAGCGTAAAGCTCGCTATTCGCTTTGAAATTAAAATTAAATGTGAAACAGTACCTACCTACCTAATTGAGTGGGTGTCAACTTACAAAGTAGGTAGAGTACTAAATGATTTTGAGGTTCAGAATACCACTCCATCGTATTGAGACTTGATTACTCTGTCACTAAAGATTACTAATAAAATCTAAGCATTAGGGATATTAAGTCTCGCTACGGTGCTTCGTAGCTCGTAGCAAATGACTTCGTAGTACTTGTAGGTACCTACTTAGAGTGCCTTCCCGTTACGAAGCTTTCATCTCGTAGATGAGTCAGCGTAAATTTATTGCTAATGCCGTAGCTATACCTACACTCACCTATGTAACGAAGAACTTTGTAGAGGCAAACCAAGCCTTTGTTCTTTTAGTGCCTCTTCTGCGTTGGTATTATCAATAATTGGCTGCTATGGAAATTTAATTAAGAAATATTGATAACTGTCTTTTAGCCCGCGGCTTCACCCGCGCCTATAAAAATTATGCGCGTATATCATTAACCTCTTTATGCGCAGTCGGATAAAAACTATCCTACGTCCTTTTCCGGATCTTAAAATATCTCCATGCCAAATTTCTTTAAAATCGGTTCAATAGTTTTGGCGCGTTTATGAAAGCGCGACAAACAGACCGACAGACAGACACGTACTTTCGCATTTATAATTTCAATGGAAGTAAGGATTTCTTCCGTACCTTTGCATATGTACCTACCTACCTACCTACGAGTATTTCAAATCGATGGCTATGTAGGTACTATTATCTATACTATATTCTGTGATGTAGGTCTGAGAATTAATACTTTCATGTACCTGGGTATGTAATTGTATCCGTTAAAGTTTAACAATCACAATAAACTAATCGCTTTAACAATAACATGCTCCTAACTAAGTTACTCCTTCCTTGAATTTAATAGTATTGAACAAAGTTAACACTTGGACCAATATTGCACTATAATGTTGCGGTTAACACCTACTTACCTATTTGTTGCGTGAGTAACAGAAACTTAGTGTAGGTAAGTACCTAACTATTAATATAGATGTAATGATTTAATGACTCAGCATATAAATCAACTTTTTTATATCTTAATTTTTGTTAAGCATCGGCTGCCGAGTGGCCTGTAGCACAGGTAGGTACCTAACAGGCACCAGCGATCCATAACCACATTTTTAAGTTTAGGGTAAAAAAAAAATATGAAACTGCCTATACGGTTGTTGGTGAGAAATAAACTTATAGGTATTATTAATAACTTGAAAGGAACAGGTGTCTGATATTTAGTACCATGTAGGCAATGTTTCTCATAATATTATTATTAGAACATGAATATTTTTTACTGTTTAATTGGTTAATATATAATAGGGTCTCTGTGGTTTACTGCTTTGTACTTAGTAAGCAATATCTGAGGGTAAGAACTTAAGTCGATGAACAAACAACCTTTTCTGTAAATTGATTGATCTCAGTGCCTAGCAATTAACTGAAACGGACCCGTAGATATCAACTAAGTACTTATGAAGCTCAGGTTATACATCAAAGCGCTACCAAAGCGTTCCTACTCGATCATTTCTACAAACTTCGGAGCCATGAATGCATAGCACAATAAAGGCCATTGAAACCGGCAGTTAAATCGTAAAGAGGGCCGTAAAGTTGCCTGCAAATTAAAATTTACATCGGCAATATGAAAAACTCCACTTCATTTCTCTTGTTTTTTTCTCTACCGACAGCATTTGACTGGGGTGGACAGTTAATTAACGAAACCTAGAACAAATGGCTATCTTAAATAACGTGAAGTAACAGAAATGTGCTTAATTAACTTTCAGATCTTTAATTGTTTTCGTTTTCATTACCCACTTGTGTTTTACAAATACAAGTCAGTTTAATTTTTATTTTATTTATTAGGAAACTCAACAGCTTATTTACATGAGTACCTACATGAGTTGTATGGTAGGCTTTTACATTAGAATCTTAAACTAATAGTAATTTAGAGTGTAGTTGTTTAGTTTCATCGTGTTGTTATAAATTAACAACAACGAGATCTTTATATATATAATTCTTCTGTGAGTGTGTATGTCACTGAACTTCTCTCAAACGACTGGACCGATTTTGATGAAATTTTTTGTGTGTGTTCAAGGGGATCTGGGAATGGTTTAGATTCACAATTTTGCGCGGTACGAAGTTCGCTGGGGCAGCTAGTAATTATATCTAGTTATTGTTACCTATTATACCTATTAAGGTACCTAATAGATACTTGACGTACTAAATAAGTTATTATTCACAGACTATGAGAGAATGGCATCGGCCGAGAATTCAGGCGTTGGTAGAAGCCGGCGTCGACTGGCTGGCTTTAGAAACTATCCCGTGCCAAGAGGAAGCCGAGATGTTGTGTGAACTTCTGCGGGAATACCCGCACATCAAGGCTTGGATCTCTTTCAGTTGTAAGGTAAGTAAATTTAACTTCATTATTGTAAATCTAGCTAAATAATACAAGTAGGTAAGTTGAAAGTAGGTAACGGAACGTCATATTATTATGTAGGTGTAGCATCTGTCTAAGATAAGTTATCCTAAGGGAAATACTCTTCAGCTTCAAAATAACCCTATTCTAAATTCTAAATTCCACTATTTAGCTCCAAAATCTGTGACAGTAGTCACGGAAGAGACTATTTACCAGTTACTCTAAATTATCTACCGTCTCCGCAGCTTCCAAACGGAGTGAAACTCGTACAGATGTACGAGTTTCACTCGCTGTTGGCCAGGCTAGGTAAATACATTATTGGATAAACCCTTAGTAAGTTTAAACTGTACTTTCTTTACTGTGACGGCGTCTCACCTAGCCGAGGAGTCTCGTTGTGTACAAGTTTACTTACGTTTATAGATAGGTATGTACGACCTAGCACAAATTTACCGGGAACCTATATTTCTTTTCCGTTTTTCCAACGTCATATTAATATTTGAGTTAAATTCGTTCGAATAAAAATCTCTAAAACATAATAGTTAATCCTCTCGAACAACACGGGCTACGTGTTAGCTTACAAAAGGTTGGTACTAGCAACTTTTAGCTGCCGATCCGAAAAAACTGAATTAGTAGAGCTTACCTGCCAGTGAGGTTAAGAGTATTAACTAAAGCTTTATACCATAGATTTAGAATAATCTTTGTTACATACTAAAAAAGCACAGACAACACACTACAGCTAACTAACACTGTAGCTGTGTGCTTTTAGCTGTAGTCTGTGCTTTTTTAGGAGCTGTAGAGCTTACATACTATATTAACATTGAAAAATCACGGCCCTATGTATGACGTCAAATGTTTTTAGACAGAATCAATAAGTATTAAGTTTATTCATACATAGGTAGTTAACTTTTCCTTATTCCATTGTTTCGACAATTGTTATTTCATTTTTATACTGTTCCTGCAGAAATTGTGATTAGGTATTTATTTAAAGTAAGGTTATCTTTGTATACCTTTATTCCTAACAACAAAGCTATGATATAGGTACCTAGTCGAAGATAAAAGCGATAAAAGCACATTCGTAATAACACTCAGCCGACTTTCAAACTACTACTGCTGTAATATTAAATACTTACTGGTTTAATATTCCTGTAACGAAACTTTACAGAGAAAGAATCACTGGCAGGTTTAGTACACCTAAGACCAGCATTATACTTGGTTTTAGAACTCATGAAAAACACAGACACTGAGATACTTTGGTATTCAGTGGGGTTTTTTTTCGAATGTCTACAATTCCAGTTTGAATGGGGAGCACGTAGCGAGAGGTACGCAATCAGAACTGAACTAATAAATTGTGACTGTGATTTTACTCGAAAAATCAGGTTTCTTTCAAATAAACCATAGTTAGATGGTCAATAACAGTAGGTATATTTCGGTAGGTATCATTAAGACCTACCTAAGTACTTAAACACATTATTTTGACATGTAGGTTATTAAAAAAAAATCTATCTGAAATTGAAAATGTACGATTTTCTATTTCAGGACAACCAAAGCATAGCCCATGGCGAAAGTTTTCAAAAAGTAGCAAAGAAGTGTTGGGACACTAATCCTGATCAGCTTGTGGCCGTGGGAGTGAACTGCTGCGCCCCGTCGTTTGTAGCGAATCTTGTGAAAGGCTTCAACGACGACCGGCCGCACGCCCCCATACCCCTCGTCATTTACCCGAATTCCGGAGAAAAATACAATCCTCAAATAGGGTAAGATTCGACTAGGATAAGTTATCTACCCTACACTTTCTATTATAGAACTAAGTGATTGTAATTGACAAAATTTCGCGGACTAAGCGTGAGTGATGACAGTAGTTTTGTAGCGGTATCTAACCTACTTGAGTTTTCAGCGGAAAATCATACTTCGTTTCTCTTCATTAAGTTTGCTGTTCAACTGCTAGAATTTCCATGAATATTAAGAGAAACAGTTACGCTCTAAAAATATTAAACATAATTTAAATTAGAATTTCTCGTACAAAGGTAGGTACCTAGGTATGTAGTTATGATGTTTAAAATGTACATGTATAATGAATGTATTGTTATCAGGTGGATAGACCGGGACAAGTGTGAAGCGGTAGAAGTGTTCGTGCAAGAGTGGCTGGACCTGGGTGTGAGATTCGTAGGCGGGTGCTGCCGCACGTATGCCGCCGATGTCTCCCGAATACGCAACCAGGTGCACTGCTGGCGCGACCGGTGGCGCTTCCAGTCCAAATTTTCTATTGCCAATAATAACAACGGACATTAAACGGCTTTTACGCTCCTCAGACTGCAAACGTGATTTATTTTATGGCAACCTACCTATTTTGATAATTAATTAAAATAAGTAATAAATTAAAATACCTAATATACCTATACCAAAAAAAATTGTGCCATCACAAAGTTTAGTCTTAGGTGTCTACATACTTAGTCAACATGTACCATTAAAGTACATTTTACTGTTTTTGAAACCTAACAAAATATATTTTCTATTTTTAAGCTATTGTGTTTATCTTTCTAAATCCCGGTACTCCTTTAAGTAGGAGTAAGTACCTACCTATTCTACAACATTGCTAATATACCTACCTACTGTGGGAGTGTGTGCGGGCAGGTACCATTATAGGTACGTTAGGTACCCAAGATTCTTTAGCAATTTAGTGATTTTCAAAAAACTTTGCTCTTTAGCCAATTAGGTAAATTTAGGTAATTGAAGTTAGAACAACTTTATTTAAGCTTTATTATCAAGTAAATTGATAGCTCAAATAGCAAAGTTATGTTTCTAACAACTTTTTAGGCTCTGTGGTAAACAAGTTATAATAATTCAAATGACGTATGCAAAAAAAAGATAAGGTGTACTTACACTGAGTTTTCTACCTACACAATTAAGATAAATGAAGTCTGTTAAAAATGGGAAGGCGTTCACGCCGCACTCCATACAAAATTGAAAATTAAATTAAAAGCGGCATTGTTTGTTTTTGGAGCCGAGTTGCCGTACCAATGTCGACGTGACGCGGCGACACGCGCGACGCTCCTGTTTTCAGTAGGCAGAAATGAAAACATTCCGACATTTTATTTGCTGAAGTCGTAGAAATGGCCGAGTAATTGGATCGACATCTTTTATCTCAGAGTACTTACCTAGGCGCAGCAATATCTGCACAACCTCCTGCCTCTTCAATACGGTCAATCTTTTCATTTCTTTAGATTTGAATTTTTATTACACTTCAGATAATAAATTTTAGTACCTAGGGTACATAATTCATTTTTCTGCAGGTACCTATATTATAGGAAGGGCAACACGAGCGTAATTTGGGTCAATAGGTTAATAAAAAAATATATAAATATCTACCTAGTAGGTATGTTTTAATTAAATCATAATAACCGCCCAAGCACGTTCATCAGTACCTACCTAGTGGTGCAACTTATAATAGGTCACGGATTCTATACTGAGTCGTTTCTTCTTATTTTGTGTTTTCATCGCGACGCTGCTCAATATCAAAAAGAATAATATAAAAAGAGAACGGACACAGTATAGCCCAATCGGACGACTTACACCGCTCGACTATATAGGTCGTCAATTACCATATTTTATAATCTAAGTAGGTACTTAAATGTATACTAAATCTCTGGTTGTTACCTACTTTCCACACTTTATGGCAGTGTTTTCGGATCAAGTACAATAGTCGTAGTGACTTTACGGAGGGACTT
Source organism: Meganola albula (assembly GCA_936450015.1). Taxonomy (NCBI): domain Eukaryota; kingdom Metazoa; phylum Arthropoda; class Insecta; order Lepidoptera; family Nolidae; genus Meganola; species Meganola albula. Next base: position 8,504,022 of record OW388144.1, on the reverse strand, counting down.
TGTACACCTGTCGGTAACGAAGATTATACATTTGTGCTTAAGGTACCTACCTCCTAGCAGCTGACCACATGCAGTGCTTATTGCTAGAGCAGAAAAGAAAAGACAGTGTCTACGGTCGCTGGACACTTTTTCGTTAGTTGACGAAATCTGTCAGCTCGCTTTACTGTACCTAAGCCTAAGTCAGACCTGACTTGTGCTTGCTTTCCTTCGTCATGATGGAGTCAGAATATCAGATAAAGTGGTGTAAGGGCGCGGAAATAATTTAACCTTTGCATAGCTACCTACACTAGTCCTTACTAACATGGTCTCCCTTCAGACACTATTTTAAAAAAGCATTGAACTAAAAATCGTACTTTTAAAGTGGGTGTTTGTGCATCTCTTGTGGTCAGGTTTACACCTACACGTGGCGATACGCTTTGATGAGTACCCGTTGAACCGAGCCACTTGTCACTACACCGACCTGTGTTAAATGTCTCGTCGCAGTTGGTTGGTGGCGACCCGTCTAGATTATATTTATCTCTTTGTTATTAATGTTTCATATGGTCATTGACTCCGTTTATTTATCGCCAGCAAGAAGTATAATACCTATTTACATTATTATATAGGCATTTCATAGTTCGATGTATTAAAAATAAATGCGAAAGTAACTGTCTCTTGGCTTTGTACCCTTGAACCGCTGAACCGAGCTAGATGAAATTTATTATTAAAATTAGCAAGGACAAGATATTTTATAAATGACTATGCAGGAGCATAAATGGTCCTTAAACGACATAAGCGATTAAATATTAAATATAAAGGCCGAAACTCATAACCGCGTTGCGGCGCCGCACTGCAAGAATCGGCAGTGCTGCCCGCCTCTACATAGAACAAAATGTACTAGCACTACGAGCGTTGCGTTGCGGTGCGTTGCCGCAACGCGGGTTTGTGTTTCGGCCCTAACCGAAGAAGTAAGACTAGACTAAGTTAACTAAACCAGAGTCTCGAGAGAGTTTCGAGCAGTTTCAAATTAGGTTTTTGCGCGTATGCGGTCTTTTCAGCTTTACGTTTTTACCGGGACTATAAACTTCCGGAATCCCGGATCCGAAAGAACAGACACAGAACAAAAGTTGCTTACAGTATTTTGAACCTTTGTAGTCGACCCGACGACTTGGGCATAATTTAAATGATTGTTCGAGTCTCATTGAATACCGGGATTCGAATCGGTCCGAATCCATTTTTAACAGGTCCGGGCGGTTCCTTACATACACGCTTTATTCAGTTTCGCGAAGCTCTCGTGGTGAAACGCTCGTCTGAAATCACTCTTACGGTCCAATGAGCTTTGTTTAGGTAGTAAATATTTTCTCAGATCTATAATTACTTTCATTTACTAATCCATAGATAAAATAAATACTCGCATATATTTAAACAGGGCATACCTACTTGAGGTTGTGACCTCGAACCTGATTTCATCTGCCCCACAATTCTAATTCTATCCACAAGCAAGCCATTAGCTACACTGATGTCACAGTTTAATTTAGTAACTCTTTAAATAAATCACTAGCTTTTTTCTTGTCGAAAGATATTTGTTTATCGTACCTACCGATAAAATATGCTTCGTTAGTATAGTAGTAAGTCCTTGCCTAATAACCACTAAGTTCCATATTCGAATCCCGGATTGAGAAAAACTTTCTACGTTAGTACTTCGAAGTTGAAATTTGTGGGAGATGAACTTCAATAGGCTTCAGTAATATCTAACCTAAATATAGCTGTTGCTACCTACACCTTTGGGCAATACAGGCGTAAACGCTGTCGTTATAAGTTAACGGGTAAGGTAAAAGAGAAATAAAACTGTCCTTGTTGTATACGTATTTATATAATACTCAAATTTAGCATTTGCTTTCTTTCGCGTCTAACAACATATTTTTCGATTGCAACGTAGCTATAGCAAGATGGCGCTCGTGTTTTTCTTCTTTTAACTGCAGCTGTAGGTTTTTTACTTCCATTTTCAATGTTTTAACGTCTGTTTGCAGTCGCATAACTATAGTCCAGAGATTTGTCGATCCCTGCGGTGAGCTCGAATGTATCGGTAGCGAAGGAGATCTCACCAAAGCCTCTATCGCCGGTGTCTCGTCGTCGCATTCTGTAAATAGAATTTATGAATATAAACGCTATATTTTGCATCCAGACTACATAATACATAGATGGATATTTCAGTACCCACCTTGTGAATAATGTCGATAAACAATTCAATACTATTCTAGAATTTCTATCTGGTTTTTCAAGGCGTTCTTTATACCTAGGTACTTCAACCTACTTATTTAAAGTCTATTCTAAGAGCTATTGTACTGTACCGTCTTGGGACGTGCTGCCTTTTGTCAAAAGATACCGCTACGTAACAAAAGGATGCAGTATGGAACGTACCTACACTAGCAAGAAAATTTGGCAATAAAGGAAAGGATAGATAGATTGTTTAATAAATTTTAATTTTTTTTATTCGACTTAAAATCAGCAAACTAAGAACGATCTAATCGTAGAATATCGACGAAAGCTCGCAGCGTAAAATTAGCGGCCAATGACCCTAGCAAGCGCAAATGACAGCGGCGCGTGGGTGACAGTACAATTAGGTAGTATCAATAGTAAACATCCGTTAGAGATTATTTCATTTTTGGTACTTGGAAATATCAACATAAAAAATACCAGTTCATTAATTTTTTTTATGTTTATTTACCTAAACTTTTAACTTTTTTAGCATGAGATATACAGACAATATTTATGGTCTCACTATTGCTTCAATGTTTGCGCGGTAACAACTCAGTCAATTAATGGGTCAGGTTTTTGCTAGTCCGTCCCCTATTAATATAATTAAGTAGGTAGTAAGTATATATTTGTTAAGTAGGTATTTTAAAGCGTTTGTCATATTGCATGCATAGAAATTGTAGAAATAAGGTCGTGTTCAGGCAGTCTAATGTGATCGTAGGTAAGTAATTGCTTCTTGGTGATGTTAATAATTAATACTACAATTTAATAGAAAAATAAATATTATTATTTGACACACGGTTTCATCAACGTAGTAATAAATAGTTACCACCATTTGGATAAATATTATAATAGCTACACACATAATTTGGTTCAAACGAGCCTATTAACTGTTATAGTTACAGTACCCGTGACAGTTATTTCTTTCTCCCAGTTGAACTGTTTAATGTAAGTATGAAGATTATTGCGTTTTATCTACTACTAATGAAATAGATAAGGCAGACTGCTACTTATGACACCAAGAAGACAAGATTTTTGACAAACAGACTCAGTAACCACAAATTTTAACAAATACAATTTGATGTTCGGTAACAGCTTTTTTACTATTTATTATAGCAGCCATAAAATTAACATATTGAAAACAATGTTAGGTATATAATTTATAAATATGATCTCATTTAGGTAACCAACAAAATTGTATTCTTAAGCATCAAGAAAAAGTAAACTCCATTTTAAAGTCAACCTATAGTTTTCATGTAGCTACAATAGTACATATAAAACATAAACCTATACATTATGACATTATATAGGGTGTCCAAACAATTATCTTGTAAATGAACATATTTGTAAAATTAAAATAGATACGAAATCTTAATTTCTTTCTACTTTTTACCAAATAAACACATAAAAATATATGGATACTACAATGTGTCCTAAATGTGCGCTTTCGGGACACGAGTATCATACATTTGCAATGAAAATCTTTTTTATGTGTCAAAATAATTGTCTGGACATACTAAACGTTTCCATTTTCACCCGGTAATAAATAATGACACCACAAGACAATAATTACGGATACTACACATACAAAGCAATGACTACATAATAATATAAACAATTTAATAATTAAAACAGTGTAACAATACACTTTAATAATACATAAACATATCTAATTACATAGGTACAGCACCAAAATTAAGAGAAAAACTAACACAACACCATAAAACAGTAAAGGATTATATCCATAATTATAACAAATCTTTTAATTGTTAGTTATATTTAAATAAATACTGCACACTATTTACAACAATATAATATTACTTATACATCAATAAATAGTAATATAGAATACTAGGTACTTTAGGTATTATTTAGTGAATTAGTTATATAATTTATAGTATATACTCAAGTATTATATAATGTAGCTCCTTAGTATGAAAAGACAAAGATTCTGAAATTTTAACTTTTTATTCATAAAATAGTCAACTACTCGTAATAAAGTAGATATTAAAAGTTTGAAAGTATCGCACCATGTGCACAGCGTAGTCTCGATAAAAATAAGTCTCAAAATCGCAAGTAAAGAAAATAATTTAATCTAGAAACTTAAACTATTCTATATAAAATGAGAATGAACCATCAAAATTCTTGTTTTTATTTAAACGAGATTAGAATACGTGACTTTGTTGATAAATATTTTGATATCGAATACCAAATGACGCAGAAAAGGGAAAATTATACTATACAAACTACGTAGTTAATAAAAAAATAAAATCACGTAGGTAATATGTATATTAAGTTAAAAATTAATTGAGATGATTGAGGCATACGAGTATACTCAATATCAATGACAAAATTAGTGATTCTATTTAACTCCAAATAAACTTTTAAGAAAAAATACTAACAAATAAAAAAGAAACATATTTATTTGGCACCAATAGCAATAATTTGATGACCATCGGAATTAACACAAAATCATAATTTTTAAATTGATTTAATAGGCACATAACACTAAAAATTGTATAATTAGTAATATGCACAAATTGGTAACTTTTAGTTTTATTTTATCTCTTTTGTTTTATTCATATAACCTTGTATTATTGGTAATTCAATTACCACTCCTTTGCGTCGCTCAGTTCGGTAATAAATAGTTACCTACTCGTGTTACAGTTTTCAAAACTGTAATAGATTTTGATATTCAAATTTTTTACTCAAGGCAACATTAAGCTGATTTTAAAGTTCACTTTAATTAATCAGTGCCTGGCTGACAGTATATGCCTGAAAAGTTTCACTATTTTTAGCTCTTTTCCCTAATGAGTTTTGGGAATAACATATGGCACTGAGTTTGTTCCATAATAATTTTGTTGGTGACGCAAATGTAATGAAATCTGGGTTACGACAACATGAAATGTGACGGCACATTACGTATTTTTACTATGAATGGACTTTGTTGGCGTTCATTGTTAGATAGTTGTTGCAATATACGATGAAAATTTAAAGAGCATAATAAAGGCTGATACAATAAAACAAGAGGAAGTGTAGGTCGCATTAGAGTTGGCACCGTTCAGCAAGGTTCATATGTAAATGTTGCATTCAGTGCACTGCGCAATACATACTGTTCAATATTAAATGAATGGCACGCGGCGAGCCACCGCTGCCCCCACTGATTACCAGCCACACAATCTAATAACTCGCCTCACTTCCCTCTATTACCATAAATACCACAAGCTTTGTACTACGCTACCTTGAATGTTTGACTATACACAATTCACCAATAAATAAAAGTACATAGATTTTATTAGATGTCAGAAATGCTGAAGAATTAGTAAGCACCTTCAGATAATACTTTCATTGCTCTTTTTAAGAAAATGTAACATTCGTTAGCTTTTAAAATACGATATTTATACTATACCTACCTATAATTTGAACTCAACAATAAAAACTATCCCCCGTATTGATAAACGACTTATAAACTCATTAAAGTTACAATAGGTTTATAATTCGTTGGTCTTTGTCTGTCATCTTGACATTTAGACTAGTAAGAATGAGACAAAGTCCATTTTATCTAAAGACTCTTTTAAGAATGTTATGAAAAAGATTCTTATTGTATATCTATAATAAATAATAGAAACCATTATGATATTATAGCATATATCATTATTATGATATTATATTAATACCGGTCCAAAACGGTTATAAATATAATTATATTACAATATCTATCCTAATGACTTACAGATGAGGCGATCATAAAAGCACCAGTTGAGTTTATTAAGCGGGATATAAATATTGTTTGTAAATAAAAACATTGACAAACAGCTATGCAGATGTGCAGCTCTGCAAATGTTCAGTTATAAAATGTAAATGATCCCAACATATTTTGCTATCCCGATGAAGAATCAAAAAGTACCTAACCATATTTATGGTTTATAAATCAAAACATTTTTAAATTACTCGTCAATTAAAATACAAACTCATTAAACATTATAAACTACGTAGGTACTAACTCGTTTGTGTTTATTTTAAAATATACTTACTCTAAATAAGCATTAACATGCACATTGCATATGTTACCTACTACATAATGCACTACAAAAACATTCATACATCACAAGCAATATCTATTCTAAGTAACAAGTAAAGTAATACTGCACCATGCGTCATAAATAACAAACCACCCCCTTTGACACAGCAAAGTATTTTAAAAATATTTCACCAAATACTTCACATAAAACATAGATGAAACATTTATATTATGCAAAAGGGGGAATTTGATAATTATCTACAAACTAGGTAGATATACATTGAGCCTAAAGATGATATTCATAATAATTTATGGCACTTTCTTCCTAAAATCAGATCGAGCAGGTATTAATTGACATAATTATGTAACTAATAAACATTGAGCTATTATGCGCAAAAAAGGCAACCTGATAAGCTAAACAAGGATCCTACAATTGGGAATTTGAAACGAGTATGATTTCATTTAAAATCAATATGACCCTGCTTAGGGCATTGAAATAACTTATAATAACTTATAATACACCAGCTCACATTACATACTTAGATGCAATTAATAATCATAGCAGAAAAACGAAAATACAACTAAAACATTTATATTAGTCAATGGAATCGGCTTTGGTTAGTGTAAAATAAAAATGAAATCTTTTGAAAACCTCATTCATGAAACATGTCATGATATGATACAAACATAGCTGATGAAAGCGGCTAACAGCGGCAGCGCACGACTGATATGTGAGGAACACAAATTGAGCACAAAGCGAATCGTTCTACTGATGTCAGTCAAAGTGGTGCGACTTGGTGAGTTGTTTGACGAAGGTGCCGCAGCACCAGGTGGAGGAGCGCGCGGAGCGGGCGGGCGCGGCTCGCGGCGCGCGCGGCCCCAGCGCCAGCGGCGCCAGGCTCGGGTGCGAGCCGCTGCGGCGCGAGCGCGAGCCCTCCGCTCCGTGCCCCCGCTCAGCCCCACACTCCCACAGGTTCGGGTTCGAGCGGTTCATCTCCAGCCTGCGCTCGGACAGCAGCCGCCTCGCGTCCGGCCCTCGGTACAAGTACGTGTCGGGGCCTCGGTACAGGTACGTGTCCGCCGCGGAAGAGCTCTTGTTGCGTTTCACTTTGGTCGACTTAGCGCAGCCCGAGTACTCGGGCGTGTTACTTCGCTGGACGGTCGGGAGTTTAGTGTAGGCGTAGTTATAGTGAGGTAGGTTAGTGGCGGGTGCATGATATTGTACTTTACCGAGAGACAAGTGGCCGCACTCCACTGCAGGTGCGATATAAAGGCAGCCGCATGTAACAAAATAGAATGATTCAGACTACCGGCTCGAAGTATCACGCACGTCGGACACTAATCGGTTCGATACGTACTTGAAGATTATTCACATAAAGCTGCTTATAAGGCTTGTGTGATTTGTTAGTTACGAGAATTAATATTTTTCCCATATAGATACATAAGAGTATTTCAGATCTTTTGTGGAAATTTAATCTTTAACCATATAAATATGTTCCAATAAGTATTTAGCTACCAATGACAATACCTATTAAATACGAGTAAGAAAAACTACGAAGGCTAGCTACTTTGTACTCATACCAACTAAATATTTTTTAATAATTTCAATAAATTACTATTCTATAAAATAAATTAATAACAACGTTATAAACATCAGATCTACACGAGCGAGAGCAGTGATAGAGTAAGAAAGCATGCTGCACATGCACGTTTAGATGTGCCTCAGTATAAGTAATACCGAATGCTGAGTATTGTAACCATTAACGAGTATACGAAATGCTTGCAAGTAAATAGGTAGTAGTCAATACACCGACAAAGCAAACTTATAACGAATATTATTGTCAAGCGCTACATATCTGACTAGCGAGATATTTGGTTTCAAGTAATACAGATCTTTTATTCTAAAAACCAACTGATAATGCGGTTCCTTGATTTCGCATGTCTCCTCCTTGTCGACTCGAATATCTCCAGTGGAATATTGGGTACTGCATAATAAACACGGTGTTAGTGTATGCCCTGGCTTTAACAACGCGTGCAATATACGCGGCTTACAAAATTATAAAATACATCTCAGAAATCATATTAAAATTTGATTTTTATTTTGATTTGAGATTTTTAAGACGCACAATTTAGCAAAAATAGCATAGATCCACCACAGCCAATATCTAATTGCTTAGTTGGACACGATCTAACAGTTATTTAACTAAATATTATTTAATGATTCTCACCAGAACTGACAGCATTCCTACAACGTGCCGAGGTGCAGTACGCCTCGATAACTTTCAGGATGAGAGCGTCTTCTTCGTAGGAGTTGGACTTGCGCTGATGCGGAGCGTACGGGTGCGTCGGCCCTATGTTATCATCCGAACCTATGGAGAACGACTGCGGCCGTAAAGGTGGCGCTGGTCGTAAACATGTTATGCTCCATCCTACACAAAATAATAATATATTAAATCCAATTTTGTGTTTATTTATTTGTTATTTCATGGTTTGTGTCTAAAATAGAAGTGAATTACGTTGCAATCTTTTGACTTGCCTTCGAAGGCAAGTATTCTATCTAATATGTACTAACAAATTACAATCGACTCAGTAATAGATTCTCAAATGACGTAATCTCCGCTTACAAGAATATCAACCCATATCAAGCCGCGGGAATAAGTTAGCTTGGTAGTTCATAAATCACTGCTCACAAAGTCAAATCGTTATGTCTAACGGACATAAATCATAGGCCAAATTAATTATTAAACACTAAAAGTGAATTAAAAAGTCACCTTTTGTGCTGTAGTTCGATCCAGCTGTGTCTATAAAGTCAACAGACGAAAATTTCTTGCCGATGGGGCTTTTATTACACTTGGCAGGCGACTGGTCGAGGGAGTCGCAAGAGTTCAATAGCCACCGCGCCGACTGATTCTTTTGTTTATTTTTTTGCGTTTGCTGCGAGTGTTGTGTGTAGCTTTGATGATTGTTGAATGAGTGCGATCTTTTGTGGTTTGTTAGACCGGAAGATAAATCTGAATTATTGCTGTCGCTCATGGCCATCTGTTAAAAAATAAATCATCATTAGTACTTAATCTTGTTAACCCCTCTGTAACGGCGGTTCGCGCACTAGGCTGGGGTACTCGTGTATGTTTTGAGTGCAAATGAAGAAATAATGACACATCATCGTAAATATTGAAATCATAAACACGCGGTGAATTTCCTGTGGATTGACTGTTTTCGAGACGCATATCTTAGCGAGCGAATCACCTTCACACATTTAGATCACTTGAAGCTTAGCAAATTATCACATGATCTCCAGCGACACCATTCACACATATGGCTTTTATTGCAGTGCAGATAGGTAAGCGGCTATATTTAGTGACTACTTTATGTATTTTTAAGATCTATAAAAGTAGAAGTTCTGTTATAATAATTGTAATATAACAAAACATTGGAATGTATTTTGTTATGGTATAAACAACGTATTTTTTATGGCACCGACTTTAAACCAATTTCAATAAATTTATAATTACACAGTCTTAAAAAGTCAGTTTAATGGGACTCTAAATATTTAGGGGAAATTTTTCATGCATTTTTTTTCATCTTAATTGGTTAGTTATGTATGACACTACTTGCATGATTGTTTGTAGTTAGTAAGATGAATAAACACAGGCAAGGATGATCAAGTAAAGCACTGCAACACTGGGGAACTCTAATGGTAGTATTAATCTAATGGTTACAAAACCTCAAGGCAGTATTATCTTCAAACCAGTGACACAAATCAGTAGCTCTTTACAAAAGAATAATCCTTGCCTGAGTCGGTGACCACTGTAATAGGTAACTTTGCTTTCATCCACCAGTGCGCGTACAAATCCGAACGATAAACCATGAAGCCTGTTTGAGCTTCAGATAAACCCTTGTGCATCTTTGATAAGTCTTCGCTGCGAGATCTCGTTTTACGTAGTTGAGATTGGTTTGAATCAATACTCGTATTATTTTCCTTAGAAAACATATCACGATTGCGAGGAGCATCGACGCGGGATGGTCTCTCGTTATGGAGTTCAGGGGTTTCTCGATAAATTCGCATGTGGTAGTGCAAACTAGGCTTTGAGCGCTCGGTGATGTTGAGAGTACTCCATTGACATGGCAGTGGTTGGCGGACATTTTTCGGAATCTCCATATGAGTACTGGGCTTCCTATAAATCCTCGGTGGAGGAGCAGGTTTCAGCTTAATCTCAGGCACGTAACGTTCAATATTTCTCCTTATCGACGTTCGTTTTATTTGTGAGGACGACAGAGGGGGATTCGCAGCAAAAGTTGATGTGACATTCATATTTGACGCATCCATAACATCGAGACTATTCTCCGATGTAACACTCGTGACACATGAGGTCCTAGCCGTAGAGCCAAATGGTGACGTTACCCGACATTGCTCTTCAAAAGCTTCTGCTTCTATTTCTGATAGCGTAACTTTTTTTCGGCGCTCAACATCGAAACTACCTCGGGAAAGGCTAGTCAAAGATCCTTTCACGCGATCAGAACATTTGTCGTGGGAATCCGACTCATTCCCTGTATTCCCAGTACTCGAATAATCATGCATATTTAATTCTGGAGATGCTAAATTACAACTTCCCACGACACCTGAATCGGATGATCGGGGGCTCGGACACAGGGATCTATTACAGCATTCACACTTTTTATTTGTTTTGTGGTTTTCCGACTGAGAACTCATTCTCTGCAATCTAGCATCCTCCTTTTTGTGAAAGTTTTCATCTACCATAGATCTTGACATCGATCGCCTTATCCTTTTATCAGAATTCAGCGAATGTTTACGGAACGGTATTTCAGTATTCAAATTGACATTAATAATTTTTAAATTCTCCTCGTCATTCCGAAACATTGGCGGCGGATCTATAATAACAGATTCTATAGGGTTGTAACTTTGTTTTGGAGATGGTGGATCTAAATTGTGTAAGACGTCAGACGACAAAGCATCGTCAGCGACATCTTCTCGACAGCAAGACTCTTCTGTAGATTTCCAAAGTTTTGGTGCCTTTTCATTTCTAGCACTAAGATTTGGAAAACTTCGTCTGGTTTCTACGAAATCTTGTTCGTCATTACCGAGTATATCTATTTGTGTATTTTGGTCCATGTTAACAAGATCTTCGCAAGCCATATAAGTTCTAACTTCAAAACTGGAATTATCAGTACTTTCGGAATGTGGGAGAATGTGGTACAAATCATTATAGCCACTTCTAGATAGATCTTTGTATTTTTGGCTATCGATTGTATTTGTATAATTATGAGGTTTATGTTTATTTCCAAATATCTCACGTGTGCAATCTGCACTAATTTTAGGACGACTATCATCCAAATGCAATTCCGAGGTTTCATCGCAATAACGGATGTAACCAAAATTACTGCCCCAACTACTACAGGATGATATGGTCCTTGGACTTTCAATTGCATTTTGCCGTATGACTTTAGAGCTGCTTGCAGTTTCGGCATCGGTACAATTAGAACTCATGTACGATCCCGTTTCCTCGGTGTCCCCTTCACTGTCGTCACTATCAGAGCATTCTGTATCGGCTTCTATTGTACCATCATCATCTATTCTGAGACGAATATGATTCTTATGCCTCCTTCTAACCGGCATACCAGTTAGTTCAAATGCTTTGGCCCAGGTTCTCTCATGAAGTAGCTTACGCAACATCTGCCTCGTGATAACTTTTTTCTTAACAAGTCTCGCGAAGTATTTTGTTAAAGAATAATAAGGAGAGGCCGAAGGGTAACTTGACGGCGGTAATGTCACGTGATAAAGGCTGCGGCGACTAGAGTTGATGCTAGACAACGCACCTTCAGAAGGAGAGCGCGTAAGCTATGCAATCAAAATTATAAAAACACCTTAGTTTCTTTAAACTTTTTATACTAACTTGTCTTAGAATGCAAAATAAATTATGTTGTGTAGAATATAATATTTACATAAATTACTTACATGTGGCAATGACTGTGGCTGTCCAGGCTCATGAACAGGGCTGTTGGTGTTAGAGTGCTTCTGCAAAAGGCTAACCCAATTATCAGCTTCAGCTCTTGTTTGGCAAACTGCTACAATAGTGTCTATCATTGGACCACTTATTTCAAATGCATTTTTTCTGGTATCTGTGTCATCTAATTTGCAAACGGTGATCCCAGTTAATGGTAAACAACCCTAGAAATTATAAGAAAGCCTTAAATAGTGATCATAACTTAAATCAATAGGGATAGGTACATAATTAAAAGATAAGGGATGGCATACTTACTTCATAGACAAAAGCTGATACCCTTTTGCTCACAGAGAGTAGGAGCAAAGCAGAAGGGAATAACACAAGGTATCGATCTTGGTGCGATGGCCCTACAGCTACACTTCCCATGTGTAGAACATCCCCAAGGGAAGCCAGTTCACCACCGGGCCAACCTCGAACTTCACCAGTTATTACTTGTAATTCTAACTCTTTTTGGCGACGTAAAGTTGCACAGGCACTCTGTAAAAAAGGTAGCAAATTAAAATTATGTTATAAAAATTGTACTATTCAACACATTCTGAAGATACTCACAGCAATATCTTTATACACAACAGAGGCACGATGTGTGTCGCCACGATCTGGGTGGGCTTCATGTACATGTCTTGCTAACTCTTGCAGCATCGCAGGATATTTGCCCAGTCTTCGAAATGGCTTTGATAAACCAGCTGTAAGAACTAGCACTCCAGGACATACAGCACCAGCATTTTCCATCCAGGTGTTCAAGTTTTCTCTATAAATAGAACAGTCAGTTAGAAATGGCAAGACACAGCTACAAGACAAAATAATATTATTCTTATATCAGAAACATCAGCAAATTTAATAAAATAATTCCAACTGTTTTGTAAACCAGTTAACATACACCAAGATGAACAACTAAAAAACAGTAAACTATATACAAAGAAATTAAAAATAATTGAAACATACTTGTGCTTGTCAAGAACACAGACAGCCTTAGGGTGGCCAGCACAGTATGTTTGGTGAACTGCTTTAATTTTAGGAGCCCACTGCAGAAACAAGCCACCTACACGCTGATCCGGCCCTGTCCTTGTGGCACATTCATCTAATAGAGCTAAGAACTGTTCATGTACTTGAAGTACTTCATTTATATTGCCCGTCAGTTGCCTAAATTCATCTCTGGTCAGTCTAGAAAGGAACAGTGAACAGTATAGTTATTTTTAATAACAACTCATCAAAAGTGTACATGGATAACTACAAATTATAATATTGGACTAATGTAACCAGACAAAAAGACTGTCCCTTTTTTGATTCCATATCCCAGTATAGACAAAGTTTTCGGAAATTTCACAAAAATTTACAAATTCTAGTTCTAAAGGCAATGTTGATAACTAAGGAGTATGAAAAAAAAATGCCAAGAGTGTTATTCTTAATATCATTCCCAGCTGTAAGGCATTTTTTTTTTCTATTAGTGTAACTAAACATTTTGGATGTTTTTTAATTTATTTATAGTTAATACATAACTTTTTCAAGATAGATAACTTACAAATAGCAATTTTTTAGTTTGACTACTTGATATTTGACAACAATAAATGAATGCTTTTTAGCCAAAGAAATTAGTGTTCACTTTTTAATGATGCAATTTAAAAAATGTCAGCCTCTTATCTGCCAATTTTTCATTATACTTAAGGTTGCTGGTAGAAAATTCATATTTGAGTCAAGATCCATTGTGTACATATGTTGTTTCCTATTTTTAAAATGTCTGTGTAAAGTTTTGTGTACAATGGTTGGAAATAATTCCAAGTCTAAATTAACAAACTTGCAATATTACTTAGCATAGTAAGCAAGTTAGCCTGTTTAATTAGACCAATCAAATGAATTCTACTTTACTTGCTTGCTATGTTGCTATCTTGTTAAATAAATAAATAAATAAATATTGAGTAGTGTTTTGTGTGTGTAGACTGGTGTAATAAGTGCTTAGTTTAAAATACAGTAATAACTTTTTCTAAATATGATTTATGTGGATCACTTACATTTCGCTATTTTCTAAAGGTTGCAGAAAATTAGAGACAAGTCCTTGCATTTCAGCTACATGAGCCTTTTCGGAATCTATTATATCCTTTAAAACAACATTTCTGAAAGCTTGTATTTCTGAAGCTGCCCTTATAGGAGATGTAGTTACTGAACCAGAAGGATCTAGAAAGACAAATATTTTTAATACATACTACCTATTGTTTTTTTGTTGCTAGCCTAAACTATCCCACAGCTGAGCAAAAGCCTCCCCCAAAGTCTACATCTTATCCAGCTAAGACTACAACCACTGTAACCAGCTCGCTGTCAAGCTCACATTGCCTAGCTATATCGTCTGTAATGGTGCAGAACCTTGGATTTCAGTAGCACAACTAAAGCCAATGTATTAAAATGGAGGATGTTCCTACTGGGGAATATAACCATATGTAAAGTGATAACTGCCAATACATCTGCTTATAGTCAGAAGGACTAACTCCATATTAAACCATTTAAAATAAAACTATTCTACTATGGTTATTCTGATTAACTCACTGATTGACAAAAGATATAATTATTCAAAAAATAAATAGTTAATCTTTCCTCCTACCTTTGTATTCAGTCACATAATTGCTAGGGAACCACCCGGTTGTCTCGCCCAAGGTTCCCTCCCACCATCCACCTTCTTCTTTTTGGGTAACAGTAATAACGTCACCCTTTTTAAAACACAGTTCGTCATTATTTTTCCCTTTGAAGGAGTAAATTGCTTTCACCAGACAATTTTCCGTTGACATTTTACTTGATTTTTGGCCACATTATATTAAGATCTATTCTAAAAAATAGTACCTATTAGCAAACGGTAAATAACTGCGATTTTTAACAACAGAACGAGAGAATACGTTAAACATGCAGTACCACAGGTAAAGAAACCTGAATTAATGAAATAAAGTAAAAAGCTGCGTCTTTACATCACAAATAAGCACGACAGGAAGTGTTAGTACCAAATCCAAATTCGTACATTCCAACTCAAATAGTTGTCCGGGATCAGTTTTGTTCACTTTACAGACAGTAATACTTGCCGTTAATAAAGTATTAATTAGTTATAGTAAATCGAAGAAAAAACCCCAAATTACTAGAGCTTCATGGACTTCCAGTTCCAAAAATAAATAAAACACACACACACACACTCGCACGCATTACAAGTAGGTAAGTACCTAGGTACCTAGCTAGTTAGCTAGAATAGAGATGGATGGGAGACGATAGCAAATCAGATGGCGATCTAAAATCGATAAATCGAATAATTGAAATATCTGACCCAAAAAAAGACGAACTTTTACTCGATTTATAGTACTAAATCGATTCAGTGAATCAAAATTTTACCCTTTAAAATTGACATTAGATTTTCTTTGTTTTTTTTTTATTAGTTGAAGGTACCTGTGCCCGTAATATTATGGTGTTGTCAGTAAGCGTTAATTACTTATAAAGTCGCAAGATGGCTGTGTACTTATTTTCCATCAACTTGCTTATTTCAACTGCTGGCAATATCTGAAGTGATGAGCGTAACCACTTGGATCGCGGTAGACTTGACAGACAGATGTTTTTAAAAGTGTAAGTAGTAAAAGCATTGGGATCTATTTACTATTTCATCTACTTTTAACATTCTAATGTAACAAATACGCATAGAAAATAAATAAGTAATTGAAAAAATTGTTAATCGAACTCAAAAAAAATAATGATTTTACTGTTAAGAAACAAACCGATCTTTAGCCCTCGATTTTTTGTGAATCGATTCATCAGTTTCCGATTCGAAAGTTGATATTTTTTGTAAAGAACATCCCTACAGCGATTGATTGCCTGGCATTTTTGACAACGGACAGTTTCTAGTGACTATTGTCTGTCAACAAAAGTCAGAAGACTCTCCGTTGCCAAAAATATAAAATGACGTTATAGTCTAATGACGTAGGTATCAAAACGACTGCGGCCAGTACTGCCATTAGGCTGGGACTATATGCTCCCACTGCCAAAATTGTGGTAATCTTCCAGGCCTAAAATAAAATGGAATACCCGGATCTTAAAAAAAAAAGTTGCTTCCGGTTAAAATTCGAAGAACCTTGGTCTCTTGTAGTCATCTACGCAGGAATTTAAGCGATTGTTCCTAAATGCACTAGCCTCAGGTCAAGGGAAGGTCAGTTGTATAGTTGAGGGTGCAAACTCCCTTGCACTGCACAACAAAACATGATACATGCATTACCGTATCTCTTTCTACTCATCCCTAAGCGATAGAGATAGACAGACCTTGCAACATGTTTTCTTGTGAATGTTTCGCCATTGGAAACTACAGGTTAGGCTCTTATCATAAATACAAGCGTTTAAATGCTCTTTGTTAGATACGAATGATTTTGATCGTTTGTTTTGCCAAGATAAACCAATAGTTCTTTAATGCGTTTTATATTAGACTAGGACTGGAAATCCGTCATCGTCACTCTCTCTCTGTGTCGTCACTTTTTTTACTACAGTGGGCAAAAATGTTTGTTTGAAAAAATAATCACATCTAGACAAAACTAAAAAACACTGTATGTATCATAATGTAGTTTTAGTAAGTTTGGGTATTTAGACTCAAACATATAGGTACAAACTTCTTATATTGTTAACTTCGGAAAAAAAACGGTGTTTTAAGATAAAATGGGTGTGTCAACCCTTTCAGTGCCCCACTGCTGGGCACGGGTCTTTTTCTCAACTACCTTCCGAGTTGAGAGTTTAGGCCTTAATCCAATTCTTATACATGCCGGTTTCCTTACGATATTTTTTTTCACCGATATTGAGCAGCGGCGATGAAAACAATACACACAAAATTGAGTGTAGTCATGTCCGGGAATTAAACCCGCGACCATAGGGTTAACTGAGATATCTAAAGATATATATCTCAGTTGAGGCCAACTCAAATGGGTGTGTATGTCTGTTTGATGTGTTTCTGCTTATTTGTGTACAAATTTGTGGCATCCTAGCGCGTAACTTTACTTAAGTAAGTACGGACAGATTGAGTTTTTTCAATCTAATTTTTGATTACCAAAACAAATAGGTATCCAATATTTTCGAAGTCTCCATATATTACTAATTCTAAATTCGACTGATTTAACTCAAGGCTATTTCCCTGCAATTATTCATATATTATGTAAATTTACTGAAATCAATAAGATAAAACTGTAATTAATCTTTCACGTTTTTCCACCTACAGCACTTCATCTTCCACATCTCCGCTCTTAACTGTTATTTCGCACTGACGGACATTGGTAGAATTAAGGCAACAACTAGCTACAAAAGCCATAAAAAATAACAAAGTTATTTGGCCTTCACTGTAGGCAGGTGGAATTTTTAGACAGCAAGTAGTAGTTGTACAAGTTTTAATAAATGAAAAATTACATAAAAAATATAGGTAACACCTATTGCTTAGTGTAATTACAAATAATTAGATATATTATTTACATTAGCAATTGAATGAAATGTTGATACAATAAAATCAAAAGTGCACTTTTACAAGAACTCATCACACCAATCTTTAAGGCATTGGTAACAGTCGGCAGATTGTTTAGAGTTTGCATTACATGTTTCTTTTAACCACTCTTGAAACAGCTCTTTATCTTTTTTTAGAACTAGAAACTGCCCCAGTACTGTATAAGCCTGTAACAAAAATGTAATAATTAAACTATCAGGAATTATGTAAAGTTCTTGGTTCTCTTCAATATTTTCCAGATGTAACCAGACGAAAGTGTTTTTCACTTTTCTTCGGTGTCTGTTACAAGTTGCTCGTAAATGACTAAAGGGATGGAAAACAAAGCACATCACTTTGTAAAATTATTATAACAAACAGATAAATAACCAATCTGCATCATTCTGAATAAAATAAACAGTCATTCAAATCTGACTAATAAATTGTAAGTGATGGAGAGGTAAGCACCTATCTCCAGCACTTTAATATTTCATGGGATCTACTAAAAATAAATAAAATACCTATGAAAAGATCCACATAAAGATAAATTATACAGACATGCAAACTTAAACATGGAGAAAATTTTGGAGCTTTATGGATATTAATCAACCTAAAAGAAAGAACCAGTTTAAGAACCGACTTGACTCTTATAATAAAAGAAAAAGAAAAGAGAAGCAAAGTAACAGTCTAACATACTAAACAGAACAAGGAAAGAGACCAGATACAGGCGAATATCAGTTGTTCACAACTGCTTGTCTGTTTAATAATAATACTAATAAAATCTATTTTTCCAAACATGGACCAATAACAGGAAATCCGGAAGAAAAATCCAAACCTGCCAAAGAGCAATGGAACAGAGCATTCTATACCTAAAACACATAGATAACAGAGGAAGCCTCCTAATAGGTGGCTTGATGAGATTTTAAAGATAGCAGGAGACAACTGCATGTAAAAAGCCCAAAGAGAACATTCAGTAGTAAAATGGAGGAGGCCTTTACTCGAAAAGCCTCGAGCATCGCCGCATAGTTGCTAGTCTTTCGGTTTTTTAACGGATACACTTCGGAGAGTGTGCGTTGGAATTACAGTCTTATTCCCCCATCCCCGTTCTTCCATCAGACAAGTAGAAGTACGGCTCTGCGCCACTGCTATATGGTGGAAATTCCTCGGGCACGCACAAAGCGCTTTGCTTCCACTTTTACTGTGCGAACTGCCAAGTTGTGGAATTCATTGCCGGCATCTCTGTTTCCCGATAGCTATAATCTACCTGTCTTCAAGTCACGAGTGAATCGTTATTTACTAGGTAAGCGCGTTCCATCGTAGACTGCAACATTGCTTCACATCAGGCAAGTTGTGGTCAAGCGCAAACCTATTAAGAATAAAAGAAAAACAAAAAAAAGAGGTCCTTATCAAGAAAAGTGACAACAATTGGTTTAAGATTTGCTACGGCTATAAATATGGCTAAATATTAAAGATAATATTAGAAACAATATTGAATAGACTGTTCAGTTCTTACAAAAGCTACTGACAATATCACTGGCTAACTAAAACTAAGTTCATGAACAAAGTCAAAACTAAATTGTTTTAAGACAAATAAACATTGTAATTAAAATTATAAATTGTGGGGTGTATAAAAATGGAGTAAAGAATAAAGCCACTGGTAACTACAATCGTTGAGACATACGTAACAACAGAAAATTTGCTCACTAAAATACACATAAGTTTTTATAAACCTGTAGTACATACTTATGTATGTACTACAGGTTTCTGTAAAATAACAAGCCAAAATATAGAATAATTTTTTTGCGCGTCAGTAAAGTAAACCCTTAGATGACCCACTGACCAAGAGATCTCTTAGACTAGCTAACCTTATCAAATCCCGCGCCTTCGAGTCTCTTTCCTAAGACTTCTCCAACGCCCGCTAATTCGGTTACTGGCTTCTCTCCCATAGGTTCCGCAACGAAATTTCTGTGCTTCTGGGATGTACTCGACATTTTGCCAGTTCTTTTGTCTCTTCTTATTCACTATAGTATTATACTATTATGATCTTATTGATTAAAATACACAATTTGCAATTATCAAAACTAACAACAACTTGCGCGTCAATCCCCTCAACCGTCAACCGGCAGCAAAGCAAGCAAAATTGAACGCACGGGCACGGACCAAAGAGCATAACCATAGACTAGGTAAAGGCTGGCACAGACGAACGAATGCTTGCTAAGGTTGTCAAAAAGTAATCGATTATAGTAATTAATTTTTTTTTCGTATTATCGATTTTTAGCAATCAATTTTCTTTATATTAAAAATCTAATAAAATCTATAAACCATAAGTAATAATATTTTTTTGGGGTATGATATACAAAATTGCTAATTATTGATCTGCCGCTTCCTCATTTTCGCTGCCCTCTCATATCTGCCGCCCGGAGCCAGGAAAAGAATAACGCCATCTGTTCATTTTCCATACAAAAATACGACGGAATCGAGAGATTAGAGTTGATTCAAAAAGTTCTTGTTCTATGTTGAGTGTTGAATCAATACTGTCATGTCATTAATTGTCATAGCGGTTCTCTTAGTAGTCTGTGATGTCATTGCACTTGACAGATTTTAGTTGTACCTACTAAAGATTATAGTTTGTTGACATGACTTTGCTGCTAGCGCGACTGTAAAAATTTAGTAATTGAAAATATTAAAATAATTACATTTTAACCCATATTTTAATTAAATGTTTGTATGTTTGTATAATTCTTTGACTACCTAAAGGTCAGAAAAAGTACTGTAAAGAATTGCATTAGTGTATGGCATGGCAGTCGTATGAATACCAGTATTTAATTAATACATAATATATAAACATAATAAATACAAAATATTGTGTTAAAAAAATCTGACTTGTTTCCTTGGGATTAAAAAGATTGTAAACGTACCTACATAGAAGATATGTTGCACAGTACGGAATAAATATTGTAACTAAAAATTATGGTATTTTTGTAATTATTATTAAACAACATGTTTTTGTACACCATGGATTGAGCCATAGCTACATTAGCTACTGTGTAAGTGAATCTGTTTTGATGATACCATCATGGAATTGCCATTAGAAGACAATCTGTTCCAAGCTATTTTAGCAGGAAATCTGGATGTTGTTACTAATTTACTATCAAAAGGTAAGTCTAAGGTGTTTATAAGGCACACATGTGGGCATTGGTCTTTTCTTAACTACCTTTAGAGTTAAGAGAGTTTAGACCTTAATCCAAACATGCTGGTGCTAGTAGGTTAATTTCTTATTAAGTATTTAAAGGTATTCCTGTTTTCTCTAGTTATTTCTCTTAACCCAAATTTAGTAGTGCAATTAACTAATTTCATAAAGATGTGCCATTTGTTTAAATATATTTATGTATGTAGATCTGCTTGACAAAAGAAATATGTTTTCAGGTGCTAACCCAAACAAAACTGTCAGTCAAGGCAAAACATGTCTTGGTGAAGCTGCAAACATTGGGAACATTGGTATTTTGAAACTATTAATAGCTGCAAGTAAATCAATACCTTCACACAAATTAACTTCATGCAATGTTTCTACTAGAAAACGACAGAACAAATGTCATAAAAGGAAATTAAAACATCATGGGCAACATGAAGAGACTGTTATTAAATGTAAAAATTTAAATGAAAGAGCTTTTAAAGAATTTAATTTTAGTCAGTATGATGCAATTGGTATAGTAGACAGTTCAAGTTCTGAGAAAAACCAGGGGTACTTTGTTTTTATACACAGCGAAGGATCAAGCAGTGATGAAAGCAAGCTTAGTAGTAAGAGGTCACCGCTTAGTCCAATTTCTTTGACACCATCCCCACAAGCTGACTTAGAATGGGATGAAGATATTGGCAATGTAGCACCTACCACCAGTGAAGATGAAACATGGTCTTCTATGTATAAGTATGCAGTCTTTTATTATTTGGTTAAATGAAAAGTTGCAACCGTTTCTAGTGTTCAACTAAGATATAGAAAATATTTAAATTATTATTATTTACTACTAAACATTGGCCAAGATCAAGTTGATGTATGTCAAATGTCCTCAAACATTTATGTCTAAGATATGCAATTTTCTTTACAATATTGAGTATAGTGAGGATGCACAAGCACAATTAAATTTTAAGATTATTTGGGTATTTACCATCTTGTTGCTATGTCATTGTTGTTTTAGATGGTATGCTGCTATATTAGAGTCAACAGGCGCAGCAATAGCATCTGCCTCTGTAGTCAACTATGGTATTGATCAACAAGACACATTTATGAGAACTGCTCTGCATTATGCTGCTGAACAGGGACATACAGATGTTGTCAGCCTTTTAATAGAAGCAGGTTGGTAATTTTACTACCTATACTATCAAGGTACTACTTGACATTTTTTTTGTGACAGCCTACCACTGCATT
Organism: Meganola albula; assembly: GCA_936450015.1. Classification (NCBI taxonomy): domain Eukaryota; kingdom Metazoa; phylum Arthropoda; class Insecta; order Lepidoptera; family Nolidae; genus Meganola; species Meganola albula. Next base: position 8,481,853 of record OW388144.1, on the reverse strand, counting down.
CCCAATACTGCTACTTCTGAAAGCTTGGATTAATAGTGGAGCTATGAAGATGCTGGATACTACCAGTGCTGTAATTTTAGATTATTTTTTTAATCCATAGTAGGGTTGTGCTAATTAATGTTAATCAGTGACATTGTCTTGATAAAGTGCTTTCCCTGTAAGTACTGGCTTATCAGGGACTTGAAGATTGACAGATTGTAGCTGTTAAGAAACAGAGATGCTGCCAGTTCATGGTAGTTTGTGATCTATTTGTTTGTAATTTATATTTTCAGGATGCAAACTAGATATAACAGCAGGAGATGGATTGACTCCTTTGCATGTAGCAGTTGTAAAGAATCACACAGATGTAGTAAAACTATTAATAAAAGCCGGTAGTCATGTAAATTACAAAACACATGAAAAGATGACACCTCTGCATTTTGCTGCATCAAGAGGATTCTTGGAGTTGGTAAGTTTGTTATAGTGTACCTACTAGCTCTCACCCTTGTGGTATGTTGAAAACATCTCAAGGGAACGTAATATATTATTATGATAAAATTTAAAAAAATATATGAACTGTCTTCACTGTTTAATTATATGAAAATGTAAATTGAATGTGTTTCAGGTAAAAATTCTAGTCAATAGTGGAGCTAACTTAGAAGCAAGAGATACAAATGAAAAGACTGCATTATATTTAGCCTCAGGGAGAGGTCATATAGAAGTTGTTAGATATCTGATTGCTGCTGGAGCAAATGTTAATGGTGAAGAGATTCACGGTATGTGTAAAAGAAATATTTTTTATTAAATTATTGTAAAATCCATGGGGAGATCGAGTGGTGGCCATTACTTATATTAGAGGCACTGACTACATACCTATTACCTACCAGATATCGCTTTTTTCAAATATTTTAAGAAATTATAAACTTCAAAAGATGGCAGGGTATTGGAGGAGATAGCTATTTCTTAACCGACTTTCAAAAAAAGTTTATAAAGTTTTTTATTAATTTAAAATTATTTTAACCCCTCAACTGCTGCGGCCCTGCGCGCCATAAATTCGGTGTCTAGTGGTGGTAGGTATATGGCTGGTGGTTTGGGGTTATTAAAGTATAGAGGACAATATTTTATTATGTACTCATAGAACATGTAATATTTATTGATGTAATAAAATAAAATATTACATTTCAATAGGCTTTTTAGCATAGGCCTAGTAAAACCAAATGTATTCAGTCATTTACCATCCTAAGCTAATTTGGTCATATACCTATTATATATAATGTTTCAGGTTACACTCCCCTGTGTGAGGCTGTGTGGCAAAGATATGCAGCAGTTGTAGACACTTTATTGTCTTCTGGTGCTCGGATAACACATTCTCACAGACTTTTACATAATGCAATTATACAAAGACAGGTATCTTTTATATACAGTGTTTGTGTACGGCGTTATTTTAAGTTAACATTGTGTCGCATCAATGTATTTTTTCTTTTAGGAAGAAATTGTCAAGCTTCTGACAACTTATGGTGGTGGGATAAATTTACACAATGATAATGGTGATACACCCTTGCTTTTAGCAGCAAGACTATCGCAGCCGGCTGTCGCTAGAATTTTGCTTGCAAAAGGTTGTCAACATATGATTGCATACCATTTTTGTTATATGAGGAAACATTATCCATTTCTAATATTATTCTATTTGTATTTAAGGTGCGAACGTAAACGCATGTAACAGTATTACCGGAGCAAACGCGTTACACATAGCTGTGGAGAGCATAGAAGACAGTCAACAGTTTGAGGAATTGTTAAAATTTTTATTAGAATATAGAATTGATATGAACACCACTGCCTTAACTGGCGACACTGCTTTGAACAGAGCGTTATTATTACAAAAGTAAGTTTATATTATTATTGGCTCGCGGTAACGTCTACGTCAAATATCGAAAGTTTATTAGGGTTTACACTTATACCTTTGATGTTTTGTTTTCAGAGATCATGCGGCTGTCCTATTAATCCGTTATGGAGCAGATGTCAACACGTGCGATCTTCACTCCTGTGGTTTAGATAACCTATCTATTGCAAGTAGGAGACGTTCTTCCAATTTAGCTTCAATGTTATTAAAAGCAGGACACTACATAACCATTCCAGAACACAATACCGCCGTCCCTAAAACTGGGTCTACGGCACATTGGTTGTACCACGCCTGCAAGCAACCTCTTAGTCTATCAGATCTCTGCAGAATAAAAATTAGAAACCTAGGTAAGAAAAGGATATTATTCAAATTTATATTAGCTCTCCCTTTGCCAAAGAGCTTGAAATTATTCCTAATGATGGAGGATGAAGGATACTGACACTGAGGTAGATACACCTAAAAATAAAATAAGAAATTCTACAGACATTTTATTAATCAATTAAATCTCACAATAGTAGTTATACATATAAAAGGTGTATTTATTTGAAAAAAACTACAAAAGTTTAAAAATCCTCTGAATGAATAGTTTGCAGTTATAAATATGTTTTGTTTAAAAAAATATGTATAAAGGTACTATTCACTGTGTATGAATAAACTGTTAACTTTGAATTATTTTTACATAATCCAATATAATGTATTAATAACTAGTATAAATAGTGTACAAAAAGGCTGTAAACTGTTAAATTTCAGTACATAGAACGCATGCATCTAGACAACTGAATTTAATATATCTATATATTACGAATATGCTCATTATTAATGTCCTAATAACCAAATGAACTTTATCATAAGAATAACAAAATACATTTATTTATTATTTGAAGCAAATTTTTCTGTTATGTTAATTTTGTAATTGTGATATATAGTTATTATTTATGAAACTAGAAGTATGCAGTGGTATACTACTGCATACTTCCGTACTGCTACTTATTATAAAAAAGAAAACAAAGTAACTAGTCGATTATAAAATATTATTGTAATTAGTAAAATGATATGAGTTCAGACATATTATTTATGTATTCAATATACTTAGTTACAGCGACAACATGTTGCTTTTACGCCTAATTATACAGGGTGAGTCAACTACCTAAATGTATGTAATATAGTAGATGTTATAATTATAATGTACACAATACGAAAATAATGCTTTTGATTTATTTTTATCATTCATCAGTTTTAGACCAGCGATAATATCAAAATTTTAATCATGTGCTTTAAACACAGTTTCAGTGACGATATTTTATAAAAAGATACTCAGATTCACACTACAAATAAGTTGATTTGGTAAAGAATCATTAATCTAAGTTCTAAACTTCAATAATTACTATCAGTGGTAAATTAATTCCCTGTCTATCAAAACAAATAATTTAAACTAAATTTAAATAAAAATGTGAGGAATGTAATGTAGTAACGTATAATAAAATTTTACATATACAAACACAATAAATAATAATAATTAATGACAGTGAAATGGGTAAAGATTACCTCCTCAATGTCATGTATACATAAATACACATTATATGTACACATTTTGGAATCTGCTATTCCATCGTGATTCCAAGTGTTGTGTTCATCATAGCTTCAAATATAAATAAGGGCATAAATAGCGAAATCTTAAACTAATATAATGCGGTAGCCAAATGCATCTTTTAAATACTAATGCAGAAGAGCAATACTAAAAGTATTTAGTAACACATAGATATGTGTGATCTTGTGCACAGATTTACTACATTCTTGACATGGTTCACTTCGTCGAAACCTATGTTAGAGTAGTTATATCATTTTATGTGTCAGTGCTCCCAATGGTGAGTCACAAATTTGCTAGGAGTCAAAGCTACCACTAGTCTCTAGTACATAATAACTGCATGGTTGGACTTGTGTGATTGTATGTATCTGAATATAGCCTAGGAATGCATATAATTAACAATTATTTGGACAAGTATATCTAGGTACAAACAGGGTTATTAATCACTTATCTTCGTTGAATGGCCTAAGATTATTTTGAGTTGGACATGCTGTACTCGCATGCACTGTAACCTTTGATATCCTTAATAGAGGCGAGTCTGGGGCATGACTCAATGAGGTAATTAAACAGTTCATGGTGATTGTTTTCAGCTGTTTTATGTAGAACTGTTTGGCCATCGGCATCTTGGGTTTCTGTTTGTGCTCCAGATTGTATAAGAAACTTTACAGTCTCTATTTTACCTACAAAAATATAAAAATATATTTTAGCTGTATCTATTGACAATGAGTGCATGGCTGGGCTTGTTAATTAAAAGTTAAAATGGTAATAGGAAAATGTATATTAGTTACACAGATTTGCACTATGGATTTGATATTGCTAATGATTGTTACTCAGCTCGGAGTTGCCAACTGAGCTATTATAGGTAGTATATTCGCTACAATTAATAACTGCTTATAATTGTGTTATATTGAGTTTTATAACGGAAATATGGTCCTTCACACCTGGCCTTATAAATAAGCTCAAGGTCGCTAAACGGGCCTTGAAGAGAGCTATACTCGCAGTTTCTGTGTGTGATAAGATTCGCAATGAGGAAATAGCAGAAGAACATAGGGATCAAAGTGGGCAAGTTGAAGTGGCAATCCACAGGGCAGGCCACATCGCTCGTAGAACTGATAACCGCTGGGGTATAAAAGTTCTCTAGTGGAGACCAGGCAATGGTCGCCGCAGCGCCGGCATGCCCGCCACAAGGTGGACTGATGACATTATTAAAATAGGGGGAAGCCGATGGATGTTAAGGGCCGAAAACCGATCGCTGTGGCGTTATAGGGGACGCCTAGGTCCAGTAGTGGACGTCGCCAGGCTAATGATGATGAGTTTTTTAAAGAATTAAGCTGTTCATTGTGTGGCCATGTCAACATAAAACCTAATCCCCAAAACATCTGATAAGCTCATTAAAGCTATATTAGGTTTATAATTCATTTGTCTTTGTCAGCTTGACATTTATAAGATAAGTAAGAGACAAAGTCCATTTTATCTAAAGAGTCATAAAAGATTTTCATAAATAAGACTGTAAAACTATTGATTCATACAGTTGCATTTGCCTCTACGATGAGAATATAACTTCATAGAGTCAGTCACAATGCACAAATAATAACTTTTTATGGTAATTCAACTATAGAAAAAGAGATAAAGAATCAGACGCCAATGCAACCTGTTTTTGAATGATAGATTTGAAAAATCTGGATTTGAAATAAAACTACTTTTTAACGGATTTTATCGCGGTTTATTTTTGATTTTTGATCCCGACGTTTCAAAGTCTTTTCAGACTTCATGTTCACGGGTGGACTGAGATATTTGACGTCCAAAAATATTAATCACAATTATTACTGACTACCTTCAAACATTAATATTTAAGTTGCGTTCCGATTTAAGCAAACTGAGCTCACAGTGTCTTGAATTCTGAGTTGATTTTGCTTGGGTTTTGGTACAAGTAAATTAAGCACTGGGTCCCAAGCTGGTGGTATATTCCAACCATTTTCTCTGTTAAAATTAGGATGTTTTTTAATTTCAATAGCTTCGCGGATCATTCTTGGTAGGAACCGGTTTTCTTTGACAAGGACCTGTGTTTTATCAAATCTCAAGTAATGGTTGGGGCCTTTTTGAGTATGTTCACACACTGCAGATTTTGTTGAGCGTTGATGTTTAACATCAGCTATGTGTTCTTTTACGCGGGTCCCTATACTTCTTTTTGTTTGTCCTATATATGAGAGTCCACACTCACAGTCAATTTTATAAACACCCGCATCTTGTAGAGGGACTTGACACTTGACAGATGGTAAAAATTGACTTATCTTGGTTTTTGGCTTGAAGTAAGTATTTATAGAAGCCCGCTTAAGGATATAGCCAATCTTGTCGGTCACTCCTCTTATATAAGGAAGAATTGCAGGTTGCCTTTCAACTGTAGCTGGTTTTACACGTGATCTGCGGCGACGCGGTGCTCGGAGCTTGTTGTCATGCAATACTTGCTTGACGTACTTAAGCTCTGCGTCAAGATGTTCATCATCACAGATCCCGTGTGCTCTCTGAAACAAAGTTTTGCCCACGGTAGCTAACTGTTTAGGATGGTGGTGCGAATCACCGTTTAGATACCTATTTGTATGTGTTGGTTTTCTATAAACTGTATGACCTAAGGTATTGTTAGGATTCCTGGTTATAAGGATATCTAGAAAAGCTAAGGTGTTATTTGCCTCCAACTCCATTGTGAATTGAATGTTGTTGTTAATGGAGTTGAGGTGGTTGAGGAAAGTAGATACACTGTCTTTTGGTAAGATGGTAAAAGTATCGTCTACGTACCGTTTATAAAAAGATGGTATGATGGGAGCTGTATTCAGGGCCCGCGCCTCGAAGTCTTCCATGTAAATATCGGCGACAACGGGGGAAACTGGAGAACCCATAGCTACTCCATCCAGCTGGACGTAGTATTTTGGTCCCACAGTAGATAACCACTGGTTAGACAATGCTTTAAAATGTCTGCATATTCCTCAGGCATATCATTTTCTAAGAGTTTCCTTCTAGTGATTTCAATGCAGTCATTAACAGGTAGACAAGTAAATAATGACTGAACATCAAAACTAACCATAGTTTCATTGTCAGCAAGCTGAAGGTGTTTTAACTCACTAACAAAATGGTAGGAATCCTTGACATGTGCTCTCGAGTGTCCTCTGAGTGGTGAGAGTACTTTCGCTAGGTGTTGAGCCAATCTGTAGGTTGGAGTGTCGATTTGGCTCACTAATTTAAACATCCTAATTTTAACAGAGAAAATGGTTGGAATATACCACCAGCTTGGGACCCAGTGCTTAATTTACTTGTACCAAAACCCAAGCAAAATCAACTCAGAATTCAAGACACTGTGAGCTCAGTTTGCTTAAATCGGAACGCAACTTAAATATTAATGTTTGAAGGTAGTCAGTAATAATTGTGATTAATATTTTTGGACGTCAAATATCTCAGTCCACCCGTGAACATGAAGTCTGAAAAGACTTTGAAACGTCGGGATCAAAAATCTAAAATAAACCGCGATAAAATCCGTTAAAAAGTAGTTTTATTTCAATGTGTGATATTCGCGTAAATCTAAGACAATACTATGTAAATCTGGATTTCTGAAGGAAATTGTTCACAAGTGTGCCACATTATCTCTAAAAACTTCACTTCAACCCTTTTTAGTGCCCCACAGCTGGGCAAGGAGCTTCTCTCAACTATCTTATGAGTTGGGAGTTTATGCCTTAATCTACACACTTTGGCCGAGTGTGGGTTGGTGGATGTCGCATGTCCCCTAATGTTCTTAGATATGTCGGTTTCCTCACAATGTTTTCCTACACTAATATTGAGCAGTGTCTATGAAACAATTTACACCATAATTAAAAACTAACACTACCAAATTTTATTTACTACACTGTCAGATTGTCTGAGTAATATCAAAAAAGCATGATATAGAAATTTATCACCTGCAATGGCAGCTTTGTGTAAGGGAGTAGCTTTTCCACTTTTAGTCTGTGAATTGATTTGTGCCCCATACTGCAACAGGGTTTTACAAATATTTGTATGTCCTTTACGAGCAGCATAGTGTAAGGGTGTGTAGCCAGCATTGTCAGGGGTGTTTACTAGATCTTTTGCATTCCTTGCCTTATCTATCAAGATCTTCACTCTTTCTTCATCACCACAATAAGCTGAAACAGACAATAAAACTTTTGCACTCTTATTACTCAAAATAATTGTTTAAAGTTAGTGGCAACCTTAGTAACTGATGACAAACTTTAACTTTCATTTATAACAAAACCCAAACTTAATTTAGTGCAAGCCCAACACTATCTAGAACAGGGGCTATTACAACAGCAAATGTGAGTGATAAGCTGATAATAGAACAATAAGTGTTTACTTTACACTCTGATAACATGAACGTTACCTGCATACCACAAGCCCCGTTCCCAATCCATTTCAGATACCGTTTGGCATACTGATGCATTTGCATGAGTGCAGTTTGAGTGGTCACAATCACTTCTATGCTCCATAGTTAATTAGTATCAATTAATTGCAGTATATTAATAAGTTGTATAGTATTGTTTATTTAAATATCTCTTTGAAGAGTCCAAGTGATCTCTGCCTCTCCAGTGCTTGATATTATCTTGTATCCAAGCTGTCCCAAAGAGTTGATAGCATTCAGAACATTTGCTTTAATAGCAATACCATTTACTACATTTCCAGACCCTGGATATTTCTTAGATATAGCTCTTACTTCCTCTTCTCCAAGCCCAAATACAGAACAGTCATTTGCATGTAAAGAACCTTTGATAGCAATGTAAACAACACCATCTTCTTCAGTCAAAGGTGTAGTTGCTAAATTGCTAGGTGACAAGTTCTGACTGCCTTTTGTGTCCATAGTATTAATGTAAACTTATCAAAATAGGTAATTTGTCAGTGCAATAAGGTGTATAGTTTAAACTTCGTCGTCTTTAGTTGGGTGTGGGTAACCCAAGTGCATTGCCTCCTTACTAAAGTTGGTGATATTATCTTGCTCTACAATAATGGAGGGCTCTGGTTCAGAAAACTCTTTTCTCATAGTCCACATGTACTCATTATAATCCTGCTTGACAGCTGTCGAGCTCGAGGCAACAACCTTGTAACCCAACACCTGTAATGTTATTGATCAATTAGCATGTAATTGATGAGTCATAGGTATGACCAATAAAGTATTAGGTTACTTAAAATTAGGTTACCCAAGAACGACCACAAACCTCTAGGGCGCTAAGTATTACACACGGGTGTTGTAGATATACGATAGTAGACTCGTCGCAGTACCCGCCGCATGCGAATCTTTTTAGCTGCTCTATGTCACCAGCTATAAGATAATGTTACAAAATAGATATCCCATTCCCTAATGAACTGAAGTTCAAATAATCGAAAGGCAATACATCAACACTGTTAACGAATTACACTTAATTATCATCTCATTGCACAAATAATATAAAAATAGCTACCTTTTAAGCCGGACACTAAAACTCGCCAAGGGTTTTTATGTCCATAAGACGCTAGATTGCCTCTAATCAGGATGTAGGGCATTGATAACAGATAGGTTTACACGTTTGCCGTATACTTTTACGGGAAATACTTGAAGAAAAAATTAAATTACAAAAATTACTATTGCACACAAACACGAATTGCGTTGCATTTGCACAACTGACAATGACAGTAAAAACATTGATGGATATCTGACATACAGCAAATATTGACAGATGACAGAGGTAGGACACTGACAGCAAATATTTTTAAAGGAATTTTGAATCGCTTGAAAATAGGGAAATGTCAATCAAATGTCATTAATACAGAAAAGTATGGAAATGAATTTTCAATCTACCCGCCCACACTTATGAACTACCTACCTACTGTACTCAATCGCATAGTGACCGCACATAGACAATTTTATACAATGTGTCTTTCAACCAGACGTTGGCAGAATCACTGTAAATGACGGTAGATGCCAAAAACATTAAAAGTGAAGTGAAGTGATGGAAATGAATGAATGAAGCGGTTTGTGTATACAGACCAAAGAGTATATAATCACTACGTTTTAGTACAGACTACTGAAAGAACCTAGTTCAACCTAGGGGTTGTTAATCATTTTGCCTCCGTCCGTCCGGTATGCAGCCAAATAGAAATTATTCCGTGATATTAAAGGATATAAATACGTTTAAAATCAACCGACACATTTGGTCGAATTTGGCACAATGATGGCTATTTTTTAATCTAATCGAACTAACGTAAATTTGTGCAATTAAATTTCGTTATTGCGTACAAAAATTTCAGACTCACTTCGCTCGCGTTTACTGTTTACCTATGTTTTCAATTTTCGCTCGTTTCGCTCGCGTTTTTATTAATCTCATTTGTTTTTAATTTCCATTATTGCCAACAAAAAATTTGCACTCGCTTTGCTTGTTCTACAATTGCGACACTCAAACTTAAAGGCTTATTACGGAATAAATAAACGATTCATTAGTAAAATCTACAATTTGAAGGTAGCCACGGTACGAAAAAAATTACTAGGTAATACCAAGTATTTATCAAATTACTTTAAAGTAATAAGTACAAATTATTTATTTCGGACCGAGAAACCATGAACTTTTAAAAGAGTTACAAATTACAGAAAAACTTATGCATATTATTTTTTGTAATTTTTTTCCTGTAAAAAGTGTTTTTCGATTTCTTTTTCAAAAATTAGGTTCGGAATAAAATAAACTATACAAACCTTTCATTGTTCAAATACTTACTCAGTTTCGAACTTGGTCACTATAATAAACTTTATAATAACTAAGTGTAAAAATATTTATGAGTTACCTACGCTATGATACGAATCACTACTCACTGTGCAATGTACCTATAGTGCACATTGAGTGCTGACTCTACGTCATCGTATCCGCCATGGGATGTCAGGGGTCAGGTAGGTGATGGAGGCAACTGTGGTTCTTGACAGTCTGGAGGGCCGCAATTGAATCGCTGAAGATGCCGAACGTCGCGGCTCCATTTTCCATGACTACCATGATGACCTTCCAGTGCCTCAATGCCATCTGTGGTACTCCCTTCTTTGCCTCATATAACTGAGCCTGAGCTCCTTTACTCTCGGGTCAAGGGGGAGCATCCAAGACAGCACACGTGCGGAGTTTAAGGAGACCGTGCGGTAAGCCTTGCGTAGTTTTTGGGGTATAGTAACCATTTATTTCAGGCTACAAGGCTTATATCAAGTGTAATACTTTAAACAAATACAACATTAAATGACAATGCTTTACCCCCGTTGTACCACGGCGAACTGTTTCCTGACCCCATACACCCGCACCGTACAGAATGATCGGTTCGACAGTCGCAACGTAGATCATCCGGATGACCTCAGGGTGCAGTCTCCAGCTCATTTTCGCTGCCCTCGAAAGATGATTATATATGCCGATGGCTTTTTACGTACATTCGAGACGTGCGCATTGAAAGTGAGCTTATGGTCCAGCGTGATTCCCAAAAGCTTCATTCCAGGTGACATACCAATGTCGATCACTCCCATGATCAAGTGTGGGGTGGTATACTTAGTTTCCGCGTGATGATTATTGCTATGGTTTTATGTGGTAGAACTTGAGTCGGGCAGCCAGCATCTTTTCATAAATTTTCCCAAAGACTGGAAGGAGGCTAATGGGTGTGTAGGTTTTTGGTGTGGTATATCCTTCTATACCTACTTGGTTTCCGCAGCACTATTACTGTGGCCTTCTTCCAGTTTTCGGGAAAATGATAACATGCAGAGCTTTTCTTTAGGAGCAGTAAGAACAACTCTGCATTGCGTTCTATGATACGTCGGCATATGTATGCAGTAAAGCCATCAGTACCAGGAGCCTTCTTAGGTCACCATTGTGAATGGAGGACCTCAAGGCAAATCTTGGTCTCCTTCATTCACTTTTTCGGCTTCAATTCTTACTAAGCGTTAATGGGCGTTGTCACTGTCAGTCATATCCTCCGGATAAAAGGCTTCGGCCAGTAACTTGACAGAGCATTTTGCGAACAACACTTTCACATCCTTCAGCAGCAGCAAATTCTTCTCCCTCTGTGTTGTCCTTCCTATTACTTTATATATTCCCTCTAAAAACCCTATCCATATGTTATTATATAGTATTATATTATTCCTTCCCTATCCTGCTTACAACAAAATTCTTTCCAACTCTACCTGGGCCCTAGTTGCTTCTAATTCGTACGTTTTTATGGTTCAGGTACTTCGGTACACAGGTCTGGGCTAATTCACGTAATTTTTTTGACGCGCCGATCAAGTTGCGGTGCACTTGCAATCACTTTGAAATTAAGTTTACGTTTCAGTGCAAAATGGTATTCTTGTGATTGTCATACAAATAACATACAAGCTAAAGCGCTCGCGTGACGCGAACTTGACGCGCGCATCTGATTTTGATCGAAACTTTACTGCAACTGAACTTATTTAATTCCGTGAACTTCTTTGTGTGAATGGTTTCATCGCCGCTGCTCAATATTTGTGAAGGAAAACATCGTGGAAAATCGTAATTTCTAAAAACTTATCATTCCAGGACATATGGCATTCACCAACCCGCACTTGACCCGTGTGTATGTGGATTAAGGCCTAAACTCTATCAACTCGTAAGATAGTTGAGAGAAGACCCTTACCTAGCTGTAGGACTCTAAAAAAAAGGTTGAAGATAAGTGATTTATTAAACTCATAGTCTACGGGATGAATGCATAAACAAAATAACGTTACTTATTTTATTTTATTTAATAAAATTGTTTTGCATTGTACCTCAATGAGGTTAATGACATCAACATATTATTTAACTATGTAGCTTCCGAATAAATGCAGCCTATTAGTATGTGCTATTCCAGACTACAATCTATCTATACTATATATTTGTTTGAAAAAGTAAGAAACATTATCAACACATCCACACACTTTCGCATTTAAAGTATAAAAGTAAAGATAAAGAAGTAAGGTAAGAAGTACCTAAGAAGTAAAATAGCATTGGTGTCTTCATGATAAGAAGCTTCCGTTGATGCTTTTGCTTTGGGTTTCTAGAAGTCAGGCTTTTGTATAATTGCCAGGGGGACCGCTGAGTTTATGAAACAATATGCTCTACTTTAAACTGAAATAATAGTATAGAGAGTTGTATTCTACTAATAACTTAACACTATACAAGTAATTCTGCTAACTAATTTGAAAGTACCATTAAAATCCATCTAATTATACTTGCTCATCTGTTAGCCCTAAGTAATTTTCCTCTGACCGGATCTCCAGAAATAATTGTAGATTACTTAGAATGTTTGATTACTCCGGGGAGGTCATTTATCATTAAGATAAATAGAAGTGGTCCCAGTACTGAACCCTGCATTACACCGGAACTTAGGATAGGGCTGAGCTTCATAAACATAGTTCTATTATAACGAATTAATCTTCTTTAGGTAATTCTTAGAAAATTTAACACGAAACTGATTCGGGCCGGCTCGGATCCGGGGATTCCGGAAGATTATAGTCTGGGCCTTCTATGATGAGAAAACTGCTGAATTGATTGGAATGAAATTTGGGACATATGTATTTTTTTTATTTATTTATTTGTTTTGGCAACTAGGCTTATAGAATGTATATTATGCTGTCACCCTTCGGCCAAAACTCTTCATTGAGGAAGGCCTCCAGATGTTGACTCTGAATCGCACTACGAATAATTTGAAATTCATTTTGTGACGAGAATCCAAGTGTTGGTCTTTACCTGGATGTACTTGTTTACCTGGATTGACATGTAGAGTAATACAAAGTCGTTGACTCTTAAACCAGTTGTTTCTTTTTTCCAAGCTTACATCTCTACATGTTAATTGTTGGTAAAAAAATTTAAATGTTCTTCTTCGTTTCATAGACCCCCAGTCGGAACGAAGATCCTTTTATTTTTTGGTAGGCGTCTTTTTGCTCGACCCGGGAATCGAACTCGAGACCTTGCAATGTGAAATTTATTTATTGTTGCTTAGTAACTGCAGTTACTAAGCAACAATAAATATTTAATATTAAAGAAGAATAATACTAAGGATTACTTTCCCAAAAATAAAAAGTTTGTCTGACTAGGGTACCTACAGACTTTTCTATTGACTAGATATCATAAATATCGAAAGGTACGTAATTGACCTAGACTCTAGATCAATTTCGTACCTTTTGTTAGGTAGATAGGTACAGATTGAGAGTTTGAAACAAGCGTAGGTCATTCGACTAAATCTCTTTGTTAACCTAACAGCAAGGTTGTGAACCTATCTACCTTATGATCCTCAATAAGCCATAATTCTATTAGGTAGGCACTAGTAGGTAGGTACTTTGGAGAATTGAATAGAAGTACTATTAATAGGTATTTACATAATATATACGCACTCAATAAGATTGAGTAGATAGGTACGCACCCTGCTAATCTGATTTAAATAATCTCGTAGACAAAATTAACGTTAGTAAGTAGATTAAATTAACCTTAACGGAGTTTAACGATAATAAAATCAATATTTAATCTTGCTGTAAGTAGATAGGAGGAAAGGTTTACTAAGCTAAGCATCTGCATGCGAACCTATGTAGGTACTTACTTTTATTAGATGGTACTTACGTAAGTTGTAAGTTCTTGCTTCAAGCAAAGTTTTATTAGCTTCCAAGCTAAAGAAACCGTTTCGATCTAAGAGCTTTGTTTCGTCTGAAAAGCAATGGGCATTCCGTTCTATGTTCTGCTTTTATCTCAGTGTAGCACGACATCCAAAATGTCTCACAGCAGCAAGTATCAAACATTCCTAGATAAAATTCGCTGTCTTGAATTTTCTTTTGCTCTACGCCTTGCAAAATTCTTTGTAGACAGGTAGTGTTTTAATTTCCGACATCACGTTTTTTTACTTGATTTTGTATTTTACTAAAAAGAAATGGCCTTTTACAGATGTTACTATGAAAAATGAAAATTCAAGGGTATCGACTTACGGAACTGAAAAACCTAACAATTTAAAAGACAAAAGGTTTCATCAAGAACTTCATTAACGTATGGAAATTTTTGTTTCGGTTAACGTAACGCAGACAAGAGCAATTAAATTTATTTCATCTAACCCCTCACAAAAATTGCATCTTCAGAAATGTCATTTTATACCTCACACTTTTTTATTCACGCAAAAATACTTGAACTTGGCTTGACTATGATGATACATTTTGATTGATGCATGAATGACGGGATCTTTTCAAACACTAGGCAAATGGCGCGTCCAATGTTAAGGGCTGCGCTCTGATTCTCATTTCTTATTCAGTGCTCGCGTAGACAGGCCCTCGTTCAGTACATTCGAACGGATCGGCTTGGCTTCGTCGCCGGCGGCAATTTCATGATATTCGGCAAACTTCCGCAAATAGTGGTGTTGTTTAAAGTAATTGTGAAATTATTTGTCTGCACAATACTTATTTAAAAATACTTTCTTGAATAAAATTAGTTCATTTTCTTATGGATTACTAAATTATGTGTAAGTTAAAGTTTACTTTATTTTACTTTATAAGTAGGCAGGTAAATTAATTAATATGACAACAGGTACAAGTCGTTTAGGTCTAATAATAATATACAAATTAATGTGTTTGGACAAGGGAGCGTTATTTGTTTTAAAACTAGAACGTTGCGCGCTAAAAATATAAATTTAATGACTGATTTGTGTTTTTAAAAGAAACAGTCTAAATTATTATGGAAAAACGTAGTAGGATATTTCCCACCTGTGTTACATTACTCACCATGACTTTAGTTGTTTCTATTTAGTACTAGATGTTATTCAATAATCTTTCTATCTGCTAATCACGTTTGTTTTAAATTTTGTTGATTGCAATTCGAGAAAAAATTATTAAATAAAGAAATATATTTTTAATAAATTCAATCTAGGTACATGCTAATATTATAAAGTTGAAGAGTTGATATGGTGGAACGTGCTAATCTCAGGGACATTACTGGTCCGATTTGAATTTGATTTTTGAACTGTTAAATAGCTCATTATTGAGAAAGGCTATGGGTTACTTTTTACCTCACTGCTGTGTTAGTAACGCGGGCGAAGTCATGGACGGAAAGCTAGTAGGTATAAGATATGCGTAATATCTAGGTAAGTAATTGGATATCTGTTTATTTCATCTATTCGCCGCAGCTCCTCCGCCCGTTTGATACTTCCTCGATAAATGCACTATCTTAGAGTGCAAGAATAATTAAATCGGACAAATAGTTCCTGAGATTAGCGCCTTCAACAAACAAACTCTTCAGATAGATGTTATTTAAAAGTTCAGGAAAGCAGAAGATCTATCTATGTACTAAATTATAGAATGAAATTTAGGTATAAGAGTATTAAAATATTGATTGTTGATCCTAAAATACCTAGGTAGTACTAGATACCTACTTATTATCAACCTACATCATATTATCTACTAGGAAGGTGCTGCTTGTGGCTTAAACAAGTTTTGCGGATTTTGTTACCTTTTTTTAAACAATATCCGCAAAAAATCAATAATATAAACCTATAATCAATTGAATAAATAACTGTAGGTTTTATTTTATCCACATACCAAATAAGGGTCGTAGATAACAAATATTGGACCATTTGGAACTATTCAAAGTGAGTGAGAATGATGGAGCTTAGACACATCCTCCCCAATTGATAAGGGTAGCTACGTACCCCTAATATTAAGTAGGATCTATAGGTACGGGTTTTGGAATGAAAAGATTTACATTAAATTCCTACGTCTATCGTAATGATTTTCATTGTTGAATAATTTAGGATTAACGAATCTATTAACGAATTTATTATTATTATCTTGTTCGGGAGCTTTCCAGGTGGTTAATTACCACCTCGGGTGACCCAAGGGCTGGCACGTATTGGCCATTCAGAGGGGTAACGTCGCCAGCTTTCTTGGTAACCTGCTCGCAGGCAGCTACTTATTTTTATTTGTAACTATCCAATTTTATTTTTGATTAGGTCATTAGTTTTGGTTTTGTTTTAATCACATTATATCAAAACACTTCTATGATTGACAAAACATCACTAACAAGCTTATTACGCCCTAAAACACATAAACTTGGCGAATTTAATTCTTACTTTTAATGGTTTTTCACTAAAAGAGAAATTTACATTTCACTTATACGAGACACAAACTAATGTAAAACATCATGCATGACATAAACAGCGATTGAGGGTATACAAAAAAAAAATTACTTGCACTACACACACATAATTTTCTTTGTCTGTCTGAATTGACAAGCCAACTGAATACTTAGATGATATAGCCCAAAAGTGCATGTTTCGATATACTTTACGTGCTTTTTCGGAAAATGGTATGAGGAGGAGGTACACCATTTTCTTGTTACATAAGAACTTGATTAGAAAAGTTGGTATGTTTGGTCCGATGTAAATCCTACATCAAATTTCAGTACCTATTAACATAAAAAGTACGTACCAGCTGCGTCCTTTTCATTCTAAAGTTGGTAAAGTTTGGTTCAAATACAATCAAAGGCCAGGAATTGCTCGCCGTCAATTGTGGTTCAGGTGTGTAATAGTTAAGTAGGTACTTTAATTAAAATAGACAGACACGCCAAAATTGCTGTTAAAGGCAGAACTCTCACTTATAGTATCAATTACTAAAAGTTTAACGTCTACCCACGCAAAATACTACTTGCTTATTAAAATATTACAGTGATTTTAGGAAACATTAAATTTTTATTTTATAACAAGAAATAAAACGAAATCTTAGTTATAAAATGATATTATGATATTATAACAACGCGTAATATAATTTTTCAATGTAATTATTATAACAAAGTTAAAATATGATCTTAAAAGAACGGCGACGCGCAGTGTAGGGAACAACATCGGAAGTTGTTCGTCCTAATTACTTCTAATATGTGTACTTATAATTATAAGTACCTACGCAGGGTTATTTTCGATGGCATTAACTAGATACAAAAAGCGGCCACATCGGGTGATGGTAACCGAAGAAGGAATTACAAAATTCCACTTCACAGGGGAATTTGGAAAAATATTATGTATTCGGGTACTACCATTACTTGTTAACCTGTGAAGTCAACTGAGCCGTCATAGTTTTCCTTTTAAATTCATCCATCATATAGTAGAGTAGTTACTGGGATTTTTTCACAAATGTGCAAACAACGGTTTAGCTGGTAGAAACGGAGGTGAATTCTGATTGATAACTTACTCAAAATAAAACCAACTAAAATTTCGTAAATTGAACCTTAAATCGGAAAGCACTAAAACTATCTAACGATATGCCTCAAAACAGGGTTAGCGAAAATAAAGTCATCAGTTGTTTATTACTGAACCCTAAAAATATTATATAGCTGAACAAATTATATAAAATACATGAGTCGTTTAAAAACGGGGTGTATGACGTTGAGAGTTAAGAATTGATTATAGGCCGACCGTTTAACTCGCGTATCGCCATCTGAGGTACAAAGTCATAAAACATTAATTAAATCTCTCAAAGAACTATTTAACCACAGATAAAAGTAATGTAAGACTTTTCGTCACTAATATCCACATCGCTTGAATCATCATCACTGTCTGTGCAGCTTGAGGAGTCAGAATCTTGGCGATAGGCGATACGCGAGTTAAACGGTCGGCTTATACTTTACGATTTGCGGGTATTATACATAACTGATATTTTCCGAATTCTGAAGTGTAGGTACCTACAACCTACCTTAAATTACATCTTCATTGAAAATATATTTTCTAGCGTAATGATTAAAGCTTACTACAAGGTACTTCACAATAATGGATATCATTCCGACCGACCTAGTCACAAAGAGGTAGGTAACACTTAGCAAAAACTATTACACGGTTGATAGCACTAAAGGCATGTCTGTAAACTGCTTAAAACAAATTATAATGAAAGCAATTTCTATGAACATAGATAGGTACCACCTAAATGTTTTACTCTTCTCAGATTAGTGCTTTAAAATATTACATTGCAGATTTGGTGTTCTTTCCTCCTGAGACTTTACGTTAATTGCTTAAACAAGGATAATCTATCCAAAAATAGGTGGGTAGGTACTACAAGGTCGGCACTTATTTTTTTAAGAGCTTATTATTTTAATGGAATAACGGGTTAATGAAAATTTTCACTTCACTATGTTACATAAACAGAGGCAGAAAATAACTCAACAATTATTTTGATTAAATGTTAAAGGACAATCTTATTGTTTGTTCGATGGGTGTAAATGTTATATATGGACCATATGTGTGTCCATACTACTTTCTTTAATTATAGGTACTCACTATTTACATATTGTCTATCGTTTTTAGTGTGAACAGAAATAATATTTTCAATTAAAAGTAAAAAATAATTTAAGTGAATCAGTAGGTACATGGGTAGGCGTGTTCCATCGTAGACTACATAAAAATCAGGCAAGTTGCAGTCAAGCGCAAGCCTATTACAGAATAAAAAAAATATTTATAAAATATTGCTTCTTAGCTACCTACCGTTAGGCAACTAGCAACGAGAACTAAGTCCATGCAATAAATAAAACTAAGTTATTTACCTATACATTAATTTTTTTTTGTCCTGAATGTCTGACTGACTAACGGATCAAGGCACAGCCTAAACTACTGATTGTAGAGACTTGAAACTTGCACGGTGTGTTCTTTGTATGACGTAGGCACACGATAGGAAGGGATTTTTAAAAATTCGTATTTAAAAGCGGTACAAAGGGGTACAAAGTTTCTATAGCACTATGCAATTCCTTAGACCAATATAAAATGTCGCTTATACACTCTTTAACAGAATTCATGGAAGACGAGCTTCGAAATTTATTGAAATTCATTTCCTAACGCTATTAAATAATTCTGAGGGTGATTTGTTTCGAAGTTGATATCGATACTCCTTCGTGCTTTTGATCTAAATTATATTTATTTTGGCACATGGTTGGTAACTCAATACGATTAATAGATTAAATTCTATGGCTATGTTGTTTTGTATATTTGACTGAAAAACTTACATTATACCTTGTTTTTTAAATTTCCTTGAAAACCTATTACACAGCTAAATTTGGTCGCACGATGGAACTCAAAAGCGGCGATGGGAAGTCTCAGTTCTCAACACTACCACTAGCACTTGGAATCTCATTATAGGAGTATAGTATTATATTATCAGTGTTATAGGTATTGTTAGTAACATAACACAAAGAGACCAGGTAGGAAATCCCAGTAGACCTAAGTAGGTATACATAAAGTAACAAAAATGTAACAATCATTTAGTGATTCAGTGCTCATTTACATTTACCTCTATTTCTCAATTTAAAGTATCTTGTACTTACCCGGTTCTCAAAGTACAGTTTCATACATAGGTCTTTAATCTGTGCTCAAACTATCTCCCTATATCAAATTGGTTCAGTATAGTAGCCATGAAAGCTTAACAGACAGATCGACAGAGTTTGTTGCTTTGGCATTTATAATGTAAGTGGGATTTATTTATCTTTGTCAAATCTTCCTACGAAGTATCCAAGTATCCAACCCCCATCCCTAACATAGGGAAACGATCATACTACGAGATCATCAATACGAGAAATTGTTTTGAATACTGTCGTGAACCTGCATTGTTGGAAACAGATTAGATAATTATTTTACCTATTCTGTTTTCAACCCATTTTCTTCTATTTCTAGCATTACATTCCATTAATTATACATGTTTGGTACAAACGAAACGAATTTGAATACACATTTTGACAAGTTCAAGATCTGACAGAATAGAGGTGATTCTTGAAAGTTGCAGGATTTTATTTAAACCTAGCTTTCCGCCCCGGTTTTACGCACGTTAACTACATTTCATATCGTGCCCAACTGTGGGATAGAAATAGCCTAAAATGTACATCATGAATTAAATTATTCCACCGTTATTTAGGCCCCATGTAATAGTATTGTGACGATTAAATTTAAATAAATGAATTAAGTACTTAGAAGAAAAATACCCCTACAAAATAAAAAAAATAATTTTCAATTTATTATGTTAAACCACCATAAATTTAGAAGAGACCGCCAATTGTCATTAATTTGTCACATCTTTTTAACCGACTTCAGGAGGAGGTTCTCAATTCGATAGGTATATTTTTTCATGTAACTTTGTACATAGATTACGCTGAGATTGATGATCCGAGTTACGTGATCCTTCTTTTGTTTGATGCGTAATCATTGGCATTTGGTCAATGGAAAATCAATATTGTAAACAAACATGTTAGCGATATTAATGTCACTTTCTACCACATATTTTAAAAAAATCTCGCAATGTATCATTTCGTTCTACCTACGGGTAAGTTGTCATACGTTCAGTGATGTTTTATTAATTAAAAACATAGATATTAATTATATATTTTACTTTTTTCGATAGTTTTTATGCACTGTGTCATGTAAACTGTTGTAACAGCATTAGGTATTTTTATTGCGAGTTATTGATTTAAAATAAGTAGAAATGTAGTTTAGGCTTGTGAAAAGGTACGTAACAATGGGCTATTTTCTATTGTCATTGTCAAATGTCAAGTAACGAAATGTGATAGACTTGACACTGGAAAAATTGTTGTAGGCTTCCACAACAGGCCAAATCCAAAAATTTTATTGAAAAATAAAAAAAAACAATAAAATATCAATAAAATTTTTGGATTTGGTCAAAAAAAAGAAAATGAAAAAATTTATAATACCCTAATGGCTATTTCACCGGTCACTGATAAGCTGATAAATTTCTTTATTGTCTATACGGAACTTAAGAGACACATTAATGGCTTTGGGTTCGCAGGCGTCTGGTAGCAATATCTGACTCATAAACTTATAGGAAATAAACTTAATTTTAAATGCTAGATAGCGTAATGTCGGATAGCCATTGAAAACTATCAGTAGGTAGATGAAATACAGCACTTAAGTAGGTAGGTATATAGTATTTGTTATATGTTGTTATATGTACTCATACCTACCTAGGTAGGTACTACTTAAGTTATAATGGGATAAACGTCTAGTGTCCCACAGCTGGGCACGGGTCTTCTCTCAACAATTTTATGAGTTGAGAGAGTTTTGGTCTTAATTCACACACGCTGGCGAAGTGCGGGTTGGTGGATATCGCATGTACTCGAACGATTAGTTCTTAGACATACCAGTTTCTTTACGATATTTTCCATCACCGATATTAAGCAGCGGTGATGAAACAAATCACACAAGGAATCGTGGACACGGCTGGGAATCGAACCTGAAACCTTATATTTCTAAGGTGAGACCCGTACCGCTGCGCCACCGCTGCTCACAATTGGATAATCAAAGTCTTATTACTGACATTAACATTAGCGCCTTTTGATTCACGTAAGATTTAAGTAAGAACTTAGAAAATATTTAGATTTTAGGGAGAACAGAATTTATTGCTAGAATATTGAAACGGAAGAATTTTAGGATGACATTCAATTTAGTCAGAAGTTCAAAGGTAAAATTCTTTTCATGAAAATGGAATGTTTATTGAAAATTATTACATGTCTGATTAGATTTGGGATAGCAGGCGCGATACATTTCATTATGAGCAAAATGTGATCGTGAAATTTAAAGAATAGGTATCTTATTCAATACAATAATTGCCAATAACTAATTATATTTTATTGTATTTATTTAATTAAAGTTATTTGTAAGTTAGTTTTAGTTAAAAAGCTACAATTGAGAGCAGACATTGTTCAGATACTTACTAATGACTATGTGAAGTTAGAAATTAATTTGCATTTTATTTTGATACGATTTTTGATGAGCTAAAGTTTTGCAAAAACTCGCGTCGCGCGGCCATACCTATCTGTTTTTTATAAACTCTCTTTGACCACAAGACCAATGACGAATGAATAACGATTAGCGGTCTCTTCAAAAGTTAGGGTTGTGGAAGAAAATAAATTGACAAATAATATTTTAATTTTATAAATAAATTAAATTAATTAGTTATCGCGACTTGGACGGAAGAAGCTAGCAATAGGGACAGTTGGAAGGCTATGGGGGAGGCTTTTGCCCAGCAGTGGGACACTACAAGCTAATAAAAAAAATAAAAAATAAAAAAAAATATTCTAGGGGCTGAGTCACCTTCGTCCGTGAGAATGCACCTTTTATCTGAATCCCTACACGTGGCCCCCGGGTGGTGCAAATCAGGTGACAATCAACATGTAATTAAGTTTACTTGTAATTAAATGGTGGTAGGCTTCGGCCGTGGTTAGTGACCACTCACCAGACAAAGCCGCACCGCCAAGCGACTTTGCCGTGTTCCGGTGCGATGTCTGGTGACACCATTGAAGAGGGTAGGTCGAAATTGTTGCTCCTTTATGGTTTCTAACTATAAGGAGCATCTGATCATTCCACTGCCACCTTCTCACCGAAATTCATTCGTAACCACGAATGAATCGGTATAGTGGGCAGGCGCGTTCCATCGTAGACTACATCATTGCTTAACGTCAGGCAAGATGTATTTCAGGATAAAAAAAATATTTTGTTACAATTTAAATTCCACTATACAAACGCATATTGCTCAAAAAACGTATAATTTAAGGCACTTTCGGTTCACCTTGTATAACAGTAAATTGTATTGAAAATACCATTTCAAATATTTTAAAGAGGTAAAATTTATGATGTTGTAGGGGGTAATCTCTAGACCAATTGAACTCATTTTGAAAATTCTTTTACCAAAACAAGCTTCAAAACATATGCTAGGTACATCTATAAACCACTCGGGCGAAGGCGCGAGCGAAAGCTACTATTCAATAAACATTAGTAAAACGCGTATTTAGGTAAGTACTTAAAATAATATTAGCCGCGTAGCCATACCAGCCGTAGTAAGTTGTCTCAAAGGCAACCTTTATTAAACAAGGCAAGAGGGAATGCAGCTACTTACCTACTTCGTCTAATGGTAAAAGTTTCAACTCTGACATAACTTTTTCATGTTAATAATTCTTACTTAATAATACGGTGGGCGAAAATTATTTACATGAAATACATTTTCCTTCCTGATAAAATGAAGTATTCTGTTTTGGTAGAATTTATTATAAAGTAAAAACAGAAATTTCATTTTCGAATAAGACAAAATAGAGGGAAATCAAGAGTCGATAACCTCATCATGAAGTACCAGTTGTCTCGGTACACTTTGTGCAATCTTTTTTCTTTTAAACTACTCCTGTACGAGGCTAATACGTGAACAAAAATGCATTTTCAAATCGGCGGAGCCTTTCTCGAGTTTTAGCGAGATTAACTAAAATGCAGCGGTGGCGAAATACAAGGTCACGGGTTCGATTCCCGGTCGTACTCACATATCTTTGTTTGAATTGAAGATGAAGGAAAACATCGTGAGAAAACCAGCGCCTCTAAGAAGTAATCATTCGAGGACATGTGACATCGAGCAACGCGCACTTGACCAACATTGGTGGATTAAGGCCTAAAATCTCAACTCCTAGGTCAGTTGAAAGAAGACCCGTGCCCAGCTGTGGGCCACTAAAAAGGGTTGAAGTGAACGAACATGCAGCTAAAGCTTTCTCGTCAAGACTAAATTACAAAGGCTAGTCTACACACTCGGATACACTACGGTGAGTGTGCGTTGGAAATACATAATTTTACCGTGGCTATGCCAATGCCGTGCAATGCTAATGCCATGCAACGAACGCGTTCCATCGTAGACACATATTTGCCTATCAACAGGCAAGTTGTGGTCAAGCGGATGCCTATTTATTAAAAGATAAAAAGAGAACTGTTCCTTTTCAAAATTAAATTAGTTAAGATAATAAATTAAAGTTTGGTATAAAACGTTACAGTGACCATAACAAATACTTCAAGTGAAGCTCCATTAAGATTATAATAGTACAGTAAAAGGCTCTTAGACGCACACAATACATAAATAAATAAAAATAAATATATATGTAGATATAGTGGGACATTAACACACACGGCCATCTGATCGCAAACTAAGCAGAGCTTGTACTATAGAAACCAGATAACTGGTAATATACGTACTACTCAATACTTTTATTTTGAAAATACGTAAACATACAATATACTTAAATATAGATAATTAATTATATCCAGACTCAAGACAAACAGACGTGTTCATCACACAAATGTTTGACTTGGGTGGGAATCGAACCCACGACCTGCGGCGTGAAAAACAACTATCATACCGACCACGCCACCGGCCCGCCACGACTTCATTCGTATTACGTTTTTCATTTTAAATCATAAATTTAAATAAAGATAACGATACATTCAATTAATCTTAAAAGTTTTCAGTAATAAATGATAGACGTAGAATAACACAAACCATTAAATGTCTCGCTACTGAACACGAATCTTCGCTCGATTGTAGAGGCGATAAATCAAAATTTGACTGTTAAATCACTTTTATAATAAAGTTTTCCACTCTGAGCATCCAGCTAGATAGAATAGGTACATTATCTAAAGGGTTTTGTTATAATCCATCTACCGTAGCCTACCCACCAACCTTTTACATTTATTTTAAATAGTTTAAAGTTATTAGAAGTGACGATGATGATAATGCAGTGTATTTAGAGTATGGAGGGGCAAGGAGAAGCGCAGCAGGGCGCGCGGAGCGTCTCAACTGCACGTCTCAATTTTTAATAAAGAATTTAATTTAAAAAAAATGCTATAAAAAGTTTATTTGGGAAAATTTGTTTGTAATATCGTGGTATTATTATTATTTAATACAAATTTTAATGCGTTTATTTTATTTGAAACATAATTTATAATTTTAAATAATTTTTATGCGGTTTTTTTTGTGATGGTTTTTAACTAGGTCGGGGTATATTTTTAATATTTACATATTTACTTATTATCTAAATTTTATATCGTGCCGAGTATTGGGATAAAAATAACTTAGAGCCTTCCTTAATAAATGGGCTATCTAACAATGCAAGAACTTTCAGCTTTATAATGTTAGTATAGATTACTTATGTTTCTAAAATACGTGGAAATTATTCAACCGGTTCCGATGTTTCAGTCAATTATAAAATAATAACAGATAACTTATTTTGTTCAAGTATTCTCTAATAACGTAATACAAGCACCTCGTTAACAAATTGTCGGTTTCAAGAGTCTATTGTCAGTGTGATTAAAATTTGAAAATGTTGATTGTTATTGAAATTCTGGTATAAGTACCAGGTGCAAAATACTATAGTAGGTACTAATACTATGCTGCCTACATCATAATTTTTTTTATCCTGATTTTTTATTCACTTCAACCCTTTTTGTCAAGTCTCACTGCTGGGCACGGGTCCTTCTCTCAACTATCTTATGACTTGAGAGAGTTTAGGCCTTAATCCACACACGCTGGCCAAGTGCGGGTTGGTGGATGTCACATGTCCTCTAATGATTAGTTTTTAGACATGCCGGTTTCCTCACGATGTTCTCTTAGATTTACGCGAATATCACACATTGAAATAAAACTACTTTTTAACGGATTTTATCGCGGTTTATTTTAGATTTTAGATCCCGACGTTTCAAAGTCTTTTCAGACTTCATGTTCACGGGTGGACAAAAAAGAAAAGACTGAAAAGAAAAGAAAAGAAAAGAAAAGAAAGAAAAAAAAAGAAAAGACTTTGAAACGTCGGGATCTAAAATCTAAAATAAACCGCGATAAAATCCGTTAAAAAGTAGTTTTATTTCAATGTGTGATATTCGCGTAAATCTAAGACAATACTAATATTGTGAAATTCGTACATTATACTGAGATGATTGGTACCTACATGTAATTAGTTCAGGAACGTTATGGGTATTCAATAATCGTGGCCTTAAAAAAGGAATTAGAAACCTTAGGAAAACACTAATAGCAAACGGCCAACCTTTCAATTCTCACTACGTGATTTTTTTACGCATCACATGGATTTTACTCTTCTTTCATTCAAACCTAGTTAATTGTAAATTGAAAAAAATATTTTTCTTTTAATGATTCTATTTAACGAGTTGAATGCACCCTCTCATTATGTGGAAGGCTGTCCTTTCCACCATGTATGCACATGTTTTAAAAAATATTTAATAAGGAATAGAAGTTTTATGTGCTAACTAGTTATTATTTCATCCTCACTCAAGGTAGGCTGACAAGTTATGGTACGCAAGAGATACCTGTAATATGAAAGTATGCTTTTACAGCTTACGTCAACACCTTAACTGCAGTAATATGTCAGTATATCCAAATTGTACCGAAAATGGTGTAGTTATAATTACCAATCGAAAGATAAAAACTTACCTATCTAATTAAAAAAATCATAAGTATGACTCACTCATAAATAGGTATAAGATATAATGTAAGTACTACTCGTAAATACGGTTTCAAGATGGATATTATTAAAAAAAATACAATGCTGACTGTGCTCAAGTATTAATTTAGATTTGTTAAGTGGATACTTAGTTTATCAAAAACCTAAGCAATATCGTCAAAACTTCGCCGCAAAGGAATATTAAATTTTATCTACTCGTACTTGCAACCTCTTTACATAAATTCGTAGTAAGGTAAATATGATCCCTTGTTTTTGATGTGATTTGGCTAAAATCTGGTTGTAGGTAGATACTTTGGAGGTTAAGCTTTATTATTATTTTCTTTCGGTTATAGGTACCTAATTTAAAATAGGTTCCAAATTACCTGCACCCGAAGTCTAATCTCGATTTTGGAGTTATTTACTGTAATAGGTATTTTGATAAGGTTTCTGGTTTTTGTAATGTTTTATTGTTTTTATTATCTATTAAGGTTTAATAATTTGTCAATCATTTAATGTATTTTTATGTAGCTAGTTACCTCTTTTCTCTTTATCCTCAAATTACAGACTAATATTCCAAATATGCTGCAGTTGTGAGTCACGACTGCAGCATATTTGGAACAATGTCGTGACAGATCGTTGAATTGACAATTTCATAATTTTCATGAAGTGGAAAAACATACAACATAGCGCTTACGCCTGTATTATCCGAAAGTATAGGAAGTGATAAATATTACTCACAAATATTCATCTCTAATCTCTCTTGTAATAGGGTGCCAGCCTATTGCCGTTCAATGGGCCCAATTCCAATTTCTAACTGCAAATAAAATTGTCTAAGTATATTAGAAGTCTTTTTATTCGACCCTGGAATCAAACCCGATCCATCGAGGCAGTTAATTTATTCAAAAGGCTAACGATAGTGTGTAATATTGAAAATGAACTTAAGTTACTTAATAAACGAACCCAACATAAAAGCTTAGCATAAAAGAATGTCATTGAAGTTCATTTCAGTTCATCAGTGAATTGGGTTACATTAAGGAAGTCTTTATACGGTTCCCTAACTTTTTTAATATGTAAAATAACCTATTACTCAGTAGAGATTTAGCTTTCTAATGATGAAAGAGTTTTTAAAACCGGTGCGGTTTAGTAGCTTTTATTTAAATCGGAACAAACAAATAACCTAATATTGAAGCAACAGTTGCTACGAGGTCTGAGAGACTGTTACTTTATTAGTAAACTAATTAGTCTAAGTTTTATAACATCGCTGCTTCTATAGTTAACTGGTCTTTTAAAAGTTCTCATAATTAAACTTTATTCTGTTGTTGTATTACATGCCTACTACTTTATCTCGTTTCAATGTTAACATTAGGCATTTAATCATCAACTTTCATATGTAGTTTAATTAATCACAAGAAAATAATTTTACAACCAGGTAACTAACGTTAGGCTTAACTTATTGTTTAACATAAGTTAGGCTTCTCATCGTCGTACCAGTTTAAACTGTGGTGTTAGACAGTGGGATAACCTCGGCAAAACATTTTGGTCTCCATACGAAAAACTTGATTATTGAGCTCAGCTGCAAGAAAACTTGATGTCGCGTTGATGATGTCAGTATCAATATTTCTTGACACGCCGATCAAGTTGCGGTGCAGTTGCAGTGAAGTTCTAGTATCTAGTCTATGCGCTTGTTAGTTAGTTTGAATAAGAGAGAGATTAAAAATATATAGAATACCTATTTTAATCTATGTAATGATAAAACAATTAATTCTGCCAAGACTTTCGACCAATAAAGAATACCTCTCTATTATTAAATTTGCAAATAGTTATTAATTAATAACCTTTTCAAATATAAATATCAAAGGAGCTATAAACCTTGGTTATGCAAATCGATAAGTAGCTACACTGTTAAGCCATCGTTTAAACAGTAACGCCCAGATTTGCCTACCTACCCCAGTAGTAAACTATTATAGGGACCTAGGGGGATTC
This sequence comes from Meganola albula, assembly GCA_936450015.1. Lineage (NCBI taxonomy): Eukaryota > Metazoa > Arthropoda > Insecta > Lepidoptera > Nolidae > Meganola > Meganola albula. Next base: position 8,453,136 of record OW388144.1, on the reverse strand, counting down.
ATTAAGGAAAACTAAGATAAAAGGTGGATTAGCCGTGCCACACGACCACTCTACTTGGCGTCTCGTAAGTTGATCTACTGATTCGCCAGCGGACGTCTAACTCGCACGGGGTCCAGAGATATATTAAATTAAATAGTAACAGTTAACTCAGACAAAGCACATAATACATTATTTTATAACATGACAATTATTCCAGAATAATATGTAGGTATTAATTTAAGAATAGCAACAATTATTATATAAACTATACCCAAAATAGTATCATAGAAGAGAATGTAACATATTAATATATCATCAAATAATTAATTAATTAATATAAAGTAATAATGGTTTTACTTAACTTCATAACAATACGGTAAACAGTTCGGAGCTCTGTACTGGTCTATGGCTGGATCGAGAAAGATCCAATGGCGCCAAACCTTCCGTTTATATAGTCGTGAACAAACAACTTTGACGTTTGTCAACCGTTACGTTTTAGTTTTAAAATTGTAGCGGTTATAGACAAAGGTTTCTGTTTGAATAATAACAAAGGTTTTATAAATTAATAATTATGAAAATAACGTTACAAAGTTAAGTTTTAGATGTCTCTAAACACATATTTCAAAAAGGTATTTATCAATATAACGTACTGAACATATAATTAACCTAACACGGCCATACTGACAGTACTTCGTCCTCGAAGTACAATATTTAAATATGTAACTATAGATACCTACATAAAATTATACAATAATATTTCCTATGTTTAATACGTAGGTACCACTTAAATATAAGTGTGTTGCACAATGTTCCAAATGTATACTTCAAAATATGTCTTATTACAATATGCTTTGTTTATATTCATTTATTTCTGCTATTCGCACAGACATGGAGGTCCCATTCAATTCGCTGCGATTGAGATAGACCAATCAAAAAACAAATAGCCTTACTTATTTGCCAACTACATAGACATGCTAACCACATTTACCCACTGCCCGGTAAGATGGCTAAGCACCAAAGAGAAGGCCACCAGCGATTATTTTTAAAACCAATTCCAATAACCTAGACATGTAATCTGCTTTCACCCGCTGCCGGTGAGACAAGATAACACCAAGTTATATGGTCGACCAGCGGCTATGAACATGTAACCAGCTATCAACCATTTACAGTAACTTCTATGATAATCAAGTAATCTCATCATAACCAATAATAATAGGAATCAATATAAAAATAGCCAATAATAATTCGTGTATGATCAAACACACAATGACCAATTTATGTTTATAAATAAATTTTACCCATTTCTAGGACCATTTATATATATAACAGAATAAATAAGGGTCTATCAATTTATGTACAAAATTATTATAGATGTAAATTGCTTTATAATTATCTACATCCCATGACCAAACAGAAAAATTGCTAGTTTTACACAAACAAGGTAATATTTTAGTTTTATTTTCTACTATAAATGACTAATTTAATAAATATGTTCTGCTATTGCCTGTAGCACAGGTTAACATAGCCAAGTGTAAGCTATACCTTTATGATATAATTTTGATTTAAATTTTGTATGGATCTTATGAGTTATGAAGTGATTACTACTATTACCATCATTAAACACCCAGACAGTGAAGCTCAATCACCCAGTCAGCGAATGTCACACATCAGCTAAGATTCACCATAATTCATAGTTTGTAGTCAATAATATAATAACGGTCTTAATCACAAAACGTTATGATATATTTATAGTCTTGGTATAGAGTACTTTAGTAAAAAAAAATTGTATTTATAACCGCATTTTAGTGCTAAACAGTTCTATGAACTTTACAGAGCCCAAAAATCTACTATAACAGTTCGATAAGAAAAAGATGGCAGACTTTTCACAGCTGATCACAGAAGATGACCAGAATATACAGAAACTTCAGTAAAAAAGTGAAGTGGAAGTTCAATGTTAATTTTGTATTCGTAAACAATTAAAACTTATTGTACAGTTTAATCTACATTCACTTGCATTAATTCTTTATTTTTGTTATTATAATGCAAGCAAAAATATAAAGCTAAAATATTACTGAAATGGTAAAACATCTTTGAAGACATCAGCATCAAAGAAAGTTGTACCGAAATAGGTGCGATGAATATAAATACTTCAGCGGTTTTGAACAGTTTTGCATAAATTACTACATTAAAAGTATTGTTTAATAAATAAACAAGGTTTTAAACTTTAATGGGCACAAATCTGGTTCACAACAACAACGATTAAATCACATGACTTGTCAAAGGTATGGTCATGTCGTGGACTATATTAAGGTTTTTAGGCTGTTATAATGTCTATGGTCATACATATATGTGGTCGATACAGGCTATTGGCGAGATACTGGCAAATGTATTGCTTTTATTCATTAAAGTGGCAACATTTTCACTTTTAGCATCATAATAGTTATAGAAGGTTTATGGAACGTCTATGAATAACTAAGTTAAAGTACATCTTAGGTACACTAAGTTAAGAGCATCCAAAACCTTCCACAAGCTTTTATGAGTAAGAATATTAGTATGAGATAAAAATTCTATAGTGTTTTTCTAATACAACACATTAAACAAAATGTAGTAGATATAAGTACTTCATTTAAATAATAATCAAAGCCTACTAAGTCCCCTGACAGCGCCTCTCAGCAGCTACCAGTCATTCACTGCACGGCAGGAAAAGAAATTGGACCATTCTTATTTGGACTCTCGTCTCAATACCGCTTGGCCAATCTGACAATCGTTGCATTGCAACTGAACAGTAGTAACATATGGGCGGGTTTTACTTTTACATAACTATATAATTATTCTGTCTCTTATAGTATACAGTAACTTAACATACGACCTGTTCTACCAAGTCGCATTGAAGACACCTTGTAGATTAAGGCCGCGCAAAAGTACAGTACTCGATGGCTGCCGTGGGTGCTAGCCGCCGCCACTGCTGTCATAGCAGTCTGACCACAGTTGCCGCACCACTCACCACGCAGTTTATCGCCACCAGCGTTAAGTGTCACTCCTCATGTATTATCTGAAACATTCACCACAAGTACTAGACGGACTATATCACATGACTAAATAATAAAATTAGGCCCAAGCTACAGAATAATAATACTGACAATATTAAAAAAATCCTAAACAAATGTTATTATTCTGAAAATTAAATATAATCTTTTGCTGGGTAATAATTTAGAAATAAGACATGAAATAAAATACACCATAAAATTTTAAATTAATAATAAAGCTCCACAGGCTACAAATTTCTATTTTTTATTATTATGGAAAATCAGAGCTTCCTCTCGTCTAACAGTTTTGTTGTGCCCGACAGGGTCAATAATGATTATATTATAATAATCACCTACCACCTAAGCATCTGCTTACTTATGGTAAAGCAATAAAGCTAGTGAGTTAACACAGTCAAGAAATTAGACTTACAAATACTGTAATTAATGGCATAGAAATAATACTAAATATAATGTATACAATTGCATCAAATGTCAATGTACAGTAATAAGAGTTACTCATGATATTAAATGCATGGATTAAATAATTAAACTGTTATGTCAATTATATGTAATACTATGTATCCAAATTATAATTATTCATCTAGTGAACAGTGAAATTCATAACATTGTTCATTAAGCCATTATATCGACAGGTAAATTGTTGATTTGGTAATCTTATTATATTGGTGGGTACTTTGTTATATATTTGACCTAACACAAAGTAACAGTTTCTTTGTAAAATCGAGTGTTTCGTGGAAAGACATCCATTAGATTAGCCTTTTGAAATAAGATAGGATTCTGACGACCAAATTTATAACACAGCGCAATGACTAGTCAATTGAGAATCAATTTAAATACTTTAAGAAGTCTAATAAGTCTAATGGTTTGGTTTGCCACCTGTCCATATTATGCCAAAGTTCATAAAATTATATTTCGCGTAACAACGTTAGTTTATTCAATAACATGCCGGTTCGTGTAATGAACCGTATAGTCTAAAAAAGCACACTTCCCGCCTAGGCAAAGGCAAATTAGGTAAAGGAATTAAGTGTCACGAAGAATGAGTCAGCACTTAAAACTTGTCTAACAATAGGAAATGTTGAAGAGCATTTACTCAAAGTATCTCTTATTTTTAACCACACGAATAACGTAGGTCATAAACACAATTCTATCTAATAAGTAAAAAAAAAGGAAACAAACATGATTACATAACCTTTTAAGAGCCATGCCTCAGACTTGGGCATCCCACGTCGCATTATTCGGTCTCGAACAGCACTAAAACGGTCACCTCTTATGGTAACCACACTGCTTGCCGTTTGGGTAAAACCACCACTTTCTCCATCATTCCTCAATTCTGAAACTTGGAATTATTATATTAATAATAGGACTGGGTTGAATCCCACTTCTGATGTTAGTTAGTTTGAATAAGAGAGAGATTAAAAATATATAGAATACCTATTTTAAACTATGTAATGATAAAACAATTAATTCTGCCAAGACTTTCGACCAATAAAGAATACCTCTCTATTATTAAATTTGCAAATAGTTAATTAATAACCTTTTCAAATATAAATATCAAAGGAGCTATAAACCTTGGTTATGCAAATCGATAAGTAGCTACACTGTTAAGCCATCGTTTAAACAGTAACGCCCAGATTTGCCTACCTACCCCAGTAGTAAACTATTATAGGGACCTAGGGGGATTCATTAAGGAAAACTAAGATAAAAGGTGGATTAGCCGTGCCACACGACCACTCTACTTGGCGTCTCGTAAGTTGATCTACTGATTCGCCAGCGGACGTCTAACTCGCACGGGGTCCAGAGATATATTAAATTAAATAGTAACAGTTAACTCAGACAAAGCACATAATACATTATTTTATAACATGACAATTATTCCAGAATAATATGTAGGTATTAATTTAAGAATAGCAACAATTATTATATAAACTATACCCAAAATAGTATCATAGAAGAGAATGTAACATATTAATATATCATCAAATAATTAATTAATTAATATAAAGTAATAATGGTTTTACTTAACTTCATAACAATACGGTAAACAGTTCGGAGCTCTGTACTGGTCTATGGCTGGATCGAGAAAGATCCAATGGCGCCAAACCTTCCGTTTATATAGTCGTGAACAAACAACTTTGACGTTTGTCAACCGTTACGTTTTAGTTTTAAAATTGTAGCGGTTATAGACAAAGGTTTCTGTTTGAATAATAACAAAGGTTTTATAAATTAATAATTATGAAAATAACGTTACAAAGTTAAGTTTTAGATGTCTCTAAACACATATTTCAAAAAGGTATTTATCAATATAACGTACTGAACATATAATTAACCTAACACGCTCGCAAGACGCGAACTTGACGTAGACGTATCTGACAGCCTTTGTCAAAATTACCAGAATACAAAAAGGAATGTTTTGATAGAAACTTAACTGCAACTGCACTGCAACTGAACGTATTTAATTACGTGAACTAGCCTACAAGTCATGCTGACGACATGGTGCTGCTAACCTCAATGATCAGGACGCTGAGGGAGTAACTGACTTGTTGTGAGTTTGCTCAAACGCATGCCCTAGTAACAAAAATTAAACCTTTATTGATGTCAGTGTTATTAATGGAAGTAATTACATTTTTTTACATACCGGTTATCAAATTTTACAACAACAGCTTGTCTGTCGACAAAGGCCTCCTCCGTGGAAATCCACTTTTATCTATGCTCTGCAATTCTGGACCAGAATAATAACAGAGTGGCACACCATTTCATTAAATGAAATAATGGTCGACACAGCGCTGGGAAGATGACCTCAAAAGAGTTGGCGATCTAGAGTGGGTCAGAATTGCAAAGGAGGCCTAGTATAGCACAATGTATCAAAAAGTGAATACTTGGTCTTTGGGACAGGCGGTCGTAAATTCCTAAAGTACGTATCTGGAGTTAAACTAATTAAATGGCAGTGAACTAAAACACGTCTATCTATCACTATAAATACTTAGGTCATTACGTGACTGCCGACCTTAAAGATTAAGTGGATATTGAAAGGGATCAGGGTGTGTTTGCACGTTAAAGCAAGCAAGTTACATTAACGCATTTCAAAGCTTATTGTCAAGTGTTCTACACGTGCAGGATTTGGACCAACGCAGCGGACTGTCAGTGCTTTACGGGTCCAAAACAACAAAGTATTCAGAATGCTGATGGGGCTGCCTCGTATCTGAAGTAGGTAAATAGTGTGCTCGTTTACGCAGGCGATAATAGCTGTTATGCCATCATCAATATGTGTACTAAACGAAGGGCATGAAAGAATTTACATATTTTCGTGCAATCTGAGTGAATTCTTTATTAAATCTTTTAATAGGCGCTTGACCACATCTTGCCGGATACAATGATATAAACAATGATATAGTTAGTTTACGATAGAACGTGCTTACCCAGTAAATACCGATTCCATTCGCAAACTACTCAACGATTTACAGCAGATTCTTGGGTAGCAGATGTTTGGGTTTGATTAATCTGTATTGATAAGAACAGCTATACGCCTAGATGTGTACTGACTGTCTGTCATTAGGGGATTGATGATCAAGACGAATTACAGTCAAGGGAACTACTCAACGGCTTACAGTAAATACCTTGTACTTGGACTTAACCATATGTGTTATCAATTAATTTTTTTGAATAAAATCAAATACTACAATAAACACAGTTTTATTTCCAATAAAACCGACTTCAAAAAGGAAACTAATAAAAGGAAGTAATTCATGTTTTGATTTAGTTAATCAGTACCGATTTAATAATGTTTGATATCATTTGAAGTCGGTGCCAAGTAAATAGTACAACAACAACCTTACTTTGTGAGAAAGGTTAATTAAGTATTTATGCCTAGTTTTTGTTTTGTACCTAGATATTTTTTCAATTCCTTTGATGTAGATTTGATGTAGTTCTATTGTGTTGGGATCTCATCCTGTAAAGATAGTGTGTGGAAGTTTAAATAAATAATAATAATAAAATAAATAAATAATTTAATAATTAATCATTGGAAAAAGGTCTGCCTCGTTCTGCAGACTGCGAGCCAGCTCCAACTCCATCCTGGACACTGCATGCATGCATCCTCGACTCTCCATTGTTACTACAATTTGTTCGTAGATTCATCTTGAACAAACCTCGTTAGAAAATAGATGATCTTAACTATTTTAAATTATTATATTTTATAACATAGCCGTCGAATCTGTTTTGGTGCTAATAATAGTTACTTTATGGATTATTTTAGTATTTCACGACATCTTATATTAAATAACACAAGAGTAGGTAGGTATACTTAAATATAATTAATTTATGAAATCAAATTCAAAATTCAAATTCAAATTCAAAAATTCAAATTTATTTATTTTGTGAATAATAGGTACATTTAAGGTGGTACAAATTACAGTAAGTGCCTCTATATTCTGCCACTTATGTAGCAATACAAAAATAATCACAATTTTTTAATTATATTAGTCTTAATAAAATAAAAATAGAATAGTTATAGTATAAAATGTCAAAAATAAAATGTCCATTACAAAACTACAGAAGTCAAGTTAGTGGGTAGATAAAAATAATTAATTTAACTCAGACTATATGGTAACTTTACAAGTTATCTTATGACAAGATCACACACAGCAGCTATAGTTTGTCAATTAAAAATTCATTGATAGAGTAGTACGCTTTGTTAACCAAAAGCGTACGAAGTTTCTTTTTGAAAAATTTTAAGTCTGTGGTATTTTTTATAGAAGTTGGTAATTTGTTAAAAATTTCTATGGCCATGCAAAGTACGCTTTTTCTCATAAGAGATGAATGACATGGAATATTACGTAAAGTTAAATTATTTTTCCGTTTACTGTTTAGTTTTGGAAACATGTGTAAGTTTGCGTATACAAATATTGCCATTTCGTAAATATAAAGTGCGGGAAATGTAAGCAAGCCCAAGCGTTTAAAGTGAGGTTTACATGTATCCATTCTTTGTAGATGGCAAATGGCCCGAATGCATCTCTTTTGTGCTATAAAAACATCTTCTCTACCAGTAGCGTTGCCCCAAAATATAACGCCATATTTTAGCACTGACACCACATACCCGTAATATGCAGCTATAACAGCTTTCTGACTAACTATTTTACTTAAATTATAGAGAGCGTAGGAAAATCGCGACACTTTCTTGCATAAGTCATTAATATGTGTTGTAAATGTCATATTACTATTTATATGTATGCCCAAAAATTTTGTAGCGTCAGTTTCTTCGATGATTTGTCCAGAATATTTAACGTCAGGTTTGGAATTATCTTTATTGAATCTCTGTTTAAAGTGCATTATTTTTGTCTTTGATAGATTAATATTTAAATTGTTATTTTGTAGCCAATTAATAACGTTTTCTAATGTTCTATTGATTTCTAATTCATAGTTGATAATATTATGGCCTTCAAACAATATGGTGCTGTCATCTGCAAATAGTACAATTTTTTGGTTTACTACGTTCGGCATATCATTTATGTATACCAAGAATAATAAAGGTCCCAATACAGAACCTTGTGGTACACCATATAGAATTTTTTTAGCAGTAGATGTGTGAACAGTTTCAACCCTAGTTGACGCATTGATTTTAGTTATTTGAGTTACTTGATATCGATCAGTTAAATACGATTTTATCAATTTATAAGCGTTTCCCCTGATGCCATATGAATACAGCTTTTTCATTAATATAGTGTGGTCAACGTAGTCAAAAGCCTTTGTAAGGTCCATGTATAGAGCTGAAACTGGTACCTTTTTGTCAAGATTACTTATTACCTTGTTAAGTAGTTCATAGATAGCCACATCACATCCACAACTGCTAAATAAAGTTATCTCTTGACGTTTAAACAAATAAAGTAGACACTCGCAAAATTTTTAAATCTGTTCTTAGTTCTGCGAAAAATATGAATTAATGATTTTGAAAAACTAAATACGAAGATTTTAAATTGCTATTTAATTCTTTATTGATTTACAAAACTTATCTATCTAATCATAATAGTTATCCTACTAATATTATAAATGCGAAAGTAAGTGTGTGTGTGTGTGTGAAGGTTTGTTACCGCGTATCTCCATAACCGCTCAACCGATTTTATTGAAATTTGAAATGTAGGTAGTGTATACCCTAGAATCGGACATAGGCTAACAATATTTTCAAAAATCATCCCCTAAGATGGTTAAATAGAGGTGTGTAGTTTGTATGCAACTTTTTATTCCTTGGTCCTATTCATTTAAAATTCGGTACACATAAACCTTAAGACAAATAATGAGATACGGGTTTTTTATTTTTCTATAATTACCCCTATGAGGTGTGGATAATGAGTTTTATTGGTAAAAATTAAAGTTTCTCTGGATCTGTATAGTCTCAAGTCCGATTCACTCCAAATTTGGCACACATATACCTTAAAAGAAATCATAAAACACGTGTTTTTTATTTTTCCAAAACTACCCCCGGTGGGGGTGTTAAATGAGTTTATTTGGAAAAATTAAATATTCCATAACTGTTTAGTCCTTGGTCCGATTTCCTTCAAATTTGGTATAAATAAAGCTCAAAACAAATAATGAAACACGTGTTTTTTATTTTTTCATTTTTTTTTATTTTCATCCTAATACTAAGCGGGCAAAGCCTGAGAAATTATTCTGAGGGTGATTTTCTTCAAAGTTGATATCATAACTCCTTCGTAATTTTGATCTAAATTACTTTTTATTTTGACACAATGACATGTTTGATAACTCAATGCTACGAATAGAATTCGAAATTTAAATTTCATTTCTTATAAGTATGGTCTAAGAGCCGTAGTATTTTTAAGAAACGCCTATTGATTTATGGATATATGGATGGGCGCTTGACGATTTCAAAATGTTGCTTACACTCCTACACTACTGAACTAATTTTGTATGGAGATTGTTCGAGACCCGGGAAACGATAGTTTTATCCGACTGCGAAAAAAGGGATTAATGGTCTAGCGCGATAACCAACATCCGCGGGCGGAGCCGCGGGCGGAAAACTAGTGTTAACTATAAAAATAGGTAGGTAAATATACAAATCGATTGTAACGTAAATAACTGTGTTTGAACACAAAGCATTTCGTCTATCTACGTCACTATTGTGTCTCTAATCCTGTCCGGTCCCTGTGATCGTCAGACGTGAGGGTTCATCGTGCCATTTACTTTATACAACATAGTATTATATTATCTTTGATACAACCTTTAAAAGTCGTTTATGTTTCCAGCGGGTATGTATCCATTATAATGATACGATATTACCAGCTACATATTTACCCGTAGACGGATGAAATACCTAGGTAGTCCCGAAGGGCCAACATTTTCCAATGCTCAGATTGCAGTTAGCCTTTATTTGACTAATAGCACCAGAATGGATTTTTCAATCGTCAAATACGCTCTAACCGAAGAATAACCGCTTGACTGAGGAACTAATTTGCACGGTCCACGTTCACTGAAGTTTATTCCTCTGTTTAATGTATATTGAAATTAAATAGTCAAGGTAACTTATAAATAAAAACGTATCGCCAATATATATACGCTCATAATTTCGGAACGACTGCACCGAAAGTTAGTTTATTTTTGTGTTTTGTTTATTAGGATCAGGACTATATTTTTGTCAAAGACAATTAAGATAACGGGAAGAGTTTTTAATTCGGATACATAAACCACCCGGACGAAACTCGGGCGAGCAGGTACATAGATTTGAATAGAAACGTGGGCAGAAGTTTGGTCATCTTGTTGAAACTTAAAGATTAGCTAATGGGACGAGGCGAGGGTTGGGATATTTCACTTGATTAACATCACACTAACTTACGTACTTAGTATCTACTAGGTACGTTCCTTTGATGATTATTAAGATTGCTTTATTTAATTAATGCTCACCGCAAATTGTAAGCGTGCAGGCTGTTATATAAATAATTGAAACCCTTCCTGTTTTCAAATATATTATGTAACGTTTAATGATTCAGATGTGGTTGTGATTAACCTCTTTTGCGGAGTCGGATAAAAACTATCTTATGTCGTTCTCCGGGTCTCAAACTATCTCCACACAAAATTTCTTTCAAATTGGTTCTGTATTATGGCGTTAAAGCGGGACAGACAGAAAGACAGTTACTTTCGCATTTAAAATATTAGTAAGGATAAGATATTAAGTACTGACTGAAATAAAACTATTCTATAACGGATTTTATCGCGGTATATTCAAAATTTTAAATCTCGACGTTCTTGACGAAATCTAAAATATACCGCGATAAAATTCGCTAAAGAGTAGTTTTATTTCAATGTGTGACATTCGCGTAAATCTAAGAAAATACTATTATTGTACTGCGTAAAAGTAAAAAATAGATTTATATTTACTGTTTCCGGATAAATTGACCATGAAAGTCAAAATATAACTTCAAAATTAATGTTGCGTTTTCTTGAACACAAATCATACAAAAAAGTTAAGGCTTAGTTAGAACTTTAAAAACGCTATCTTACAAATTAAATTGTAATTTTATGCTGCGTTTAATAATCTGACCTCTTTGCGCAAATGCGTTTTTTCTTAGAATTTAAAGAGATAATAGAGAATGATTTAAAACTTTAAACAATTTAAAACGTAATTTGTTGTACAGCTGGTGGAGATTGTATTTTGTATTTCCATTCTATCGTGAAAAAATACCTATTGTGTGTTTGATTTAATAAAGAAATAGCATTGTTTCCTTAGAAATTGATATTGTAGTGATTTTATTCTCTTTGGTTAATTTTTTCCGTGGATGATTTTTTGGTGGTGCTGAAACCGAAAAATATAAAGTAATGTATTCATATACATCTTATGGAAAACGAACTGTGGGCAAAGATAGCCACAGATTGGCACCCAGATCCAAGAAAGAGGCGTCGTGGCAGACACAGACAGAGATGGCGGGATAAAATAGATATACAAAGGACTTTCCTCAATCTCCCATCGAATAGGCTAGATCGCACTTTACTTTAAAATTTTGTTTACAAGCAACTTTAGTAACGTAATGAATTCTGGTAGTTTCAGAGCAAGATGTTTCCTCTTCCTTGCATAATGAAATGGTGTGTCATAAAGTACCATCTGTGCACTGTGCAGCAATTCATCATTTTGTAAATGTGTTGTTTTAACAAATGTAAACAAATACAAGAACTATATGTGATTTATGGCGTTATCGTAGTTGCTAGCTCACGCATGCGACTTCCTCCACGTGAAATATTAAAATGTGTTTTAAGCTTATTAACGGAATAAAATATAAATTGTTCTATGTGTAAACAGAAATCGAGTAATTTTCCATTCGACAACTTTAAATCGAGTTACATTTTTTTGTAAAAATTAAGTAAATGACCATGAAGAAGACCATGTGGTGAAACAGGCGCTGGCACTGCCAAGTGTAACAAAGGGTAGAAGACGTCCACTGGCCACGTAGCGGTTTACAATTACCAAAGACTTTGAGCGTTCCCAATTGAACGATATGACAACCCAGGACAGATTAACCTGGCGCCGCAGAACGAGGAGAGCCGACCCCAAATAATGGGAAAAGGCTAGGAGAAAGAAGAAGAAGTAAAAATTAAGTAAATAATTTAGTATTAAAAAATCTGACTTCGTTTGTTTGTCAAACCATTATTTTCTTAAATCTGTAAAGATATTTTTACTTGACCCTAAATATCTTCGCGTTTGCAATAGTGGTATGATATTATTCTTTTTAAGTAATATAAAAGTCACACTCTAAATCGCTGGGTCCAGAGACTCGAAATTTAGCACATAGGTTCCGCGTGAGGTCCCAGAGTCCGCACTAAGAAAGGATATTTAAAAACTGACCTCATAAGGGGGTGAAACGGGGACCAGGTGAGGGAAGCCGCGGGCGGAAGCTAGTAGTAGTAGTGTGATTCAGTATGTAAATCACGACGTTAACGGATGTAATAATTCGCAGTCAAGCTGCTTTTTGTACAAGTCATATATTTTGCAGGTAATAAATTAAAATTGTATTCCTACAAGTGTATATGTATGTACCTACGTAATATCCTGGCTGTTTAACATCAGCCTATTAAAAATATAACTTTTCAACACAGGGGCAGACCCCTTTTAAGGGCAATCCATGAAAGAAAAAACGTCCCAAAATTAACGCAGCATTTTTTCCAGTCCTTAATTAAAAAAACATTTTCCGAGAATAGGTTAATTGTATTTTAAGTGGCAGTGCTTCTTAAATAAAAACCAGTCAAGAACGAGTCGGACCCGCACGTAAAGGGTTTCGTACTATTTTAGGAGGCATTTTACTTTTTATAATTTGGACGTCTATTACTTGTTGATCTGTAAAACTACCTTGACCGTGATAGTTTTCCTTTTAAATTCATCATACTACTAGCATTAAGTTTTTTTCTAATCTACGAACAACGGTTTCCAGGTAGAGACGGGAGACACTTGACTCTATCTAAAATTACCTTTAACCTTTAATTGAAACCCTAAGTCGGAAAGCCTTCTTAACTTTCCCTAGTCATCATTCCCCTTGCCTTTTTCCCATTTCCATTGGGTTAGAGCCTTTCTCCCAGTCTAACCTAATGCGGCTAGCTATCAGAATTATACGAGCGGCTGCCATCAGACCTCGAAACCCGTAGGGAACCAGTAGCCGAGATGGTTAGACCAGGTGTCAGATAATATTGGCTTCTGACTACATGTAACGATTGTCATAAATGTGCTAAATAACAACCGGGACCGACGGCTTAACGTGCTCTCCAAGGCACGGAGAGTAGTCCCTCAACACCGAAACAAATTTTTGTTATTACACAAATATTGTCCGGGGCGGGAATCGAACCTGCGACCTCCCGGGCATAGTATAGCCCAATCGGACGGCTTACACTACCGAGGTCGTCTCCCTTAGTATTTTTAATAAGTTACCTAAGGATGTGTCACACTGGGGACTTTATACCTAAACGAATAAAAAAAATTATCTCCGATTTTCGTGTTTAGATTGTTACAAAAAAAAAATTGTTTCAAGGTTTTAGTTTCCGACTTTAACGGCGTTGTTTGACATTTACTATTTTAATTATCATCTGTGATATTTACGTTACCAAGCGTCTCTGAGACAACCCGTAAACGGACGGACAGACAAACATAGCGAAACTATATAAGTTCCTTTTTATTACGGAACCCTGAAAAGGTAACAAAAACAATATCATGGTGACAAAAGAAAGATTTTGTTGAAAGGGATGGTAGATTAGTTCGCTGCCTGCTTTGTTACTTTATAATATCTAAAAGATATATTAATAAAAACAATATTTTTGGATTTATGTTCATCTCTCTATAGCATACTAACTTATTACTATCAACCGTCCAAATCAAACCAAAATCATACCTAAACAGACTTCAAGTACCTACTTAACCACATAATTTTTAAATATCTATTAGTAATTAACATTGTTTTTTTTATTTTAGACAAATTACATAGTGAAACGATAGCGAAAGACAGAAAAGAACAAAATGTAAGGTATTGGCTTAAGATTGTCACGTGACATTTCGAAGGTGAATGTCAATCGCAGACATATTGTTTAATTCATTCCTTTGTTATGGACTCTCGTTATCGATTCGATTTGTCTAGACGCCCTGATCTATCATCATCAAACTATCTAATAATTGTCAGTGCCTTGTTCTGGCGTAGAGCATTGCCAACCTATGTTCTAAAATAATATCGCTCGGACATTCGCTTTGAAGCTCTCGTCAACTTCCAGCAGATCCTACTATCGGTAATGAGTTCGTGATTGATCTGTCCTAAATCTAACGTTTGCTGGCAGCAAAACAAACAGAGAGTTAATTTCTTCTCTAAAAATTAATCATAAGGTTTAAGACTTTAAAATATTTTAAAATATTTCTATTGTTTTTTTATTTTCTTTTACACAAACCCGGTTCCGACTTAAAAAACAAAACAGCAAAACAAATTATCCACCCATTTCAGTGCAGTCATTTGGAAATTATGCGCTTAGGTACTTACATATTTATGTTGATTTATGTAAACAATATAATATAATAAAACTGTGTAAGCATGTTGTAGTTTATATTGAAATAATTACTAAGGTTACTTTAATTACAACAGATAGCTTAAAGGTTCTCACTTTTAGCTATCTACAAAGAGATTAGTTAGAACAATAAATTTAGTTAAAACTAAACGATGGTAAATATTGTCAGTAATTTAAATTAATGTAGAACTACCTCGATGATCTAATGGTAAGTGGGTTCTATTCCTGGGTCGAGAAAGTGGGTGATATTCACCCATGGAAGATAGAAATAACTTGTTACTAACGTAAGGTTGTTTAATGTAAAGGTATTCACCTCTGCCTCCATCTTCGGGTAATAAAGGCGTTAGCTAAATATTGTGCTATGTATAGATATACTACATATTATTAACTAGCTTTCCGGCCGCGATGAACCTCTTTTGCGCAGTCGGAAAAAAAACTACCTTTTGTCCTTCCGCGGGTCTCAAACTGTCTCCATACTAGATTGCATTCAAATCTGTTCAGTAGTATTGGAGTGAGCGCGACAAACACAGACAGACAGAGTTACTTTCGCAATTATAAAAGTATTATAAGGATTCCATATTGCTAGATACTAACCTACTGATAGGTACTGTAGTTATAGCTATTGGAGTACACATAGCAAAGCATTATCACATCTCCCAAAACTCTACTTCAGCTGAATGAAATGCTTTTGTAACTTCATACTAAGTACTGCAACGGAATGAAGTTTATCTAAGGTAACTTCAACACGAAACATGGAACACTGTAATAGCAGACACGTAAAATGACGTAGGTATACTTGATAATTAATTTGATTTAACTAACTCGACAGGCCGGTGGCGTGGTCGGTAAGATACCTGCTTTTCACGCCGCAGGTCGTGGGTTCGATTCCCACCCGAGACAAACATTAGTGATGAACATTTGTGTTTGTGTCGAGTCTGGGTGTAAATGTCTATTATAAGTATATATTTACAAAGGAAAAGTATTATATGTATGGTATATACCAGTTATCTGATTTCCATAACACAAGCTCTGCTTAGCTTGGGACCAGGTGACTGTGTGTGTTAATGTCCCAGAATATTTATTATTACCTATTTTTTTTTATTAAAGTTTACTGCAATGTAAATCTGCTAAGAAATTATATTTTAAATAAATAAAGTCCATTCATTTTACATAGTACGAGTAGGTGAAGTGTATATTTGTACTACTAGCATGTTTTTTCGGTCGGAATTTGCTCTTTTAAAGTTTCTAAAATGTTAAGGAAAATAACCGCCTTCTAAAAAGCGAAAAATAATATTGACGTACACAATGTAATTGAAGTAGATACGCTAATATCCCACAAATTGTTTTCGCCCTAAATACTGTCTCATCTACCGATTTAGCACCAACTTCAATTAACAGATGTAAATATTATTTCTCACTTTTTAGAAGTCGGTTCTTTTTACGTACAAATTTTTTTTTGTTTATTTTGTGGTTGTTGTACCAAACAAATATTTTTAATTGGTAAATAGGAACCTATACCTACCTATGCTTAAAGTATCACTATCACAAACTGCTAAAAAACTCGCATTTTGAGTTTATCAATGTACTTTGAATCTTGTAGATTTTTTCTGTAATAGGCTTGCGCTTGGTTACAACTTGCAATGACGTAGTCTACAATGGGACGCGCCTGTCCAATATACCGATTCACTTGTGATTACGAATGATTTTCGGTGACAAGGTGGCAGTGGAATGAGGCTTCATATGGTTAGAAACCATAAAGCAGCGACAATTCCGACCTACCCACTTAAATGGTGTCTCAGCAGACATCACAAGGCCGCTCGGCGGTGCGGCTTTGTCTAGTCTAGTGAGTGATGACTAACCGCGACCGTAGTCTACCATCAGTTTATTGACACCTGATTTGCTCCACCCAAGCACCACATGAGGGGATTCAAATAAAGCGTGCACTCTCACGGACGAAGGCGTCTCAGTCCCCAAACATTGCATCATTTGTAACCAAGCCTTAATTAGGAAACAAATATCTAAAGCAACAGGCGTCCTACAGCCGAAAGAAGCGAGTCGCTCTAAAAAACGGCCATAATATTATCTTCCACGTGACAGCATAAATTGTAAACATTTCAAATTAATGGCTCGTACATCATAAACGGCACGCTATTTTTGTTTTTGGGACGGTCTGTTGTTTAACGGGGCGACACTAGATTCAAATTAAATGTACCTACCTACTGTAAGCACATAAAGCTATTGCAGTGACCGGTAAATTACTTGGCCAGCCTTGACTGCGAAGTAGCCGATTTTCAAATAAATGTACCTACGTGCGCAAACTTCCTTATCTGACTTATGTACGTACGAGTAGCTACTGGACTTATGTCATACACAAGTATACATTTCGTTACTATGGCTTATTATATTATTTGTCTTCGTAAACGAACAATAAAACAAAACTGAGTTTACTATAGTGCTGTTTGTTTGTTTGTTTTACCATGGGGTGTACATAGAAATTTGGGTTTAATATAATAGCTTAGTTTTGAAAAATGAAACAATCTGTGCTGTGTAACATACTCATACTTATACCAGTTTACTTATATAGATTTTTAAATCGTGATGTAGAGTAATTAACCAGTGATAGTTACGTACTCTTTTTTTTTGCCAAGCCTATTGGAGAATACTACTAAGTACCTACTGCTTACTGGACTATCCCACGACTGAGAAAGGCCTCCCCAAAGCTTTCCACTCGGTCTTGAGTCTCGCCACCTCTAGCCATTCTATACCGAAATCATCCAGAGCATCCCGCCATCGTGTCCTTGAACTGCCACGGCGCCGTCTACCCTATTGCGGCACCTAGTAAGTGTCTATTCAGATCCGCTCTCACTTTGACTAGGCCGTCTTTTTGCCCACATCTATTACACCAGTTTTTCGACTAATTTCTACATTGGGGACTGTGTCTTGATGTTCGATGCCAAGGATACTGCGCTCCATTGTTCGTTGGAAAATCATGAGTTGGGATTTCTGTGTTTCGGTCACAGGCCAACTATGAGTAGGTTAGAACAGGCAAAACAAACATATCGATCGATGAGTTTACGCTTCAACGAGATTATATAGGTATTATTATTGAAAGAAAATTTATAGGTATAGGTTACAAGCACGAAACAAAATTATTGTAGTAATAATGTTTAGAAACTGATCTTATTTTAAATAGGTCTGAATTTAGGTAGAAGACCCTAACCTCCAATCATTCTTCATCTTTTCTTCAGCTGTCCAAAATTCTAATACTGACTGTAACATTATTCAAGAAAGTGTAGTTCACTGAGTTGTTCAGAACTAATCGGCAGTTATACTTAATAAAATCAGTGATTCGAAATAAGCATTACTTATGATTATTAATGTACCTAGGTACATTAGGCTAGGTACACAGGCTACACTGTACCTATATTACACATTTATTCACATCTGCATCGGCATATTATAGGTTCATAGATAGGTACATTACATACATATACCTAATTGTAATACATTTACGAAAATATGTCTTTTTGTAGATAGATGTAGATGTAGATTTTCTCTAGCCGAAAAACATCTGGCAAAGCACAATTCTTGCGCTTTCGTGGACTTGGAGAAGGCTTAGGTATGAGTGTGTGTGTAGGAATGGACTCTGGTCGACATTATCAGGGTATGGAGTGCACTGGCGCTTAGTGCAGGCTCTAAAATCTCTTTATAGGGAGTCTAGTGCCTGTGTTAGGATAAATTGGGCATATAAGGATTGGTTTTGCATCTCTAGAGATGTGAGACAGGGATGTGTAGCGTCTCCAGGGCTGTTCAAGAGACAGTGATGATGGATTGGTTATGGGTGAGTTACCTATCACATGCAAATCCTTTATAAGCTGACCTCTCGTTGTATGACAATCCTATTCAATGCGAGATCAGCTTTTAATGGAAATGTATAGCTTGATGTGTAGCCATGCGTACTGTCAACAGACTTTGACCAGTGTGCAACATTTCAAATGAATCTGACGTTTGGAAGTGGGTAAAATCGCGTTCGAAGATTCCCTCACAAACACAAAAGTGAAGCTAAAACCAAATTCAATTAACAGACGATTAAAGAATATGTCTTGCCTACGTAAAATCTTATAAATATTTTTTAGTATTCTGTGGCAGTAGTTAATATAACAATTAATTAATTAGTTTGTTAAACGTACTTATATAACTGCCTTATTTGTTTTGGTCTTTGGGTTAGTGGTAAGTTGATAAAACCGTGCTCGCCACAATCCGCGAGGCACATCGCCTGAATTTCGAGTATACCAAGATAAAAAAAATTCAGCTCAGAATTTTTTTAAGCACAAATAAGAAGTGAAGAAATAGTAGCATATCATAAATTTAATAAAAACCCCCAACCTTTAAAAATGGAAAAGTAACCAACTTAATTTACCTACTGTTACGAGTCACTACGCTCCATTTTCTTTTATAAGATACGAAATTAAATGAAAATACTTATTCCTTATTTTTTGAGAGGGGCTCTAGATAAAATCGTCCAATTTCTTTTTCTACCGTGAAGTGAATGTCGTGACAACTACTAAGAAACACTGCTACAAACTTAGTAGGCTTTTCTTTAATGTGGATTTTATAATAATTTTAAATTTGTCAATAGTAATTTCTCTAGTGCAAACAAGTAGAGTAACTGATTTTATGGAGACGTGTATGATGTGCTACAAAATTATTCTCATTTCTAGTATTTAAGTAAACTATGCGTGTCGTTTTATAAATATATTTAGAAGCGACCGTCAAATTAATTGTCTTTAGAATTTTCTCTTTGGGAAACATGGCTTCCAAGTTTATACGAGTACATAGCTGCGATCGTTTTGTTTTGTAAAAAAGATGGTCTCAATGTCAGCAGTATTTCCTTAGAGATAAAATGGAAAACACGCAAAAACTTCGTTTCCATGCCTGATTTCTCACCAGTAGTCGTGTCATCCCTTCAGATTTGTAGAAAGCGCGTCTGTAAGAACGCGTCTATGTTGAGCAAAACACGAAATACAGAAATAGGTAGGTAACAGTTTTATTTCTTTGACGCAAACATTTTAAATGTATTAGTTAAATCTCATAAGGTAAGTAATGCCCGCATAGGTAGTTAATACATTAATTTAATAATAGTGTTATTCTGCAGCGGCTAGGTGTACCTAGCCACTGCAAAATAACACTATTAACAGCTTTACCAAAACATGTAACAACATTTCATTAGATACCATCGTACCATAGTAATGAGACATTGCGTAAATATTTGCAACCTGTAGGTTAACAAGGTTTGCTCGTTCAATAACTGTCAACATTACCTATTCAACGTTTAATTAAACTGTTTACAGAGATTGTAGTCAGGAAGGATATCCTTGATTGGTAAATTCCCTAGAGTTTTCATAATAGGCACCTTGAGAAAAATGGTGTTGTTAGGTTTAACTATTTAATAAGTACGGTCTACCTATCTCATAAGAACACTGTTGTAATTTTGTATAACCCAACACATAAATATGTACCTATTCACTTATCAATATTTTAGCTTAAAATTGTTTATTCTTTCAGGCACATTTTCTTCCATAATTCACTCATAGCTCTTTGCTAGATAATATGTTTTTCACCTTGGATGTTTTGGTTGTTTTGTTTAGATGAGAAACTCGTTCCTTCAATCTTGGCTACCGGATTGTTTGTCTACGTATTTTAATAGGAGCCGCTGTAGGTACCACCGTTGTTTTACATATAATAAACAATAAAAATTTACCTGATAATAAAACTAATAAGTAATCTATCTACATTTTATTTTTTAAGGGACTTAACCCATTACTGCAATGCCTCCACTGTTCCTCCTATAAGCCAGGATAAACAGCGGCGCCGCGAAGAGACTTGGGATTACCTACCTACCTATCAAACAGATTTGCCGATGTATTTCCTAGTGAATTGTGACATTCTAGTTATTACCACAGAATAACGTATAGTAGGTAGGTACTAAACTATTACGTCGTCGGTTTAAGGCCTAGTTTTGGACGTAGTTTGTGTAAAAGGGATAAATGCCAGCTGCGCAATGAAAACAGCAGAGATGACTCGAGATGAATGCATTGTGCTAAATGCTCAGATGTGGCTCAAAGTATCCAAACGTATGTTCGGTGCAGGGTGCCCTATTTATGTCAACAAACGACTGAACATAAAGTGCACTTATGTTGCGAGTTGTTAATAACTAGAGAACTAAGAGGTTTGCAGTTAAACACATACTTAATCTTGAGCCATTTAGTGTTGTTATACATACTCTTATTCTTAAATTTTGTTGGTGTATGTTAATCGCATGACAATGTAATATTATGATGATATGGAGCTTATCTGAGCTAGAAGATGACCATAAGAACTAAAACGGCACAATGCTATCAAGTTTGGGATTGTATAATTTATAAAATAAATTATAATGATTTTATAGCAAACGTCTACCAAATAGTGAAAGAAATTTCATTCCGCTTGAGGGTTCATGGATTCCTCATTTAGTTACTCTTAGAAAAAAAATACCCTCTACATTTAGTAAGTACCTAGGTACCTATCTACGTACTATGGGCACAGTTGTTACAGAGCTGTAGCCTATTACAAAATTTTCAAGAATAATTTGGACAATTATATAGTAAAGTAACAATTCTTTAGTGTTCCGCATCTGGTCACAGGTCTTCTCTCAAATATCTTAACAGTTTAGAAAACTAAGGCCACAGTATACTACAAACGCAGACTAAGTGCGGTTTGATGGATGTAATATTGTGCTCAAATTTAAGTTCGAAGATGTACAGGTTTCTAGACATTCCAAAGGGATTTTTTTTAGTAACAACACACAAATCATTCGTGTAATAACGAGTGATTCGGTATTCTAGGCAGGTGTGTTCCATCGTAGACCACTAATTGCTTAACATAAAGTTGCAAGTTAAATTATTAGCTTATTTTAGAATAAAAAAAACAAAATACACAAACATGTAAATGCGGTCCAGGATTGAACTCTATTTAAAACTTTAGTCTGATATCAATTATTTCCGATTGAAACCGTTTATCATTATTGAACTCATATTGTAGAACCCAACCCTTTAGAAAATGTTATCGTAGATACATCAAATAGGTATGTAATATTAAAGGGTCGCTTATTTAACTAAAGACATACATCGTGTTACCACAGGGTAGGTTGGTGTAACTTTTACCCTTGTTTCCTCACTTTTAAAAGGAATTCCATAGTTTGAAATGGGTTATTACGAAAAGTCGTAAAAATATGTTATAAAACTGAAATTTAAAATAGATACCTAACATTATCTTCCTTTTTTGTGAATTATTTGAGCACCTTTATTAGTTTTTTTAAGTAAAGTTTATAGTTAAACTAGCTAACATACTTACGTTCTTATTCATAAAAAATTACAGTTAGGACTCTCAAGTTAAAATGGACTTAGTCTCTTTCTTACTAGTATAAATGTCAAAATGACAGACAAAGACAAATGAATTATAAACCCATTTTTGCTATAATGAGCTTATAAGACGTTCATGAATACGGGGGTTAGCTTAGTCGCTCGCGCTTAACCATTAACTTCCTTTTGCACAGTTGGATAAAAATCTATCCTATGTCCTCCCCTGGGTCTCAAACAACTTCTATACCAAATTTCATCCAAATCGGTTCGGTAATTTCGGCGCGAAAACGCGATAGACAGAGTCACTTTTGCATTTATAATATTGGTAAGGATTTGGATATGAACTCCACGGAGTGTTTGACGATTGCACGTCATGTGGTGTGTAGAGGTCCAATATACGGGCTCCGTTACTCGCGTGTATATTTGTTTGTATCAAGTCTATCAAAATAAACGAACCGAATTCAAAGTTTTAACAATAACTCATAACCCGCTTAAACGATTTTGATAAAATTTAAATTGGACCACCTAGAAATTAAATCCTTTGAAAGTATACCCTTTAAAATTATCAAAATTGTTCTACAAATCGCAGAACATATCGCGTAACATACATACAAAATAAATAAATGATGACGAAATACACAGTCGGATTAAGAACCTCCTCCTTTTTGAAGTCGGTTGAAAAAATAGTAGGTGCCTAGTGTTCATAAACTCATAGGTTAATGCTCTGCGTTTAACGACAGGTGAATGTAGCTACCTAACATCTGATTTTCTGGAACAAAATCTATGTTTAGCTAATAAACACCTAATTTAGGAGTTGGTGAACCGAAACTTTACTAAACAAAAGCAGTTTATTTATGTATTTATTTACATTTCAAACCAACATATTTCTTCGAGCTGATATTTCCCATATACCTCAATTAACTTTATATTTTCAATTAAATTCTTCAGGATTTTGAAATTAATTTTAGATTATCAAAGTACAAAAGGCTCCAAAAACCTTATTTAGTGTCTTAAGTACCCATAAACAGTATCATTAAATAATGTAATCTAATCAGATCCGACGCCGTTTGTTCTCTATAATGTGACAAAATCTTCAAAATACCTTTTTACAGTGTACAAGATATCTTATACTACGGTTCCTTTCAGGGATTACAGCACAATTATATCTTGGTAATTCCAATACTTAAAGTAGATTGCCTTAGGTTTAATTAAGCGATTAATTAAAAGGGCCTACGTAGTACTGGGTATTCTAGTACGGGGCCCAGTGTCAACATTCTATTGAACCTTATTATGAAATAAATAAATTTTGTATTTTTTTGTAGTTATAAGTCCGACAATCCTCGAATACAACCATAGGATGACCATGAATAATAAGGACGAATGGCAATCTAAGCCATCGAACAAAACATGACACAATCCACTCCCTGAGACTCTGCTGTTAGTATGTCAAGCTCGCCAAAATGTCACTTCTTGAGGCATAGGTAGGCGGGCCGCGGCCGTTCTCTTCCCAACAAACCAGTTGAGGAGGGCGATGGGTGCTCTATCAGATCAAGCTCGTGCGAGGGTGCTGGAACAAAAAAAAGACGTTGATGAAATCACAAGACAACGAGCTCCCAACAACTATTGGGGGACAAATGACTGATTATCTTATGGGTTCCCGACAACATCAGGGAGCTCACTAGCATAGTAATTATTAATAATGAAAAAAGGACAATAAAGATAGCAACGGCACGGATAAAAGGTCTGTGGTGTATGCGTTTTAAATAAAAAAAAACTCTAAGGAGATATTTAGCTAACGGAGTTATCTGAGTAATAATATAGATACCTACCCAAGTTTACCCAACATAAAATCTGCCTCGGTACGGATTAGGTACTATAGGCAAATGTAGGTAATAAAAACTAGAATTCAGGTTTAAAGCTGTCTAATTACTTTCTCAGTACTTAACCCTCTTAAACTATAATTTAATGGTAACACCCCAATCCTTTTCAGAGTCCCACTGGGCAGAGGTCTCCTCTCAACTGTCTTACGAGTTGAGAGTATTTACGGTGGTCAAGTGCTTCTTTGACATTAGTTCTTTGGCGCTAAAACAATTCACACAAAGACGCGACCGAGGATCGAACCCGCGACCTCGTGTTTCAAAGGCTAGGCCGATATCACAGTGTCACCGCTGCTCAATTTAATAAGAACACAAAAAGTTTATTAGCTACTTTTTAATTAAATAAACTTTGTGTAACAAAAACTATTAAAACGTACCTACCTCATTTGTTTAACTGAATTGGGTAATTAGGGTACTTGCTTGAAGAAATAAATCAGGGATATTTTTTGTAGGTAAGAGTTTGAAACCATTCAACACAGTTAAAGAGTTATAATAAAACTATCTAGAATTTTAAAATTTATCGCAGTATTGCTTTTGAATTGGTAATATTGTTTAAATTCTTGAGAATGAAACCTAACCGTAATACTTAAGTACATGACATGTTATGGTAGTAAATAAGAATTTTCTATTAAGCTACAACCAAATAACAATTTCGTTCTTGTTTACCAGAGCCTTCAAAACATCAATACGTAATACGGACCTACGTTATTGTTTTATGGAAATATTTCTGATTTCTGATTTATAATTATAATCTTCAGAATTGCATTATTTTACATGTCTTGATAACCTCAAGGTAAATCTACCTATAGATATATACATATATGTTATACATTTTTGTTCGTAAACCTAATTCTATCTGTGAAAAAGGAAAATTTCCATAATAAAAGAAAAAAGGTTCTTATTGATATTGGACGTTGCTACATATGCAAACAAAACAACGTTAGTTGATAATGCTATGACGAGTTGGTATGAAGAAAATATGTTACTATAAGCTGACGATGAAGTTTAATGTTATCAATGTATATATTTTTAGAAGAGAAACAAGTGTGTGAAAGCATTTATTTACAACTTACTAATTTAATTATAAAATACAAATGACACGAGAATTCCGAATGAATGGAAAGTCTGAAAATTAACAACTACTATTGCAGTCGGAGACGTTTTATTTGTCACTTTACATTTTTTAGGCTTTACATTTTGAGCTGCGGTGGCGCAGCGGTACGGGCCTCGCCTGAGAAAAATAAGGTCGCGGGTTCGAATCCTGGTCGTACCCACACATCTTAGTGTGAATTGTTTCATCTCCGCTGCTCAATATCGGTGAAGGAAAACATCGTGAGGAAACCGGCATGTCTAAGAACTAATCATTCGAGTACATGTGACATCCACCAACCCGCATTTGGCCAGCGTGTGTGGATTAAGGCCTAAACTCTCACAACTCATAAGATAGTTAAGAGAAGACCCGTGCCCAGCAGTGGGACACTAAAAAGGGTTGAAGCTATTTTTTAGGATTTCGGTTTTTCAATACATTTCAATACAATTCGTCTTAATACTATAGTGTTCTATCTCGGGTCCTAATTGGGAGAGTCCAAAATAAAGTCCGGTAACACTACTTAATTATTTATTTACGTGTAATAATTATACAAGATGGACGCGAGTGAACTGTCCGTCTACGAAAGGTAGCAAAAGTGCCAGCATGCACTATCATGTTACACATACCACATTGATACACCACAATACAATAGACAAAATTCATATTTTACGTCTTCGCGTTTAAATATTTTTATATTAAAATACATAAAAGCACACAAGTACACAAAATTACATTTCTAAAGCAAACAAAGAACGTAATCTATAAGAAATGATATTTTTTGTAAGATTTTATTGGAACTTACAAACATAAAATTTTAGAATTGTGTTAACGTTGATGTTTATGAGTAATAAATCTAACAAACGTATAAATTAATTTTGCTATTAAATTAGTAATACGTTCCATACCACTGTAATTACTGTGGCAGATATGTTTATTGTTTTAAATATCTACGTGCCTTTTGTTACAAGTACAACCCGCACGAGTTAATTTGAGAACCCGTCAAATGCGCTCTACCCTTACGTAACAAAACAACTAAAAAGTTTACATTTTTACTTTATTTAAGACCAATGAAATCAACCATAAAAAACATAATTTCGACAAATGTTTCTTTTTTGGAGACAGTAAAAAGAAAAAACGCGGTTACGTCATCTGAGGAAAGTCTGAGGTGTACTCTTGCGGGTTGTAAAACATTCTGACTGATTGTGAATGACTTAAGAGACTTGAATTTTGACATATACCAACAGGTAGCTAAGTCATTTTATACGAAAAGATAAACCTACTTATTTATATTTCTCCCGTGTCAGACATTTGCTGAAAAATTTTAAGAAAGTATACCATAATTAGGTACACTAGATAGAGCAAAATGTAGGCCTTATGAGGAATATTCTGTTTACATTTAAAAAATAACTGCAGGGACTGAAAATAAAACTCAATCAATTATCTGTCAAGTTTATTTCAAAAGTTTAGACTGTGTAATCGATAAAAATGGTTGCTCTAATACAACACACTAAACAAAACGTAAGAAATACCCCTATAAGTATATCATTTAAAAGAGATAAAAGCCTACTGAGTTTTTTGCAGTCCTACGCAAATCACGTCTTCACTGTAGATACGGTAGGAAAAAATGTTTTTATGTAGAAGCTCTTTCTCTATAAATCAATGATATCTATATTACTTTACTATAAAGTACCTAAACATAGACGGCGAAATCTGCTGCTCTGTTGCGTGGGAAATTATTGATATTTATTATTTAATGGTAAATGACTAAGTAAATAATCGTATTTGCATGTTTAATTGAAAATAATATATTAAGTTATTTCAAATTTGTATATCCAAAGTAATGGACCAAACATGTTTGCCACATTTTATAGTACTACATATAATGTAACATCTATCTTACACCTTACACATGTTTTGACAAATATCTTATCTTATTTTTTTTTTCTGATGTAAAGTGCTGATGCCGTTAGAGGTTTTATGTATTTTTAATATTCATAAGGCAGTACAACGTGTGTCGGGTTAGACAGTCCTTTTAAAATAAAGACTGCATCTACGTACTGATGACAAACTCAAAATATTTGCATAGATATAGAATGGGGTTCTATTTGTCTAACCTAACAAAACAGAGCTTTACGGTTAATAACTTCCTACAAGTTTTGAAAACTTTGTTTACGATATGCAAAGAGGAATAACAAAACGATATTGAACAGAATCAGTAAGATATTAATAAAATAACCTTTTATGAAGTCCACTTACGGAAATAAAAAGAGATCTTGCCATTGAAATATATTTTACTTTTCTTTTGTTGACAGAATGCTGGAATAAATAAAATTATTAGATGTCTTCGTATCTATCGTTCCTACTACTTACTACTGCGACTATGTCTGCTCGTTACTCGTTATACAGCACACAGGGACTCTGAGGAGAAGTGTATTTAATTCAAATTCGCCGTCTTTGGCAGATTGAGTAGAAAATAAACAACCACACAGTATCAATACCTGCAATCTTTTGGAAATAAAAAAAAGGACCGCCCTAAAAGAGTGAGAAATAAAATTTACCTCTGTTAATTGAAGTCGGTGCTAATATCCCACAACCGACAAAATACCTATTAAACACCGCATAGCTAAATCCCCCCCCCCCGTTCGCCTAACTTATGTCGTACCACTACCTATAATGCGACTTTATGTTAGTTTAGATTGGTCCGTTTAAGGTCAAGAACTGGAACGAATGGTTCGTTCAAGGACAAGAACTGGAACGAATCCATAAAAAAAACCGGTCAAGTGCGAGTCGGACTCGCGCACCGAGGGTTCCGTACAAACCTGCAAGGTTTACAAAGTTCGTTCATTACGACAATCGAGTCATAACTGTGGTATTTTTATTGCAAAATGAAATTCATAACATTACAATGGGGAAAGATGGAGGAGCATAAATTTAAGACAAAGATCTCTTTATCGTTTAAGTAATCCTTTATTTTATATTAACACATATCATTTATCTATAATATAACTGAAACACTTATACTAGCCTTGCAGCAGACTTGCGAAAGTTCTTTTATTAAAGTTATTTATTTACTAAGTTTTTTAGTCACTATTTAGAAATCTGGTTCAAAAATATTAATTAAGTATTAAATTTGAACCAGACCTGTAAATGGTGACTGAAAAAGTTATGAATAGTACCACATTGAACATTGAAGTTCGAAAAAACGTTAACTCCCCATACATAGTATAATAACTCGCGGTCATTGCTGTAACTACAATTATGTTTGCAATCACAATTTTTTTGGTGGTATAACTACTTAAAATTTTAAGCTTTTCGGAATGTTTCTGTTACCTGTGCTGTAAGCTATTGCTTCTTACCAAATTTCGAGATTCTATGTCAACGGGAAGTGGTCTTTAGGTTTTAATTCCCTTGCGTGTAGTTGCGAGTTTCAAAATATGCGGTATCAATGGTTGTACTTTTGCGATTTGCGTTTTTGCGTTGACTTAGATTTTTTTTTTTTCACGGGTTAAAGGCAATTAGATCTAAGTATTTGATATGAATTTCAACTTGATAGCTCTACGCGTTCATGAGGAAAAAAGTAATAAGTTATATTTATTAAAAAATATATATTTAGTACTGTCTTAGATTTACGCGAATATCACACATTGAAATAAAACTACTTTTTAACGGATTTTATCGCGGTTTATTTTAGATTTTAGATCCCGACGTTTCAAAGTCTTTTCAGACTTCATGTTCACGGGTGGACTGAGATATTTGACGTCCAAAAATATTAATCACAATTATTACTGACTACCTTCAAACATTAATATTTAAGTTGCGTTCCGATTTAAGCAAACTGAGCTCACAGTGTCTTGAATTCTGAGTTGATTTTGCTTGGGTTTTGGTACAAGTAAATTAAGCACTGGGTCCCAAGCTGGTGGTATATTCCAACCATTTTCTCTGTTAAAATTAGGATGTTTTTTAATTTCAATAGCTTCGCGGATCATTCTTGGTAGGAACCGGTTTTCTTTGACAAGGACCTGTGTTTTATCAAATCTCAAGTAATGGTTGGGGCCTTTTTGAGTATGTTCACACACTGCAGATTTCGTTGAGCGTTGATGTTTAACATCAGCTATGTGTTCTTTTACGCGGGTCCCTATACTTCTTTTTGTTTGTCCTATATATGAGAGTCCACACTCACAGTCAATTTTATAAACACCCGCATCTTGTAGAGGGACTTGACACTTGACAGATGGTAAAAATTGACTTATCTTGGTTTTTGGCTTGAAGTAAGTATTTATAGAAGCCCGCTTAAGGATATAGCCAATCTTGTCGGTCACTCCTCTTATATAAGGAAGAATTGCAGGTTGCCTTTCAACTGTAGCTGGTTTTACACGTGATCTGCGGCGACGCGGTGCTCGGAGCTTGTTGTCATGCAATACTTGCTTGACGTACTTAAGCTCTGCGTCAAGATGTTCATCATCACAGATCCCGTGTGCTCTCTGAAACAAAGTTTTGCCCACGGTAGCTAACTGTTTAGGATGGTGGTGAACATACTCAAAAAGGCCCCAACCATTACTTGAGATTTGATAAAACACAGGTCCTTGTCAAAGAAAACCGGTTCCTACCAAGAATGATCCGCGAAGCTATTGAAATTAAAAAACATCCTAATTTTAACAGAGAAAATGGTTGGAATATACCACCAGCTTGGGACCCAGTGCTTAATTTACTTGTACCAAAACCCAAGCAAAATCAACTCAGAATTCAAGACACTGTGAGCTCAGTTTGCTTAAATCGGAACGCAACTTAAATATTAATGTTTGAAGGTAGTCAGTAATAATTGTGATTAATATTTTTGGACGTCAAATATCTCAGTCCACCCGTGAACATGAAGTCTGAAAAGACTTTGAAACGTCGGGATCTAAAATCTAAAATAAACCGCGATAAAATCCGTTAAAAAGTAGTTTTATTTCAAATATATATTTTGTAATGTAACTAAAAATTTAAGGTTTTCGGAATTTTTCCTTTATGTGTGCTATAAAACGTTGCTTCATGCCAAATTTCAAGATTCTAGGTCGACTGGAAGTACCCTTTAGGTTTTGATTCCCTTGCGAGTACTTGCGAGTTTCAAAATATGCAGCTTAAATTGCTGTTTCTTTTGATTGCGTTGACATAGAAGTTTGATTTTGTTACAGCTTAAAGGTATTATAGACCTGAGTATTTGGTATGAATTTCAATTTAATACCTCTACGCGTTTATGAAGAAATGGGTAGTAAGTTTAAAATTATTAAAAAAAAATATATTATGTGATGTAACTAAAAATTTATGGTTTTCGTAATTTTTCCTTTATCTATGCTATAAGACGTTGCTTCGTACCAAATTTCAAGATTCTGAGTTCACGGGAAGCACCCTGTAGGTTTTGATTCCCTTGCAAGTGTCGAAAATTTGCGGCATAAACGGCTGTATCTTTTGATTACGTTGGCTTAGAAGTTTGATTTTTTCACAGCTTCAAGGGACAGTAGACCTGAGTAATTGATATAAATTTCAGCTTTATACCTCCACGCGTTCCTGAGAAAAAGGGTCTTGACAGACGGACGGACAGACGGACAACAAAGTGATCCTATAAGGGTTCCGTTTTTTCCTTTTGAGGTACGGAACCCTAAAAATAACTATCTTCCCTGATAGCCAACTTTTGACGATTACAATTTCAAACAATATTTGAATAAAGTGGTGTCTAGTATCTGGGTATCTTGTCGATGTATCCAATAAATCTTTGTCTTCGTCTTAAGTATGTAATATTTAAGGGTTGCCCTCAATTTCCCTGGGATTCACAAATCATCAATCATCATTCACATCGTACAAGTAGAGGTACGGCTATGCGCTACCGTTATATAGTGGAAATTCCACGGGCACGCACAAAGCGCTTTGCTTCTACTTTTATTGTACGAACTGCCAAGTTGTGGAATTCGTTGGCGGCATCTCTGTTTCCCGATAGCTATAATCTACCTGTCTTCGAGTCACGAGTGAAACGGTATTTATTAGGTAGGCGCGTTCCATCGTAGACTGCCACATTGCTTCACATCAGGCAAGTTGTGGTCAAGCGCAAACCTATTATAGAATAAAAAAAAATGGGGGAGAAATCAATGTAAGTACATACATAAAACTACATACAGTTCAAAATATCTTGTTTTGAAAGCAGTTTAAAAGACGATCTAACAAGATTAGCTCGCGACAGAATAGAGACTACTACGTCCTCTAGTTGTCGCGAGCTACCTTTGCCAGACAGGATTATCATAACACGATCACAACTTACATGTACTGAATAAAGGGTTGATGTAAATAATAAAAAAGTAGAACTATTCATTGTATGATCAGATTCTTTGTATCTGGGTGCTTCTAGCTAATGTAGGGAATATACGATTATGTCAGCATCAAAGGAAATCCGTTTACCAAATTTTTTCAGGTTCAGTAGATATCTCAATATAAAATAACTTTACCTGAACTACATAAACGATTGCGTATTGCCATCAAGTCTTAGATACTTATAGGACATTTTGGGGATAAAAAGAAATATATTAGTACTCCCTATTATTTATTAGACAGAGGTTATGAGTTTTGTGTGAAAATGATTCAACGCCGATCCTCGTGTTTAGTCGACGTATATTGAGATATTTTTTCTTTTTAAAATGTACCTAACCAACAATTTCCATACTAAATCATTAGAAAATGCCCATTTTCTTGGAAGTAAAATGTATTTGAGTGTAGCTAACACTATTACCAAAATACATTATAACATTTCAAAAGCTTTTAAATAATTTGATGGTTTAGCGACTACTTATCAACATTGGTGTTTAATGAAAGCAGCCCTAACCCACAAACTTTGCTGTTTGAATCACTAGGTAAATCGCCAAAAGCTCTTAAAAGCAATACGAGATAAATTCCAGTACTGCCGAACTTATCTAGTTGATTGCAAATGCAGTTTCGACAGTAATCTGAAGGGGAAACCTATCTATCGGTAGGAATAGATTGGATGTTCCAGTAGATACCTACTAGGTACCTATGCCTCTTTCCTTTGTTCGTGATGAATACAAGAAAATACTAGCCCTCGTATTCATAAACGTATTTTAAGCTCATTATAGCTAAAATAGGTTTATAATTCGTTTGTCTTTGTCTGTCATCTTGACATTTATACTAGTAAGAAAGAGACTAAGTCCATTATAACTAGAGTCATATAACTTTTTTATGAATAATGCCGTAGGTTTTTGGCATAATACTTGTAATAAATAGGAAATTGGATAAAAAAAAATTGGTTGCCTGTAAAGTCGGTATACGGGCGAAAGTTTTACGTGACAACGACTTTGAGTGGTAAAATAATTTTAATGTGAATATTCATTCGTATAGTAGGAAGAAGGATGAAATAATAGTAACAATTTAAAACATTTATTTATACAAAGAATTATATTTAAAACATTAATTTATACAAAGAATCTCGCTCTTAGGCGGGCTAACTGTGCTCGAGTGGAAGGGACGCGTGCCTTTCACTTTTTATGTCTGTCTCTCTCGCTCTTAGGCGGGCTAACCATGCCCGAGTGGAAGGGACGCGTGCCTCTCACTCGCTCTCATTGTGAGCGCATAACGTGAGCGGAGCGTAACGCAGTTTCTTGAAGTGTCACCCGGCAAACCAATTTATAAGACGTTGTCACGTCAATACAAATTGATGACTACGTGTAGTGGTCTTATAGGTGTGTAGTGTTACTCGTGGGGGTAGCCGATAGAGACGCTGGTGTAGATTGTATGTGGACTGTTGTGAATGGTGGAGTGTATGACTCGATAAATATCTAATTAAGATAGCACCTTAATCTTATTTCCCCTTAGGATGGTGCGGAAATCTGGCGTCGACACTTTAGTATAGTTTGTCTCGTGGACGGGTTTTAATCCCGCACAAAATAAAAAAGATTCACTACAAAGTTGGAAGTTTGTCCGTAATTAGGAAGTTGGTTGGAGGTGTGACATCCGTGTCCCTTACGTCTCTTACTTCATCAAAAGCTTAATCTATGACTGGTCGAGTCTCTCATTGGACTCTGAGTGTGATGAAATCAGAAATCTACCTGTGTATGCACATACTTATTCATTACCTACGTACTCTACCAGGGGTAGTCAGCTATGACTCTGACTGGCGGTCATCTTAGTTATTTAAACATATCAGTGGCGAAGAGTCTATTTATCACGATTCCCGCCGGCTTCCCTTTAAGAATTCGTCAGTATAACGTACTTAGTTAAAAATTATGTAACGCCTAAAAGTTTTCAATAGCATAAAAAATGCAGTACATACATACTTCTTAGTAAGTATGAAAGTCGTCATGGGTAAACAAGAAATACTTGTCATTTAATTTGCTCCCTTTTCCCTTTTTCGGATTTTCACCCTTCGCCACTGACACCTACCCAAATATAATTGGTCGACAGCCAATGCTATAGTTTTCAGTAGCATAAAAAATGCAGTACATATTTCTAGTTAAATTTGAAAGTCGGCGTAAGTAACCAAGAAATACTTGTCATTTAATTTGCTCCGTCTTCTCTTTTTCAAATTTCCACCCTTCGCCACTGTTACATATCTATTATTATTATGATTTCTAAGCCCAACAAAGTGTCTTTACCCGATAAAATTTTTATTTATAGAACCCCGTGTGGTTTGATGGGTACAAATATCAATCTATACTATTATAAAGCTGAAGAGTTTGTTTGTTTGTTTGAACGCGCTAGTCTCAGAAACTACTGGGCCGATTAGAAAAAATCTTGCAATGTTAGATAGCCCATTTGTTGAGGAAGGCTATAGACTACTTTTTATCCCACTGTTGGGCATGATATGTTGTTCACGCGAGCGTAGCCGTGGCGGAAAGCTAGTGTTCTTATATGGAAAGTTTTGTTCAATGTAGGTAGATGCTTGTTAATCAATTTATAAATAGGTACTAAATATAATAAATACGAGTGCTAACAACTAGTTTCCCAGAAAATTCTAACTGAGAAAGACAATAGTTGAAGCGAGGTCGGCCAGATAACTTTGAAACTATACACTAATGAAATTTTGTACAAGTAATAACTATCCACATCACTTAGTGTTTCTGTCAGTCTAAACTTTTGTTGACAACAAATTGACTGAAAAACTTTGTACAAATATTTGGAGCCAAAAGGAAATACCTCAACGTCTACAAAATGTATATTAATTCCATAACCTGTAAGTATATTTATAATTCAAATGTTTTAATAGTTGCTATTAGGTATATCAACAATGTAATTAAATCCAAATTATTCCTGTCATAGAACTTCCAGGTATTATAATTAGTAGCAAACTAATTTTGGGCAGCGGTGGCGCAGCGGCACGGGCCTCGCCTTAGACTTATAACGTCGCAGGTTCGATTCATACACATCTGTTTGTTTTATCGCCGCTGCTCAATATCGGTGAAGGAAAACTTCGTGAGGAAACCGGCATGTCTAATAACTAATCATTCCGGGACATGGGACATCCACCAACCTGCTTTTGGCCAGCGCATGTCGATTAAGGCTTAAGGTCTCTCAACTCGTAAGATAGTTAAGAGAAGACCCGTGCCCAGCTGTGGGACAGTAAAAAGTTGCTGGGTTGAAGTGAAGTGAAAGTGAATAATAATTTTGTACAGAAACCAGGAATAAAACGCCATTGTGCTCGATTATCTCGTTGCTCCACTGGTAAGTGCGAGGTCCCATGTCGAGCAAAAATAGGTACTTTTATAATATAAGTACTTATAGAATAGTATTGTCTTAGATTTACGCGAATATCACACATTGAAATAAAACTACTTTTTAACGGATTTTATCGCGGTTTATTTTAGATTTTAGATCCCGACGTTTCAAAGTCTTTTCAGACTTCATGTTCACGGGTGGACTG
Organism: Meganola albula; assembly: GCA_936450015.1. NCBI lineage: Eukaryota > Metazoa > Arthropoda > Insecta > Lepidoptera > Nolidae > Meganola > Meganola albula. The sequence goes on along the minus strand of OW388144.1, from coordinate 8,417,815 downwards.
AGATATTTGACGTCCAAAAATATTAATCACAATTATTACCGACTACCTTCAAACATTAATATTTAAGTTGCGTTCCGATTTAAGCAAACTGAGCTCACAGTGTCTTGAATTCTGAGTTGATTTTGCTTGAGTTTTGGTACAAGTAAATTAAGCACTAGGTCCCAAGCTGGTGGTATATTCCAACCATTTTCTCTGTTAAAATTAGGATGTTTTTTAATTTCAATAGCTTCGCGGATCATTCTTGGTAGGAACCGGTTTTCTTTGACAAGGACCTGTGTTTTATCAAATCTCAAGTAATGGTTGGGGCCTTTTTGAGTATGTTCACACACTGCAGATTTCGTCGAGCGTTGATGTTTAACATCAGCTATGTGTTCTTTTATGCGGGTCCATAAACTTCTTTTTGTTTGTCCTATATATGAGAGTCCACACTCACAGTCAATTTTATAAACACCCGCATCTTGTAGAGGGACTTGACACTTGACAGATGGTAAAAATTGACTTATCTTGGTTTTTGGCTTGAAGTAAGTATTTATAGAAGCCCGCTTAAGGATATAGCCAATCTTGTCGGTCACTCCTCTTATATAAGGAAGAATTGCAGGTTGCCTTTCAACTGTAGCTGGTTTTACACGTGATCTGCGGCGACGCGGTGCTCGGAGCTTGTTGTCATGCAATACTTGCTTAACGTACTTAAGCTCTGCGTTAAGATGTTCATCATCACAGATCCCGTGTGCTCTCTGAAACAAAGTTTTGCCCACGGTAGCTAACTGTTTAGGATGGTGGTGCGAATCACCGTTTATATACCTATTTGTATGTGTTGGTTTTTTATAAACTGTATGACCTAAGGTATTGTCAGGATTCCTGGTTATAAGGATATCTAGAAAAGCTAAGGTGTTATTTGCCTCTAACTCCATTGTGAATTGAATGTTGTTGTTAATGGAGTTGAGATGGTCGAGGAAAGTAGATACACTGTCTTTTGGTAAGATGGTAAAAGTATCGTCTACGTACCGTTTATAAAAAGATGGTAAGATGGGAGCTGTATTCAGGGCCCGCGCCTCGAAGTCTTCCATGTAAATATCGGCGACAACGGGGGAAACTGGAGAACCCATAGCTACTCCATCCAGCTGGACGTAGTATTTTTGGTCCCACAGTAGATAACCACTGGTTAGACAATGCTTTAAAATGTCTGCATATTCCTCAGGCATATCATTTTCTAAGAGTTTCCTTCTAGTGATTTCAATGCAGTCATTAACAGGTAGACAAGTAAATAATGACTGAACATCAAAACTAACCATAGTTTCATTGTCAGCAAGCTGAAGGTGTTTTAACTCACTAACAAAATGGTAGGAATCCTTGACATGTACTCTCGAGTGTCCTCTGAGTTGTAAGAGTACTTTCGCTAGGTGTTGAGCCAATCTGTAGGTTGGAGTGTCGATTTGGCTCACTATTGGACGTAGCGGTGAGTTTTGTTTGTGTATTTTAGGTAGGCCTTACAGTTTAGGAGACTTAGCACATGATGGTAGTAAGTTTACGTTCAGACCTTCTAGTTTGAAACGTCGGGATCTAAAATCTAAAATAAACCGCGATAAAATCCGTTAAAAATTAGTTTTATTTCAATACATATAGAATCTTATTTGTAGCTTGTAGTTTGAAATCGTGCTCGATAAACGGCAAAAGGGTCGCTGTCTAATATGAATGAGACATAAAAGTGAGTGATATCCACTTCTGCCTACACCTTCGTGTAATACAGGCGTGATGCTATGTTTCCGCTCAATTCAAAAAGGTGCGCCCTTCAAATTGGATGTGTATCAATCGCCCAGAATAGTAATTTGAGGGTTTAAAGTACTCTCCAACTGAAGCCGTACTCTGCTGCAGATCGACATGATTTGTCGGAGTCAGTTTTTAGTATAAAAATCAAATTTTTGAAGTAAAAATATAGCTTTGTAAAAGTAAAAATAATGAACTACTAGCTTTTCGACCGCGGCTTCGCCCGCGCGAATTTCGGTTTTTGCGCTAAACCATTAAGTAACCATTTTATGCGCAGTCGGATAAAAACTAGCCAGGGTCTGAAACAATCTCCATACCAAATTTCGTGCTAATCGATTTAGTAGTATTGGCGTGAAAGTGCGACAGACAAACAGAGTTACTTTCGCATTTATAATATTAGTAATGTTATGTAAATAATATGCCTATGAAATACCTACTTAATATTACTTATGAATGACGTAATCCTCCCTTGGCTTAATTAATTGCTTCACATAGCAATTTTAGCATAACGGATTTTGTAACAAAGCCCAATTCACAAACCTTTCAACAATTGAATATCTACAAAACATTCAATGACAATTCGTATCTTTTTACCCGACTACGCCAGAAGGACAGTTATGTTTTTCGGGTGTAGGTATGTATAAATATTCTGGGACATTAACACACACGGTCATCTGGTCCCAAGCTAAGCAGAGCTTGTGTTATGGAAACCAGATAACTGGTATATACTATACATATAATACTTTTCTTTTGTAAGTATAAACTTATAATAGATTTTTACACCCAGACTAGACACAAACACAAATGTACATTACTAATGTTTGTCTCGGATGGGAATCGAACCCACGACCTGCGGCGTGAAAAGCAAGTATCTTACCGACCACATGACCGGCCCGTCGTCGGCGTCGTCGCCTCGTCGTATAAATATTTCTTTGACACGCTCTAGAATCTAAACGGCTAGGCACATCTGAACTTGTGAGGTATCATTATATTCGTCTTAGTCGTGAGAGTGACACTGGGTACATCGAAGTTATGAAAAATAAAGTTTTATGACTTTTCGCACCAAATCAGATCTCCGTTCAATTAAATTTGATTAATGCACTGGGGTTTTTGATTTTTTTGATAATCTATATTATTATATTTTTTAAGTATCTCGGCCTCTGCAGAAATAATTACGCAATTATGCCAGATTCCAGTCTGAATAAAATAAATATCTTTACAAGCTTTTTAATGGTTAATTAGTAGAAAAAAATACAAAAAACACTCAGCGGTCTTGAACGGTTTAGTATAAATTCCATTATAAACTACCATTAAATAAGGAGGTATAACAGCTCATTTCTTTACAACATAAAGATACAATTAGACAGTAAAAAGTACCTAACTGAATAACAATCTCAACACTAAACTAAATTAAGAACTAAACTAACTAACTCCTAAAAGCTTTTAAAAGATTATATTAAAAAAAAATCTCTGACGTACTAAAACTCATTTTTCGCCACTCTTAATATTTTTGATATTAACGCCAGTGTGACACTGGTGAACTTTATTATAGTGCCAACTTAACTTGACATTATTGAACTCATCAAAGTACTGTAATATACTTAATATATAACTGTGTAGGAGCGTCTGTATTTTGTTTGAATATTAGTTGGAGCATTTTTAATATAGGTAGTCAGTAATAATTATGATTAACCATTTTGGAAGTCAAATACCTCAGTCTACCCGTGACCATGAAGTCTGAAAAGACTTGGAAACGACGGGATCTGAAATCTAAAATATACCACGATAAAATCCGTTATAAAGTAGTATTATTTCAATGTATCACACATTGAAATAAAACTACTTGGCGTAAATCTAAGAAAATACTGTGTTATTTATTTAAGAAATAATTCATCACAAAATATTATACCGTTTTCTGCTAGAAATAAAATACGTAATATTTGCTAAAACCCCTCTCCATAAAAATATTTAGCTTTTCCCCTCCCCACTAGAACAACTAACGTAATTAATGGACGCGTCCTAAGATCCCATCAACAAAACCACTTTTCGGAAGAGGTTGGAGTGGTATTGCTGGTCTATGATTATCAAGAACCGCATTTGACTTCATAAAGCTGAGCGAGATTACTTTTCATTCATATTTCAAACTGGGAAATACAAATAAAGCAGTACGGTTTAATTTGGATTTCTAAATAATCGTATTTGCGCCATCACACTGGATTCTGGTTTTGTCTTTCTGTAGTGTGTCCTCCGTTCAATTAATTATGTACCGAATACGATGGATTAAAAACCTACATACGCCTACACATATAATACCACAATATCGTTTGCCTGACTATTTATGATAGAATAAAGAGTGTGAGTAATGTCAGTTTTTAATATAAGTTTTATCATAATCTAATAGATAAATTAGGAAATAAGGGGATAACGTTGGGCTTCCTAGTTAGGTTAATATCGGCACAGATAATATAATACTATACTAGATATCGGTAAGCTGTTGATTGTGGGTGCGTAACAAAATTATTGGTGAGCAACGGTGGCACATCTCGACTTTTGTTAGTCTTGGGTTCGATCCCCGGTCTTGCCCACACGGGTGAATTGTTTTTATCGCTGCTGCTCTATATTGGTGAAGGAAAACTAGTGAGGTAACTGACATGTGTAAGAACTATCTGTGTAAGAATCATTCGAGTACATGTGACATCCACGAACCCGCGCTTGACCAGCGTGCGTGTATTAAGACCTTAACCCCTTGCGCAGTAGTGGATACTAAAAAGGTTGAAAGTGTAGTGAACAATATTACCATTTCGAATCTATTAACACTCCGAAACTGACGTTCACTTATGTAATACAAATAAATAGAATCGAAGACGAAACACTCTAAATCCCTGAAATCGGATCTTTCCTAAATCTCTATTATAGATGTGAAAGTAACTCTGTCTGTCTGTCGCGCTTTTACGTCAAAACTACGAGTACTAATAATAATTATTACTACCGATTTGGTTTAAATTTGGTATGGAGATGTTTTAGACCCGGGGAAAAAGAAAGGATAGTTTTTATTTGACTGCGCAAAAAGAGGTTAATGGTTTAGCGTGATTTCCAAAATACGCGCTAGTAGAAAGCAGTATATATAAGTAAACCGGACCCAAAAAAAAAGCGGCCCGAGGCAGTTGAGCCGTTGAGACCAGATTCATTCAGACTGTAACAATTATTTGATTGAATTTTTCCCCTATCGACTACAAAGAATTCGATACCGAATTTTACCCGGAGGCATTGTATTCTATTGTATGCCGAATTCAAATTTTTTTCAGGTCAAGGAGATATCTTTTTTAATACTGTATGTAATGGCTACTGTAACAAGTTACCTATATTGAAGAAAGATTTAGATTTGTTAGGATCGTTATACAAACATAGTTTACATACCTACCTACTTACCACTTATTTATTATATATTATTTGACATAAGATCAGCAAATTATTAACGATCTATGCGTAAATTATCGATGAAATAGCACGGTGTATAATTGTTAGAGCGAGCGCTCATTTTATATGTCGGCGCACGGGTACCTACAATAAATATCAACAGATCCTTCGTTAGTGATTACTTCATATTTTTTTACTAGGATATATTAAAATAAATATACGCGTGTATTATTATTAATTTAATTATTTTCTCGAAGTTTCCGCACTTTTTATTTACACACTATTTTTAAAAAGTTATCCTATATATCAATGTGTATCAATACATATGTTTACAAATAATTCTGTATCAATTGAAGTAAAAGTCAATTTCGCAACCACTTAATACGCTTATTAACTTGTTCTCATTAATTAGTAAATAGATACCTATGTCATTTACCGATGATTGATTGCAGTGTAATGTGATCAGCACTCGACCAAACAAAATTATTAGCTTTGTGAATAACTGGAATATTACTTATAAGTAGGTATAGTCACTCACTATAATTATTTGGGAGCTGAGTCAACTTTGTCCATAGGAGTGCACATTTTTTCCGAACTTCTCACCGGTAACCATTCGTAACCACGAGTGAATCGGTATCTATATTGAGCAGGCGCGTTCCATCGTAGACTACATCAGGCAAGCTGTAGTCAAGCGCAAAAATAAAACATTTTGATGTTTGAATAATTGATTTCTCTTACATTACTTTTTTAATCGTCATCATAATTATGAAATTCTATAGAATGGAACTATTTATTTATGAGGTAATGAGGTACTTATCCATATGATAAGTGAAAAGATCTAAAATTCAAAGAAAAAGTTAAATTATCAAGGGCACCTAAATTTCGCTTAGATTTCCCTAGGAATAAGCCTACAACCAGTTAATAATAATAAAGATAATAAAATAATGCTAGACTGACAGAAGATATGAGACAGACTATGTTTGGATATTATAAAGCAAGCATTGGTAAATTTTCAACGTTCTCCAGATACTTAAAATTATCTACCAGGTAGGTAGCGCCCTGCTATATAATGGAACCCTCTCGACACGAGTATTACCTGCACCTGGTCGGATTTTTTGGTAACAGTTATTATTGTGCCTGTTCATTCGCGTTAAAATGTTGATCGGATTTATAAAACAGAAATTGCTTCCGCCAAAGTAGGTATTTGCTGAGACTTAATAGTATTTTCCATGTGTTTTCCATTACGGAAGGGTAAAAATAAAACTTGATAGGTACTCTGTAGTCAAATAAAAATGCCACGTTAAACTTCGACAACAAATACGTAGGTTGGTAAAAAATATTTCTCAGACTGTTACAAAACGCTCGTCTCTTGTTTTAAGTTTAAATATTATCCTGTTTCTTAATTGACATTGAGAGTTTTATTATATTTAAGTTACGTAAAGTTGTTTTTTTACATTTACAAATGTCACAATTATGTAAGATACTTTTTGAAAGTATATCATAAGGTACTAAGTCAAATATGTCATCTTATCGTTTCAGAGAAATTGCATAATCAATAGGTACTATTTATTCTATAACAGTTAGGTACTAAAGTGACGTATAGTAAAAATATGATTTAATTAAACCATAAAGTAAAACGAAATTGGAGACTCCAATTAACGACAAAATACAAAGCTCCGTGATATTACTTAATATAACATTCTCAACAATAGATAATTTTGAGCAGTAACAAGTTAATAATAAATTGTTTTAACTTGTCATATTATTTTCTTAATATAATTATTAACTAATAAAGAATAGATATTATGAAAGTTTATTTTACAAAGTGTGGCTAGTACTTATTTAGGTATACTGATAATATAAACGAGGAAACACAGAAACCTCTACATTTACGTCACTTTGTACGCTCAGCTTTAGAACTGAAATAGCAAAAGGCAAAAACCTGCTACCTGACTAAATATTGTACAAACTTCATCCTGAATATGGATAAGAGGAACCCTGTCTGTGCAGTATACTGTGACATGACGCAAGCGTTTGATCATGTAGATCACAATATACTGAAAAATAAGCTTGAACGTTACGGCATACGAGGCAATGTACTCAATCTGATAGCATCATATATGACTAACAGGAAACAATACACTCAGTTAACAGGAGTCGATTTTAAATCAAAGAGAGAAGTTACAACGACCTCAGAAAAACGAGCAGTTGCGTACGGTGTCCCACAAGGCAGTGTACTAGGCCCTCTGCTGTTCATTGTCTACATTAATGACCTACCCAGATCGGTTAACCAGCCTATGAATTTATTTGCTGATGACAGTACATTAACAGTAGCTTGTAATACTTTGGACCAATATGAATGCGATATTAACAATGCACTTAGCCTAATAATTAATTGGATGAATAATAATAATTTAAAAATAAATATAGAAAAAACACAAATCATGCATTTTAACCAAAGACTACCAAACACACAACTAAATATTACATATGGAGAAATGCTTGTTAGTAATGTAGACAATGCTAAATTTCTAGGATTAACTATTGATGCCAAACTAAACTGGAAGGGACATATCGAAAATCTAGCTAAAAAAATAAGTAGCCGTTCATATGCACTATATAAACTCTCTCGCATAGTGGATACATCTGCATTATTAATTGCATACCATGGGCTAATAGAGTCTGTATTGAGGTATGGCATCATTTTCTGGGGCAACTCTGTTGAGAAAGAAACTGCTTTCAAACTACAAAAGCGATGTATTAGGGCTATGTTCGGTCTGCAAGTCACAGATTCCTGTAAGCCATATTTTGTAAAGTATAGAATTTTGACTTTACCGAGCCTGTACATATATGAAGCAGCAGTGTTTGTTAAAACTAATCCACACTTGTTCCCTAAACTGTCAGATATGATTGTTCGCAATAGGCGAGATTTGTATAGTAAAACTCTGTGTATGCCCACTGCAAAAACAGCACTGATGAGAAAAAGCATACCCTATATGGCACCAAAAATCTTTAATAAACTGCCTAATTCATTTAAGGAACTTAATTTAAATGTATTCAAACTTAAACTAAAACAAATGTTATTATCAAAATGTTATTATACAATTAATGAATTTATGAATGAATAATTGTAATAATTTAATAATAATTTATTTTTAATAATTTTATTCTTCGATTTTTACTGATTAATTTTCTCATCGATAGATTCAAATATGACATAAATTTTATTGACATTGTTTATGATTGACATTTTAATTTTTGACATAGTTCTATTTTAATTATTTTATTTTTTTATGAAATTTGCATGTCTGAAAATAGACCAAACATGTTGGGCCTGCTATATATATTTTTTTAACACCTGAATATTATTTCTACACATGTTATAGCAAATAAATGATCTTTATCTTTATCTTTATCTTTATCTTTAATAAACCAGTTAAGAATTGACAGACAAAAGTCATAAAACCCTAATTCCACAGCAATTAAATTTCAGGTTTTCGTACGTAGTAAAATGTAGCATGTACAATTTATGCCTGTGACAGCTCAATAAATTGTGAAATAACTAGTTTTACGCTGCTTCACTTATGAAGTTTTGTCCCATTCATAAACCGTGTAATGTTATCACATTTGCCACTTCAACACTTTATAGTGTCCCACAGCTGGGCACGGGTCTTCTCTCAACTATCTTATGAGTTGAGAAAGTTTAGGCCTTAATCCACTCACGCTGGCCAAGTGCGGGTTGGTGGATGTCACATGTCCTCGAATGATTAGTTCTTAGACATGCCGGTTTCCTGTCCGATGTTTTCCTTCGCCGATATACAGCAGCGGAGATGAAACAATTCACACAAAGATGTGTGGGCACGACCAGGATTCGTACCCGCGATCTTATTTTGCCAAATATATACAGGATTATGAAACACATGAGGAGTACCTAATTAGAGAAAGCACTCGAAGGAAAACTATAAAGAATAAAATGGTACCTAAAATGAATATAGTTAAGCACTGCCCTCAATTTCAAGCCGTAGAACTATTTAATAAATTACCTTTGGACTTAAAAAAAAATGTTTACAAGAGACATCTATTTAAAGATACTCTTAAGGCCTTTCTCCTAGAAAAGTGTTTATATTCGTATTCCGAATTATAGGTAGTGTTTTACGAACAATGTATAATGTCTCTTGTCTATGGTTATCATTATGTCTAATATTATTATTATTATTATTTTATTTCTTTGACATAATTATTATTCTGACATATCTTGACATATTTTGGTTTTGACATCTTTTTAAAAAATTGTATTTTTATTTTTTATTATTTGACATTTTTATTACAAGTTTGTGATCGTATGACATGTTTGTGTTCTCATGGTATGTTGGGTATTTGACATTTATAGACATTATACTTAAATGGTTCATGTTTATATAATCTGCATTGTTCAGGAATTGTAATGATTGTCACATTCATACGTTTCAGGTTTTACTTTTTTTATTTCTTTCTTATCTTGTTTATGTGAAAATATTTAATATCTGCTATAAATATCAAATTGTAATTTCAAACACAATGGCAATTGTTTTTTGAATAAATAAATGAAAATGAAAAATCTTATTTTTCTAAGGCGAGGATCACATTTAAGTACTACATAATACTGTAGCATAAACAAAAAGGTGACGACGTATATCATACATACGTTTATTACCATGAAAATAGATCTATAGGTGCTACTCCGAAGCTGGCAGAAAAATCCAGCTAAAATCACCCAAACATCTATTTGAAATTGAATTTGCTAAGCCAAAATTCAGCCAGCTGCACGCGGTTTTGACACCTACTTTCTGCAGACAGCTTCAGAATAGCACTTTAAAAGTAAACATTTATAGGTTGCAAGACGACGTCCATAGTCGAGTGGTGTAAACCGTCTGATCGGTCTATTCTGTGCCTAGAAGGTCACGTTTGATTCCCGCTCCGGACAATCTTTGTGTAACAACAAAGATCCGTGCCTTAGAAAGCCGTCGGTCCCGGTTGTCATTTAAAACATCTAGCCTGTTATGTTAGCCTATGATCACGTGTAAAAATTTTACACGTGATCTGCGGCGACGCGGTGCTCGGAGCTTGTTGTCATGCAATACTTGCTTAACGTACTTAAGCTCTGCGTTAAGATGTTCATCATCACAGATCCCGTGTGCTCTCTGAAACAAAGTTTTGCCCACGGTAGCTAACTGTTTAGGATGGTGGTGCGAATCACCGTTTATATACCTATTTGTATGTGTTGGTTTTTTATAAACTGTATGACCTAAGGTATTGTCAGGATTCCTGGTTATAAGGATATCTAGAAAAGCTAAGGTGTTATTTGCCTCTAACTCCATTGTGAATTGAATGTTGTTGTTAATGGAGTTGAGATGGTCGAGGAAAGTAGATACACTGTCTTTTGGTAAGATGGTAAAAGTATCGTCTACGTACCGTTTATAAAAAGATGGTAAGATGGGAGCTGTATTCAGGGCCCGCGCCTCGAAGTCTTCCATGTAAATATCGGCGACAACGGGGGAAACTGGAGAACCCATAGCTACTCCATCCAGCTGGACGTAGTATTTTTGGTCCCACAGTAGATAACCACTGGTTAGACAATGCTTTAAAATGTCTGCATATTCCTCAGGCATATCATTTTCTAAGAGTTTCCTTCTAGTGATTTCAATGCAGTCATTAACAGGTAGACAAGTAAATAATGACTGAACATCAAAACTAACCATAGTTTCATTGTCAGCAAGCTGAAGGTGTTTTAACTCACTAACAAAATGGTAGGAATCCTTGACATGTACTCTCGAGTGTCCTCTGAGTTGTAAGAGTACTTTCGCTAGGTGTTGAGCCAATCTGTAGGTTGGAGTGTCGATTTGGCTCACTATTGGACGTAGCGGTGAGTTTTGTTTGTGTATTTTAGGTAGGCCTTACAGTTTAGGAGACTTAGCACATGATGGTAGTAAGTTTACGTTCAGACCTTCTAGTTTGAAACGTCGGGATCTAAAATCTAAAATAAACCGCGATAAAATCCGTTAAAAATTAGTTTTATTTCAATACATATAGAATCTTATTTGTAGCTTGTAGTTTGAAATCGTGCTCGATAAACGGCAAAAGGGTCGCTGTCTAATATGAATGAGACATAAAAGTGAGTGATATCCACTTCTGCCTACACCTTCGTGTAATACAGGCGTGATGCTATGTTTCCGCTCAATTCAAAAAGGTGCGCCCTTCAAATTGGATGTGTATCAATCGCCCAGAATAGTAATTTGAGGGTTTAAAGTACTCTCCAACTGAAGCCGTACTCTGCTGCAGATCGACATGATTTGTCGGAGTCAGTTTTTAGTATAAAAATCAAATTTTTGAAGTAAAAATATAGCTTTGTAAAAGTAAAAATAATGAACTACTAGCTTTTCGACCGCGGCTTCGCCCGCGCGAATTTCGGTTTTTGCGCTAAACCATTAAGTAACCATTTTATGCGCAGTCGGATAAAAACTAGCCAGGGTCTGAAACAATCTCCATACCAAATTTCGTGCTAATCGATTTAGTAGTATTGGCGTGAAAGTGCGACAGACAAACAGAGTTACTTTCGCATTTATAATATTAGTAATGTTATGTAAATAATATGCCTATGAAATACCTACTTAATATTACTTATGAATGACGTAATCCTCCCTTGGCTTAATTAATTGCTTCACATAGCAATTTTAGCATAACGGATTTTGTAACAAAGCCCAATTCACAAACCTTTCAACAATTGAATATCTACAAAACATTCAATGACAATTCGTATCTTTTTACCCGACTACGCCAGAAGGACAGTTATGTTTTTCGGGTGTAGGTATGTATAAATATTCTGGGACATTAACACACACGGTCATCTGGTCCCAAGCTAAGCAGAGCTTGTGTTATGGAAACCAGATAACTGGTATATACTATACATATAATACTTTTCTTTTGTAAGTATAAACTTATAATAGATTTTTACACCCAGACTAGACACAAACACAAATGTACATTACTAATGTTTGTCTCGGATGGGAATCGAACCCACGACCTGCGGCGTGAAAAGCAAGTATCTTACCGACCACATGACCGGCCCGTCGTCGGCGTCGTCGCCTCGTCGTATAAATATTTCTTTGACACGCTCTAGAATCTAAACGGCTAGGCACATCTGAACTTGTGAGGTATCATTATATTCGTCTTAGTCGTGAGAGTGACACTGGGTACATCGAAGTTATGAAAAATAAAGTTTTATGACTTTTCGCACCAAATCAGATCTCCGTTCAATTAAATTTGATTAATGCACTGGGGTTTTTGATTTTTTTGATAATCTATATTATTATATTTTTTAAGTATCTCGGCCTCTGCAGAAATAATTACGCAATTATGCCAGATTCCAGTCTGAATAAAATAAATATCTTTACAAGCTTTTTAATGGTTAATTAGTAGAAAAAAATACAAAAAACACTCAGCGGTCTTGAACGGTTTAGTATAAATTCCATTATAAACTACCATTAAATAAGGAGGTATAACAGCTCATTTCTTTACAACATAAAGATACAATTAGACAGTAAAAAGTACCTAACTGAATAACAATCTCAACACTAAACTAAATTAAGAACTAAACTAACTAACTCCTAAAAGCTTTTAAAAGATTATATTAAAAAAAAATCTCTGACGTACTAAAACTCATTTTTCGCCACTCTTAATATTTTTGATATTAACGCCAGTGTGACACTGGTGAACTTTATTATAGTGCCAACTTAACTTGACATTATTGAACTCATCAAAGTACTGTAATATACTTAATATATAACTGTGTAGGAGCGTCTGTATTTTGTTTGAATATTAGTTGGAGCATTTTTAATATAGGTAGTCAGTAATAATTATGATTAACCATTTTGGAAGTCAAATACCTCAGTCTACCCGTGACCATGAAGTCTGAAAAGACTTGGAAACGACGGGATCTGAAATCTAAAATATACCACGATAAAATCCGTTATAAAGTAGTATTATTTCAATGTATCACACATTGAAATAAAACTACTTGGCGTAAATCTAAGAAAATACTGTGTTATTTATTTAAGAAATAATTCATCACAAAATATTATACCGTTTTCTGCTAGAAATAAAATACGTAATATTTGCTAAAACCCCTCTCCATAAAAATATTTAGCTTTTCCCCTCCCCACTAGAACAACTAACGTAATTAATGGACGCGTCCTAAGATCCCATCAACAAAACCACTTTTCGGAAGAGGTTGGAGTGGTATTGCTGGTCTATGATTATCAAGAACCGCATTTGACTTCATAAAGCTGAGCGAGATTACTTTTCATTCATATTTCAAACTGGGAAATACAAATAAAGCAGTACGGTTTAATTTGGATTTCTAAATAATCGTATTTGCGCCATCACACTGGATTCTGGTTTTGTCTTTCTGTAGTGTGTCCTCCGTTCAATTAATTATGTACCGAATACGATGGATTAAAAACCTACATACGCCTACACATATAATACCACAATATCGTTTGCCTGACTATTTATGATAGAATAAAGAGTGTGAGTAATGTCAGTTTTTAATATAAGTTTTATCATAATCTAATAGATAAATTAGGAAATAAGGGGATAACGTTGGGCTTCCTAGTTAGGTTAATATCGGCACAGATAATATAATACTATACTAGATATCGGTAAGCTGTTGATTGTGGGTGCGTAACAAAATTATTGGTGAGCAACGGTGGCACATCTCGACTTTTGTTAGTCTTGGGTTCGATCCCCGGTCTTGCCCACACGGGTGAATTGTTTTTATCGCTGCTGCTCTATATTGGTGAAGGAAAACTAGTGAGGTAACTGACATGTGTAAGAACTATCTGTGTAAGAATCATTCGAGTACATGTGACATCCACGAACCCGCGCTTGACCAGCGTGCGTGTATTAAGACCTTAACCCCTTGCGCAGTAGTGGATACTAAAAAGGTTGAAAGTGTAGTGAACAATATTACCATTTCGAATCTATTAACACTCCGAAACTGACGTTCACTTATGTAATACAAATAAATAGAATCGAAGACGAAACACTCTAAATCCCTGAAATCGGATCTTTCCTAAATCTCTATTATAGATGTGAAAGTAACTCTGTCTGTCTGTCGCGCTTTTACGTCAAAACTACGAGTACTAATAATAATTATTACTACCGATTTGGTTTAAATTTGGTATGGAGATGTTTTAGACCCGGGGAAAAAGAAAGGATAGTTTTTATTTGACTGCGCAAAAAGAGGTTAATGGTTTAGCGTGATTTCCAAAATACGCGCTAGTAGAAAGCAGTATATTTAAGTAAACCGGACCCAAAAAAAAAGCGGCCCGAGGCAGTTGAGCCGTTGAGACCAGATTCATTCAGACTGTAACAATTATTTGATTGAATTTTTCCCCTATCGACTACAAAGAATTCGATACCGAATTTTACCCGGAGGCATTGTATTCTATTGTATGCCGAATTCAAATTTTTTTCAGGTCAAGGAGATATCTTTTTTAATACTGTATGTAATGGCTACTGTAACAAGTTACCTATATTGAAGAAAGATTTAGATTTGTTAGGATCGTTATACAAACATAGTTTACATACCTACCTACTTACCACTTATTTATTATATATTATTTGACATAAGATCAGCAAATTATTAACGATCTATGCGTAAATTATCGATGAAATAGCACGGTGTATAATTGTTAGAGCGAGCGCTCATTTTATATGTCGGCGCACGGGTACCTACAATAAATATCAACAGATCCTTCGTTAGTGATTACTTCATATTTTTTTACTAGGATATATTAAAATAAATATACGCGTGTATTATTATTAATTTAATTATTTTCTCGAAGTTTCCGCACTTTTTATTTACACACTATTTTTAAAAAGTTATCCTATATATCAATGTGTATCAATACATATGTTTACAAATAATTCTGTATCAATTGAAGTAAAAGTCAATTTCGCAACCACTTAATACGCTTATTAACTTGTTCTCATTAATTAGTAAATAGATACCTATGTCATTTACCGATGATTGATTGCAGTGTAATGTGATCAGCACTCGACCAAACAAAATTATTAGCTTTGTGAATAACTGGAATATTACTTATAAGTAGGTATAGTCACTCACTATAATTATTTGGGAGCTGAGTCAACTTTGTCCATAGGAGTGCACCTTTGTTCTGAACTTCTCACCGGTAACCATTCGTAACCACGAGTGAATCGGTATCTATATTGAGCAGGCGCGTTCCATCGTAGACTACATCAGGCAAGCTGTAGTCAAGCGCAAAAATAAAACATTTTGATGTTTGAATAATTGATTTCTCTTACATTACTTTTTTAATCGTCATCATAATTATGAAATTCTATAGAATGGAACTATTTATTTATGAGGTAATGAGGTACTTATCCATATGATAAGTGAAAAGATCTAAAATTCAAAGAAAAAGTTAAATTATCAAGGGCACCTAAATTTCGCTTAGATTTCCCTAGGAATAAGCCTACAACCAGTTAATATTAATAAAGATAATAAAATAATGCTAGACTGACAGAAGATATGAGACAGACTATGTTTGGATATTATAAAGCAAGCATTGGTAAATTTTCAACGTTCTCCAGATACTTAAAATTATCTACCAGGTATGTAGCGCCCTGCTATATAATGGAACCCTCTCGACACGAGTATTACCTGCACCTGGTCGGAGTTTTTGGTAACAGTTATTATTGTGCCTGTTCATTCGCGTTAAAATGTTGATCGGATTTATAAAACAGAAATTGCTTCCGCCAAAGTAGGTATTTGCTGAGACTTAATAGTATTTTCCATGTGTTTTCCATTACGGAAGGGTAAAAATAAAACTTGATAGGTACTCTGTAGTCAAATAAAAATGCCACGTGAAACTTCGACAACAAATACGTAGGTTGGTAAAAAATATTTCTCAGACTGTTACAAAACGCTCGTCTCTTGTTTTAAGTTTAAATATTATCCTGTTTCTTAATTGACATTGAGAGTTTTATTATATTTAAGTTACGTAAAGTTGTTTTTTTACATTTACAAATGTCACAATTATGTAAGATACTTTTTGAAAGTATATCATAAGGTACTAAGTCAAATATGTCATCTTATCGTTTCAGAGAAATTGCATAATCAATAGGTACTATTTATTCTATAACAGTTAGGTACTAAAGTGACGTATAGTAAAAATATGATTTAATTAAACCATAAAGTAAAACGAAATTGGAGACTCCAATTAACGACAAAATACAAAGCTCCGTGATATTACTTAATATAACATTCTCAACAATAGATAATTTTGAGCAGTAACAAGTTAATAATAAATTGTTTCAACTTGTCATATTATTTTCTTAATATAATTATTAACTAATAAAGAATAGATATTATGAAAGTTTATTTTACAAAGTGTGGCTAGTACTTATTTAGGTATACTGATAATATAAACGAGGAAACACAGAAACCTCTACATTTACGTCACTTTGTACGCTCAGCTTTAGAACTGAAATAGCAAAAGGCAAAAACCTGCTACCTGACTAAATATTGTACAAACTTCATCCTGAATAAACCAGTTAAGAATTGACAGACAAAAGTCATAAAACCCTAATTCCACAGCAATTAAATTTCAGGTTTTCGTACGTAGTAAAATGTAGCATGTACAATTTATGCCTGTGACAGCTCAATAAATTGTGAAATAACTAGTTTTACGCTGCTTCACTTATGAAGTTTTGTCCCATTCATAAACCGTGTAATGTTATCACATTTGCCACTTCAACACTTTATAGTGTCCCACAGCTGGGCACGGGTCTTCTCTCAACTATCTTATGAGTTGAGAAAGTTTAGGCCTTAATCCACTCACGCTGGCCAAGTGCGGGTTGGTGGATGTCACATGTCCTCGAATGATTAGTTCTTAGACATGCCGGTTTCCTGTCCGATGTTTTCCTTCGCCGATATACAGCAGCGGAGATGAAACAATTCACACAAAGATGTGTGGGCACGACCAGGATTCGTACCCGCGATCTTATTTTGCCAAATATATACAGGATTATGAAACACATGAGGAGTACCTAATTAGAGAAAGCACTCGAAGGAAAACTATAAAGAATAAAATGGTACCTAAAATGAATATAGTTAAGCACTGCCCTCAATTTCAAGCCGTAGAACTATTTAATAAATTACCTTTGGACTTAAAAAAAAATGTTTACAAGAGACATCTATTTAAAGATACTCTTAAGGCCTTTCTCCTAGAAAAGTGTTTATATTCGTATTCCGAATTATAGGTAGTGTTTTACGAACAATGTATAATGTCTCTTGTCTATGGTTATCATTATGTCTAATATTATTATTATTATTATTTTATTTCTTTGACATAATTATTATTCTGACATATCTTGACATATTTTGGTTTTGACATCTTTTTAAAAAATTGTATTTTTATTTTTTATTATTTGACATTTTTATTACAAGTTTGTGATCGTATGACATGTTTGTGTTCTCATGGTATGTTGGGTATTTGACATTTATAGACATTATACTTAAATGGTTCATGTTTATATAATCTGCATTGTTCAGGAATTGTAATGATTGTCACATTCATACGTTTCAGGTTTTACTTTTTTTATTTCTTTCTTATCTTGTTTATGTGAAAATATTTAATATCTGCTATAAATATCAAATTGTAATTTCAAACACAATGGCAATTGTTTTTTGAATAAATAAATGAAAATGAAAAATCTTATTTTTCTAAGGCGAGGATCACATTTAAGTACTACATAATACTGTAGCATAAACAAAAAGGTGACGACGTATATCATACATACGTTTATTACCATGAAAATAGATCTATAGGTGCTACTCCGAAGCTGGCAGAAAAATCCAGCTAAAATCACCCAAACATCTATTTGAAATTGAATTTGCTAAGCCAAAATTCAGCCAGCTGCACGCGGTTTTGACACCTACTTTCTGCAGACAGCTTCAGAATAGCACTTTAAAAGTAAACATTTATAGGTTGCAAGACGACGTCCATAGTCGAGTGGTGTAAACCGTCTGATCGGTCTATTCTGTGCCTAGAAGGTCACGTTTGATTCCCGCTCCGGACAATCTTTGTGTAACAACAAAGATCTGTGCCTTAGAAAGCCGTCGGTCCCGGTTGTCATTTAAAACATCTATGACGATTGTTACAGGTAGTTAGCCTAATATAATCTGACACCAAGTCTTACAATCTCGGCTACAGGTTCTATAAGGCTATCGAGGTCTGTGAGAAGATACTGAGATCTGATGGCAGATACTCGTTTAGATCTGGTAGCTAGCCGCAACAGGTTAGACTTGGAGCCGACCTCAATAGAAATGAGAAAAAGGCAAGGGAAAGGAATGACGAGTAGATTGAAAGAGGCGAGGTACAAGAACAATATGTATGATGTATTTACAAAAGGTGTAAGTAACTAGACGAAAATATCTCGACTAAAGTGTTAGAATGCCGATGTACGAAAAATGTATCGGAAAACTTTAGCCGCTACTAGAAATAGGTAACGTAAATATTACATTACAATTGTTTATTTACGACTTCAGATTTAGTTGAATTCCTCGTGTTTATTATGTAAACATGAACCACCTGCTAAAATGTTTTTTACTTTATAAGCCTTTAACGAGATATTTGTTATTGTTTCAGAACATGGATGAGAATAATGGAACAATGAAGAATGAACCATGATCGGCGTTTTACCTGGAAACATGTTCACCACAGGCGTATTTGTGAACTCCGAAACGAAACCAACCAATGGACTAGAATCGTATAATAAGACGGAAGTCGGTGTGGCTGTCAATTTGACGACAGTCAACCAGACTGTGGTCGAAGATGACGACTACATATTTGATCGAACTGATGTTAGAGCCATATTCATCACCTTGTATACTATCGTCTTTTGTTGTTGTTTCTTTGGTAAGTACTTATAAAGCCAATATTATTATAAAAATTCCTAAATACGCTCGTGTATTAAGGATACTAAAATAATGCATTACAGTTTGTTTTATAAGTATTTAAGTACATCGCATTTTACAAGCTCTACCTACTTACCAACCTTTAAGAAGCGTGATAGCGAGAAAGTGGTGTAAGAGCTGATAAAACATTACAAGGTTTTAAATTTCAATGCTAATCATTTGAATTTATCAAATAAAAATAATCTAAAAAATTAATTCGACTTAGAAAGATCAAAGCAAGGATAAGGAACTCTTACGAATTAATTTGACACAAAGTCGAGCTCTATACAAATAAGTCTGTGGAATTAATAACAGAATTCAGAGCTCACTTATATAATCAAACTTTATAATTGTTTTTGTTGTTTCCTTTCAGACATATCTATTTAAATATTAAGCAGAACCAGTAATAAATGAATGAATAATTTAATTGATTATGGCACTTTAAACGTGCTATTTAGGTAAATAGAAAGCGAGCAAAATTAAATAATTCTTATAGTGACAAAAGACAGCTCTTTTCCTGTTACATTTGTAACGATTTAATTTATTTAGGACATTATTTAACTTGTTAGTACAACTTTGCTGTAAGTAGTAAATGATATTACATAATTATTATTACTTTTGTCATACAGCAACCTTACTTCGCGCGTATTTCGATTATCGCACAAAACCATTAAGGAGGTACCATCCCTCAGAGTAGTCGGACAAAAACTATCTTAAATACTTTCCTGGGTCTCATCACCACTATTATAAATTATACACAAACCGGTTCTGTAATTGCGTAAAAAGCCAACAGACAGAAATACACACAGAGTTACTTTCGCATTCATGATTCCATCTATTGTTATAAATAAAATGACGAATAAACAGTACCTACGAGCCTAAATCGTAAATTAAAACTTATAATTAATACCCAAAGACATGAAATTATTGATATATGTATTTTGTATGCTGATTACCAAAAGATATGTTTGTTGATTGGATGGAAAGTAAACTTTGAAGTATAATAGTAGGTATAAGTTGTGTTCTAGTAGGTATGTCTACATAAAGATGTTATATAAAATTGTGTGAAAAAAAAAATTGTTAAATAAAATAAGAGTATAGGGCACTTTGACATTACTATTTTTGTGATGCGCAATATTTATTAACATGCAACAGATTAATGCTGTAGGTAACTACAATTTCCAACTATCTCAACAAGACGTTACTCGGTTAGCAAAGGGTGATGTTAACATAATTTCAGGGAGAAATATTGTAACCACTAGTATAATTAGACGAGATTCTGTGCATTTCAAGCATCTCGTATTTTAAGAGGCGAGGTGTTTCTCCGCAACAAGAGGACGACAAAATTACCGTGTCTTAGTTAAACCAGAAACCAGAATATAACAGAAGATTCTTCATTTCTCTAATTATTTCCATGGTAATTAAGATAAATACCATTAAAATGATTATTCATTAGAGATGTCGCGCGTCGACACTGATTGTCAGTCCGTGTAATTAACAAAAATTGTGATTAATAAATATGCATGCTTACATGTTAACATGTTAACATGATACCTAATTGTGTCAGAATAAATATTATTCAGGTAAATATCGCTGTTAGATAAATATAGAAATAGCCTAATGTATCAATTAGATAGTATGTATGTAATTAATTCAATCCTAAAAGTTGCGTACAAGGTAATTCATTAATTAATTAACTTCGTAACGTAATAAATTGATTGTTATTTTCCAGTCCACATAATACAACTACATTATTTAATTAGACCTACAAATGGCTTGATTCAATTTCATTTCACATTATTTCAGGAACGTGTGGTTTGTGACGCAATTATCTGTCTACATTTGTTCATCACAGTCGTGTTTTATGTTAATATGTTACAAACACAACGTATTTTTTACGTTTTAACTTTACGATGCGCGATATTTCTATGTCCAATAAGATAAAAGGATTATCTTGGTTATAAAACGTAATAGAATCACATATGTTTTTGATCTTTCGTTAGTCGACCATTATGTCTACAGATCTTGTTTTATTATCAAGGAGTACTTTAATTTTATTACTAGGTTTTCCTCACCTATATAAAAAAATAGAGCTCGGAACTTTAAATATTGAATGCACTGTCACTTTCAGATGCAGTTTGGAGCTCTTGACACGTAAGTCGAGTATTTTTCCGAGAGCTCGTATGATTTGTAGCTCCTCTCTGTAAGTGAAAACAACAAACGACAAAGATATACTCAAAATAAAATACAAATACCTAGTCAAGTAGTGGAAATTCCTATTATGAAATTATGGAACAAATATGCATCTTTTGTCAATTTCAACTATTTTCGAATTTATCCTTTTTCAATTGATTTGAATAGTGTGTTGATCGAATCGTGATTTGATATGAATTTGTTTTACGTACACACACGTTATGTGCTAACTACGTACTAAATATGAATGCTATTCTGACATGCTGCTTATTGATGAAAATTAAAAATAGTACTCAGAAGTAAAAGTGATTTGTCTAAATAAAAATCAAAATAAATTTCACATTACCTAAATATTTACCTTTCTGTTAATATAAAACTGTCTAGATAGTAAAGAAGAAGTGCCAACATTATTTAAATTCTTTAAGTGAAAAGAAATAATACAAACACACATTAACACACTACGCAAATACGGTGATATTTTAGTTCCTGCTTAAAAACTTAATTTATCTAAAATATCACATACTTTGCAGATACGATAATATACGAATTGATATCTAAGTACATTCAAGCGGAATACTTTAAATTTAAGTACCAAATTTGTTTTTTGGTGCAGTTAGCACTTATTCTTTCTGGATTTGTTAAAAAAACAAATATACCAAACTGTGTCAAATCTGCAGGTCAAATGTTATCATTGACAGATTTTATCTGCCGATATACATAGTAGCATATAGGTGGGTACGGACATAACGCATGTCTGGTCATCTTTCGATATACCTACTTAAGTAAGTAAGTGCTTCCAGATACTTGATGGTAAAACAATGATTAGTATGCTTAGTGTTCGTTAGTCCTTGGAGTTTAATATATCTATTCATTATTAAACTCCAAGGAGTGACAATGCGGCGATATTGACAGATACACGCTCAGATATTATCAAAGAGCATATAACCGCTTCATTACGATATCTGAACGTATGCGGAGTCTGTGACACGCAAGCTTGTGTAGGAACGCCCTGCCGATATATAGGTACACGTACAGGTAGGCATTACATGCATTATCATTACTGAAGTAAGTATATTTATGACATATGAAAGTATATTTGTTCTAAGCAGTCTTTAGAAGCTGTTGGAAATTATGAATAATACCTTCTAATAACTGCAATAAGTTTAATAGACATGCGCGACAACTAAAAATAGCTGTGAGAGTCAAAGGCTGAGGCGAATATTGACATTTATCTTCGGCTGTCGACCAATTGTATTTGGGTAGGTGTCAGTGGCGAAGGGTGGAAATTTGAAAAAGGGAAGACGGAGCAAATTAAATGACAAGTATTTCTTGCTTACCTGTTACGACTTTCATACTTACTAAGAACTGCACTTTTGATGCTATTTAAAACTTTTAGGCGTTGCATAATATATAATTAAGTACGTTATATTAAATAATTCCTAAAGGAAAGCCGGTGGGAATCGTGTTATCGTGTTCGTGAACTCTTCGCCACTGGTAGGTGTCTATCTAAAAATAGCCACTACCATTTGTAATGTACCTATCTTAACCTAATCATAGCCATTTCGTAACAGGGATTCCCGTTCATCGAGGAAATATTTTTTTTTTCATAAAATAGTACCTAAGTAATTGTTATACTTTTTTAAATAATATATTAAATTTTACTTTATTTTTTGATAGTGTTAGATTAAAATTGAAATAAAAATACTTTTTAACGGATTTTATCGCGGTTCAAAAACTAATTCGGTTTTTAGACAATACTAAGTGTTAGATTAATTTATTTTTTTGTTTTCAGGTAATTTACTGGTTATCCTTGTCGTCACACTTTCAAGGCGTCTGCGATCTATTACCAACTTCTTTCTGGCAAACCTCGCGGTGGCAGATTTATGCGTCGGAGTGTTTTGTGTCTTCCAAAATCTGACTATATATTTAATACCCAGGTGAGTGAAACATTAGGCAAACATTAACGAAGGAAGTAATAAATCATAATGTAACGCTTAACACTAGCAAAAGCCGTGGGATTACTGACAATCAACTTGGTACAGTAACTAAGAACCTGGAAAATATGCTTTGAATGTCATTACGATCTTTAATATAGGTAGGTTTGTTAGGGCGGATATGGAAAGTAAATCCAGCGAGATGTAATTTGAAGAAGTCTTCTCCAAATTACACCTGGCAGGATATCTATTATGCAAAGTATCTACATGAAGTAATAACATTAGTCGACATAAACAAAACGTAACGTAGGTCAGCTTATGTAACATACAATCAATGTCACAATGTAATAGACATAATATATTATGTATTATAGCTTTATTTAAGTAATGTAATAAGATAGGCAAATAACAAAATGTCTGCCAGATAAGACTTTATGGTTCAGTAACTTTTTGCGATAGTCACAGGCCAGACATCAAAGAATTTACAGTGGCGATCCTCTGTATCAATATAATTAATCTAGATTTATTTCTGCGCGCTCATAATTATTGTAAGTAAACAGCTGCTAATGTCGAACACACGTCCGTTTAATTAATCGACAATGAACGTTTTGTTTACATTTTCTTAACAGCTTGCTGACTCTTACAAAATGTTCACTCATTTGGATTTTATTTTTAACTGCACTAAGAGCATAACAAAACGAAAATAATATAACTAGTTTTAGGTTAATTTCCTACCTCTAAATAGTATACATTTTTGCAAGTCTTTGTGATATCTGAAATGAATTTTACAATAGTAAACCCTTGGTGATATTACCTAATATCTTTAGAAATCAGAGTGTTTCATACGTAAATGCATTTTAGGCTTATTCCGAACTAGCTTTCCGCAGGTGCCGCGCTGACGCCGCGGCAGTTTCGTCCGCGTGATCTTAACATTTCGCCCAATTGTGGAATAAACAGTTGCCCATAGACTTCCTCAATAAGTGGGTTATCTAACAGTGCATGAATTTGAACTACTTAGCCAAATAAACCACCAAATAAACTCTTTAACTTTATAATATTGGTATAGATAATATTTAGTTACAAAAAGTGTGGGTTGAACGGAGATTTTGTCTTTTAAATCCCGTAATGTAATGTATGCAGCGAGCGGCCACGGCTGTGGGCTGCGTGCTCCGAATAAGAATCATGTTCAACCATTGGTTTTTCAGCAAAATTTGGAAACTGTCGGCGGCGTCGCTTTAATAGTTTGCAAAATAACAAAACTGTAAAATTGTAAAAAACTGTATATGTTAAACTACACAGTATTATAAAAAGGATAGATTTGTTTGTTTGTTTGAATTTATTAGGCTCCCTAACTATTAGATCGATTTTAAAAATTCTTTCACCTTTGATGTACCTAACTACCTTATAACGTATTTTATCGAGGTTTATTTAAAATTTTATATTACGACTTTTTAAAGTCTTTTCAAACTTCAATGTCATGGGGGGATTGAGGTATTTGACGTTCCAATTTAATGTTTATTTATTACCGACTACCTACAAACATTATATTATTCTATAACCATTAGAATCCTACATTAACCCTTAATTAAAAAATAGATACTTATACTTACACGTGTGAAGCCGAGCATCCATTTTTATCTTTATGTTGTAAATAAAATAAATGATTGTAAGTAAAAAACTATGATAAATTATCAAAAGTTAAAATGTACCTATATTAATAGATTTATTTTTACAAGAACTTTTGGTGTGGTTACTAACAGATTTGATAAATTTGGTAATTGTTAGGAAGAGAGTGTTCCAAATAACCCAAAATCCTCAACCACTTTGATAAATCTGACACTCGGGACATTTGGGGAAATTAAATATTTCAAGCAATAACTTGAAAAGTTTAATGGTTCAGACGGGTTCAGTATTACTCAGTTTCAGATAATTATTTGGTACAGACCTACTTTTGTTTTTAATTGAAAACTTAATTGATTGTAGTTCCCTTATTAGTACATAGTATTCAACACTAGAGATGAGTGTGAGGGTCTAAACGCAACTTCCAGTACTAAATATACATGTAAAAGTTGAAGCGTCTTTACAAATGCACACGTAATTAAAAGCTACACACAAACACGAAACATGAACAGTTTATGCAAATAAACTGTTTGTGTACCTAGGCAGATTAATAGTAATAAGGTAGTTCCTAACCTTACTGTATAAATTTCATAGATAACGTTAGAATTTATGTGGTAAGTTGGTGATGTTGATTTAGAGACAAACACACTGGTAGATAGCAAACAATTTTCTTTAAATTGCGTTGTAAGAATTTTAAATATCAGGAATTACCCGGATCCGAAAAAAAGGTGCCGAGTGAGCCCGAATTCAATCAGACTCTCGAACAATCATTTGAATTTTTACGCGTCAACTATCAAGCATTAGTATAACCACAGATAATATAATACTATACTAGTACAGATACCCCATCGCCTACAACAAAACGCGTCAGCCTTAACTCGGGCAATTCAGCGGGCTATTTTCTTTCGCCTATATGCTCACTAGATAGCGCCACACGTTCAAATTATTTGCGTGCTTGCATCAACAGATGGCGGTAAAAAATACTGTACCTACCTACCAGCTACTCGTAGGTACTTATATACGTGTACTACTAGCACAAGTTCGTCGATGCGAAAAAAGATTGTCGATTAAGTACTATCTCAAACTTCTCGAAATTTTGTTTTCAAATTCTTGTTTCTTAATTTAAAACTCATTAAAAGTAAAGGACCTGGATAATTTATTATTTTAAATTAAATAAAAAGAGCTCCCAGTAAAAGTTTCTCTCACAAAAAAAGGAATTAAGACAAAAAAGAAAAAATAACGCTCGAGATTTGAACCGGGTACGTTAGGATTCGAGATCACCCATTGAAGCACCTGTGCTATCGTAGCATAGCACATTAAGATGAAATTTGTCTTTGTACTCATAGAAAATTGAAAATAGTATAGGAAAAATAATGTGTAGATTGTTGTGTATTTCAATGTCAGGTCATGACCTAGTCACTATATTATTAACCGCTTGTCATGACAAGCGGTTAATAATATAATGTTATACTGTCGTACCTATTTTATTGACAACAATGACAAGCCGCCCCAGTGCCACTCTTATCAGTCAAGGTCGCTCTGTTATAATCTAGTCATACATACTTACAATACAACTACCTACTTACAAACAGTCGAACGAGACATGCCAAGCCAACAGAAAATATTACCTAGTAGCTTTCCGACCGATAACCGCATTTCTCTTTTTGCGCAGTTGGATAAAAACTATGTTATATCCTTACTCGGGTCTGACACTATCTCCATACCAAATTTAATCTAGATGGGTCAGTAGTTTGTCTGAAAGCGCGACAGACAGACGGACAGAAGTTACTTTCGCATTTATTTTAAGTACCTTTTAAAAAGCTCCGCCGCGTTCCGCCGCACGAATGTTGGTTATTGCGCTAAACCATTGACTTCTTTTTGCGCAGTTGGATAAAAACTATTCTATGTCCTCCCCCAGGTCTTAAACTATCACTGTTCAAACTAGAAAATCGTCCATAACTTCCATAATTCTTATCGGATTTCCAAAATTCAAACTGTCCCATTCATTTTACATCCACGTCTTTCAAATTCAATCATTCTTATCAAAAAATCTCCATAAACAAAAAGGTCATTTTCAAGTTACGTAATTTTAGTACTAACATTTTACTTTGCAAAAAACTATCTTAAAAATCGCTATAAAATGGATATCCGATAACTTCAATCTAATTAGAATACACATTCAACAATTCCAATAAGAATCTAATTAGAAATTTACAATTAACAACAGTTAAATTAATTAAGTTAAACCTTACATTTTACACGTAATTACGGGCTCGCGATGCGCAATGTCGTTGTTCGGTCTAGTAATGACCTGGTCCCGTCGTCATCAATCACCATACAAAATTTCATCTAAATCGGTTCAGTAATTTTGCTTACTTATTTTTAATAGCTTTCCGCCGCGGCTACGCGCGCGCGCTACATATCATGCCCAGCTGTGGGGTAAAAAGTAGCCTATAGCGTTTCTCAACAAATGGGCTATCTAATAGTGCAAGAATTTTTCAAATCGGACCAGTAGGTTCTGAGATTAGCGCGTTCAAACAAACAAACTCTTCAGCTTTATAATATTAGTATAGATTTGATAGTTCGGTAGAAAATACACACACTCACTTGGTAGACTTGTGTGACATACCAAGGTACCTACCATACACGATACACATGACCTTGGGAATATGGTGCAATGGCCAACGAACGGTGAGATGTTTTTGTACAAAGTGTGCAATTTAAAGATTGCATTCAATATAGGTACTACGAGTAAAATATTTTTTCTTAGCTAGCTCCGCATAGCTGTGCACTCGCCTAACTTATGTGGTACTGGTACTACATTTATCGCCCGACCATATGCCAAATTTGATTGGTTCGTTCAAGGACAAGAACTTGAAAGAACCTTGAAATAAACTATTTTATAACAGATTTTATCGCGAATTATGAAAATTAATTAATTAATTAAAATATTAGTGAATAATTATTTTTTAACCGATCAAAATTAGTTATCTTCCCCGATACCTCGCCAACTTTTGACTATTACAATTTAATACAATACATATTTTAATAAAGCAGTGAATAGTAGGTATCTACGTAAAAAGTGTTTGTTAGATTCTTATAAACACTACTTTGCCTCGTTGGCGTAGGGGGCCGGTACGAATCGGCACGATTAGATCCCGCGCCGCCCGCGCCGCGCGCCGCTGCCTCCGCCGCGCCTTAGGTTGCGCCGCCCCGCCGCGCCGCGCCGGTTTGGTTAGACTTTTTCAATTTCTTAGACAGAAGGTTTGTGATGTAATGCTCCCATTCCTCGGAAAGTTGGGCCCGTTAAGGTCAACTATCAATAAATTTACTAACTAGATTGCAATTTTTGTCACACTTCAACAGTTTTTAGTGTCTCACTGGTGGGCACGGGTCATCTCTCAACTGCCTTACGAATTAAGTTTTTTTATCCTGTAAGCTATATACGATGAAACGCGTTCACTCAGTAAATACGGATTCACTCTTTACTTGAAGACAGGCAGATTACAGCTATCGGAAAACAAAGATGCCGTTAGCGAATTTCACAACTTGGCAGTTCGCACAGTAAAAGTAGAACCAAAGTTATTTACGTACCTAACCACCCGTGGAATTTAGGCAGTATACCACTCACGTTGGCTGTGTGGCTTATTGAACGTAACATATTATCACCAAATAATTACTTCTTTGACATGCTGGTTTCCTCACGATGTTTTCTATCACCTACATTTAGCAGCGACGATGAAACAATTCACACCAAAATGTGTGGGCACAGCCGGGGATCGAATGTGACTGAGAGGAGATGAGACGTATTTACGATACCTGGTAAAAAACGAAGTATGTATTTGTTTCGAAGTACGGCGCGGCGAGTAGGAAATATTTGTAAGTAATAAAGTACGCAATAAACGTTGATCCGCGAAGTACTTGAAACGGTACACATGAGAATACGCGCATAGGAAAACGCACCTTAGTGTACTAAGAATAAGAAACAAACTGCTTTTGTGAATAAAAAATACTTTGAACCAAACAGTATTTTTTTGCTTACACGATTTTGATCCTTAACATCATAGGATAACATATTGTATATGTAGCGGCACATAAATCTAGCGCTGAACGAAGTATGGAGGGTAGCTGCGAATGTGTACTACCGTGCACACAATTATTACTTTACCAATTTATTATTTTATTGAATGGATAACAAAACGGTTATCAAAAATTCAATTAAAAATCTTCACCAATAATGATAGGTACCTATTACATGTTACATAAATATTGAATACTAATAATTTTAATAAAGATAAATATTAATGAGAATATTTTCTTCCGTGCGCTGTAAAATTTCTATAAAAAAAAGTAACTTAGTTTAAAGTAGTTTTTTTACTTACTTACTTACTTACTTACAACTTAAAAAATAATTAACTGCGATAACAATAAAACTTTGAGCGCAAGTGTACGTAGGAGTGCGGGGAACTGGAGTGGAGAGTCAATGAGCGCTTACGCATTCCGCCCGCATACCGTTCACCCCCCTGTGATACCGATGTTTCGACTTCTGCGCAAGAACGGTCAGCGCTAGACTTTCGTGCCGATACTTGTACTTCGAGTCAAATTCCTATGCAAGTTTTTTCAATTGTTATTATGCTTACGTGCGTAAGCAGTACCAGTAGGTACGTAGTACGGGGCTCGGCCTAATGAAAATTAAATATTTTTTTTTTTTTTTTTTTTTTCTTTATTTAAGGAGTTTTTTCGCTTCAGCGAAAATGCCACTCCGTAAGTATTACAAAACATAATTTAATAACAAAAGAGAATAACTTATCTATCCTTAAGGCTAAGTTTAACTAGGTGTAACAGTTTGCCTGCACCTTCCGAAAAAGGTTCAGACAACACACTATTATAATAACCTATATTATTACGAGCGTTATTGGTACCTCTAAACAGTTGATCTCTGTATTCTTCATTACGGGCACATTCCATCAAAATATGAACGACATCCTCTATAGTATTGCAAACGGTACAATTAGGAGAGTCAACTTTTTTCATCAAAAATGCGAACTTATTTAATGGAATATGTCCGGAACGTAGACGCATCAAAAGAGTCAAGTCTAGTCTACTAAGGGGGCTGTTATTACTCCATGGGTGTTTATGAGGTTGTGGCTGGATGGTTTTATACCAAATGCCCTTTTCTTTTGAGCGTTCATCGAAGTATTCCTTCCATAAGCCATAAAATGTCTCCTTAATTCGATACATACAGTCGGTGTAGAATGGTTGTAAAAATACTTTAGCCCCATCGCATGCAGCTTCATTTGCTAATCGATCTGCTGTCTCATTTCCTGCGATGCCTATATGGGACGGAACCCATTGTAAAATAACTATTTTAGATTAAATATTTCCAATTGATGTCGACGAAGGTTGAACGCTTGAACCGAATTAGTTTAGGTAGATTATGCACGTGCAATCTAATCGGATCTAAGGTCGCAGGTTCGATTCCCAGTCGTGACACACATCTTTGAGTGAATTATTTAATCGCCGCTGCTCAATATAGGTAAAATAAAAACATCATGAGGAAACCGGCGCATGTCTAACAACTAATCATTCGAGGTCTTTGACATACACCAACCCGCACTTGGACTGGTTGTGTGGATTAAGGCCTAAGATAGTTGAAAGGAGACCTAAGTCCAACGGTGGGACCAGCTCTTCAATCTAATCGGTTCGAAAACTTGTCAATCAAAACAAATTTTTAAATATGTTTTGAATTTTTCGCGCCATTATCCTTTTTACGCCTACTTACACCAAAAAGATACATTATTGGGTGTATTAATGTAAGTATTTTATTTATTAATTGGAAAAAGGTACCTATTTAGTTATTTTTATGGCATTAAAAAAAAGTAAAAAATAGGTATTGACGCAATTGCAAATTTACTAATTACGCCTCGATGTAGGTACTCTTGCGCCAAATTACCCAAGTTCGGCTTATTATTACGACTTGTAAAGTACCTGCTTGTTGCATTCCGGTTTTTTAATTAAATAGGAAGTTATACCGTAGGTAGATAAGGCAGAAATTGAAAATGATGCCATCTATTGATATTTTGGTAAAAACCTACCAAAATGTTACCGTAGCTGACTTATTTACATCGTAGTGCCCATATTTGCCGGCAGAGGCGCCCGCGTAATTTATTATTTATCAATTTACAGAAACATGAATTATAAATTCAATATTTCTATTTTATCGTACTTCTAAAAATAAAATTAGACATATTTTATCATCTGTTTGTCAATATCTCAAATTTTGCAGAAACTGCAATAAGAAATCGATATGCGTAACGCCCTCTATGAAGCTTTTTATCAACTAAATGTTTGTTCTTCTAGATGGGATCCCATGGTATAACGATGCTCACGCCTTTAGACATTTAAAAAAAATGGCGAATTTCGTATATAAACTAATTTTCATATTGAAATAAAACTACTTTTTAACGGATTTTATCGTGGTTTATTTTAGATTATAGATCCCGACGTTTCAAAGTCTTTTCAGACTTCATGTTCACGGGTGGACTGAGGTTTTTGACGTCCAAAAATATTAATCACAATTATTACTGACTACCTTCAAACTTTAATATTTAAGTTTTATTTCAATATGTGATATTCGCGTAAATGTAAGACAATACTAATTTTCATATTTTCAGAATGTTACGTTAGAGATCAATCCAATACTCAACGACATGCAACGAGTTCATAGCAATCGACATCATTGTGTCGATTTCATTAGTTTTTAATCGAAATTCGGCTTTTTTTACATATGTCGAGCTCGAGATACCTAACTGTCTAAATTACGAGAGTCGGGACTTCCTATCCCGAATTTAATCCGGAAGCCACTTTTATTCAATTCCCGTTTTCGGGTGGGAGTCCGGAAGCTTATAGTCCCTGCTTAAGACTCCCGATCTACATATTATGATGTAGATAGGAATTACAAAAAGTAATAGAGTTAGTTGAAATTATTTCCGTGTAAGTATAGAAAGTAATATGAAGGAATACATATGATGGTGCCAACAGTTGATTGACGACAGGCGAGGTTAAAGGAAAAAAATAATATAGTAATTTAGAAAGGCACCAGTCGCACCGTATCAATATATCTATGTACAATAATGTATCAAGGAAAAGGGTCCCTTCATGACTATGCTTTCATATAACTTGTATGTCAAGGAGAATGGATCGTTGGTTTAAACATAGGCCTTAACACTTATGCTGTATGTATTTTCTACACACACATAAAGTGCATTAGTATAGTTGCGCAATTAAAATGATCTAAGCGAGAGTGAACATAGAACAACGTTTAGGTACACTGAGCTTTGACAGAGAGCACTGTCTCACCAAATCGTAAAATCCAAGCATTATTTGGTCTATCTTTCACTAGACACTAAAAAATACTTAAAAAACATATTAAGGTTCGGTAAATAAGATGGTCTTTATAAAATCATACTTTAGCAAACTTTTAAATGTGTTTTTAGGTATCTATTTAATAAGTTTTGTGAATAAGGTCGTAGGTAAGTCATTGAACTCTTCAAATTGGCTAAGAACTTTTGACTTATTCTGTTTGACCATTTAGTTTTAGCTTAATCTGAAGTTCGCGTATTCAAATCCAACACATATTTTTGTGTAATTTTATGTTAGATATAAATATCGTATTTCTAATGTATTATTTATTTTCAGCTGGGTGTTCGGCGACTTTTTGTGCAAAATGTACCAGTTCGTACATTCCCTGAGCTACACCGCGTCAATTTTCATTTTAGTTGTGATATGTACTGAGAGATACTTCGCTATCATTCACCCTATCACTTGCAAACAGATCCTCACTTCAACCAGACTTCGGGTAAGCATCAATTTTTATTATTGTAAGGGTATTATTTTATTTCTCAAACGTTTTTCTTTTCGGTGCAGAACTAGACTAGCAATCTTATGTTTCACATCGTTTATTTTCATTGCCCATACAACTATTGAACCGAAGGCTTTGAATTTATTACTTGCGATTGTAGATAGTTAATAAAACAAAGAGTGGATCTTGATTTGTTTGAGTAATGACAATCTTTCTATAAAGAATCATCGATACATCTATCACCAATCTGTCTTTTTTCGACGGTTTTAGAATCTTTTAGTCACTTTTATGCACCAGTAAGTATCAACCTATACTACCAGCATTTAAAAGTAACGCAGCGGTTTGTTAAATATAAATTTGTATTGATAAAAGGCTAAAATTACGAAGTCATGAGTTTAATTGTAGTTTTCTCTCAAATCTTAACTTACATCTTAATCTATTAAATTAATAAATTTAAATACTAACATCGTTTTAATAAACCACAGATCATCAAAATCTTTCGTGGGTTGACGGTTGACTGCTGTGTTGGATTAACCATCTACCATAACAAAACTAACAAAAAAACAAAGGTGAAATAATTATATCATCACGAGCTCTCTTTCTTCCGAGTACCATTCTACTGTGGAAGCCAATAACACTATGGACAGCGGGTGGCGTCAATAAAATAAATAAAAGATTTTACTCGCCTGTAACTACGATTCGGGTTAACGATACTTCGTAAGATTTATTTTATGTGTAACACTGCTGTCTGTCGAACTACAAAACTGTAGCAATTGAAAGTTTATTACAAATTCATACTATCACAGTTACCCATTTCGTACCCACCAATCTTTTTCGACTGTCCTGCAGTTTATCTACTCCTGAAATTAAAATAAACAACACGTAGGTGTTTTACGGACAGCTATTTTATTTAGCTAAACAAAAGTTCGCATAAAAATTACGTCTTTGTCATAATGTAAAAAGCCATTACACGGTTTAATGTTGAATTAAATAGTTTCTACAAATAAACGTAAACGAGAACTAAACTAAGTTAGAACATTTAAAACCCAATCTTACGATCGCTGTGCCGAGTCAGTTCCAACAGCCAACAAATTTTAAATGCATGAGCTTTCTACGAATGAAGCTGATGTATAATATTGTGCAAAACTACGGTCGTATCACATCTGCTATGTACTGTATTGTGAGCTACCAAGCAAGATAATTATCCGAATTTTCCCTTCTATCAGTCACACTCATAACGTTTGAAGTAAGTAAAAGAATTATTGATCCGAGTCACGTATATAATTGTGTACATTGTATTGCTCTCGAAGTACATTTTTATTGCAAAATTGGCTTCAACAAAAGATTTATTCAAGTATGTGTCGCACAACAGCTGCGTAATAGCTGACATTATAGGTAGTAATTTATTACCAAATCTTTAAGTATTTTTGCTACCAAATATTACATTTAACATATGTACATACATAGATACATTGTAAATGTAATATTTGGTAGTAATTAGAGAGTTTTAATTTTGATAGAAGCTAACATGTATTTGACAGAGTCAAAATTATTTTGCGGTACTTTTCTGACTGAGGTAAATAATGTGGACCCCACCGACATGTTAACACAAAAAGGTTCGCCAGGCTGTAAAACTTTTTAAACGTCGGCATAGAAAACCGCGATAAAATATAGTTTTTTTTACAAACGCGTCGATAGATACACATAACAATATATTTGTTACAAGCTTAATTTCAGATAGATCACGTACGATGCCAAAAAAATATCCATATTTTTTTTCTATTCTGAAATATGCTTGCGCCTGCCCAGTGCCCAATATACCGATTCGAATTGTAACAGC
Organism: Meganola albula; assembly: GCA_936450015.1. Lineage (NCBI taxonomy): Eukaryota > Metazoa > Arthropoda > Insecta > Lepidoptera > Nolidae > Meganola > Meganola albula. The sequence continues at coordinate 8,383,166 of OW388144.1, read as the reverse complement.
GATACATGATATGCACTAATATTATGTGTTTAGACAATGCTTAATAACCAATTACAGGTAAACACTGCATGCTATGTGTGACCAAACAATAATAAAAGAAAAAAATATGACAGTAGAATGAGACCATAATGGTTAGAAATCATAAAAGACCAACAGTTCCGACCCACTCTTAAGTGATGTCTAAAATAGGTATAAATATTCCAAATAGTAATAACGCACATATTATTATTATTATGTTTCGTCAGATAATCTTATTGTCTGTGACGCTTCACAAATGTCCACATAACAATGTCGTTCAATTTTATTGCGTTTGGTAATTTGTCTCAAAATTGTATTGAACATGTTCTCTTGAGTCTGGGTGTAATTATTTATCATTAAGTATGTTTTTATAAAAGAAAAGTATTAAATCAGATCTATATTAGTATTCCATAAGTACAACCTAGCTTAGCTTAGTTTAATATCAGATGACCGAATGACCGAAGATTTTATATATTATTTAAATAATAGAGAAATGTAAGTGTCTCTAATTTTCAGTCATGAGCGCTATCAAAATGAGCTCTTGAGAAATTCCAATGTTTAAAGTAGTATTTCTTATTACTTTTGTTAACAATTTTGGACGCGGTTTTTCATTAGGCTAAAATGAAACATTCTTTAGTAGACCGTACGAAATCAGTTCGGAAGAAGTTTTTAAATAAAAGCACATTTTAGAAGTATTTTTTATTTCACGATTGGTATCTATAAATATAATTTAAGTTAAAGCTTACTTTGTAGCCGTTATTATTATTTTTATTATTATTTTGGTCTCTTAGAAGTTATATCTTGGAGGTAGGTAGTATTAGAAGTCTCTGAGAAAAAGATGTTTCGTACTTAAGTACCTAGCTACAATATCCTTGATTCCAGGGTACGAAAATTAAAATTCTATTTTGTCCGTATTGTAGATTATTAAAAAATTAAAATAAAATAAATAAATATTCGGCAGCAATAACACACACGGTCATCTGATTCCAAGCAAAGCAGAGCATGTGTTATGGAAACCAGATAACTGGTATATAATACATATAAATATTTTTTTAATAGTTATTAACACCCAGACTTAAGAAAAACAGAATTATTCATGCACACAAATTTTTGTATTGAGTGAGAATCGAATCTACGACCTGCGGCGTAAAAAGCAAGTAGGTCTTCCGAAATCTTCTTAAGGATCTTACCGATGACGCTAGTCCCGACCAAAGAAAATGTCGAACAGGGACACGTATTGTTTGCTTTGATAAATAAAAATTACTGAAATAGATCATTTAAAGTTAAGGAGTGAGAGTTCTTTACGTCATAGCTACTAAAAACTCGACGTATCACCTTTATTTTTCAGTTAGGAACGTATATAAAGAAAAAAAAAGATGTGTACCGTATTTTCAAACAATCTAGAAAAATAATATAAAATAATTAATTTAGTCATATTTTTTTAGTAAAGATTCTGACAATAGTTACAAGTAAGCCCAATTGAAAGCATCGATTAATGTATTACCGCAGATTATATAATACTGTACTGTCTCAATATCGTAAAATGTTTTGTGAACCGTACGTACGTCGTGTTAACATAATATAGCGTAGGTGTGTAGTACCAAAGTACGTACAAAGGTACCGTACCGTTTTCCCAGCCTTTGTAATTAGCAGCTTAGACCCTAATCACACGTTTGCTACACGTTAGCAGTTTTCTTTATTAACATATTTAGATAAACACTTAGGATAGACCCTATTGTCGGGAGAATATTATAGCACATTGTCACTACATTTAGCTAATTAGTCTAATTCAGAAACAAATGACTTATTTAGTCTGGCCTAGCCTTTTTTGGTGAATAAATTACTATCCATTGCATTTTATTAGAATGCCCATATTTATTTCTTCCATAAAGTATTAGATACGATTTAGATACGATAGTATTTCTTTTTATTCTGTATTAGGCTTTACCCAGTAAATACCGATTCATTTGTGACTGGAATACAGATTTTAGCTATCGGGAAACTTTGGTAGATCGCACTATAAAAGTGGAAGCAAAGCGCTTTGTGCGTACCCGTGGAATTTCTACCATATATCGGTGGCGCATAGCTGATAAAACGTAGCATATTTACCAGCACCCACGTAATCTGTGATTGAGAGGCATCATAGTTTTTTCCAGAATAAGGAGACAACGACTGAATGAGTAGGCTAATATGAATTTTGTTTACAGCTGGTGATACTCGGTGTGTGGATCACGAGCGCCGCGTACAGCGCGCCCAAATTTATTTGGGTTGAGACTATAACGAACGACCTCGGGGACGGCCACATGGAAACTATCTGCATTTCTCACCGCCGGAAGTACAACTCGGAAATATTCGACATGGTCAACTTTGGACTTCTTTACGTGACTCCCTTGTGTGTTATGACGGTAGGTGGATATTATTCTGTTTCTTTCTTATTTTATGTCAACTTACAAAGACAGAACTTGTGAACGGGGTTTGAACTCCCTCCTCTGACTTTTCATGATTTAGTATAGGTACCGTACCACTTTTAAGGACGTATTTACGAATCGTCGCGTTTCAATTTTAGGTATTATCTTACTACTACAGATGCACGGCTCACACTCACACAGCGACATGCGCGAAGCGATGAAATTGCAAGTAAACTGACATGATTTGATAATTGAGCCTACTTTAGTCCGTATATTTCTTTTTAAATTAACATTGCGTTGTTTGGTTTTCAATTGAGTACATAAAATTAGTATTAGCTAAAAATAAGTAATAATTACGCACTAAGTGCTTTGCTTCCACTTTTATTGTGCGAACTGCCAACTGCCGTCGTCTATGTTTTTCGATAGCGATAATCTGCCTGTCTTCTAGTAACGAATAAATCGGTAATTACTGCGTAAGCGCGTTCCATCGTAGACTTAATCATTGCTTCACATAAGGCAAGATGTGGTCAAGCGCAAGCCTATTATAGGATAAAAAGAAGTTCAGCGCTCAGTATTCGTCTTGACGAGTACTTTCTCTCTAGATGGTATCCAGGGTCTGATGATGGAGTAAAACGATGGTGATGGTGGCGATAGGAAGTTTGTAATAAAACGACTCAATCCCATTTAGTAAGGGCTAGTAGTATCGTCTTGGCGAGAACTTTGTCTCTAGATGGTATCCAGGGTCTGGTGAGTAGGCAGGAAGGTCGCCAAAGGAACTCCGTAATAGGACCACACAATTCTGTCGGTTTTGGGTTCATATAATTTAACTGGACAAGTACTTTATTACTAGATCATAATATCTAGGGCCTGATGATGGAGCAGGAAGGTCGCTAAAGAAACTCTATGATAAAACGACACAACCTCATCGAGTTTAGGGTCGTGTGGGAGGTAGTGAAAGGAACTCGGTAAGAAAACGACACATCCCTGTCGAGTTTGGGCTCAAATAGTACGTGTTGACGAGTACTTTGTCTTTGAATCGTATACAAGGTCAGATGATGGACCAGGAAGGTGACCATAGAAACTCTATAATAAATTTTCTCTCCATAATTTATTTCATTTCAAGGTCGCCAAAGGACCTCAGAAATAAAACATATGGTTCGTCTTGGCGAGAACTTTGTCTCTAGATCTCTTGTTATTTCTATTTAATAAAAGGTAAGTATATTAAGTTGGGATGTATATTTTAACAGAATTAAATTTATTTTTAACCTTGTATGTAATTCTTTTAGCCTCTATCGACGTGATATTTTAACATGTAAATTAGAATGACTGTATAGAAAAAGTGTACGAAAAAGCGCAAGGAACTTCATTCAAACCGGGGGTCCACAGACCTGTCATTTAGTACTTAAAATTATTAACCAATTTTTGAAATGGAAGCAGATTCTATATTCGGTTGTATAAATGTTCTCCGTTTCAATTGTGGACCGATTTCGAAAATATTTTAGGTAAACCCATAAGTATATTTTACCCTGATAAGATTTCAACATAACTAACAAAACGAGCCCAAACTCGACACATCCAACACTACTCATCTACTAGTTCCAGTAGCAGACTTCAAAGTAGGTACACCTTCAGGTTACTCCATCAAGTCCGGAGGTAAGATCTCAACATAACTAACAAAACGAGCCCAAACTCGACACATCCAACACTACTTATCTACTAGTTCCAGTAGCAGACTTCAAAGTACACCTTCAGGTCACTCCATCATGTCCGGCGGTAAGATCTTAACATAACTTACAAAAGGAGCCCAAACTCGACACATCCAACTCTACTTATCTACTAGTTCCATTAGCAGACTTTAAAGTATACCTTCAGGTCACTCCATCAAGTCCGGAGGTAAGATCTCAACATAACTAACAAAACGAGCCCAAACTCGACACATCCAACTCTACTCATCTACTAGTTCCAGTCGCAGACTTCAAAGTACACCTTCAGGTCACTCCATCAAGTCCGGAGGTAAGATCTCAACATAACTAACAAAACGAGCCCAAACTCGACACATCCAACTCTACTCATCTACTAGTTCCAGTAGCAGACTTCAAAGTACACCTTCAGGTCACTCCATCAAATCCGGAGGTAAGATCTCAACATAACTAACAAAACAAGCCCAAACTCGACACATCCAACTCTACTCATCTACTAGTTCCAGTAGCAGACTTCAAAGTACACCTTCAGGTCACTCCATCAAGTCCGGAGGTAAGATCTCAAAATAACTAACAAAATAAGCCCAAACTCGACACATCCAACTCTACTCATCTACTAGTTCCAGTCGCAGACTTCAAAGTACACCTTCAGGTCACTCCATCAAGTCTGGAGGTAAGATCTCAACATAACTAACAAAACGAGCCCAAACTCGACACATCCAACTCTACTCATCTACTAGTTCCAGTAGCAGACTTCAAAGTACACCTTCAGGTCACTCCATCAAGTCCGGAGGTAAGATCTCAAAATAACTAACAAAACAAGCCCAAACTCGACACATCCAACTCTACTCATCTACTAGTTCCAGTAGCAGACTTCAAAGTACACCATCAGGTCGCTCCATCAAGTCCTGACGTAAGATCTCAACATAACTAAGAAAAGAGCCCGGTGGTTCAAACAAAATAAAATTACTGAAAATCTACGATAAGAAACAGTGAATACGTCTTAGTTGTCCGTCTACGCAGTTCGTACAGAAGGCGTCAAGTATCAATTTAGTTTGGTCAAATATTTTGTATTCGTACAGCGATCTTTATCAAGACAAATTTCTGCTTACAAGCGACACAGCGTCCACTCACAACGGCGCTCGAGCGCAGACTGACTAATAAATTCTTTTCAATTTAGTGGAAAAATCAAGGCAAAAATTTGTGAACAAAGTAAACTCAATTTGTAGAGTTTATTGTAAGACTACTTGCAATTTTTTTCTGTTGGAACTTATTTTATACATGTCGGCTCACATAAAACGTTCTTAAATAAATGAATTAATGTTATTAAATAGACCAAAAATGTTCCTGAACTCAACACGATATCGTCAATTTTGTATAAAGAGGCTAGGAATTTATTTTTTTCCAATATTATAAACTGATTTTTTTTTAAATTTTTATTGGATCGATGAAAGATAAAGGAATAATCTATCTGTGGATATTATTATTTACATTTCGTTTCGTTTCATTTCGTCGCAAAATGTACTGAAAATCCTGTTATTTTATCAAATTTGCAAACACGCCCTTAAAAAGGCAGTTCTTTTTTCATTGAAAATGATTTTTAGTGCGTGTTATTCATATTAAAGCGGACATTCAACTTTTTCCCCGATAAGGAACCCAATGCATCGTAACGCGAGTTAATCTTGAATATGATTATCCATAAAGCAACTTTTGTGTACCTATGTCGTGGCCAAATCGTAGAATTGATCATTTCTTGATGTAGCCAACTATTTCATAAAATGGCAACAATAATCTGCCCACATTATATGTGACCTTGTCAGACTAATAAATGTTCAGCGTAACGATATGTACAGCTTAGCGCATGACCACTTTATGATATGGTCAAATAATAATTGATCAGGTCGTAAAATAGTTACTCTTTCCATCATTAGAGGCTAGTAATTAGGCAATTGAAGATAAAACGTAGGTTGTGGGGTGTTAGTATAACATGCAAACGAACCTCAAATGATGGAACGTGGATCGCCATATCACTAAACGTTTTAACGACATGGTCAATTTAAATTGGCCACTTAATGACTTAATAACATCATGAAGTGGTCAATTCTACGATCTGGCTGCAACATATACACAAAAATGAAGTTATTTATGTAGGGCCGTAAAAGCTTCCGATATAAAATCGCTGACGGCAAATATTGGCATAGGCTGAAAACATTTTAGGGTATAATGGGAAATAATTTATACCTTCAGTTATTTACATATAAGCAGGTCCAGTGGTAAGTGTGTTCGCTTAATAACCGCGATATTTCCCAGGACGAGCAACTAAGGATTTTTATAATATACATAGAAGCTTAGTTGCAGGTTGATGTTTAGAATTGTACCTAATAAAACGCAATAGGCTCGCCCCCTATTACGTATGTGACTTAAACAGCCAGCGAAAAGTGTGTGACATTTACTGCCTACACCTTTGGGTAATAAAGGCGTGAGCGCACGGCACACACCCAGCTTATACATTTTCAGTATTAGCTGATCTCGCATTTTATAGGATTTCAGTATAGCGAGAGGCATATAGTCTTGTATAGCTTGATAATATGTGTGTGTATACATGTCCTATAAGCTTTGTTTTGAGAATACTGTTGCTAAACCGATAATTTTATACGAACCGAACGCGAATGCAAATTAACGGCATTTATGTTTATTATTTCATTCGCAAGCTTTTCGTGTTCACAAAGAATAAATTACTTTAATATTTTATCTGAGTGTAAATTAAAATTTGTAACGTATAAAAATGTCAGCGTTATTTGCAACTTTTATTTTGTATGGGCTTAAGTTTCTGCTCGGGATAATTAAAACAAAATTGAAAGTCAATATTCAGTAGCAGATGATAGATACGTATCATATTATAACCGACTAATGTTTGGAATGGTCAAAAATGTACCTAAACCCTTACATAAGGTATTTTTTGAGGTAAGGATTTTCATTATTGACAATTTAAATATGAAATGGACGAGAATAAATATATAATACAGGACCACTTTTTTGAAGACGGTTTGAAATAAAGTAGAAAAGTACTAAAACCGGTCAAATGCTTGTCGGACACGTACATAAAGGGTTCCGTAGCATTTTTAGGAGGCATTTGTACATTATAACATGGCCCATTATTACTCGTGAAATTCTAAAGCTAACATAGCCGTGATAGTATTCCTTTTAAATTAGTCACTTATATACTACTCGCGGAAGTTTTGACAAATCTACAAACAGCGGTTTAGCTGGTGAAGGTCAGGGGGCACTTGCCTCTAACTAAAATTACAGCTTTGAATCTTAATATTTCATAAATGGAACCCTAAATCGGGAAGCGTTTTTGATATACGTTTATTATTTTTTTAAATGCTTTGCTGCTATCTAACGATGTGTCATTTGGTAGGGTTTGCAAAAAAAAATCCCGATCACTTTTTTTCTAAGATTTTATGTTACATCTTTGACCGCGCTGCTGATACTCATAGATAGCTACTTGACAAATTACAGCTCTGTATTACCAAGTATCCCTAAACTAACCCGCAGACAAACAGACTGACAAACACCGCGAAATTGTTAGGGTTCCGAAATGTCGAAAAAAATCATCGTATCAGGGCCCTGAATAGGGCCTTTATTCTCTCGATTTGCGAACTAAACGTATTATTATTACCTGTGTAGATGCTATAAACAGGTAAGTTACACGTGTAGGTACAGATGTCGTTTGGGATCAATTATTCATTCTTGTATTGATTACATTTTGTTGCTGAGATGTTGTTAGAGGCAGGTATGTTTATGTTAAAACACGAGATTGAGAACGGTATTTTTTTAGTTTTTACCTAAGACAATATCATTAGAATGGATAGGTAGACGCGCTCTATTTAGGTTTAATAACACGTTGTTTTCTGTTCTTTAAGACAATATTTTAACGTCCGTTTTTAATTCGGATGTGGATCTATTGTTGATTTACCATGGATGTAGACAATAAGTTAAGTTTTCAGCCATTTATATTAAGCACTGCTACTAAGCTGCCCCAGCGAACTTTGTAGCGCGTATTTTTGCTTTTAAATCTTCCTCAGACTTGTAGGTATGAGTACTTTATGACCAAAATCAGCCAAATCAGTTGAGCCGTTTTATATCGAGTTATAGCGCGTTTTATTTTTTATATACTTGTAAGCAAAGAAGAAGACTAGTTACCGGTGCCAGCAGCTTCGCACGGGTGTTGTGATTTTATAAGCTTTCCTGTAGTTTTTAATTTTTTTGTCACACTAACCTTGTCCTAACCTCACAGTAACGAAAAAAACAATATTAAAATCCTATTTAGTACATTTCGAAGATTCCTTTTTACTTACACAGACTCGGCGAAATACGTACTGCGTTTTCCTTGGACTCGTATGATTACTTTAAGATCAGCCAAATCAGTTCAGCCGTTCTCGACTCTGTTTGTCTGTCGCACTTTAACGCCAAAACTACTAAACCGATTTGGATAAAATTGAGTATGGAGATAGTTGAAAATCCGGGAAAGGACGTGGGATAGTTTTTTTCCGACTGCTAAATAATAGGTCATTGGTTTGGTTTAACGTGATAACCGACATACGCGCGGTCGAAACCGCTGTCAGAAAGCTAGTATTTATAAGTAGAGATTAGTTGCTAAAATCCCAACAATGCTTTACTCTGAAGCAAAAAGAAAATATTTTGCAAACTGTCGGAGCCGACTGACTTATTGGCTAGCTAGACCGATATTGGATACTGGACAAAAAGAACTGGAATTTTGTTCAAATAATGCAAATCTAGCAACGGATTTTGGTGTGATTTAAATGAAAGGAATTTAATTCGTTTGGAAAGAATATGGTAAAAGTTATAAGGAAATATGTACTTCGTTTCAGAGATTGTCGTGAATATACGAAAAGAGAAACGCGTTTATGGACTTTTTATAATATTACTACTAACTGCCCGCCACAGACTCGACCGGGGGATGTAAGTACTGGTGGTGGTAGCGGTATAATTTTATTTTTATTTTTTATTCTTCGATAGGCTGGCGCTTGACTGCAACTTGCCTGATGTTAAGCAATGATTTAGTCTACGATGGAACGCATTAGCGATTACGAATGATTATCGTCGAGAAGGTGGCAGTGGATTGAGCCTCCTTAAGGCAAGTTACCTTAAAGGAGCAACAATTCCGACCCACCCACTCTGCATAGTGTCACCAGACATCGCACCGGAACACGGTAAGGCCGCTTGGCGGTGTGGCTTTGTCTGGTGGGTGGTCACAAACCACGGCCGAACCCTACCACCAGTTGATTGTCACCTGATTCGCACCACCCGGGGACCACGTGTGGGGATTCACTTAATGGTTACAAACCCACGGACGAAGGTGACTCAGCCCTCAGACTCAACAAAACAATAATAGTACTCCAGCTCTTAACAGAAAGTTAAGGTTATTTCAGGTCAGATACAATACACCTATCGTATTTCTCGCATTAAAGGTAACTCAGTGATAATAATATGCTGCTAACTGCCTCGGCGGCGGTTAGGTTTTTTGGTAAAAGTGCTTTGACGTCTTAGCTATCACGGGAATCTACACAGCCATATTGCCAGCGCACAGAAATCACCGGCAAACACATCAGATCGACCAATCAGCGACTCACAGTGCCATCTAGGACCATTCTTCGGAAACTATAGTAAGAATCACCAAACAGCACGCTTATTCTGAAGAATCATAAAGAGCGGGCTCTGCACGATTACGAGTGTTTTCCAATTAATTATAAACTTACAAAAATAAATTAAATCATGTAGCTATGGCGCTTATGTTCTATTCTCAGACAAGGTTTTGTAGTGATCAGTGTTACCAACTAACAAACTATTGACGGTTTAATTCATAAAAATCATAAAAGAGTCTCTAGTTAAAATGGACTTTGTCTCTTTCGTACTAGTATAAAAGTCAAGTTGGCAGACAAAGACAAACGAATTATAAACCTATTTTAGCTATAATGAGCATAAAAGACGTTTATGAATCTACTAAACATTTTCGTTTAAATAAAACTCCTATTTTTCTTATAATATAGAGTAGAAGACAGTTTTGCAAATTGTATTTCAAATAGAAAATGATATACCTTGTGATCTTGACTCAGCTTTTGAAGCACGACGTCACTTTACATTGCTCGGGAGATATCTTTCACGTCAACATTTGTATTTTTATCCTAACGTTCGCTGGCAAATTTTTAATACGAAAAACGGGATATCCGCAAAGCGGTATAAATTTAGATACCGTGAGCTGGCAGCACATTTCTTACAATATATAAAATATCGTTATTACCTAAATATTTAGACAACTGTTACGTCAACGACAATAGACTATGAACATGACAATGTAACGTATTCACGACCAAGAAAAGACGTCTCACTTCAACCCTTTTAAGTGTCCCACTGCTAGGACGGATCTTCTTTCAACTAGAGATGAGAGAGTTAAGGCCTTAATCCACACACGCTGGCCAAGTGCGGGTTAGTAGATGTCGCATGTCCTCGAATGATTAGTACTTAGATAATCCGGTTTCCTCACGATATTTTCCGTCACCGATGAATTCACACAAGCATGTGCGGTCCCGATCAGGAATCGAACCCGTGCCGTGGCCTTATATTTTAAAGATGAGGCTGATACCGCTGTGTTAAGAAGTCTAAGTGGTTGTCAAATCAATCCTGACATATTGCACAATCATTAAGTATTACTGGGTGTTTACATTATACGATAAAACATTGTACAAGCATAGTCTTATCTCTTTCTATTCATCTTAGAACTTGTAACACGTTTTCTTGTGCATGTTTCGCCAGTGAAAACTAGGACTTAGTTTTGACGATGCAGGCAACAGGAAAATAATAAATAAAAAATAATAATAATAATGTAATGTTGTTGTTGTTTATCGTTTGTTTGTTTGTTTCGCATGTTTAATAAAGTATCATATATTCAAAAACATTAGATACAATTGTGTTGTGTCATTATTATTTACTATCTTCGAAACACACAAAAATTTTAATGGTACCTTCCATCATTATCTCGTCCTGTAATGTACACTAGTAGCCCACTCCGGCTTCGCACGGGTAGATATCGGGCGTATAGTTCCCGTGATACGGATAGTTCCCGTGGCCCTCTGGTATAAGTGCGCTGCGATACATCAGGGAGGTTTTAGTGGGTACCCTTTGAGAGTCCCACATACCCCTGCGCCCTCACGGGGGCAGGGAATTCATATAGGATTTCCTCCCGGCAAAAAAGTACATGTGTACTATTACTTAGGTAAACTATATATATTGAAGTAGTAAATATAATTGCTTGATTTGGGGCTATATGGCGCTGGGTATGTGTGAAAATATTATTATTATTATTAAATCATCAGAAGAATGTAACTAGTAAACTGGTACCAACCTATTCCAAAGTAATCAGCTGTTAGTACATGGAGACATTCCTGAAACAACCTGAACTTAACTTAAATACATATTCAAAATCATTTTTACTTTGTTTAAGACGTGAGTCTACATAAAATGTCCAATTAATTTCCTACCGTGCAGTTAATGACATGGTAACTATCCTATACAAATAAAAGCTGTTTTAATATTACTAATAGACAAATTGACATATAATGACCACGCAAAATAGGCGTACTTACCCCCTTATTCATAAACGTCAGCTCATTATAGCTAAAATAGGTTTATAATTCTTTTATCTTTGTCTGTTATCTTGACTTTTATACTAGTAAGAAAGAGACAAAGCCCATTTTAACTAAAGAGTCTTATATGATTTCTATGAATAAGGCCGTTAGTGTGTAGTTTATTTGCGGAACACAAACTTGATCGAAACACACAATGACAGATTACTTACTACTTTGTCACTAATACAATGGAACTAAAATTAGTAAAGTTAGACACAAATCCAGTTACATATCGCACAGTTGATGGAAGTGTTAGATCAGCTTGATTAAATAGTTAGTTGTAGCAGTGAAACTATCGAACCCCACTATTTATGCCGTACTCAAACTAAAGATGACACAATCAATCAAGTAGTTGGCTCCACCAAAACTTACCCAAACATTTAATAGGGACCTTCCGTAAAACTTAAGTGACAGTTTAAGTTTACAAGTAGAAAGCCTTTGACCGAGATTACTTGAATAGTTTCGTATGTATGATGCAGTAGGTTATAAAATAGGCTCTGGCGTGATCAAAACTGGATTAATAATGTGGTGTACGATGGAATGCGCTTACCCAGTAAATAATAAATAAATAAATAAATAAATATAGTGGGACATTAACACACACGGTCACCTGATCCCAAACTAAGCAGAGCTTGTACTATGGAAACCAGATAACTGGTAATATACTACATATAAAACTTTTCTTTTGTAAATATATACTTAAACATAGATAATTACACCCAGACACATGACAAACAGACATATTTAAACAAATGTTTGTCTCGGGTGGGAATCGAACCCACGACCTGCGGCGTGAAAAGCAAGTACTTTTTTCTTAACTATTATATATTCCCTACATTCCACCGAGAGGGTGAAAGTGAACCCCACTCTACCCTTTGGACGAAGGTAACTCAACCCTTAGACGTATCTCGTAGCAGTCGAGTATAATGAACGAGTTGTGGACTGTGAAGTTCATCGTTTCGCGTCGTAGTATTCGTAGCAGTGAAATTATGTCGTAGCAATTATGTAGCAGGTCGCCGTAGCAATCGTAGCGCGTAGTATGTGACATCTTCACTCGTAGTAACTAAGTAGCAAATTCGTAGCGTAATAGGGATGACGACAATGTTTTTTTATTTTGTCCGTCAAATAAATAAATTAATAAAAATAATTTAAAAAGTTAATCCAGTCTCAAAAAAAGGATGAAATAATAATTATAGCGTTGATAAAATCCAAAAAAAGCAAAGGATCCCTCCTTGCCAAAAATCAGCTATTCTGCCATTTTTGAGTTTTTGCGCGACGAATAGACGTCAATTAATTTTTAGGGTTCCGAATAAACAAAGGACCCTTATAGTTTCGCTATGTCCGTCAGTTTGTCGATACGTCCGTGGGTTAGCTTGGTACAGCACCGACAAATCTGTGTAATAAAACTTTCAAATAATTGTTTATTATTCGTGTAGATACAGTAGTTATACACGTAAAATGGAGATGTTTTTTTTTTCGCTAGTGCAGTGGTGTGGCAAATCGTTAGATAGTTATTAAAAAAATAGTAGGACTTTAACACTTTCCGACATATTAAGTTTTTAAACTGTTATTTTAGTAGGAGTCAAATCTCCTCTCCTCCACTACTAGATAAACCGCTGTTTGTAAATTTGAAACCAAATCACGCTAGTATTTATGATGAATTTAAAATGATAAATAAAACGTAAAGGTTAACGAGTAATTATAAAATTTAAGTAATATAAAATTCGGCTAAGTTATAAAATTTAAAAATGCCTCTTAAAAATGGTACGGAACCCTTTACGTGTGGGTCCGACTCGCACTTAACGGATTTTTAAAAAGAGATAATACTAGCTGCTCCTGCGAACTTGGTACTCCTTGTTTCTAGCCTTTTAAACCTTTCTTAGGCGTCTACGAACATTTAAAAACCATAATTAGCTATGTGAACTTGATTACTTAGGAATAGGTGCTACGAAAAAAATACCCAAAAAATATTTTTTATTTTTTCTGGGAGACTACATTTTTTTAAGTCGAGCCGACATTTTATCAAAGAATAAAACTTTGACGATACTACGAAAAAAAATCACGCCACTACGAACCACTGCTTACCCAAATCTTTTGGATAAAAGCACAGATTAGCTAACTGCCGAGGGTTTTAATGTTCTGCGGATAAAACCATAAACGATCAATTTTTTATGGGTCAGATGCTAAGTTACATAATCTCTAAACAATAAATAGATGTACTTGAAATCACACCCGAATTGAGAACCTACTCCATTTAAGAAACCACAAATAACATAGAATATTGAGTTACTCACTCTTATTATTTGCAAAGGTATTGTAACAAAATAAGTTTTTCCTTATATATTAAATCAAAAGAAGTATGGTTTCCCAGAAACCATAAATTTTCACAAAACGAAACTTCTCAGTTTCGAATTTGCATTAATTATGACCTTGTGATTTTAACTCGCTAGGTAACCCATTTGTATTTAAATTATTTACATGACTTTTTAACAAAGATGGCATCCTTATTCCTTACTAATATTATAAATGCGAAAGTATTTCTGCCTGTCTGTTTGTCGCGCTTTCACGCTACTAAACTGATTAGGATGAAATAGGAGACGGATTAGGATAACGGAGATAGTTAGAGATCCGGAGAAGGCCATAGGATAGGAGACAGAGTTATTTTCGTATTTTTAATTTGTGTTAACTAGTCAGGATTTTTTTTAAACTTGTTGCTTACCTTTACTTCCTGTTTTCACGTCTCACAAAATATGTTGACTTTTATGTGGTTCCGAGCCTGAAGGAAACGACTTAGCTCATCATTTATTTGACACAGTAAGCCGTATTACTTAGGAGCCGTGTAATAAAATCACGAGTTTGATTTATGTATATATTTATAACTGTTTTCCCAGTATGATATAACCACAGTTAATATAATACTGATATAACATACTTATTACAAACTCTGCCTATCTATTTTAGTCTTTTTCACAGTAAATTAAACTTGTTGAACAGTTATTCGATGAAAACCACTGAGTTAGTAATATAAAAGTTACATGAATATTATTACTACTATGTATTCTTGTTATATAACTTGAAAGTATTACTTACTAACATCACACAATTGTAAGTTGAAAATTAAAATATTTTTTTACATGAATACATATGAATATTTACAGAGATTTACAGTTGATTTTTCTATACTTACTTGTCCTATTATCGTAAAGGACACTGGAAACGGAAATGATTTGAGGCTTAGAAGATTCTACCAAAAAAAACTAGAAAATAAAAATAGGTAAAAAAACTTTTTAAGTTAAACGGTTTTATGTTTAACATACATTGCAATGTTTAAGATAAATGTACTAAAAACAAAATAATAAAATAGATACAGTCGTGGTATTTATAAACATATGCATAGACTAGACTAAAATAAAACCGTGGGGCACGTAGAAAATAGTAAGTAATTTCCTCACCGTCTGCGGGCCAACTGCCTAACGACGAATTAAACGATTCTTCTATCGCACATTAAGTCGATAATTTGTAGACAATTGACGTGCCCCACGGTTTTATTTTAGTCTAGTCTATGCATATGTTTATAAATACCACGACTGTATCTATTTTATTATTTTGTTTTTAGTACATTTATCTTAAACATTGCAATGTATGTTAAACATAAAACCGTTTAACTTAAAAAGTTTTTTTACCTATTTTTATTTTCTAGTTTTTAGTTTTTATTTCGCATTCTATTTAATTCATTTAGTGCTTCATTATTGCAAGGTTTCTTGCCCGTTAGTTTATTGCAGTCCAACTCCTCTATACGTAGTCCCTGCAAAGATCTTACTCTACTAAGAGCCACGTAGGCTTGACCTTCTTCAAACAGTTTCGCACCTAAGTATACGACTGCGTGATCCACAGTGCTGCCCTGCATTTTATGTATTGTAGAAGCCCATGATAGTATTAAAGGCAGCATTCTTCTTTCAGCCGTCCCGTAATTGTACTTAGCTGAAAACTGTATGGCTTTCGGGTGTATAAGATGTACTCCGTCTCTTGCGAAATCAATTCGGACGGAAGGTACATCTGTTGCATACATCTGAGTTCGACGAAATCGAGGCCAAACGATTTCGTTGATGTAGCCTATAGCGCCATTTACTAATCCCTTTGAAACGTCAATATTGGACCGTAGCATGACTTGTGCCCCCACAAATATTTCCAGTTTCGCTGGTAAACCCCCAGTTTTGTTGATATCAGCTGGTATTATAGTAGCTATATCCACATTGTCTGCATTTCGTGTGGCGAGTACTAGCTGATCCTAACGACATATAATTTTTATCCACCCTAATGCCATACAGTTCTCGGCGCGTTTTAACCTTTCACCTTAACTTGGGTGGTGTACCGCTAACGACGTATCATTTTTAGCCACCCTAACGCCACACAGTCCTCAACACGATACAAAATCTTGACTTGGGTGGTGGATTCAGGCTGGATTAATCGGATACCTAAATTACAGATTAAATCTCTAAATTTAAATCTTATTATTATACGCCATTTAGTGGCTGCGCCCATCTTAAATATTGAGGTTGTATAGTGCACTGTATTCTTCTTGTCAAGCCCTTTTATTTGATACCCATATTGGTGGGATTGATAAAAAATTGTTATCAGCCATTTGGTAGCGGCGGCCATCTTAGATTTCAATTTTGCAAAGTAAATTGTATTCTACTTGTTGAGACCTTTCATTTGATACCCATGTTGATGGGATTGATAAAACCTAAGTTATCCGCCATTTTGTAGAGGCCGCCATCTTGGATTTTAATTTTATATAGTATATTGTATTCTGCTTGTTGAGCCCTTTCATTTGATACCCATGTTGATGGGATTGATAAAACCTAAGTTATCCGCCATTTTGTAGAGGCCGCCATCTTGGATTTTAATTTTATATAGTATATTGTATTCTGCTTGTTGAGCCCTTTCATTTGATACCCATATTGATGGGATTGATAAAACCTACGTTATCCGCCATTTTGTAGCGGCCGCGATCTTTGATTTAAATTTTTTATAGTATATTGTATTCTGCTTGTTGAGCCCTTTCATTTGATACCCATGTTGATGGGATTGATAAAACCTAAGTTATCCGCCATTTTGTAGAGGCCGCCATCTTGGATTTTAATTTTATATAGTATATTGTATTCTGCTTGTTGAGCCCTTTCATTTGATACCCATGTTGATGGGATTGATAAAACCTAAGTTATCCGCCATTTTGTAGAGGCCGCCATCTTGGATTTTAATTTTATATAGTATATTGTATTCTGCTTGTTGAGCCCTTTCATTTGATACCCATGTTGATGGGATTGATAAAACCTACGTTATCCGCCATTTTGTAGCGGCCGCGATCTTGGATTTCAATTTTTTTTATAGTATATTGTATTCTGCTTGTTGAGCCCTTTCATTTGATACCCATGTTGATGGGATTGATAAAACCTAAGTTATCCGCCATTTTGTAAAGGCCGCCATCTTGGATTTTAATTTTATATAGTATATTGTATTCTGCTTGTTGAGCCCTTTCATTTGATACCCATGTTGATGGGATTGATAAAACCTACGTTATCCGCCATTTTGTAGCGGCCGCGATCTTGGATTTTAATTTTTTTTATAGTATATTGTATTCTGCTTGTTGAGCCCTTTCATTTGATACCCATATTGATGGGATTAATAAAACATAAATTATCCGCCATTTTGTAGCGGCGGCCATCTTGAATTTATAATGATAATGAATAAACATAATTGTATTGTCACCAAAATCCAAAGTGTATACAAAATTTCAGATTAATCGGTTGACAGGAAGATGGTGAAATTTGACCCAAGAAAAATGAATAATAAATAAAACAAACGGGGTGAGCTAAATAAAACCGTTTAAAAATGCTCCATATTGACTATCCTAACACAATAATTTTCATAATAAAATCAAAATATTATCAGAATATGGTTATAGTGGTGACTTATAGCGAAGGGTGGAAATTTAAAAAGGGAAGATGGAGCAGAAAAATAAGTTTCTAAGTATTTATATGTAGGTGACAACTTCGTGCTTGCTTGCTTGGAATAAGTAGGTAAGCTTATCTCATTTGGCAATGGGCTTGGCTTATTTATACCTATCTACTTTTAGTCTCTAAAATATTATAAGCCGCTACAAAACGAGTTATTACTTTGAAACTTACTAAGAAGTAGGTACTAGCAAGTGCTTTGTGTTAATATCGCGTCGTACTTTCTGTGATTTTTCGCCCTGCCTTTTTTGATGCTGTTTAAAACTTGACTAATTCCTAAAGGAAAGCCTTTAGGAATTGTGTTATATGGAGCCTTCGCCGCTGTACCTACCTACCTATGTATAGAATAACGTTATAGGGAGAGACTGTGTTGTTTGCCGTGCTCTTCTTGTTACACCCAAATGGTTATAAACATGTAGTGCTAAAAACCAAGAAATTAGAAAAGTCCCTAGACACTTTAGACACTATGGTCCAGCACGGGTTAGAACTCGCGACTTCGACAGCTAGGGGCTTGCACGCTAACCGCTACTTTATTAATTACCTCACTTCAACCCTTTTTAGTGTCTCATTGCTGGGCGCGGGTCTTTTGTCAACTGTCTTACGAGAAAGGAAAGAGAAAGGCCTATTTCACACACGCAGGCCAAGTGCGGATCGGTGGATGCCACATGTCCTGAATTGATTACTTCTTATACATGCTAGTTTTCTCACGATGTTTTCCTTCACCGATTTGGAGCAGCGGCGATGTAACAATTCACACAACGATATGTGGGCTCGACCGGGAATCGAACCCGTGACCTCATATTTAAGGCGAAGCCCGTACCGCTGCGCCACCGCTGCTCATTAATTACTTAAGTACACATTAATAATACCTACAACTACGCAATTTATTGCCTTAATAATGTTGAAGCCAAATGTTTCTTGGTATGAACCCAAATTGTGATTTATCACTAGAACCACAGCAATCATTTGTCACTCGCTACCTACTTAACATTTGCGAGGCAGGTGTCGTGTAATTCAATTAAAAATGGAAAATAACCCAGCCTAACCTTTTTGACAAGTAAAGAATTATTTAGCTTTTTAGATTTTAAGGAAAATTGATGTTAAAATTTTTCTAAGCGCCATTATCCATTAGACAAAATAGGTGTAAATATTTAACTTAGACAGAGGAAGATGAAACACAAAACTCGATAGCTTTTTGCTCGATGAAATATTTTTAATAACTGCGTAGGTAAGTCGTTATTCACGGTTGAGTTCGACGTTGTGCCACCCTTTCAGCTGTATTGAAAAAAATTAATGATCTGTCGCCACAAAGCACGAGCCGTAAATATTATCAGAAGGTGTAAAATTATTACGAAGTTTTTAAATTAACGCAAAATATGAATTTTATGTAATTAAATCTTTAGTATTTCTAGTGAGGTTCATATCTATTGTTTACATGTCTAATTTGTAGTTTTGAAAATTCCCTGCGTGTCTCGATGAACTCTGATACGTTGTGTTGCACAAACGGCAATTTTGTACAGACCACGCACGGACGTTGACAAATTTACTGACTCATCAACTAGGGTTGTTTTGTTGGATAGACACAAAAACTTTTTGTTCAGGTAGGGACACACACAATTATCATAAAGTACGGCGTGAACTGATATAGTACTGTAGGTAAATTGTACTGTACACATCCAGCTAAGTATCAGCTGACCTTTCATAGTACGGAAATCCTTTACAATGCAAGATAAGCTTATACTGGAAATGTATAGCTTGATGTGTAGCCGTGTGTACAAAATATACTTTGAAGTTTCCTATTTTCAGTGATTCTAGCGTTATAATAAATGTATATGTGTTTATATAGGTACCTGTTGCATACCACGGGCAACGCGTATAGTAACGTCTAGTATTCAAGGTATTACCTATGTGCCTTGTAAACTTACGCGTTTGCGTAAAATATCCCGTGACCCGTGACATATACCTACTTACGTAAATTAAAAAAAAAGCAAATGTCTAAAGGCAAAGATTGTGGCGTTTATTGTTTTTCTTTGATAAGTAAATTATATAACTCATTTGGGCTACTTTCTGGCATGAATTATCCTACTAATATTATAAATGCGAAAGTAAGTGTGTGCGTGTGTGTGAAGGTTTGTTACCGCGTATCTCCATAACCGCTCAACCGATTTTATTGAAATTTGTAATGTAGGTAGTGTATATCCTAGAATCGGACATAGGCTAACAATATTTTCAAAAATCATCCCCTAACAGGGTTAAATAGAGGGGTGAAGTTTGTATGCAACTTTTTATTCCTTGGTCCTATTCATTTAAAATTCGGTACACATAAACCTTAAGACAAATAATGAGATACGGGTTTTTTATTTTTCCATAATTACCCCCATGAGGTGTGGAAAATGAGATTTATTGGTAAAAATTAAAGTTTCTCTGGATCTGTATAGTCTCAAGTCCGATTCACTCCGAATTTGGCACACATATACCTTTAAAGAAATCATGAAACACGTGTTTTTTATTTTTACAAAACTACCCCCTTTGGTGGTGTTAAATGAGTTTATTTGGAAAAATTAAATATTCCATAACTGTTTAGTCCTTGGTCCGATTTCCTTCAAATTTGGTATAAATAAAGCTCAAAACAAATAATGAAACACGTGTTTTTTATTTTTTCAATTTTTTTTATTTTCATCCTAATACTAAGTGGGCAAAGCCTGAGAAATTATTCTGTGGGTGATTTTCTTCAAAGTTGATATCATAACTCCTTCGTAATTTTGATTTAAATTACTTTTTATTTTGACACAATGACATGTTTGATAACTCAATGCTACGAATAGAATTCGAAATTTAAATTTCATTTCTTATAAGTATGGTCTAAGAGCCGTAGTATTTTTAGGAAACGCCTATTGATTTATGGATATACCTATGGGCGCTTGACGATTTTAAAATGTTGCTTACACTCCTACACTACTGAACTAATTTTGTATGGAGATTGTTCGAGACCCGGGAAAGGATATTTTTATCCGACTGCGAAAAAAGGGATTAATGGTCTAGCGCGATAACCAACATCCGCGGGCGAAGCCGCGGGCGGAAAACTAGTGTAGGTAATAAATGTTAAAGCATAAATTTCCCTTCATCTTACCCAATTTATATTTCACGTCTAAAAACAAACTAAACTATCTGCATTTTCATTTTAAAAATGTAATTGAATAACTATACAATTCATCATTAACGTACTTTAAATGCTAAACAGTGTTGTTTAGCATAACCATAACCTAAGTTTGCATCTGTAACAGTCATTCTCCTTACATTGTTATTCAAATAAGGCACGCTCTCGTTTCACCTTATTGACATAATAAGGTGGATGGCAGCCTTTTATTTGAAGTAGGTATGAGGAGGCTCAAATTGTTTTAAATAAATTCCTGTCACGGCGTGGCCAATTATGCTCGTAAATTTCTCAAGTGCAATTTTAACCTTAGAGATAATTTTTAAACCTGCTGCAGGTATGATAATTTATCTAACCACTAAGTGATTTTCCTATCTTTTAGAGCCCATTTTTGAAGAACCTTATGAATGACTTTTGTCAATTAGTTACTTCAATCAATCAGCACTTACACAGCAGTTTATTTGCTTGACAACACAATTTGAAGGTTATGTCGGTAGCAAGGCGGCATAAAATAGAAATCAAAAATGATTACATCGCTAGTGTTATTTTTTACTTCTGATTTCGCTTTATCTCACTCAAGCACACACTCAAACGTCGTTATTAACGTGATAGATTTTTTCCGGTGGTCTATTGAAGTAGGTAACTAACAGCCGTTCTTACATACGACACGTAACTATGTAAGTAATTACTTTTTGTGAATTTGACGCAAACCAATAAGGATGACGAATTTTTTTTTGTTTTGTCCGTCATATAGATAATTTAAAAATATTGGACACGTATTTTTTATAATCCTACTGACGGATTAATTAAGATAAGATTTTTCATACCTTGGCGTCGTCCCTATTATAACACGTCAGCGTGTGTCCTTTACATTCTCATAATGGGAAGTTTTAATAAAAATAAATGACCTTACAGTTAATCGGTAACCCTAAGCGCTAAGTGCTTCACATCAACAGCAAAAAAGGTTTTTCTGAAATAATAAATTTTACGTCCACAAACCATTTTGTCATCCAATCTGTTGGTGAACTTTCATATAACTACCGAAGATCAATACACCTTATTGACATTTTTATGTTATTTAAAGCCAATAATGTTCAGTGGCTGGGTAATGATCTGGTCACTACGACAATGTATGTGTATGTAGTACGTTCATTGGTGAGGGTTCCTGAATATGGCAAGTTATGTTGTAGAATTTTTAGTTCGAACACAATTTCTTTTATGCTTAACTTTAAGTCACCATTGACATTTGGTCCTTAAGAAGATTTGTACTAAGACATCTACACATACTTATTATTTGTTATTTCAGATGATATGAAACATATCATTTGTAATACATAGTAGCATAATTAATGATAATATGTCCGGTGTTGTGGTAATATTGTCAGTTGAATTATACCAAATAAATAGAGTGCAACATAATGTTCACGATGAAATATTCCGCTGTTCTAAATAAATAAATTGGTCATTAATATTTGTATGCACGTGAAACGTGATCAAATTTAGGAAGCTATTTTCACCTGAATAAGTAATTATAAATAATTCTGTATCTACAAGCCTTAAAAATGTAATGTTATGTCAATTATAATTGATGCAGTGTCCTCACTCGTAGTACTTATTTAGAAAACGGCTCATTGTCCTTCGCCTCGTCTAAATAATATTAACTGAAATTAGGATTTAAACACATTTCTAAGGTAAAAGGTGCCTCCCTATTAATCATAGATAATATAAACCTAAAGCTATTAATAATTAATGCATTATTAATAATCAGAAACTTTTGCAGCAACATATGAGCATATAAATTGAATAGGTTAAAAATAGGTATGTCCTTCTTCGGGACTCAAACTATAGCCATACCAAAATCTCGTCTTAATCAGTTTAGTAGTTTTGGCGTGATAGCGCGACTGGCATGCATACAGACAGACAGAGTTACTTGCGTCCAATTCTATAGCACTTGAATTTATAAACTACTCTATATTTTGTAGCCGAACCTTGTGTCTACATTAAATTTTTAAACCTTTCTGGCCGCGGCTCCGCCTGTGCATATGTCGGTTATCGCGCTAAATTATTAAGGTCTTTTGCGCTGTCGGATAAAACTAACATAATATATCCTTCTCAAAGTATCTCCTTACCAAATTTCATCCAAATAGGTTTAGTAGTTTTGGCGCAAAAAAGCAACAGGCAAACAGATTTCTTTAATTGAATCCTTCACGTGTTTCCTGGGTGGTGCAAATCAGGTGGTAGGCTTCGCCCGTGGTTAGTGACCACCCACCAGACAAAACCGCACCGCCAAGCGGTCTTGGCGTGTTCCGATGCGTTGTCTGGCGACAGCATGCAGAGACAGTGGGTCGGAATAGTTACTCCTTTAAGGTTTCTAACCATGGAGAGTCTCATTCTACTGCCACATTATCGAAAATCATTCAGATACTGGGAATCGTATATTGAGGTGGCGCGTTCCATCGTGGACTGCATCACTGCTTAACTTCAGGCAAGTTGTAGTTAAGCTCAAGCCTAGTTCAGAATAAAAAAAGAGTTACTTTCGCATGTATAATATTAATAAGGATTAAGAAATGTCGAATCACTTATCACTAATAAACAAATGTCGATAAAAATGGCGATTTTATTAGTTTTCAAAGACATTCGCCATTTTTTTTCGATACTTTGTTCCCGATTCTCCGAGACCAGTAATCTCGAGCGACGAGCTATTTGCTTTGGCAAAGCTAGTCACTGATCACTGTGATCACTATTGAATAAATTAATCAAGGCTGAGTCCAAGAAATTTACATACTAATAATTTAGTACCTAATCTGTATTGCGACATCGTCACTATAATTTGATGCATACTGAGCTTTATTGGAAACGGGAATTTTGGATGAAAGATATTAGACGAAACGTCGTTCCGGTGTATAACTACATCCTTAAGGGATTAACTATATCGCGGCTTTAACTATCTTACTGCAACACCTATATGGGTATGTGTCATCGGTGCTAAGCTATGGATTAATAATGTGGGGTAACTCGGTTGATGTGGACAGAGTTTTTAAAATACAAAAACGTTGCATTAGAGTAATGAATAAAGCATGGTATTTAGATAGCTGTAAACCACTTTTTAAAAAATGTAACATTCTTCCACTTCCATGTATGTATATTAGAGATTAATGCGTATTCACTAAAAATCACATGCATTACTTTAAACTACGTAGTGAAGTTTTGTCACGGCAAAAAAGAGCAAAATTTTGCAATCTCTTATACCAACCACCATGTCATAAAGATTTATATAAGAAAAATGTATTTAATATGTGTTTAGTAATTTATAACAAAATACCTAATTGAGCTTAAACTGTTACATGGAAATTTGTTCAGGACAAAATTGACTAACTGGCTTCAGAGTAAATGTTTTTATGGTGTCAAGGAATTTATGGATTTTAATTTATGAATAGATAGGGGATTGGTACAATTTTGACTTAAAATATTGACACATTGTTATTTATTGTTATTATTTAATTGTTGTAATTTTAATTATGTTGTGTAGTAGTTAATAATAATAATTCATTTTAATAATTTTAATAATATGTTTTAATAATTTTAATACAAATATGTTTTAATAATTTTAATACAAATATGTTTTAATAATATTAATAATAATTTGCACGCTTGCTCGCATGGAGGATACAATGACTTTTATGGACATAAGATCTGACCCTGTAAAAAAATTTAATGTATTCTTAGCAAATAAATAATTGATTTGATTTGATTTGATGTGACTATCAGTAGAACGAGTCATTCACGTCGCGTATAAGTAAAATCATAATCTTTGTATGGGATATGAAAAGCGACAGCCTTAATAAAGCATAGGCACATCAATGGCCTACGATGGTAATAAATACGAATTCCCATAAATTTTATAAACATGAGACTTCAGTTACTTAGCATACTAATTGCTATAGCTATGCCATTTGCTAATATAACGGAATTAATATTAATGAAGAATATGATTTTTATTTCAAATAATTTCGCGTTGCGACTCAGAGCGCATGTTGTGTGCGGTGTAAAGTGCGTGCTCATGAAGTAGGTATAAGCGAGCGGTGAATTCGCTTCATACTTTACAGAATTTCGCAACTACATTTAATTAGTTAAATGCTAATGAAATAATTAAAAAAAGTACAATTTCTACGAAATCTTTGGGCGTTTTACGATGGAAAATATGTGCGAAATACCAATTCTACAGCAGGAAAAGCAATAAAAGTGTCTGTGATATTATTATCCAAGTACCTGCTAAATATTGTTTTGAATATATTGCCGAAAGTCATGTTCTTTTCTATAGAAAATAAAGCGTTTGTCACATTTCATATAAAGAGATTCCACCATTTAATTGAAACCTATAGCAATCAAGCGGCTAATTGTGTTAATTAATTAGATAATTTAGTAGTTATTCTGAATTTAATTTGAATTATTACATTTCAAAAGCAAACCAAAGCAGTGATTTAATATTGGTCCCTTATTCGATTTACATAAACATGAATAATTTAACCAACCTTTCCGCTTCGCAAGTTTAACAAAACATTATTATTCGCTTCCTCATTCTAGGAGAATTCAAAGCGAGATCGACAATAAGATATAGCTTCTTTCTTCCATGTGTAAATGTATAATAAATAATAGGTATATAATTTTTGTAACAGGTCCTGTACACACGGATAGCAGTGGGACTGTGGCAGAGCTCCCACGCGCTACAGAACATGGAGCGCGGCCAGTGTTGCGCCCAGCCACAGCGGACTGTGTTCGTAGGCACTACTGAAGACAAGGTTATTTCACACCTAAATACGATAGTACTAGCTACAATCCGCGATTTCGATCGCGTCATGTTCCGAAAACTACAGTAATATATGTATTATAGTAAACTACAAGTTTCCAAAAATTTATTTAAATTCTTTTTTCCGAGACATAGTTACATAGTTCATACATTTCCATAAACTTTCACAATAGCAAAAAGCAGAAATAGCATTTAACTGGTTGTTACTCGCAGTTCTTGTATTTTTCTTAATTTAGGTGTATATTTTTCCTTGCAGAAGCTTGTAACGATAAATGCCAGTAAGATAAGTAAAGCAAATCGAAGCCATGACACTCGCAACTGCCACCATTTGAGTCACCTGTCGCGTAACGTATTGCGTGCGCGCCGTGGTGTGGTCCGCATGCTCATAGTGGTGGTGCTTACTTTCGCCATCTGTAACTTGCCCTTCCATGCGCGCAAGATGTGGCAGTACTGGTCAAGTGGCTACGAAGGCTCCAGTGACTTCAGCACTCTCCTCACACCGCTCACGTTTCTGATTACATACTTTAACTCCGGAATAAATCCCCTGCTGTACGCCTTCTTGTCTAAGAACTTTAGAAAAGGTATGAAAGAATTATTATTCTGCAGCTGCCATGGAAAAAGAAAAAGTGAAAATTTAATTTTGCTAAATCCCGTGGGTGGTGGTGGACTACGACGAAGTTCAACGCGATCCACTCGCGCCAACTGCAGCACTGTCACTATAGCGCCGAACGGAGAGTCATGAGGCTTGCCTCGGCGTCGCTTCCTCTACAAGGTGGAAAACATAGACATTTCCTGATTAACAGAGAGCACTGACGAAGTCACAGACAGCAGTGGCTTATATACAGTGACTACGATTTCACGCCGGGATTTATACGACTAAGTTGAAGCGTCTTAAAATGAAAAACTTTCGTGTTGTCACAGATAATATATATCTGTTGTTCATAGAAACTTGGCCAATTTGTTGGCGAATAGAACAATGTAACAAGTTCTTAGTGTTAGTGCGAGTAACATAATCTCGGTGATCCCAGGAGCTTAAACTTTGTGATTTGCTGTGTATCAACAGCGATCTAAATAATGAAAACTATAGAATTACAAATATTTATTTTTATAGAGATTAATAAAACAGTTTTTGCTGACGATGGTAATACCTTCCTTTAGACAGTAATCAATCAATCGATCCAGTTATTCATTTCTAAAGTTTATTCATAATATACCTATCTATCCTGCCTGTAAATGTTACAATATTATGTGGAGAAACACAGCTTTCTAGAACTATTAGTCTGTGCGCCAAGCCACAGATTGACAGACAGACATCTTGAAACACTTACCTACACATAACGAAACCGCGCTACCTACAAGGCAAGGGTTTGGTTGGAATGTAGATGTGTATTCTAAAAGTCAGTATGCTAAGAAAGAAAGTTTATTAAAAAACGCCCATACGTTCTTAACTCTGAAATCTGAGGGTTGTTTTTCCTTTTAACCGCTTGGCTCATTATTAATTGTATTTTAATAATCTATAAAATATACTTACAATGGTGGTAAAAGCAATGGATGAAAATTGAACTAAAGAAACATGCACGTTTTTTGTCGCACAAATGCGGCCGGTTAAAAAGTTAAAATGACAAAGTTATCGATTTTTGCTTCAAAATTTCGTAGTGAAATAGGTTTATAAAGTGCTAGTTAACTTAATTATCGTCACCGAGGCACCGCGGCACCAGCTAACACCGAAGCGAGTCTATTTGGAATTTAAGTGGAAAACTTTTGCTGACAATATTTTTGAAATATTCGTTACAAAACTTATATTCGACTAGAATTGTTATATTTAAGTAAGTGTAACAAATCTAGTCGAGTCTAGTATATTATTTTAATATGTGGGTAGTGTACATAGGTATTGTAGATATTGTAACACTAATTTTATTAACTTTAAATAATATTAAATTAAAAGATATTTCATGTTATAAACACTACCACTAGTATGTATTAAAATTAATTCTTAAATACGTAAATACTTGTAACCTTTAGAAATACCGTGAATGTTTAGAAATATAATTCATCATCAGTAGGTATCATCTATGTACCAAATCCATAAGCGACTAGGTATTATAAATAGTGTAGTATAGTGAGAACCGCATGCTTACATACAAAGCAACAGACGCGGAAAGCGACTTTCATACTGTTATAGTTAACGGTGTCTAATGTGGGTAACTACAATGTAAATAACATTTATTCTGTAAAATATTTTTCTTATATTTGTATATAATACTTAATATAATAACTGCATATTATTTGTACCTACTTTATTAAATGGTTGTGCTAATTTAATAATAATAATATGTAGCGTAAAGAAAATTCAATGTCTTAGCTCCTACACACAGTGTCGCGGCCACGCCGCTGTGCGCCTGACCACTTGGTTACAAAATTACTAATAATGTTTTTGGCGCAAAAGTCAGCATACTGTGCCACCGGCATGTGTGTAGGAGCCCTTATGTATGTTTAAAAACGCTGGCTATCTCAGATAGCATTTACTTGTTATTGATAGATAATAGGTAGGTAATTTAATTAAGTAAGTCTCTTTTTTCCTTAGTATCTTTTACGTTATATGTCAGTGTTGTACTCCTGACAATCAGTATGAACAATCAGCACATCACATCTTGTTGGAGCGTAGTCTTTGGGAGAAAGAACGTAACATTACGCTCGACAATGTACAAGTATAATTTGTGGCGATATATTGTACCGATCTTGTTGCAACCCGTGCTCGAATGAATTTCCATACTTATTACTGGAACTAGTACTGTAGGTCAACTTTGATTACATTACCCGTGACACTTGGTCTATTTTGATGGGCCGGTGGCGTGGTCGGTAAGATACTTGCTTTTCACGCCGCAGGTCGTGGGTTCGATTCCCACCCGAGACAAACATTAGTGATGAACATTTCTGTTTGTGTCGAGTCTGGGTGTAATATCTATTATATGTATATATTTACAAAAGAAAAGTATTATATGTATAGTATATACCAGTTATCTGGTTTCCATAACACAAGCTCTGCTTAGCTTGGGATCAGATGACCGTGTGTGTTAATGTCCCAGAATATTTATTATTATTATTTATTATTATTATTATTTTAATGAGGCAATTAATACCTCTTATTTTTCTCTGCTGTTTACTTTTCATTTCCTCCTAATATTTCTCTGATTAAATTAATGCGGGATCCAAGACAGTAGAGGTGTCACGGGACTTGCCCGGGTATAAATCCCGAGTCTCTTCATGGCGCCGCTGCCGTTGATCCTGGCTCCCCAATATCAAGGTATTATGAAGGAAAAAATCATTTATTAGTATTACTTTTAAGTAATGGATATAAATCCAATGTAAATAAAATACTTGTTTCCCCTTTTCTGTTGTCTATACATAAAAAAATATTACAGTAGTTAAATTTAAGTAAATGTTTTAATAAAAAAAAACTAAATACCCTAAGGTTTATTAATGTGCCAAAAATCGAAATCCGTATAGCCGTTTAGGGAAGAAAATTTAGCATTCTTTTAAGAAAAGTTTCTTTAACAATGATCATGTTATTGTAAATATCGAATCAATATCAAATAGATAGGTATATTGTAAAAGTTAATAAATGTAATGTTGTGATGGTTACTAGTTATTTAATTACTCACCTACTTAACATACACGTACCTAAACAAACTTCTAGCCACAGTGCCACCGACCACGCGGCGGCGGCGGTTCGAATAGCTTACAAACAAAAGTCTACACGTTTTTTTATTTAACCAACATCTGAAAAAAAGACAAGGTTATATGTTCGGTTATATGCTTATTTATGTATATTCTCCATCAATCGTGGACCGATTTTGAATTTTATTTTGGTTATAAGTGTGTACTCCCAAGTTCGTCCCATTGATTATTTTTTTGATCTGATGATAGACTTTGGAGTTATAGAACAGAACTGTACTACTGTACTTT
This sequence comes from Meganola albula, assembly GCA_936450015.1. Lineage (NCBI taxonomy): Eukaryota > Metazoa > Arthropoda > Insecta > Lepidoptera > Nolidae > Meganola > Meganola albula. The sequence goes on along the minus strand of OW388144.1, from coordinate 8,353,390 downwards.
GTTGCGACTTGTAGTATTGTTATGTTTTTACCTGCAGTCAATGGCTAACCACAAACAAACCCCTCTTTCCGCTATAAATTATACCGTATAGCGTATCGTTCTTTGGAATAATATATGGATTTACGAAAGTCCGGGAAAAGTATAGTATGCGCAACATAATATTGTTAAAAAAATCACAGGAAGAGAACCGCTATCAAAATAGTTAGATCCAAAATTTATATCTGTTATTTGAAGTCGATGCTAAATCGGTACATTAGTTTTTTTTCACGTTCTTGAATGCGGTTCTTTTTTCATTGATTTTTTTATATACCCTAATCGGTACCTACTAGTTTCTGTTTCAATCCGCGAATCGATAGTTTCTGTTCTGTTTCATTCCGCCAATCGATGGTGACTGCCGTACCAAAAATGAACAAAGAGCAAGTGAAACGCAAAGTAAATACATTTATTAACAACATAAAGATGCAATTGGACAAGAAAAAGGACCTAAATGGATAACAATATCAACAGTAACCTTTTTTTTTCGGGGGAAATCCTTTATGGATCCCCCCGCCCTGAGTGGGCGCAGGGCAGGGGGTATGTGGGATTGGGTACCCACTAAAACCCCCCGGGTGTTCCATCCCACACTTAAGCCAGGGGTCGAGGGAACTTGTGATACTTCCGCAACCCCCGGCTAGTGGTGGCCCGTTTTGTGGACCTCTTAACTTCAGGAGGAGGTACCCCCTGCAACATCATTAGGGGCGCGCGTGGAACACTTCGCGCCGCCGTTTTGGGTCCTGATATATGGTGGACGATGGACGCACCCTAATCCATCGCCCCTGGACATGTTTAAGGGGGCTGGAAGATGGCATTGTCCCTCCGCCGACGCCCGGTGCGAATCGGGTGAGGGGACAAGATCTCCCTCTCCCGTTCCGCAGCCTCCTTCTGCGATATGACTATCAACAGTAACCTAACCTAACTAAACGCCTAAGTAACCTAAATAAACGCAAAGTAGATAAGTACCTACCTACCTAATTTTTTGAAGCATTAATTCTTACAAAATAATAAGTATTAATTCTTATTATTCTTTCTAGCATTATTTCTTTCCTAGTTAATATAAGTGCGACATCTAAAAATTTTTTTACCGATTGCCGCCGACCGCCTATCTATCTACGTTGCGGTACTTACCTATCTACCTACTTAAGCGTATTCTTCATTCACAAGTTCAAACACCTTATCATGAAAAACTGAACTTGTTTACGATGATACAGACTTAATGTGTTTACGACTTCCAGGGCCAGCTAAATGCAAATGAGTGAGTGCCAACCTAATTTTCCAGTTGAATAAATCAATGAGCAAATTACAGAACACATTCAACACATTCAGTCAACAAAAGACAATTTCACAGAAATCTCTCAATTTTCAAACAAAAATTTTTTCCCAGAAAAATAATTATTTTATTATCAATAACATGAATTATGGAGATACCCTTAAGCTTTGTTATGGATACCAATTTGTAAGAAATATGGTTGTTTACGATATGTACCGAGGTAATGCGAGAAATGCGATAGGTGTATTGTATCTGACCTGAAATAACCTTAACTTTCTGTTAAGAGCTGGAGTACTATTATTGTTTTGTATTAGTGTTTTCCTTGTTCTAAAATCCTCATCTTGAGTCACGAGTTGAGAGAATATACCCAACAGAGTGGTAAAAGCAAAAGCTGCCCAGATAAATGTTATTAATCTAATCTAATCAGCTATCGTAAATTTTATCAAATGAAATCTTGTTTTATTATAAATTAAAAAGAATTTTTTTTCAAGTTACTAAGCACTGCAAATAGCGAATGAAATATATTGAATTAAAAATGTAATTATTCAAAATTACCCGTACGCGATTAAGCAATCTCTAGTTTAATCGCGTACCAAATGCGATGGGTCAATTCGTATATTATTTTATCATATATTTCTTGTCGTTATTAAATAACTGATAAGGGTGCATATTTTCTTATACCGAATCTTAGAACAAACATGTTTACTGAAGGAAAATGCCTGCGGCACGCGTCGTCGCGTCGCGTAATCACAAATTGGAGCAAAATAGGCAGTTTCAATACTCGCAGCAGTTGTTTCCCTCAACGCTTGAAGAACGAAAAAATCTGCCAATCTACCAAAAATTAAAAATGAGACACTAAAAGAAAAATTATGGAATGAATTTCGAACTGAATTTTAAACAGATGTTTAATTCGTCTAGAGAATTTTCTTGCTATCGGTATCTTCTACTTATTAAGTGTTCTAAAGTTTAATTAAGGCAATGATGGTATAAGCAAAACACCGCATTATTTACTTATTGGTTCCAAGTGTCGTTGAATTATACGGTCCAGTTGCCGTTTTAACTTGGTTTTACAAATGGCCCGATTTTGTTGCGGTAGTAAATCTCAGCTAGGCGTAAGATTAACTTGTTGCTATAAAATTTTATAATCCTTAACTAAAGCTTGATAGCTATTTATTACTACTCAATACTAGCTCCTATTGCGTGACTTCGTCCGCCTGAAATACTGTTAGTATTCAAAGAGAGTATTTAACATGTATAATAGTACCTACATGTCTTTGTTATGGTATTCTCGGTAACAAACTAGGTACTTAAATGTATACCACGTATACACGTACATAATATATGTATGTACAAATCGAATTACAGCCTTAAAACAGATATCAGCTGTCTTTAAGACTATTATTCCACTAAGTTCGCGGCAACGACCATAGAGAACTTTTTATAAACTTGTGTATTACAATGAATTACATACCTAAGGTGAATTTTATTTACCCAATTTAAAAATAATGATTGTGATGAAAACTATTATAACCTAACCTAGGAAAATATATTAATCCTTACTTAAGTAAGTATGTAAACTATACAATTGTATATATAATTGCTATAGAATTTTACTATTTTGTATTTTTGACGTGACTATTACAATTCTAATACGTATATCGTTTTTAGTTTTATCGATAATTGAATAAGACACCTGCGTTAGATCAAATCACAATTCTCGAAGAGGGGTAATTTTAGCGGTGAACCCAATTGAATAGATTTAGAAGCAATCAAGTATAAGTGGATTCTACGTAATTTTCGACTTAAGATGTTTAACTCCTATGAATTTCTGATCTATCTCAACAAGGATTGAGCCTACGTCTTTGAATTTCACTCAATCGCAATGAATTTCAACGAATGTTGAAACTGTGCTCAAGTGGTATTTATTATAAGACAAAGTTCAAGGTGGCTTTTAATTCACATAAAAGTAGAAGAGGTTTTCAAACTGGCTGGGTATTTTAAAAGAGGCTACTTTAAACTCGTGGATTTGTAGAAAACTTCGTTAGTGCGAAGTTATTTTAAAGAAGTTATTCCAAGGAAGTTGGTTTAAAACTAACAGAATATTGAAATAAAACTACTTTTTAACGGATTATATCGCGGTTTATTTTAGATCCCGACGTTTCAAAGTCTTTTCAGACTTCATGTTCACGGGTGGACTGAGATATTTGACGTCCAAAAATATTAATCATAATTATTACTGACTACCTTCAAACATTAATATTTAAGTTGCGTTCCGATTTAAGCAAACTGAGCTCACAGTGTCTTGAATTCTGAGTTGATTTTGCTTGGGTTTCGGTACAAGTAAATTAAGCACTGGGTCCCAAGCTGGTGGTATATTCCAACCATTTTCTTTGTTAAAATTAGGATGTTTTTTAATTTCAATAGCTTCGCGGATAATCCGTTAAAAAGTAGTTTTATTTCAATGTGTGGTATTCGCGTAAATCTAAGACAATACTATACTAACAGAATAATTTAAACGTTGTAACAATATAATGGCATGAGTCTCAAACACGTACCTAAGGGTATCTAGGTACCAGCTCCCGGACTATATACACTCTAGACTTTTCATAGGTTTTGATACCACGTCCCTCTTTGGATCACTAATTCACATAAATGAACCAAATTTCAACTTAATCTGTCCATTAGTTTTGGAGCAAATCGGCTGCGACAGACAGACAACGGAATGATCCTATAAGGGTCCCGTGTTTAAATTTTGAGGTACGGAACGCTAAAAATGAGATTTAATTTATGTGTTTAACAATGTGTTTTAATTACTACGTTGGAATAATAGTTCAATGCTTTAAAAATACGAACTCAAAAGTGAAAAGTATTTTTTACATATATCTGTTAATTGAAGCCAGTGCCAAGTACAAAGTTCCAATAAAACTCATATTTGCTTTAATAGAAGTAATAGACCAATCTAAGGGATTCTATAAATGGAACCAATTTATTCGAATCCTTTTGATTTAGACTACAATGTTCTGAAACGATTGGCTACGTTGCCTTCTCACCGACAACTTTTAGAGATCAAGTTTCGGAATCCAATAAATCGTTTTTTTTCTACTTTCATTCATCTAACTTTCTTCGATGCAGAGTAGCTTAGCTTCGTTTGTTGTATCCACAAATAATATAATACTAAACTAGTATATTTCGGGATTTTATATGATACTAGCTTTTGCCCGCGGCTTTGCTGGCGTGGTGACGTTAGTAGTACGTATAGTATTATATTATCTGTGGTAGTAGTACGACGCGACGGGCCGGTGGCGTGGCGTGGGTTCGATTCCCACACAAGTCAGACATTTGTGTGATGAAAACGTCTGTTTATCTTGAGTCTGGGTGTAACCTTTAATTTAAAAATAAATCGCATAATGTGTTGGTGAGCGCATAACTCGAGATCGACTGAACCGATTTCGCAAATTCTTTTTTAGAATATTCCTTGAAGTGCGAGGATGGTTCTTACGCAGACAAAAGTAAAAAAAAACGCCTCCGAAACGGCTTGATCGGTAGGTCAGAGTATCGGTCGTAATCTATTTTCGGACCCGGTAGATGGCACTGTTTCACCGGGCAGGACGAAGTCTTCGGGGTCCGCTAGTTATCTATATTTACATACATGTATTTATGTAGGTAGTTACAAAAGAAAAGTATTATTTATATGTTTATCACCAGTTATCTGGTTTCCACAGTACAAGCTTAGTATGGGATCAAATTGCCGTGTGTCAATGTCCCACATTATTATTATTATAATTTACTATTAGTGGTCTTGGAGTAGAGCAACTGTAGGTAGTAACATGTTAAGAGTTCAAAGAGTACAGTCCTAGGAAAAGTCATCCAAGTGCGGGTTTGTGGATGTCACATTTCTTCGGATGATTAATTCTTAGATATGCCGGTTTCTTCCTGAATGTATTCCTGTACTGATATTCAGCAGCGGTAATGAAACGATTTCCCCAAGTATGAGCGACCGGGGATCGAACCTGCGACCTACATTTCAAAGTCGAGGCCAATACCACTGTGCCACTGCTACCGATAGGTACATAATCTGGGCGATACCTATACCATCTAATAATAAAGAAAGCTGAAGAGTCTGTTTGGTTGAACGCTCTAATCTCAGAAGCCGGAGCTATTTTAATTTTGAAGACAACCCATTATTGAGGAAGGCTTCATTGTACGAGTTTATGGCACGATATAAAATATAGTTCACGCGGATAGATCCGCGGTGAAAAAAGATTTATATAAAACCTGCAACGACTAAACCGATTTTACATGCAGCTAAGAACAATCAAGATCAAGTTTCAGTTAGATCAGATCTCATTTACACGTCTTCCATGAAGTCTGTTAAATTTTAATAAGATTGGACCAAGCAATCGCATAATAAGTAGCGCTTTTCCTCCTCTCTCCTACTTTTGGCAGTGCCCTACAGGTTCCATAATTGACACTGAAATGTCTTTATAAAACCTTTTTCTGTACATTATAGTCTGCAGTAAACAATTGAGTTGTTCCATAGAAACTTTAACCCCCCTTTACACCTCTTTCGAGTACGAATTTTCAAAAATCCCTACTTATCGGGTGCCTACATCAAACAACACATCGTCCAAGTTACAAATCTCTTAAATCAAGTGCGTTGATCTGTCGGTCATTCATTCAGGACAAAGGATTTTATACTATAGAATAACCATTTTCTGTCAACTAACTTACAGCAATTGCCAGACCAGTGTATAAATTGGTCGCACGATCTATTCCATGTTTCAAGAGCTCCATTCATTTCGTTACTTAAGTATTGCGACCTGGTTTCACCACGGTCACCGTGAAGATAAGGAGAATGTGACGGTGGAAACTTTGATATTTTATACTTGGTCAGTTTTAGTGGAGCATACCTATAGGTACTTTGTGCATCCAACCGTAGAACAAACAAATCAGGATATAAAGAGTAAATATCTGGTGACCTATTTTCATTTTGTTACAATTTTGAATCATTATAAAGAAGAATTTTAAAAATTTACAAAAACCTGTCAACGCGCTTGTCTGCGAAACACTGCCAACTAAATTTTATCCAAATCATAGGGTCGATTATATATCTTTTCTTTCAAACCTGCGCCTACTAATAGGTATAAACGCGAAGGTTTGTAAGAATATGTGGATGTCTGGATGTACATGTTAGTTACGCTTTCACGCAGAAACTACTGGACGGAATTGGAAGAAATTTGGCACAGATTATGGTACTTTTTATCCTAATAAATACCACGCGGGCGAAGCCGTGGGTGGAAGCGAATTACTTAAAAAAATGATTTGAAGGATGTTTGTAACGCTGAAACTCGAGAATCGATTTAGCTGATATTTGTAGAAGCCCAAGGAAGGTGAGAAATACGCGGTACGAAATAAATACACATTTTCAATAATTGCTTGTCAGTGATAATAAGGAAAAAAAAGAAATATGTATACAAAATATGATGGTTGTTATAAAACCTCTAAATTTGTATCTTTAAGGTTATACTTATAGTTAGTAGTTTACTCTCACCCACTAAATCTTTACAATTCTATAACTAGTAGTTAACTACTAGTCTATTTTCAATGTATAGATATGAACCTAATTAGTATAAAAAAGTTTTGACTATCTCTACTCGGGCTGGTTCCGCAACAAAAAATAGTAATGAAACTTGAAACATTTGGTTTAAATAATTAGCCATTTCCACTATAAATTACTGAACATTAATCTGTTACTGCTGAATAATGATGCGCTGCCATTGCGTAGATAAGTACCACATAAATACGACCAAAATGAGTATAACTAACTCTGAATTGAATGGAGTAGACAGCTACTAAGTAACAGGGGTACTTCAACCAAGATCATTTCAATTGTTATTACCTACATATAATTCTAGATTATCTCGAAAACAAGTAAGGTACTTAGCTTAAATTTTGAATATATCACTATGCGGCAGTAACGTCTACCTTGCAACTGAGTTTAATCTCTATTTTAATTAAGTGTAACTATGAAAAAGCGCTTCGTCCTAAACAATGTTAAATCGGTTTATCGGACAAGCCGTACAAAGTGAATAAACAGTATTTTTCTCGTTAACGAGGCTTGTTAACTTTCATGACGATATTTTGTACGTAATTCAAGCATAGGTACATACATCCTGTATAAGTATGAAGTAGGGTAGGTACTTCCAATTTATTAGTATGAAAAACCTTATTACTTACCTGATCTTGGGTTCGATTCAAAGAATTTTCTAATATACTTAGAGAATCTTAGTTGCAACTCGAAGTTTGGAATGCACCCGTTGAACGGTAATAGGTATTCCATGAAGGACCTAAACATTGCCAGCGATAAAGGGGTGATATTCACCTTTGCAGGCGTGATGCAATGTTATGTTCAGTAATAACTACACTTCAACCCTTTTTTTAGTGAACAGCGGTGGCGCAGCAGTACGGGCCTCGCGACCTTTTATTTCTAAAAGGTTGCAGGTTTGATTCCCGGTTCTACCCTATCTTTGTGTGAATTGTTTCATCGCTGCTACTTAATATCGGTAAAGGAAAACATCATGAGGATATCGGCGTGTTTGAGAACTAATCATTCGTTGACATATAACATCCCACCCGCACTGGCGTATGTGGATTAAGGCCTAAACCACTTTCAACTCGTAAGACAGTTGAGAGAAAACCCGTGTCCAGCATTGATAACTTTCCCAAGAAAATTATTTGTCTGATAGATTTAGGATACAGCGACTTCTTTTACCTCTAATCGACTCGACGCAATGACGACGACGCGGCGTTGATGGGTCCGAAGAAGGCTAACATTGTCAATCTTCTTAGTATCTAAGCGCATGTAAGCAATTCTTATTGTAGGAATTTTAGTTCATCTCGATTTGTATTGTAAGTAGGTAGGTAAATAAGTAGCTGATGTGCCATAAAATAGTTTAAGTAACATAAAATATAAAGAAATTTCTTATATTTTATATGCCTCATAAATAATTATTTATGTTACTAATGTTACAACCCCGATACTGGCGAAACATGTTGCAAGCACTATCTGTCTCTATCATTTAAAGATTAGTAGAAAAAGATAAGACTATGCTCGTAAAATGTTTTGTTGAGCAGTGCAAACGACCAGTTAGAATGTATGGATGTCTGGTTGTATGGCTGTTACTCTTACTCGCAATAACTAACATATAGGCTACTTTTTATCCCAATAAGTCGGTACCACGCGAATCAAGCCGTGGGCGGAAGCTAGTCTAGGTACAAGAAGTATTTGTCAAGAGCATGATATAGGTGCCATTGAAGTATCTCATTCGTATGTTATATTCGTGCATTTTCAAGTCTGGAATCGGATTGATAGCGACTCGACGACACGGCCCATTGACTTTACCTTTGTTACCATTAAATACTTTATAGTAAGTATGCTCTGAATGCATTGTTTCTGTTTTCGGGAAGAAATTTATTTATTTAGTTAAGTTGTATTTATAATTATTTTCCATAGAACAAGCTCTGCTTAGTTTGGGATCAGATAGCCGACCGTGTGCTAAGAAATGTTCCAGTATTACAAGTTCCTCTCATCATTTTTCAAAGCATTTAGAAAACTAGGTAGGTAAAGACTATTTTCGTAATACGTCTCGTTCGGTTAATCTTTCAAGATGTCAACTGAACAAGAAGTTTAATATTTTTTCTCTCATTTCTATAATACTATGCCGATAGCAATTTTTTAGTCCATCTGCGACCTTCATAAATGATCAGCAGTTGTGGTTAAGGCCCTGTTAGTATTACTTTGATGAAACTGATTGAAATGTTTTAATACATTATTTACGTATATTACAATTATATTATTCTTATTTATACCTTACACGTTGCCAAATGGACTACAAATAAATTTTAGGTAGTTATTGCCGAGCAATTAACATTGTTTACGTTGGATTCGGTGTTATAGATGACAGAAAAGAAATATTATTCGAACTATGTAGTACTTACCCAGTTATCGTCCGAATGAGTGCATATTATTAATTAATTACTAATACTATAAATTACCAAATTTTTACTTACCTTTTTTTTAATGACCAAATGAATAATGAATGAATGATTAGTACTGACTAATTTTATTGAGGAATGTTATTTAGTGTGTGTTACTTAAATTTGTATACCTATGAGGCTGATCACACCATGAGCTTATTGTATTACAATATCTATTGTACCTTTAACCTGTGTATCACAAATAAACTGATTTGATTTGACCTACCTGTTTTAATCGTACTGGCATCATCAAAGTGTGTAAGTATATGCCATTCGTAACCCAAACCAATTGTAACCGTGTTTTTTTTCTCACTCTATAACAACAGTGAATAGCTAACGTTTCAACCCATTCAATGAATAGCTTTACCTAATATTTTTTACATTATGTTGCTAACCTAACTTACGATGATTTTCTTTTGTTACCCAGATTTTTTCCTTGCATTCGTTTGATCAGATATTCAATAACCGTATGATTAGGTACTTAAAACTTGTTATAACAAACTAGCAGGTGCTCGTCGTCTTGAGAATAAGAATTGTTCATGTATACTTAAGTACCGGTACCCATATATTTATTGTGAACTGGTTACCCCGGCGAACTTTGTACCGCGTACTTCTCACGTTTTGACCCTTTCTTGAACCTCTACAATTAAATGACTGTACCTAAAACTTATCGAGCATGCCTGGGACATGTTACAAAGAAAAGCTTTGAGAGATTCCCCGCCAAATTTGACGACGAAACAACAACTTTACGAACACTTGCAAAGAACATGGGACCTCATACCGCAGCAAGACATTGACAATTTAAATTTTAAGTATGAACAATCGCTGTCGATGTGTAATCAATGTAAGAGGTGGGAACAATGATTATTCATTATTAGATTTTATAAGATTTTTTCAATTTTAATTATGATATATGATCATACTAATTTTCTATAGCGATTATAAAAATTAGCATTTTTATTTAAAACGAAAACATCACGAAATGTTTTTTATTTTTTATTAAAGACCTTAAAATAACCTATCATTCTTCCATTCACTATATCAGAAAATTCTTCAAATATATTTAGATATTTGATTAAATATAAAATATCCCTAGATTCTGTTGATGTGTGTATATTAACAGGATAAAAGTATTCTTAATTCATCTAAGTCTCTATATATTTTAGTTATATCAGGAAATAACCACATGTAGGTTATTTCCTGATATAACTAAAATATATATGACATTTCACATGAATCCATTATGCCATTTTTCCAACAAAGAGTACATAATGACCGTCTATTCTCATAAATTAAATAATAATAAATAGGATTACACGATGTAGATGCTCATCTTCCTGGTTCAACTGATATAATATTACGTACAATAAATAAATAGATAAACGACGAAACTTTTTTACTAAACGTTGCTTTATAAATAATGTTAGGCGCTTTGTTACACAAGTATACCGCAATATTTAATTTTCACTAGAAGAAAAGTACCTAGGTACTTTGTAACCTAGATTAGTTATATAAATTTAGTTTCAGACCTAACAATTGTGGGAGCTTGGGCCAAATTTATTGAGAACATTTTTATCCCGGTAGACCTTTACTTTTTTGGGGTTCCATAGTAAACTGCGAAACCTCATTTGTTTCACTATATCCGAACGTATGTCCGCAAGGTAACTCAGAAACTTACTTCAGAGTTGTAATTTGGAATAGTTCTTAATTATTTCGACAGCACCGACAAATTTGTAAAATAAAATTTTAAGAAAAACATTTTTTTTCGTGTAGGTCTATATCTAATCTATTAATCTGCAGTACCTAACTAGTAAAAAGGACGGGTATGAAAATTTATTTTTCAATAGCCCTGCGGGGTGAGACGATTAGCGTGACAGGATTAACGTAAATTGAACACATAACGTCTCTCAACCAATCAAAATAAACCCTCGAACATTCAAAATTAAACGATGCGACCTCTCGTGTCGTTCTTTGCTATTGTTTGTGCACTTTCTAACCCCGCTGTCGTGTGTCGTTAGTTATCTTTCTTATTACAAATATAGGGTTATGTTATCAATGCCTTCCGACTAAGAATCTATTTACGAAATATTGAGCTTTTAATGTGTAATTTTAGTTAGGGGCAACTACCCCCCCCCCCCCCTTCCATTTTAAAACCATTTTTGTAGATCCGTAAAAAAAAATTACGCTCATATTATATAAAATTTGATGAATTTAAAAGGAGAACTATCACGGCTAAGTTAACTGTAGAGCTTACCAAGTAATACTTAGTCCTCCAATTATAAAATGTAAAAATGCCTTTTATATATGTTAAGGAACCATTTATATTCGGGACAAATCGCACATGACCGGTTTTCAAAACGTAGGTGATAGATTCACTAGACCTATTTACGTATCTGGAGCCGGAAAAGCCAAAGATACCGATCGCGACAAACAAGTCACACATTATTATTACATAGAATTAATATGTTGGTAGGTACTCGTATTCTACTAAATCTTCGATTTGTTACGATTGACTTTTGTTTTCTAAATAAACCGAATAAATAATAGAAGACAAACCTAAGATAAATTACTATCAAACATTGACGTGACATCAAAGGCATCGTAAATTGATATATAAATTGCAATAGGTTTTTAGATGTCTAGCGTTCTAAATTAAAAATGACTGTATTTATATTTAAATGGAGATTTATAAATAGAATAGAAATTTATTTGCATATAAATGTAACAAAGATTGGTTCCATATACATTCTACCAAAATTACATGCAATATTTTATTAAAAACCTAAAACACTGTTAGATACCCTAGAGATTTTTAATTCTAATTTGTTTAGAAGTAAAACTTATTTTAAAATGTGAGTAAATATCATAAAACGATAATATTAAATATACACCGTGACTTTAAAATGTTTGCGTTCCCGCGACAGAATGATATTGTTTTGGAAGTAGAGTCAATATAAAAAAAAAACATTTTTAACTTAGTTACATCTAAACTCATACTTTTTTTGACCTATTAAGATCGACACAATAGTAGCGCCGTGCGCCGCACGCACTCACATGCGAATAGCTTGAGTCGGTGGGCGTAACGCACACTAACAAAATTAGATTTTTGTCGGCAGCAGTGGCGGCATACAATTAAGATAAGTGAACGCGCACGCTATTTTAAGCTTTAAGTTCTACGTACGATAGATTATTTTTCTGTGAACAAAAGCGGTACTTCCTTACATAACTTGTCTTTTTACATGCCTACAAGTATTTTACGTCGTAAAATTATCTACTTTCGTTGCCTACTATTATTTCTCACGATTTCGAGTAAACAACGTATTAGTTTCGAGATTTGTAGATAAATAAAAAATGTTTTTTTTTTTAATTTAGGTATATTTTTGTATTATAACGTTGATGGCAAATATTTTTGCTACGGGAAAGCAACCATTTAAAAGTCATGGTGTATACTACTTAAACGCTAAACTATAAATATATAAAATAAAAACCTAACAGATTAACTATTACAGTAAAATCGTAAAAAGAGTGTAAGATTGAGTGCAGAGATTGAAGTAAATTTAAAATGAAATGAAAAAAGTTAGCGGGAACTGCATACAACGTTCTAGTGTTTGCATATAAGCGCTTGACCGAGTTGGAAGTGTGCACTTTGACTTCCTGAGTAACTTACGCCTCTTGAGATTTTATTCTCAGTCTACAATAGACCCTTACCTACCTACGTAACTTAGCCATTGAGGTGAAGGGGGATACTTTTGTAAACATCTACTTCAACCCTATTTTATTACCCACTACTGGGCACGGGTCTTAAGATAAGAACTCTCCCTTAAGATAGTTGAATGAGTTTAGGCCATAATCCACACACGCTGGCCGAGAGCGGATTAAACATGCCGGTTTTCTCGCGATGTTTTTCTTCACCGATATTGAGTAAAGGTGATGAAACAATTCACACAAAGATGTGTGGGCGCGACTGGGAATCGAACCCACGACTTTATATTTTAATATAAAGGTCGCGAGGGCGAGTCCGGTACCGCTGCGCCACCGCTGCTCTTGCTGTCTTACAGGTACATACCTATACTTAGTTACTATTGATAAACCCTCATTAAAGCAGTTAGTTAAATAGTTATTAAGCTCTCATTTTCTTCGAGCTGTTAATAAAACTCCGATTAGTAGATACTCGTATTATATATAACTTTTTTGGTGATTATGTATCAGTAGTAGAACATATTTCCATTAATTGTTTAATAACTTTTTTAATTGTTTTACTCGACTGAGTGATGCAAAGAAGTGGTAATGTGTTTATCATCCTATACCTATGTATGTTCCTTTTAAGCACTATACAGCCAAACGCCTGGGCTGATTTTTATGATTCACACGTCAATCGATTCCTCTTAGTTCGGCGTGACGTTAGTGAAAACTTGAAAAAAAAATGAAAGTCGGGCGCTTACACAAATCAAAAACACGCTCCCACTTTTTTTGGTACACCTTAAAGTATCCCTGAACTATTGGTAAATAATATAAAAATAAAGGATAATAAAGAAATAAAAAAATTAATAGAACAAAATCTTTTTATTTGAAACTAACTAAGTACTTGTAACTAAAAAGATAAAATAAAAAAAAAATAAAAAACCCGGCTGCGTAAAAAGCGAACCAAACAACGTACATAATAAAGAAACTGAAAAGAAAAAAAACAAGCCCTTAGATGTCCGGTGGTGTAGAATTCTTTCATCATCATCATCATCATCAGCCTATCCTGGTCCACTGCTGGACATAGGCCTCTCCTAAAGCACGCCACTGAGCACGATCCGCGGCCACTCTCATCCAGCTCTTACCAGCCACCTTGCAAAGATCGTCACTCCACCTAGTCTGAGGGCGTCCTACGCTACGTTTGCCAATACGTGGTCTCCACTCAAGAACTCGCTTACCCCAACGGCTGTCGGTTCTGCGGCAGATATGACCGGCCCACTGCCACTTCAGCTTACTAATCCGGTGAGCTACGTCGATTACTCTGGTTCTCTGTCGGATCACTTCATTTCGTATTCGATCCTTCAGAGAAACTCCGAGCATAGCCCAGAATTCTTTATTAATATTGAATGAATACTTTTTAAGAAAATAAAATATATTTTAATAATGGAACATAACAACTGAACAGTCAGGATCCATTATTCGACCGTCAATTTAAATTTTCAACGGATCCTGATTGTTCAGTTGTTATGTTCCATTAGTAGAATTTTATCTTCTTCAATAATATTTTTTCAATAATATTTAAGTATTTAAAGTCATCTAGACCACCGGACATCTAAGTGGCTATTTTTTCTTTTTCTTTTTTTTATTATGTATATAGTTTTAATAGTATTATATTATCTGTGGTGTTGATCACTTTTTATTAATAGGGATTTTTGATTTTTAATTTATTTTTTCTTTGACAATATCAGCTAACTACTGAGGATATATTAATGACATTATTAATGAAAACGCTTGGTGCAAAATTCGCGGTTACCCTATCAAGCATACAGCTGACATTGTGGCGCACGGGTGACTGTACCATCAGTATCAATAGAATATTAATAACATATTATGTTAGAAATTACTTCTTTTCTGTACTAAGACATCTACGACATCAAAATTAGTTTAAGAAGTTTGCGCATTGGTTATAAAGTTTCCTGTAACAGGTTAATGTGCATTAAGTAGAGTAGGAAAGGCGCCCACCTCTTGTGCCTCTAGTAGCTTTTTTGCATATAAATGAGGAAGGTTTGGGTGCATTACACAAATTGGGTTTATTTTGAATGCCGTCTACCTAATTATTAGATTGTGTTCGTTGTTACTTCTTATTAGATTTTAGTCGGCTGACAAACCCAAACCTGGTTAATTAATGTCTGAGAACAGCGTTAAGTACCGGTGTGGACTTAGAAAATTTAAGGTGTGTATTACAAAATATTGTGAATTAACTACCTATTACTAATATCCGCCCACGGCTTCGCATGGTATAGGATAAATGGCCTTTGTGCCAAATTTCATTCAAATCTGTCCAGTAATATTTGCGTAAAATTGTAACAAACATTCACAACTCCACACATCCATGCCAATTTTCGGTTTATAATTTTGAATAATAACTATTTTTAGAAGGATTGATAACATCTCTGAAAGCCGCTAAGTTAAATAAAAAAAAAAGTTCGCCCCCAACTGTACCCGGCGTAAAAGTGGCCATCACACTGGTTAAATCCTTCTCTGAATGGATATGGCCAGTTTTTTCACAAGGTACCTACGATGCAGCGGCGCGCGGCGGGGGAATACGTATTTAGCAGCCGCAGCCGAAATCCGAACCGTACTGGACCGAGGTGATTGGGAGCGATAGTGTTGATGCACGTGGCATCTAACACTTGAAGTTCTTCCATGGCAACAAAGTCAGCTAAGACCAGGCGGCTGGAGCAACCATGTGTCATCTTCGGAAATCAAGGCTCTCCGGAATATGTCGTTGAGAGCATGGTGACGCGGAAATCAACCTGTGCATCTACGACAGCTGGTGACCGTCGGCTTCCACCATAGAACCACAGCTGCATCAATGAGATTCACATACCTTACAGCCACAACCTATAAAAGCATTTATGCTTTATTTTACCCATTAGAAGTTGAATTTTCCAAGATTCTCATTCATTTCCAAGAATTTCAGTTATTAAATACATCGTCCGGCAAAATTCCATGTTTGTAACCCTAGTGGTTTAGATCAGAACGGCCTTGCAATTTTATTTATACCTTCACACGAAGAAAAAGCACCGACCACATACCTATTAACACCGTATATATTCAATACTCAATAGTTTATTGCAGACCATAATGTATTTACCTGGGCACTCGCGTAACTGTCTTACCACTTCATACTTTCCGACCACTAGCAAATTTTTTTTTGGTTCGTACAAGGTCAAGAACTTGAATGAACCAATTAAAATTAGCTAACTTTCCTAATAAAAATAATCTAGTTAGTGAGTAAATATAAAGTGTTAGGTATCAAAGTACCTATATGCACCCCCCTATAAGTACCTAATCCTGAAGGGACAGAGTGTTTATGAGTAGGTCTTACTTCATGCAGCTATCGTCCTCAATCGCACTAGTGACAAGCTGTGTAAACGTAGTCGTATTTCTAAGTAACTTCAAAATCTTTTTAATATAGAGAGCTCAAACATCGAGTAAATTTTCCGGGAACTCAATCACATCTCGAAGAAGTTAAATTAAACAGGAAATGGAAAACAAATAAAACCCATTGCAGCAGTTCTCGTGGTTTTGATTTAATATAAATTGTAACTCACCTCGGTGGGCCAGTGGTTAGCATTTTCGTCTAATAACGACGAGTTCCCGGGTCGAGCAAAAAGACTATTCTTATTTAATATTATAATTTAATTTAATATTTACCTTTGGGTAATACAAGCGTAAAGCTGTATTATGTTAGAAATTGTAAGTGGAAACATCTTGAATATCTGATTCTGCAAATGTGATGTGACAGCTGTCTCTTGTAAAGTGCAAATATTTGGAAGTTACTTTAAGTTACTTGCTAACATCGAGACTTATGATATCAGGAAAATGTATCATTTGTAATTTTAGATATCTGGAAGTGTAAATCTAATGTTGAATTTCGTTATACCAAACCGCAAGTAAAGACCAGTTACTTGAGACTAAGCTGTGATAACTAAATGTAGAGCGGTTTTGTGACTTCAGAGATTAATCCGTAACTACGAGTATGAACAGACAGGGAGTGACATGTTACACAGACAGACGACAAATTAAACTTAAAGACGGCGTTTTATAAATTTTGATCGACTACGATAATAATTACCTACCTAGGTACTACCTGCTTTTCACTTTGTCCATGAGGTTTACCTAACAGTGTAATTCCTCCTAGCCACGAGATATTATATAGTTCGCAAGAGCACACACATCACAGCTGTATTACCCAAAGGTGAAGGAAGAGGTGAGTATCACCCACTTTGGCAGAAGTGGCGCAGGACCTTTGAAATTAAAGGTTGCGAATTCGACCCCTGGTCGTGCCCACACATGTTTGTGTGAATTGTTTTATTACCACTGCTTAATATCGGCAAAGGAAAACATCGTGAGGAAACTGGCATGCTTTAATAATATTATTATATTATTATAAAAGTACTTCAAAGTTCAATTCAGTTGTTAAAGTACATACTTAATTTAAATCTAATCGAGCATTAACGGATACTTGAACCCAATCAATTCTATTAGGTAATGAATAGGAACTCTCCAAATATTTAATTTTACTTAGCCAAATCGAAGGACGTACCTAAGTGTCTAGAGGTACTTATTATTCTGCGCCTGTATTGTGCTCAACTAAATATAGTTAATAATTGTTTAGTGTTGCTCTGCTGGACCCCAATACTCGCGCTTTATACACATCGAGCGCGACATATATCAAACAAAATGGCGACTGTTGATTGGAAACTATTTATCGTATTCCCAGAATGTTAAATCTACCACTCAACGCACGACATGCAACGAGTAGTCTATAGCAATCGACATCACGTGTTAATTTAATTAGTTTTCAATCGACAATTGGGACCCTGTGCAATGTGCATAGGTCTTCTCTCAACTACTCAACGCTCTCTAAGTTGAGAAAGTTTAGGCACTTACGCCGACCAAGTTGTCACTTTACATAAAGTAAGAAAGAGAAAAAACTTTTAAAAAGCTATCCAACAATTATCAGCAACTGCAATAACTGGCCCTAAGCCTTCTTATCGTTCCTATCTGGTGTTTGAAGATCAAAAAAGCTCTATAAGCATAACAGGAAATTAATAATAATAATCACTTTATTACAAACAAGGTCCATACAAAATTTAAATCTAAACTATTATCTTAAAGGTATAGCTGTTGATTGTCTATACTAGGTTATGTTAAGAAATTAAGAAAAAAAAATTAAAAAAATTAAGAAATTAATTAAGAACCGAGTCTCGGGTTCAAATGCAACGTACTATAGATACTAAATGTAACATTCTACTAAAATCAGGGTCTTCTAAACCTATTTGTAAACTGGCAAAATTGGAATACTAAACATCTCTGCCTCCACCATTGAGTTATATAGGGGTAAAGTTATTTTATTGCTGGCATAATATTATAATATTATCTGTGGTTATAGGATTCTACCTAGAACAACTAACTAGTAATAGAACAACAGTTAACTAAAATATGACCGAAATTTTTAATGCTTATCTTTAAATCCGACTGATATTATTGAATTAAGTAAAGTTATTTAAGTAAATACTGATTCCTTAAGGCGAAAGCATATAGTGGATATTCCTCAAAAACCGAGATTAATTTTATGAGTAAAGAGCAAAATAATCTCGTGATCGCATGTCCGTCTTGTCCGTAGTTGTAAAATTCCAATGGCACACGCGCGATGTTGCCACATTTGTAGTTCACACAACATAGCTTGAAAGAACAGAATAAATTAATAGCGGAAATGCGGTGCACTCTCCGGGACTGGCCTTTAAAAATCCCGAGAAGATCCATATTGATATCAACATTTCGATGCAAGTACATAAATAACTCTACCTAATTCCGACCTCTGGTAATGATGTATGCAATAAGTACCTATTACGCTACGGATTTTTCTGTTCCGTCTACATAATATAGTCGATGCAAATAATTCCTAAGTCTAAGATCACTAAATCTACATTATTTACTGTTTCAATTGCTTCACTGATACGATTTAAGAAGTTTATTGTTTGACCAGGGTCCCGAATCTGCTATTTCAATAGGTAATATTATGTGTGTAATGTAAGTTGTGTGTAGCTAACATTATTTACTGGTAGCCAGTAAAATCTGACGTAGCGTCGTTGTGTATGGTGAAGGCGTGGTCGCCATATTTTTTTACGTCGCGATGTGGTCTGATTTAACTTTGGTGTATCGTAGCGATATATAACAATTTAATATAGGGCAACGCGCTACTTAATGATTAGCGCGTCGTAAGTGTGGTAAGTGACTTATTTGACCTAAATGTGACACTAGGGTGTGATGTAATAAATCCAAGTGTATATCAATTCTCGTGTTCATATTACAACGACCCAATACGAACCAGCTAGAACTATTCAAGTAAGCCACCGTCCGCGACCTATTCTTTGAGATCAGAAAGCAGTCCTTGAGGTGGACCACGAGCTCTGGTCGGCAAGATGCACACGGCGCTGAGGCAGTGTACGAGCGCAAACATCTTACATCTCTATACTTTACTATTTTGTACGCCCTGCAATGTAAATTCAAACAGTCATAATTTTGGTTCTTTACTACTAATGACTTTGCCATACCCTTATTTGGTTATCATTGGCAAAACGAATGTGTACCATACAAAAAAAACCACGTAAAGGTACATTTGCCTTTATGACATTAAGAAATTGGTGTGTGTGTCGAGTAATTAATAATCACTTTAGTTTTGTTGACGTCGACGGGCTTGTCGTATGTGCCGGGATTGAAAATTAATATTTTGTTGTTTTTCTCTCCAAATACGCGTTCATATATTCTTACAATTTTACGTATTAATTGTTTTCTTTACGTTAAAAACTTATTCACATATATTTTTAAACATAAAATTAAAAATAAATCGTAAATATAAATACTTAAATGTAGGTATCGTGTAATGTGTGTTGGTAATGAAAAGCAACTATTGTATAGTAGTGGAAACAGAGGAAAGTTATAAAGTAAATTAACTATCTATTTATATCGCAGCGTGACAAGCAAACAAAAAGTTATTATGGAAAGTCATGCGGAAACTCAGTAACACGAACCCCATCACCGAAAGTATTTTACTTTAATAAATCAAAACACGAAAGGCTAGACAGATAGAAAACAAGTAAAAACGTATTTTGGTTATAGTTAATAGCAAACATCATAATATACTTACCTACCTATGATACATATTTTATAGGTACACAGGCATAATTCAGTGACCCCTATTTTTAAGAAGTCAATGTTTTGTGAATGAATGAAGATTCATCAAAATACTAGCCTTTCGCCTTGACTCCGCCCGCGTGTACTATATTTTACCACGATATAAAAGTATCCTACCAGTAGCCTTCGCCAACAAATGGACAATCTAACAGTGCAAAAATGTCAAAATCCGGTACTTAGTTCTTAAGATCAGCGCGATCAACCAACTAAACAAACAAACTCTTCAGTTTTATAACATTAGTAGGTATTAATAGTATAGTATTATATTATCTGTGGTAGGTATGTAATAATAGATAATTTTTTCTAACTGTAATTTCTGCAATTACATTCTATTTTACGGCTTGTGTGTGTTTAATCAATTTTATTATTCTTAATATCTAGTATTCCTACATATAAAGATACCTTATGATTCGAAATTAAGTTTCTTTATCATGAACGGCCACATAGATTTTGTGCTTCAAAGTTATGATCGCATGAATATAAAATCAAATGTTATGTAAGCAGAAAGAAAGGAACATTTCTGAACCGTTGTGAGTCAAAAGTCGGCTAAAATACGACGAAATTTGCATATTTGTCACTTTATCACGTTCAAACGATATCACGTCGTAAATCGTAAGTAATAAGTATAAAAGATTTCCGTAAAAACGTATATGAACAAATTTTTCCAATTTGACTTATTTGACCTAATAAACTTTAAATTACAGCTCCACACCCACTGATTTCTGGAAAGCAACATTCAAACAAAAATTAAGTATACATATTTGTAATAATAAATAGGTAGGTAGGTGCAGCTTGACAAAAAATTCTGTTTATTTGTCTGTCTGTCGCGCTTTCACGGCAAAACTACAAAACCGATTTGGATGAAATTTGGAATGGAGATAGGTTGATACTTGGAAGAAAGACATGAGATAGTTTTAAACCGACTGTGAAAAACAAGTTAATGGTTTAGCGCGATAACCGACATACGCGCGGACAGGCCGCAGTCGAACAGTTAGTAATAAATAAAAACCTTGAGAGGTGTCAAGGGACACCCGGATGGAACGAAGTTCCTTTCGATTAATTAGTGAAGGAATTGTAATATTTTTTTTTTTTAAGTTATAATAATATTTCTTTTTTTATATCTCTAGAGAGAGAGAGAGACAGACAGACAGACAGACAGACAGAGAAAAATGCGCACGCCGCACAGCTTACAATAGCTTACTATAGCAAAAAGTGTCGTGACAACTTTTCGTAAGTTTTTTTTCGTCTAGCCCCCTTTCACAACGCGCGATAAGGAACTTCGTTCCAAAAATAACTCATAATGAATCTGTAGCAGAAAATATCGGGGTGTGTGGAGTAATACGCATTTCCGTTTTAAAGGGCATCACCGTTGAGACCAGCAAATGTCAGGCGTGATTGTATGTATGTATGTAGGGAAATAAACGGCGGAGTTTAGCAATTTCCTTTAGAATTTGCAAATCTAGGGACAATTGACCCAATCAATCTAAGAGTACCTTACCTATTTACAAAACAATTTCGGTATAAATCTACGTCATTGAGAGAATTTAGAACAATTGTTGAATGAGAGAATAAACCTATTAATGAAGGGACAATCACTGTGCTGGTTAAATTACAACTTAATGCTAAGAAAGGACTTGGGATTTGTTAAGTTTGCCGCAGTTTCGGACAAATAGCTAAAGACAGAATCAATCATAGCCTCTGGAAATTAAACTTGAATCTGAAAACTCTTATCTAATCGTCAACTTCAATCAGTGGCTCTACGAAATCCATTATTACTATTAATACTAAATATGGAACGACTTAACTATATTATTATAACCAAATATTGTCAAAAGTAATCGATAAAGTAGCAAATTTGTTTACATAAGTTAGGTGCTACGCCTTTGGGACAAAATTAGGCCTCCGATTTTACGAGACATTTTAATAAAAGGAAAGGGCTGACATAAAAAAAAATCTACTTAAGGAAAGTTGTTACCATTTTCCACTGAAGTCATGCAGCTATTTAGAGAAGAGACGTGATGTAGTTTCATCAGAGCCCATTGAATGTCAAAAGTTCACAACGGTAAATACCTACTTTATAATACTATAACAATTTTTTCTTGTTCTCTTAGCTTAATTGTTGAGGCCACAGTCCTCAGAAAATAGGGACAAAGTACGCCTTTACAGCCAAATTTTTCATTTTTCTAGGACTAATGCTATGCAATATGCTAAACGCGATTGCAAATAATTACTAAATTATAGTACCTACATACATGTAAGAAAAGTCTCCAGGATACCTTCCTAAATTGGTCCTAAGATGATATAGAAAAGTTATTATTAGTATTAAAGTGACTAAGTTTCTCTTATTATTATTACTTACTACTTAGTTTTTATTTGAATAAGTGTACCTAATAGATTTATGAAATATGTAATTTCTATGTATTTAATGTACTACGTTGCACTAAGGTGATTAATGAGACATTGTTTGCCTTTTAAGCCTAAAACACAGGACAACCTAGTTGAGGCTAAATGTATTATACTCTACCTATTTTGTAAACCCTTGTACTTATACGGTCTTATTCATAAAAATCTTATAGGACTCTTTAGTTAAAATGGACTTTTTGTCTTTCTTATTAGCAAATTTCAAGATTACAGACAAAGACAAACGAATTATAAACATATTTTAGCTATAACGACCCTATAACGCTATGGCCATGGGACTTGGCGTCGGGGTTTTGCGATTTCATCGTTCATTGCGTATTTGTTTTAGAAGTGTCTTAAGAGAAGTGAACGCGACTGTGCAATGAACTACAAAATCGCTAGTCGCACCGCCCGACGCAGTGTCCCGTGGCCACGGCGTAAGGCGTTTATGAATATGGTACGGTAAGATGTTTTAATAGTAACTATTTATTAGACGAATAAACTTCACTTTATGTATGTGGGACATACATGAAATCATTCTACTTCCTACTAATATTATAAACGCTAAAACTAGTTTGGATGTTTGGATGTATGTTAGTTAGTCTTTCGCGCAAAATTACTTAACTGCATTAGATGGATTTTGGCACAGAGATAGACTGTGGTATAGATAGGCTACTTTTTATCCCAAAAAGTGCCACGC